>CM062521.1:23680800-24883070 GCA_031439585.1 Pterocarpus macrocarpus | reverse complement strand
TGTACATGAATAGAATCAAGTATTAATCCATAAGAATTTGGTTTCTCTTTCTCTTTTTATTTCTTTTTTTTGGACCATTGATTGAATCAAGTCTTATTCCAAAAGGAATTGGTTTCTCATTCTTTCTTTTTATGTTCCATTTGCAATTGATTGAATTAAGTTCCTTTATCCTTAAGCAATTAGCTTGTCTTTCTTCTTTAAGTTCTTTGGCCATTGATTGGAATCTGTCTTATTCTCAAATGGAATTGGTTTCTCATTGATCCGTTATGTTCTTGCGGATTTGATCGAACTGCCTTTATCCTGCAATTTGCGGGTTTTTCTTTCTTTGTTAACTTTTTGGCCAATGATTGAATCAAGTCCTATTCCAAATGGAACTGGTTTCTCATTCTCTTTTATAATTCCTTTTTGTACATGAATAGAATCAAGTATTAATCCTTAAGAATTACTGGTTTCTCTTTCTTCTTTTGGTTCTTTTGACCATTGATTGAATCAAGTCTTATTCCAAAAGGAATTGGCTTTCTCATTGACTTCTTCATGTTCCATTTGCAATTGATTGAATTAAGTTCCTTTATCCCTTAAGCAATTGGCTTCTCTTTGTTCTTTGCTTAAGTTCTCTTTGGCCAATGATTGAATCAAGTCTTATTCCAAAACGGAATTGGTTTCTCATTCTCTATTATGATCCTTTTGTACATGAATAGAACTCAAGTATTAATTCGTTAAGAATTTGGTTTCTTCTTTTCTTTCTTTTGGTTCTTTTTTTGACCATTGATTGAATCAAGTTCTCATCTCCAAAAGGAATTGGTTTCCTCATTCTTCTTAGTGTTCCATTTGTAATGATTGATTGAATCAAGTCTTTATCCTTTAGCATAATTAGCTTGTCTTCTTTCTTCTTTAAGTTCTTTTGGCACATTAGATTGGAATCAAGTCTTATTCCAAATGGAATTGGTTTCTCATTGACCGTTATGTTCCTCATGCATTTGATTGAATCAAGTCTTTATCCTTAAGTTAAATCGGTTTTTCTTTCTTTGTTAACTTCTTTTGGCCAATGTTCCATTGAATCAAGTCTTATTCCAAATGGAATTGGTTTCTCATTCTCTTTATGTTGCCTTTTGTACGAATAGACTTCAAGTATTAATCGTTAAGAATTTGGTTTCTCTTCTTCTTTTGGTTCTTTTGACCATTGATTGGAATCAAGTCTTATTCCAAAAGGAATTGGTTTCTCATTCTCCTTTATGTTCCATTTGCAATTGATTGGAATCAAGTCTTTATCCTTAAGCAATTAGTTTGTCTTTCTTTCTTAAGTTCTTTTTGGCCATTGATTGAATCAAGTCTTATTCCAAATGGAATTGGTTTCCTCATTGACGACCATTATGTTCCTTTGCGCAATTGATTGAATCAAGCATGCTCCTCGTGCAATCGATCATAATCGTTCTTTATCCTTAAGCAATCGGTTTCTCTTTCTTTGTTAATTTCTTTTGGCCAATGATTGGAATCAAGTCTTATTCCAAATGGAATTGGTTTCCCATTCTCTTTTATGTTCCTTTTGTACTTGAATAGAATCAAGTATTAATCATTAAGAATTTGGTTTCTCTTTCTTCTTTTGGTTCTTTTGACCATTGATTGGAATCAAGTCTTATTCCAAAAGGAATTGGTTTCTCATTCTCCTTTATGTTCCATTTTCAATTGATTGGAATTGGTCTTTATCCTTAAGAATTGGTTTTCTTTCTTCTTTAAGTTCTTTTACTAACGATTGAATCAAGTCTTATCTCCAAATGCTGAATTGGCTTCTCATTCTTCTGTTATTGCTCCTTTGCATACGAATGTAATCAAGTATTAATCGCGTTAAGCACTTGGTTTCTCTTTCTTCTTTGGTTCTTTTGACCATTGATCGGAATCTGGTCTTATTCCAAAAGGAATTGGTTTCTCATTCTTCCTTTATGTTCCATTTGCAATCGATTGAATCAAGTCTTTATCCTTAAGCAATTAGCTTGTCTTTCTTCTTTAAGTTCTTTGGCCATTGATTGAATCAAGTCTTATTCCAAATGGAATTTGGTTTCTCATTGACCGTTATGTTCCTCATTATGCATTTGATTGAATCAAGTCTTTATCCTGCTACAATGGGCTTCTTTTCTTGTTAACTTAACTTTTTGGCCAATGATTGAATCAAGTCTTATTCCAAATGGAATTGGTTTCGTCATTCTCTTTTATGTTCCTTTGTACATGAATAGAATCAAGTATTAATCGTTAAGAATTTGGTTTCTCTTTCTTCTTTGGTTCTTTTTGACCATTGATTGAATCAAGTCTTATTCCAAAAGGAATTGGTTTCTCATTCTTCTTTATGTTCCATTTGCAATCGATTGGAATTAAGTCTTTATCCTTAAGCAATTGGCTTGTCTTTCTTCTTCTTGCTCTTCTTTACTACCGACAATCGCCTTATTCCAAATTAATTGGGTTTCTATCAATTACATCATGTTCTTTTGCACCCTACAACCGCTTTATTCTTTTTAAGTTCTTAAATAATGATTGAATCAAGTCTTATCTCCAAATGGAAATTGGTTTCTCATTCTCTTTTATGTTCCTTTGCAATCGAATAGAATCAAGTATTTATCCTTAAGAATTTGGTTTCTCTTTCTTTCTTAACTTCTTTATGACCATTGATTGAATCAAGTCTTATTCCAAAAGCTGAATTGGTTTCTCATTCTTCTTTATGTTCCTTTTGTACATGAATCGAATCAAGATTAACTCCTTAAGCTAATTTGGTTTCTCTTTCTTCTTTCTGGTTCTTTTGACCATTGATTGAATCAAGTCTTATTCCAAAATGAATTGGTTTCTCATTCTCCTTTATGTTCCATTTGCAATCGATCGAATCAAGCCTTTATCCCAGCAGAATTTGGTTTCTCTTCTTCTTTGGTTCTTTTGGCCATTGATTGAATCAAGTCTTATTCCAAATGGAATTGGTTTCATCGATTCTTCATGTTCCATTTGCAAGATTTGATAGAATCAAGTCTTTATCCTTAAGCAATTTGGGCTTTCTTCTTCAGTTAAGTTCTTTGGCCAATGATTGAATCAAGTCTTCCATTCCAAATGGAATTGGTTTCTCATTCTCTTTACGTAACTTTTTGCACATGAATAGAATCAAGTATTAATCGTTAAGAATTTGGTTTCTCTTTCTTCTTTTTGGTTCTTTGACCATTGATTGAATCAAGTCTTATTCCAAAAGGAATTGGTTTCTCATTCTTCTCTTATGTTCCATTTGCAATTGATTGGAATTAAGTCTTTATCCTTAAGCAATTAGCTTTTCTTTCTTCTTTAAGTTCTTTTTGGCCATTGATTGAATCAAGTCTTATTCCAAATGGAATTGGTTTCTCATTGACTGCTTTATGTTCTTTTGCAAGATTTGATTGAATCAAGTCTTATCCCAAGCAATCGGTTTCTCTTCTTTCTTTGTTAACTCTTTGGCCATCGATTGAACTCAAGTCTTATTCCAAAAGGAATTGGTTTCTCATTCTCTTTATGTTCTTTGTACATGAATAGAATCAAGTATTAATCGTTAAGCAATTGGCTTCTTCTTCTTTTGGTTCTTTTGACCATTGATTGAATCAAGTTCTTATTCCAAAAGCGAATTGGTTTCATCTTATTCTTTCTTTATGTTCCATTTGCAATTGAATTGAATTAAGTCTTTATCCTTAAGCAATTGGCTTCTCTTTCTTCTCTTAAGTTCTTTTGGCCATTGATTTGAATCAAGTCTTATTCCAAACGGAATTGGTTTCTCATTCTCTTTATGTTCCTTTGTACATGAGTGGAATCAAGTATTAATCCTTAAGCACCTTGGTTTCTTTCTTCTTTTGGTTCTTTTGACTATTGATTGAATCAAGTCTTATTCCAAAAGGAATTGGTTTCTCATTCTTCTTTATGTTCCCATGGGAATCGACAATCAAGTCTTTATCCTACGCAATCGCTTCTCTTCTTAAGCTTCTTCTTACCATCAATGGACCGTTTTATTCCAACTAATCGTTTCATCGACCATCATGTTCAGGCAATCGACGGAATCGCTCATTCCGTGCTTAATTAGTTTCATTGACCGCATGCTCCTGCAACGATCGAATCAAGTCTTTATCCTTAAGCAATTGGCTTTATCTTCTTCTTTAACTTCTTTGGCCATCGATTGAATCAAGTCTTATTCCAAAAGCGAATTGGTTTCTCATTCTCTTTTTATGATCCTTTTTGTACATGAATAGAAATCAAGTATTAATCGTTAAGAATTTGGTTTCTTTCTTTCTCTTTTGGTTCTTTTTGACCATCGATTGAATCAAGTCTTATTCCAAAAGGAATTGGTTTCTCATTCTCCTTTATGTTCCATTTGCAAATTGATTGAATTAAGTCTTTATCCTTAAGCAATTAGCTTGTCTTTTCTTCTTTAAGTTCTTTTGGCCATTGATTGAATCAAGTCTTATTCCAAATGGAATTGGTTTCATCATTGACCGCTATGTTCCTTTGTGCATTTGATTGGAATCAAGTCTTTATCCTTGCAAGCAATCGGCTTCTTCTTTTCTTTGTTAACTTCTTTGGCCAATGATTGGAATCAAGTCTTGATTCCAAAAATGGAATTGGTGTCTCTTTGTCATTTAAGTTCTTTTTGTACATGAATAGAATCAAGTATTAATCGCTAAGAATTTGGTTTCTCTTTCTTCTTTGGTTCTTTTTGACCATTGATTGAATCAAGTCTTATTCCAAAAGGAATTGGTTTCTCATTCTTCTTTATGTTCCATTTGCAATTGATTGGAATCAAGTCTTTATCCTTAAGCAATTGGCTTTCTTTCTTCTTAAGTTCTTTTGGCTATTGATTGAATCAAGTCTTATTCCAAAAGGAATTGGTTTTCATTCTTCTTTATGTTCCATTGTACAATTGATTGGAATCAAGTCTTTATCCTTAAGCAATTGGTTTCTTTCTTTCTTTTAACTTTTGGCCATCGATCGGAATCAAGTCTTATTCCAAGGAATTGGTTTCTCATTCTCTTTATGATCCTTTTGTACACTAATGTAATCAAGTATTAATCGTTAAGAATTTGGTTTCTTCTTTCTTTAAGTTCTTTTGGCCATTGATTGAATCAAGTCTTATTCCAAAATGAATTGGTTTCTCATTCTCTTTTATGTTCCATTTGTACATGAATAGAATCAAGCATTAATCGTTAAGAATTTGGTTTCACGTTCTTCCTTTGGTTCTTTTGACCATTGATTGGAATCAAGGCTTTTTCCAAAAGGAATTGGGTTCTCATTCTTCTTTAAGTTCCATTTGCAATCGATTGGAATTAAGTCTTTATCCTTAAGCAATTGGCTTTCTCTTTCTTCTTTAAGTTCTTTTGGCCAATGATTGAATCAAGTCTTATTCCAAATGGAATTGGATTCTCATTATCTTTTGTGATCCTTTTGTTCATGAATAGAAACAAGTATTAATCGTTAAGAATTTGCTTCTTTCTCTTGGTTCTTTTTGACCATTGATCGAATCAAGTCTTTATCCTTAAGCAATTGGTTTCTCATTCTTTGTTTTACCATCGATTGAATCGTCTTATTCCAAATGGAATTGGTTTCTCATTCTTCTTTATGTTCCTTTTGTACATGAATAGAATCAAGTCTTAATCCTTAAGAATTTGGTTTTCTCTTCTTCTTTTTGGTTCTTTTGACCAATTGATTGTAATCAAGTCTTATTCCAAAAGGAATTGGTCTATCATTCTCTTTTATGATCCCTTTGTACATGAATAGAATCAAGTATTAATCGTTAAGAATGTGGTTTCGCTTTCTTCTTTGGTTCTTTTTGACCATTGATTGAATCAAGTCTTATTCCAAAAGGAATTCGTTTGTCATTCTGCTTTATGTTCCATTTGCAATTCATTGCAATCAAGTCTGTACCCATAAGCAAGTGGCTTTCCTTTCTTCTTTAAGTTCTTTTCGCTATCGATTGAATCAAGTCTTATCTCCAAAATGGAATTGGTTTCTCATTCTCTTTATGTTCCTTTGTACATGAATTGAATCAAGCTCCTATCCTTAAGAATCTTGTTTCTCTATTCTTTTTTGGTTCTTTTGACCATCGATTGAATCAAGTCTTATTCCAAAAGGAATTGGTTTCTCATTCTCCTTTATGTTCCCATTTTAATTGATTGAATCAAGTCTTTATCCTTAAGCAATTGGTTAGTCATTCTTTTTTTAGTACTTTTGGCCATTGATTGAATCAAGTCTTATTCCAAATGGAATTGGTTTCTCATTCTCTTTATGATCCTTTTGCATGAATAGAATCAAGTATTAATCGTTAAGAATTTGGTTTTCTTCTTTCTTCTTTGGTTCTTTTTCGACCATTCATTGGAATCAAGTCTTATTCCAAAAGGAATTGGTTTCTCATTCTCCTTTTATGTTCCATTTGCAATTGATTGGAATCAAGTCTTTATCCTTAAGCAATTGGCGTCTCTTTCTTCTTTAAGTTCATTTGGCCATTGATTGAATCAAGTCTTATTCCAAATGGAATTGGTTTCTCATTCCTCTTTATGTTCCATTGTGCAATTGATTGGAATCAAGTCTTTATCCTTAAGCAATTGGCTTCTTTCTTCTTTGTTAAGTTCTTTTGGCCATTGATTGAATCAAGTCTTATTCCAAAAGGAATTGGTTTTCATTCTCTTTATGTTCCTTTTGCATGAATGTAATCAAGTATTAATCGTTAAGAATTTGGTTTCTCTTTCTTCTTTGGTTCTTTTGACCATTGATTGAATCAAGTCTTATTCCAAAAGGAATTGGTTTCTCATTCTTCTTTATGTTCCATTTGTACATTGATTGAATTAAGTCTTTATCCTTAAGCAATTGGCTTCTCTTTCTTCTTTAATTTCTTTGGCCAATGATTGAATCAAGTCTTATTCCAAATGGAATTGGTTTCTCATTCTTCTTTATGTTCTCTTTGGTACAATTGAATTGAATCAAGTCTTTATCCTTAAGACAATTGGCTTCTCTTTTCTTTTTAAGATTCTTTTGGCCATTGATTGAATCAAGTCTTATCTCCAAAAGGAATTGGTTTCTCATTCTCTATTATGATCCATTTGTACATGAATAGAATCAAGTATTAATCGTTAAGCAATTTGGTTTCTTCTTTCTTCTTTTGGTTCTTTTTGACCATTGATTGAATCAAGTCTTATTCCAAAAGGAATTGGTTTCTCATTCTTCTTTATGTTCCTTTTGCAGATGAATAGAATCAAGTCTTAATCCTTAAGCAATTTGGTTTCTCTTTCTCTTTCTTTTGGTTCTTTGACCATTGATTGAATCAAGTCTTATTCCAAAAGGAATTGGTTTCTCATTCTTCTTTATGTTCCATTTGCAATTGATTGGAATCAAGTCTTTATCCTTAAGCAATTAATGGCTTCTCTTTCTTCTTGTCATGTTCTCTTTGGCCAATGATTGAATCAAGTCTTATTCCAAATGGAATTGGTTTCTCATTCTCTGTTATGTTCCTCTTTGTACATGAATTTAATCAAGTATTTATCCGTTAAGCAATTGGTTTCTCATTCTTTTAAGTTCTTTTGGCCATTGATCGAATCAAGTCTTATTCCAAAAGGAATTGGTTTCTTCATCTCTTTTTATGTTCCTTTTGCAATTGATTGGAATCAAGTCTTTATCCTTAAGCAATTGGTTTCTCTTCTTTCTTTAAGTTCTTTTGGCCAATGATTGAATCAAGTCTTATTCCAAATGGAATTGGTTTCTCATTCTCTTTTATGATCCTTCTTTGTACATGAATAGAATCAAGTATTAATCGTTAAGAATTTGGTTTCTCTTTTCTCTTCTTTGGTTCTTTGACCATTGATTGAATCAAGTCTTATTCCAAAAGGAATTGGTTTCTCATTCTCTTCCTTTATGTTCCATTTGCAATTGATTGAATTAAGTTTTTATCCCAAGCAATTGGCTTCTCTTTTCTTCTTTAAGTTCTTTTTTGGCCATTGATTGAATCAAGTCTTATTCCAAATGGAATTGGTTTCTCATTGACCGTTATGTTCCTGTGCATTTGATCGATGAATCAAGTCTTTATCCTAAGCAATTGGTTTCTCTTTCTTTAAGTTCTTTGGCCAATGATTGAATCAAGTCTTATTCCAAAATTAATTGGTTTCTCATTCTCTTTATGTTCCTTTTGTACATGAATAGAATCAAGTATTAATCGCGTTAAGAAT
This sequence comes from Pterocarpus macrocarpus, assembly GCA_031439585.1. NCBI lineage: Eukaryota > Viridiplantae > Streptophyta > Magnoliopsida > Fabales > Fabaceae > Pterocarpus > Pterocarpus macrocarpus. The sequence continues at coordinate 24,874,872 of CM062521.1, read as the reverse complement.
TTGGTTTCTCTTTCTTCTTTGGTTCTTTTGACCATTGATTGGAATCAAGTCTTATTCCAAAAGGAATTGGTTTCTCATTCTTCTTATGTTCCATTTGCAATTGATTTAATTAAGTCTTTATCCTTAAGCAATTGGCTTCTCTTTCTTCTTTAAGTTCTTTTGGCCAATGATTGAATCAAGTCTTATTCCAAATGGAATTGGTTTCTCATTGACCTTTATGTTCCTTTATGATTTGATTGGAATCAAGTCTTTATCCTTAAGCAATCGTTTTTCTTTCTTTGTTAACTTCTTTTGGCCATTGATTGTAATCAAGTCTTATTCCAAAAGGAATTGGTTTCTCATTCTCTATTATGTTCCTTTTTGTACATGAATAGAATCAAGTATTAATCGTTAAGAATTTGGTTTTCTTTCTTGGTTAACTTCTTTTGACCATTGATTGAATCAAGTCTTATTCCAAAAGGAATTGGTTTCTCTTTATCCTTTAAGTTCTTTTGGACATGAATAGAATCAAGTATTAATCGTTAAGAATTTGGTTTCTCTTTCTTCTTTTGGTTCTTTTGACCATTGATTGAATCAAGTCTTATTCCAAAAGGAATTGGTTTCTCATTCTTCTTTATGTTCCATTTGCAATTGATTGAAATTAAGTCTTTATCCTTAAGCAATTGGTTTCTCTTTCTTCTTTGGTTCTTTTTGGCCATTGATTGAATCAAGTCTTATTCCAAATGGAATTGGTTTCTCATTCTCTTTATGTTCCCTTTGCACATGATTGGAATCAAGTCTTTATCCTTAAGCAATTGGTTTCTCTTTCTTTCTTAAGTTCATTTGACCATTGATTGAATCAAGTCTTATTCCAAAAGGAATTGGTTTCTCATTCTTCTTTATGTTCCATTTGGCAATTGATAGAATTTAAGTCTTTATCCTTAAGCAATTGGCTTTCTTTTCTTCTTTTAAGTTCTTTTTGGCCAATGATTGAATCAAGTCTTATTCCAAAAGGAATTGGTTTCTCATTCTCTTTTATGTTCCTTTTGTACATGAATAGAATCAAGTATTAATCGTTAAGAATTTGGTTTCTCTTTCTTCTTTGGTTCTTTTGACCATTGATTGAATCAAGTCTTATTCCAAAAGGAATTGGTTTCTCATTCTTCTTTATGTTCCATTTGCAATTGATTGAATTAAGTCTTTATCCTTAAGCAATTCTTTTATGATCCTTTTGTACATGAATAGAATCACAAGAATTTGGTTTCTCTTCTTCTTTAAGTTCTTTTGACCATTTATTGAATCAAGTCTTATTCCAAAAGGAATTGGTTTCTCATTCTTCTTTATGTTCCATTTGCAATTGATTGAATCAAGTCTTTATCCTTAAGCAATTGGTTTCTCTTCTATTATTAAGTTCTTTTGGCCATTGATTGAATCAAGTCTTATTCCAAATGGAATTGGTTTCTCATTGACCGTTATGTTCCTTGGCGCATGATTGTAATCAAGTCTTTATCCTTAAGCAATTTGGTTTCTCTTTCTTCTTTGTTAACTTCTTTGGACCATTGATTGAATCAAGTCTTATTCCAAATGGAATTGGTTTCTCATTCTCTTTATGTTCCATTTGCAATTGATTGGAATCAAGTCTTTATCCTTTAGCAAATTGGTTTCTCTTTCTTCTTTAAGTTCTTTTGGCCATTGATTGGAATCAAGTCTTATTCCAAATGGAATTGGTTTCTCATTCTCTTTTATGTTCCTTTTGTACATGAATAGAATCAAGTATTAATCGTTAAGAATTTGGTTTCTCTTCTTCTTCTTTCTTTTGGTTCTTGACCATTGATTGAATCAAGTCTTATTCCAAAAGGAATTGGTTTCTCATTCTCCTTTATGTTCCATTTGCAATTGATTTAATTAAGTCTTTATCCTTAGCAATTTGGCTTCTTCTTTCTTTAAGTTCTTTTGGCCATTGATTGAATCAAGTCTTATTCCAAATGGAATTGGTTTCTCATTCTCTTTTATGTTCCTTTGCAGGTAATTGATTGAATCAAGTCTTTATCCTTAAGCAATTTGGTTTCTCTTCTTCTTAACTTCTTTTTGGCCATTGATTGAATCAAGTCTTATTCCAAAAGGAATTGGTTTCATTCTCTTTATGTTCCTTTGTACATGAATAGAATCAAGTCTTTATCCGTTAAGCAATTTGGTTTCTTTCTTCTTTGGTTCTTTTGGACCATTGATTGAATCAAGTCTTATTCCAAAAGGAATTGGCTTCTCATTCTTCTTTATGTTCCATTTGCAATTGATTGGAATTAAGTCTTTATCCTTAAGCAATTGGCTTTTCTTTTTTCTTTTAGGTTCTTTGGCCAATGATTGAATCAAGTCTTATTCCAAATGGAATTGGTTTCTCATTCTCTTTTATGTTCCTTTGTGCAATTGATTGAATCAAGTCTTTATCCTTAAGCAATTCGGTTTCTCTCTTCTTTTTAAGTTCTTTTCTGACCATTGATTGAATCAAGTCTTATTCCAAAAGGAATTGGTTTCTCATTCTCCTTTATGTTCCATTTGCAATTGATTGGAATCAAGTCTTTATCCTTAAGCAATTGGCTTCTCTTTCTTTTTTAAGTTCTTTTGGCCATTGATTGGAATCAAGTCTTATTCCAAAAGGAATTGGTTTCTCATTCTCTTTTATGATCCTTTTGTACATGAATAGAATCAAGTATTAATCGTTAAGAATTTGGTTTCTCTTTCTTCTTTGTTCTTTTTGACCATTGATTGAATCAAGTCTTATTCCAAAAGGAATTGGTTTCTCATTCTTCTTTATGTTCCATTTGCAATTGATTGAATTAAGTCTTTATCCTTAAGCAATTAGCTTTCTCTTTTCTTCTTTAAGTTCTTTTGGCCATTGATTGGAATCAAGTCTTATTCCAAATGGAATTGGTTTCTCATTGACCGTTATGTTCCTTGCGCATTTGATTGGAATCAAGTCTTTATCCTTAAGCAATCGGTTTCTCTTTCTTTGTTAACTTCTTTTGGCCATTGATTGAATCAAGTCTAATTCCAAAAGGAATTGGTTTCTCATTCTCTTTTATGTTCCTTTTGTACATCGATAGAATCAAGTATTAATCGTTAAGAATTTGGTTCTCTTTCTTCTTTAAGTTCTTTTTGACCATTGATTGGAATCAAGTCATATTCCAAAAGGAATTGGTTTCTCATTCTCTTTATGTTCCATTTGTACAATTGAATAGAATCAAGTCTTTAATCGTTAAGAATTTGGCTTCTCTTTCTTCTTTTGGTTCTTTTGACCATTAATTGGAATCAAGTCTTGTTCCAAAAGGAATTGGTTTCTCATTCTTCTTCATGTTCCATTTGCAATTGATTGGAATCAAGTCTTTATCCTTAAGCAATTGGCTTCTTTCTTCTTGGTTCTTTTGGCCATTGATTGAATCAAGTCTTATTCCAAAAGGAATTGGTTTCTCATTCTTCTTTATGTTCCTTTGTACATTGATAGAATCAAGTCTTAATCCTTAAAGCAATTGGCTTCTCTTTCTTTTAAGTTCTTTTTGGCCATTGATTTGAATCAAGTCTTATTCCAAAAGGAATTGGTTTCTCATTCTTCTTTATGATCCATTTGCATACATGAATAGAATCAAGTATTAATCCGTTAAGAATTTGGTTTCTCTTTCTTCTTTTTCTTTTTGACCATTCATTGGAATCAAGTCTTATTCCAAAAGGAATTGGTTTCTCATTCTTCTTTATGTTCCATTTGCAATTGATTGAATGCAAGTCTTAATCCTTAAGCAATCGATTTTTCTTTCTTCTTTGCTTCTTTTGGCCATCGATTGGAATCAAGTCTTATTCCCAATGGAATTGGTTTCTCATTAATGTTCTTTGTCATTTGCTTATCAAGTCTTATCGTTAAGAATCAGGTTCTTTTTTCTTTGGTTAATCTTGATTGATTGAATCAAGTCTTATTCCAAATGGAATTGGTTTCTCATTCTCTTTTATGTTCCCTTTGTACATGAATAGAATCAAGTATTAATCGTTAAGAATTTGGTTTCTCCTTCTTCTTTTGGTTCTTTTGACCATTGATTGGAATCAAGTCTTATTCCAAAAGGAATTGGTTTCTCATTCTTCTTTATGTTCCATTTGCAATTGATTGAAAGCAAGCCTGAATCCTTAAGCAATTGGCTTCTTCTTTCTTCTTTAAGTTCTTTTGGCCATTGATTGGAATCAAGTCTTATTCCAAATGGAATTGGTTTCTCATTCACTTTTATGTTCCTTTTGTACATGAATAGAATCAAGTATTAATCGTTAAGAATTTGGTTTCTCTTTCTTCTTTAGGTTCTTTTTCGACCATTGATTGAATCAAGTCTTATTCCAAAAGGAATTGGATTCTCATTCTTTCTTATGTTCCATTTGCAATTGATTTGAATTAAGTCTTTATCCTTAAGCAATTGGCTTTCTTTGTTCTTTAAGGTCTTTTGGGCATTGATTGGAATCCAGTCTTATTCCAAATGGAATTGGATTCTCATTCTCTTATATGTTCCTTTTGTACATGAATAGAATCAAGTATTAATCGTTAAGAATTTGGTCTCTCTTTCTTCTTGGTTCTTTTGACCATTGATTGGAATCAAGTCTTATTCCAAAAGGAATTGGTTTCTCATTCTTCTTTATGTTCCATTTGCAATTGATTGGAATTAAGTCTTTATCCTTAAGCAATTGGCTTTTCTTTCTTCTTTAAGTTCTTTGGCCAATGATTGAATCAAGTCTTATTCCAAAATGGAATTGGTTTCTCATTCTCTTTTATGTTCCTTTTGTACATGAATAGAATCAAGTATTAATCGTTAAGAATTTGGTTTCTCTTTTTTCTTTTGGTTCTTTTGACCATTGATTGGAATCAAGTCTTATTCCAAAAGGAATTGGTTTCTCATTCTTCTTCATGTTCCATTTGCAATTGAATTGATTGGAATTAAGTCTTTATCCTTAAGCAATTGGCTTCTCTTTCTTCTTTAAGTTCTTTTGGCCAATGATTGGAATCAAGTCTTATTCCAAATGGAATTGGTTTCTCATTCTCTTTATGTTCCTTGTACATGAATAGAATCAAGTCTTAATCCTTAAGAATTTGGTTTCTCTTTCTTCTTTTTGGTTCTTTGACCATTGATTGGAATCAAGTCTTATTCCAAAAGGAATTGGTTTCTCATTCTTCTTTATGTTCCATTTGCAATTGATTGGAATTAAGTCTTTATCCTTAAGCAATTGGTTTCTCTTTTTCCTCTAGGTTCTTTTTGGTATTGATTGGAATCAAGTCTTATTCCAAATGGAATTGGTTTCTCATTCTCTTTTATGTTCCTTTTGTACATGAATAGAATCAAGTATTAATCGTTAAGAATTTGGTTTCTCTTTCTTCTTTTGGTTCTTTTGACCATTGATTGAATCAAGTCTTATTCCAAAAGGAATTGGTTTCTCATTCTTCTTTATGTTCCATTTGCAATTGATTTAATTAAGACTTAATACTTAAGCAATTGGCTTCTCTTTCTTCTTTAAGTTCTTTTAGCCATTGATTGGAATCAAGTCTTATTCCAAATGGAATTGGTTTCTCATTCTGCTCTATGTTCCTTTTGTACATGAATGGAATCAAGTCTTTATCCTTAAGCAATTTGGTTTCTTTCTTCTTTTAAGTTCTTTTGACCATTGATTGAATCAAGTCTTATTCCAAAAGGAATTGGTTTCTCATTCTTCTTCAAGTTCCATTTGCAATTGATTGGAATTAAGTCTTTATCCTTAAGCAATTGGCTTCTCTTTGTTCTTTAAGTTCTTTTGACCATTGATTGGAATCAAGTCTTATTCCAAAAGGAATTGGTTTCTCATTCTTCTTTATGTTCCATTTGCAATTGATTGGAATTAAGTCTTTATCCTTAAGCAATTGGCTTCTCTTTTTTCTTTAAGTTCTGTTGGCCATTGAATGGAATCAAGTCTTAATCCATGATGAATTGGTTTCTCATTCTCTTTATGTTCCTTTTGTACATGATTGAATCAAGTATTAATCCTTAAGCAATTGGTTTCTCTTTCTTCTTTTAAGTTCTTTTGACCATTGATTGGAATCAAGCCTTATTCCCAAAGGAATTGGTTTCTCATTCTCCTTTATGTTCCATTTGCAATTGATTGGAATCAAGTCTTTATCCTTAAGCAATTGTGTTGTCTTTCTTCTTTAAGTTCTTTTGGCCATTGATTGGAATCAAGTGTTATTCCAAATCGAATTTGGTTTCTCATTCTCTTTATGTTCCTTTGTGCACATGAATAGAATCAAGTATTAATCCTTAAGCAATTTGGTTTCCCATTCTGCTTTATATTCTTTTGACCATTGATTGGAATCAAGTCTTATTCCAAAAGGAATTGGTTTCTCATTCTTCTTTATGTTCCATTTGCAATTGATTGGAATCAAGTCTTTATCCTTAAGCAATTGGCTTATCTTTCTTCTTTAAGTTCTTTTGACCATTGATTGGAATCAAGTCTTATTCCAAAGGGAATTGGTTTCTCATTCTTCTTTATGTTCCATTTGCAATTGATTGGAATCAAGTCTTTATCCTTAAGCAATTGGTTTCTCTTTCTTCTTTAAGTTCTTTTGGCCAATGATTGGAATCAAGTCTTATTCCAAAAGGAATTGGTTTCTCATTCTCTTTTATGTTCCTTTTGTACATGAATAGAATCAAGTATTAATCGTTAAGAATTTGGTTTCTCTTTCTTCTTTGGTTCTTTTGACCATTGATTGGAATCAAGTCTTATTCCAAAAGGAATTGGTTTCTCATTCTTCTTTATGTTCCATTTGCAATTGATTGGAATTAAGTCTTTATCCTTAAGCAATTGGCTTCTCTTTCTTCTTTAAGTTCTTTTGGCCAATGATTGGAATCAAGTCTTATTCCAAATGGAATTGGTTTCTCATTCTCTTTTATGTTCCTTTTGTACATGAATAGAATCAAGTATTAATCGTTAAGAATTTGGTTTCTCTTTCTTCTTTTGGTTCTTTTGACCATTGATTGGAATCAAGTCTTATTCCAAAGGAATTGGTTTCTCATTCTTCTTTATGTTCCATTTGCAATTGATTGGAATTAAGTCTTTATCCTTAAGCAATTGGCTTCTCTTTCTTCTTTAAGTTCTTTTGGCCATTGATTGGAATCAAGTCTTATTCCAAATGGAATTGGTTTCTCATTCTCCTTTATGACCTCTCTATACATGAATAGAATCAAGTATTAATCGTTAAGAATTTGGTTTCTCTTTCTTCTTTTGGTTCTTTTGACCATTGATTGGAATCAAGTCTTATTCCAAAAGGAATTGGTTTCTCATTCTTCTTTATGTTCCATTTGCAATTGATTGAATTAAGTCTTTATCCTTAAGCAATTGGCTTATCTTTCTTCTTTAAGTTCTTTTGGCCAATGATTGGAATCAAGTCTTATTCCAAATGGAATTGGTTTCTCATTCTCTTTTAAGTTCTTTTTGCCATTGATTGGAAGCAAGTCTTAATCCTTAAGGAATTGGTTTCTTATTCTTCTTTTGGTTCTTTTGACCATTGATTGGAATCAAGTCTTATTCCAAAAGGAATTGGTTTCTCATTCTTCTTTATGTTCCATTTGCAATTGATTGGAATTAAGTCTTTATCCTTAAGCAATTGGTTTTTCTTTCTTTGTTAACTTCTTTTGGCCATTGATTGGAATCAAGTCTTATTCCAAATGGAATTGGTTTCTCATTCTCTTTTATGTTCCTTTTGTACATGAATAGAATCAAGTATTAATCGTTAAGAATTTGGTTTCTCTTTCTTCTTTTGGTTCTTTTGACCATTGATTGGAATCAAGTCTTATTCCAAAAGGAATTGGTTTCTCATTCTTCTTTATGTTCCATTTGCAATTGATTGGAATTAAGTCTTTATCCTTAGCAATTGGCTTCTCTTTCTTCTTTAAGTTCTTTTGGCCAATGATTGGAATCAAGTCTTATTCCAAATGGAATTGGTTTCTCATTATTCTTTAAGTTCCTTTTGTACATGATTGGAATCAAGTCTTTATCCTTAAGAATTTGGTCTTCTTTCTTTAAGTTCTTTTGGCCATTGATTGGAATCAAGTCTTATTCCAAAAGGAATTGGTTTCTCATTCTCTTTTATGTTCCTTTTGTACATGATTGGAATCAAGTCTTTATCCTTAAGCAATTGGTTTCTCATTCTTTTTTAAGTTCTTTTGGCCATTGATTGGAATCAAGTCTTATTCCAAAAGGAATTGGTTTCTCATTCTTCTTTATGTTCCATTTGCCATTGATAGAATCAAGTCCTTATCGTTAAGAATTTGGTTTCTCTTTCTTCTTTTGGTTCTTTTGACCATTGATTGGAATCAAGTCTTATTCCAAAAGGAATTGGTTTCTCATTCTTCTTTATGTTCCATTTGGCCATTGATTGGAAGCAAGTCTTAATCCTTAAGGAATTGGTTTCTCTTTGTCTTTTAAGTTCTTTTGGCCAATGATTGGAATCAAGTCTTATTCCAAATGGAATTGGTTTCTCATTCTCTTTTATGTTCCATTTGTACATGAATAGAATCAAGTATTAATCGTTAAGAATTTGGTTTCTTTTTCTTCTTTAAGTTCTTTTGGCCAATGATTGGAATCAAGTCTTATTCCAAATGGAATTGGTTTCTCATTCTCTTTTATAATCCTTTTGGCCATTGATTGGAAGCAAGTCTTAATCCTTAAGAATTTGGTTTCTCTTTCTTCTTTTGGTTCTTTTGACCATTGATTGGAATCAAGTCTTATTCCAAAAGGAATTGGTTTCTCATTCTTCTTTATGTTCCATTTGCAATTGATTGGAATCAAGTCTTTATCCTTAAGCAATTGGCTTCTCTTTCTTCTTTAAGTTCTTTTGGCCAATGATTGGAATCAAGTCTTATTCCAAATGGAATTGGTTTCTCATTCTCTTTTATGATCCTTTTGTACATGAATAGAATCAAGTATTAATCGTTAAGAATTTGGTTTCTCTTTCTTCATTTGGTTCTTTTGACCATTGATTGGAATCAAGTCTTATTCCAAAAGGAATTGGTTTCTCATTCTTCTTTATGTTCCATTTGCAATTGATTGGAATTAAGTCTTTATCCTTAAGCAATTGGCTTATCTTTCTTCTTTAAGTTCTTTTGGCCAATGATTGGAATCAAGTCTTATTCCAAATGGAATTGGTTTCTCATTCTCTTTTATGTTCCTTTTGTACATGAATAGAATCAAGTATTAATCGTTAAGAATTTGGTTTCTCTTTCTTCTTTTGGTTCTTTTGACCATTGATTGGAATCAAGTCTTATTCCAAAAGGAATTGGTTTCTCATTCTTCTTTATGTTCCATTTGCAATTGATTGGAATTAAGTCTTTATCCTTAAGCAATTAGCTTGTCTTTCTTCTTTAAGTTCTTTTGGCCATTGATTGGAATCAAGTCTTATTCCAAATGGAATTGGTTTCTCATTCTTCTTTATGTTCCTTGCGCATTTGATTGGAATCAAGTCTTTATCCTTAAGCAATTGGTTTCTCTTTCTTTGTTAACTTCTTTTGGCCAATGATTGGAATCAAGTCTTATTCCAAATGGAATTGGTTTCTCATTCTCTTTTATGTTCCTTTTGTACATGAATAGAATCAAGTATTAATCGTTAAGAATTTGGTTTCTTTTTCTTCTTTAAGTTCTTTTGGCCATTGATTGGAATCAAGTCTTATTCCAAAAGGAATTGGTTTCTCATTCTTCTTTATGTTCCATTTGCAATTGATTGGAATTAAGTCTTTATCCTTAAGCAATTGGCTTCTCTTTGTTCTTTAAGTTCTTTTGGCCAATGATTGGAATCAAGTCTTATTCCAAATGGAATTGGTTTCTCATTCTCTTTTATGTTCCTTTTGTACATGAATAGAATCAAGTATTAATCGTTAAGAATTTGGTTTCTCTTTCTTCTTTTGGTTCTTTTGACCATTGATTGGAATCAAGTCTTATTCCAAAAGGAATTGGTTTCTCATTCTTCTTTATGTTCCATTTGCAATTGATTGGAATTAAGTCTTTATCCTTAAGCAATTGGCTTCTCTTTGTTCTTTAAGTTCTTTTGGCCAATGATTGGAATCAAGTCTTATTCCAAATGGAATTGGTTTCTCATTCTCTTTTATGTTCCTTTTGTACATGAATAGAATCAAGTATTAATCGTTAAGAATTTGGTTTGTCTTTCTTCTTTGGTTCTTTTGACCATTGATTGGAATCAAGTCTTATTCCAAAAGGAATTGGTTTCTCATTCTTCTTTATGTTCCATTTGCAATTGATTGGAATTAAGTCTTTATCCTTAAGCAATTGGCTTCTCTTTGTTCTTTAAGTTCTTTTGGCCAATGATTGGAAACAAGTCTTATTCCAAATGGAATTGGTTTCTCATTCTCTTTTATGATCCTTTTGTACATGAATAGAATCAAGTATTAATCGTTAAGAATTTGGTTTCTCTTTCTTCTTTTGGTTCTTTTGACCATTGATTGGAATCAAGTCTTATTCCAAAAGGAATTGGTTTCTCATTCTTCTTTATGTTCCATTTGCAATTGATTGGAATTAAGTCTTTATCCTTAAGCAATTGGCTTATCTTTCTTCTTTAAGTTCTTTTTGGCCAATGATTGGAATCAAGTCTTATTCCAAATGGAATTGGTTTCTCATTCTCTTTTATGATCCTTTTGTACATGAATAGAATCAAGTATTAATCGTTAAGAATTTGGTTTCTCTTTCTTCTTTTGGTTCTTTTGACCATTGATTGGAATCAAGTCTTATTCCAAAAGGAATTGGTTTCTCATTCTTCTTTATGTTCCATTTGCAATTGATTGGAATTAAGTCTTTATCCTTAAGCAATTAGCTTGTCTTTCTTCTTTAAGTTCTTTTGGCCATTGATTGAAATCAAGTCTTATTCCAAATGGAATTGGTTTCTCATTGACTATTATGTTCCTTGTGCATTTGATTGGAATCAAGTCTTTATCCTTAAGCAATCGGTTTTTCTTTCTTTGTTAACTTCTTTTGGCCAATGATTGGAATCAAGTCTTATTCCAAATGGAATTGGTTTCTCATTCTTCTTTATGTTCCTTTTGTACATGAATAGAATCAAGTATTAATCGTTAAGAATTTGGTTTCTCTTTCTTCTTTTGGTTCTTTTGACCATTGATTGGAATCAAGTCTTATTCCAAAAGGAATTGGTTTCTCATTCTTCTTTATGTTCCATTTGCAATTGATTGGAATTAAGTCTTTATCCTTAAGCAATTGGCTTCTCTTTCTTCTTTAAGTTCTTTTGGCCAATGATTGGAATCAAGTCTTATTCCAAATGGAATTGGTTTCTCATTCTCTTTTATGATCCTTTTGTACATGAATAGAATCAAGTATTAATCGTTAAGAATATGGTTTTTCTTTCTTCTTTTGGTTCTTTTGACCATTGATTGGAATCAAGTCTTATTCCAAAAGGAATTGGTTTCTCATTCTTCTTTATGTTCCATTTGCAATTGATTGGAATTAAGTCTTTATCCTTAAGCAATTGGCTTCTCTTTCTTCTTTAAGTTCTTTTGGCCAATGATTGGAATCAAGTCTTATTCCAAAATGAATTGGTTTCTCATTCTCTTTTATGTTCCTTTTGTACATGAATAGAATCAAGTATTAATCGTTAAGAATTTGGTTTCTCTTTCTTCTTTTGGTTCTTTTGACCATTGATTGGAATCAAGTCTTATTCCAAAAGGAATTGGTTTCTCATTCTTCTTTATGTTCCATTTGCAATTGATTGGAATTAAGTCTTTATCCTTAAGCAATTAGCTTCTCTTTCTTCTTTAAGTTCTTTTGGCCATTGATTGGAATCAAGTCTTATTCCAAATGGAATTGGTTTCTCATTCTCTTTTATGTTCCTTTTGTACATGAATAGAATCAAGTATTAATCGTTAAGAATTTGGTTTCTTTTCTTCTTTTGGTTCTTTTGACCATGGATTGGAATCAAGTCTTATTCCAAATGGAATTGGTTTCTCATTCTTCTTTATGTTCCATTTGCAATTGATTGGAATTAAGTCTTTATCCTTAAGAATTTGGTTTCTTTTTCTTCTTTTGGTTCTTTTGGCCAATGATTGGAATCAAGTCTTATTCCAAATGGAATTGGTTTCTCATTCTCTTTTATGTTCCTTTTGTACATGAATAGAATCAAGTATTAATCCTTGATGAATTTGGTTTCTCTTTCTTCTTTTGGTTCTTTTGACCATTGATTGGAATCAAGTCTTATTCCAAAAGGAATTGGTTTCTCATTCTTCTTTATGTTCCATTTGCAATTGATTGGAATTAAGTCTTTATCCTTAAGCAATTGGCTTCTCTTTCTTCTTTAAGTTCTTTTGGCCATTGATTGGAATCAAGTCTTATTCCAAATGGAATTGGTTTCTCATTCTCTTTTATGTTCCATTTGCAATTGATTGGAATTAAGTCTTTATCCTTAAGCAATTGGCTTCTCTTTCTTCTTTAAGTTCTTTTGGCCAATGATGGAATCAAGTCTTATTCCAAATGGAATTGGTTTCTCATTCTCTTTTATGTTCCTTTTGTACATGAATAGAATCAAGTATTAATCGTTAAGAATTTGGTTTCTCTTTCTTCTTTTGGTTCTTTTGACCATTGATTGGAATCAAGTCTTATTCCAAAAGGAATTGGTTTCTCATTCTTCTTTATGTTCCATTTGCAATTGATTGGAATTAAGTCTTTATCCTTAAGCAATTGGCTTCTCTTTGTTCTTTAAGTTCTTTTGGCCAATGATTGGAATCAAGTCTTATTCCAAATGGAATTGGTTTCTCATTCTCTTTTATGTTCCATTTGCAATTGATTGGAATTAAGTCTTTATCCTTAAGCAATTGGCTTCTCTTTCTTCTTTAAGTTCTTTTGGCCAATGATTGGAATCAAGTCTTATTCCAAATGGAATTGGTTTCTCATTCTCTTTTATGATCCTTTTGTACATGAATAGAATCAAGTATTAATCGTTAAGAATTTGGTTTCTCTTTCTTCTTTTGGTTCTTTTGACCATTGATTGGAATCAAGTCTTATTCCAAAAGGAATTGGTTTCTCATTCTCTTTTATGTTCCTTTTGTACATGAATAGAATCAAGTATTAATCGTTAAGAATTTGGTTTCTCTTTCTTCTTTTGGTTCTTTTGACCATTGATTGGAATCAAGTCTTATTCCAAAAGGAATTGGTTTCTCATTCTTCTTTATGTTCCATTTGCAATTGATTGGAATTAAGTCTTTATCCTTAAGCAATTAGCTTGTCTTTCTTCTTTAAGTTCTTTTGGCCATTGATTGGAATCAAGTCTTATTCCAAATGGAATTGGTTTCTCATTGACCGTTATGTTCCTTGCGCATTTGATTGGAATCAAGTCTTTATCCTTAAGCAATCGGTTTTTCTTTCTTTGTTAACTTCTTTTGGCCAATGATTGGAATCAAGTCTTATTCCAAATGGAATTGGTTTCTCATTCTCTTTTATGTTCCTTTTGTACATGAATAGAATCAAGTATTAATCGTTAAGAATTTGGTTTCTCTTTCTTTTTTTGGTTCTTTTGACCATTGATTGGAATCAAGTCTTATTCCAAAAGGAATTGGTTTCTCATTCTTCTTTATGTTCCATTTGCAATTGATTGGAATTAAGTCTTTATCCTTAAGCAATTGGCTTCTCTTTCTTCTTTAAGTTCTTTTGGCCAATGATTGGAATCAAGTCTTATTCCAAATGGAATTGGTTTCTCATTCTCTTTTATGTTCCTTTTGTACATGAATAGAATCAAGTATTAATCGTTAAGAATTTGGTTTTTCTTTCTTCTTTTGGTTCTTTTGACCATTGATTGGAATCAAGTCTTATTCCAAAAGGAATTGGTTTCTCATTCTTCTTTATGTTCCATTTGCAATTGATTGGAATTAAGTCTTTATCCTTAAGCAATTGGCTTCTCTTTCTTCTTGAAGTTCTTTTGGCCAATGATTGGAATCAAGTCTTATTCCAAAAGGAATTGGTTTCTCATTCTCTTTTATGTTCCTTTTGTACATGAATAGAATCAAGTATTAATCGTTAAGAATTTGGTTTCTCTTTCTTCTTTTGGTTCTTTTGACCATTGATTGGAATCAAGTCTTATTCCAAAGGGAATTTGATGCGGAACCCCGTGGATATAAAGATCCAGAAACCCCAGGCACACACTTTGATAGAAAACAAGATGTAGAATAAAGACCCTCCCTACTAAACCCCCAAGAAACCTGTCCTTGGAAACGTAGATAACAGGGAAATCCCTACTAAACCCCCAAGAAACCTGTCCTTGAAAACGTAGATACTTGAGGGGAAAGATAGAAAGTTCTCGCATCTCACGAGAACAAAATGTAGAAATTCTGCATCACCTGATGAATAAAGTGTAGAAATTCTGCATCACACAGAATAAAGTGAGGAAAACCTCACAACTGTATTGGTAATCAAACCATGATCAAAACTATATGATAATATATTCTTATAGGCCAAGTTGCCTATTTATACATAAATCCTAAAAATAGAAATTATCTAGTCCTATCTAAAAGATCTAATTTGAAACTAAAATTTAAAAATTAAAGATATGATTCTATTCTAAAAGATTTATTCCTAACTAATTTAAATCAGATTTGATCTTTATAGATTAGATCATATTTGATTTAAATCCTAAAAGATAAACTGAATCAATTTAAATCTAAACAAATCTAGACTAAGTCAAAACAAATAAAAATGAATCTAAACACAATCTAAACATTTTTCAACATAATCAAATTGTTTGCTCCCCAAGTTACTTTAATTAAGCTTGATTCCTTGATCTCCAAGTAACTTGAAATGAGCTCTTGGATTGCTTGATCTCCAAGGCAGAACTAACTTGCTAGAAACAAGCTCTTTTGCAATGTTGAAAAGACCAAATTACTCTCTTGAGCACGTATCATTCTCCCCCTCTTCAAAAAAGATTCGTCCTCGAATCTTGCTTTTGTAATCTTCAAAGTCATCTCCACCATTATATTCCCTTCGAAAAGCCATCTAAGAACCTGAAAATGAAGAACCTCACTAACACTCTATTCTCTTCTTTTTTTTTTTTTTCCTCTTTTTTTTTCTCTCTCTTTTTTTTTCCTTCTTTTTTTTTCTTTTTTTTTCGATATTTTTTCCTTCTTTTTTTTTCCTTTTTTTTTTTGCTTTTTTTTAACTGAATATACCTCAAATACAAAAAAAAAAAAAAAAATAAAAATGTGGACAAAGTAGACACAACAATTAAGGAAACGAGACTCAAAACTCAAAGAAAGAGAAAACTAGGGAAATAAAATTAACAAAGTGGAAACGAAATAGAAATAAAGGATAGTAAACATAGGGTTTTCCTACTAGACCTCTAAGAAACCTGTTCTTAGCAACCTAGGTCACCGGAAAGAGGTTTTCCTACTAAACCTCTATGGAACCTGTCCATAACAACCTAGATCAAAGGAAAGAATTTCCCTACTAGACCTTCAAAGAACATATCCTTGACAACCTAGATCAAAGGGAAAAAACAATTATGCTTATAATCCTCACATTTTCTGATTTCTTCTCCTTTTTTTTCCTTTTTTTTTTTTTTGATCTAAACTAACAACAAACAGGCAAATGCCAGATAGAGAAGAAACACAGGAGACCCAGGATAAAAGAGCGACAGTGACAAAACAAAAGGATAGAACGACAAGCAGAAAAAACAAGAATGCAAGCGGACAAGGAAAGAAGACAAATGATAAACGTATAAGACAAAGATAGATAAATAGGAATTTATCTAGACCTTGCTCTGATACCAAATGATGAGGAGGAAAGGAGGATATAAAGATCCAGAAACCCCAGGCACACGCTTTGATAGAAAACAAGATGTAGAATAATGACCCTCCCTACTAAACCCCCAAGAAACCCGTCCTTGAAAACGTAGATAACAGGGAAATCCCTACTAAACCCCCAAGAAACCTGTCCTTGGAAACGTAGATAACAAGGAAAAAAATAGAAAGTTACGCATCTCACGTAACAAAATGTAGAAATTCTGCATCACACATGAATAAAGTGTAGAAATTCTGCATCACATGTAATAAAGTGAGGAAAACCTCACAATCAGTATTGGTAGTCAAACCATGATCAAAACTATATGATAATATATTCTTATAGGCCAAGTTGCCTATTTATACATAAATCCTAAAAATAGAAATTATCTAGTCCTATCTAAAAGATCTAATTTGAAACTAAAATTTAAAAATTAAAGATATGATTCTATTCTAAAAGATTTATTCCTAACTAATTTAAATCAGATTTGATCTTTATAGATTAGATCATATTTGATTTAAATCCTAAAAGATAAACTGAATCAATTTAAATCTAAACAAATCTAGACTAAGTCAAAACAAATAAAAATGAATCTAAACACAATCTAAACATTTTTCAACATAATCAAATTGTTTGCTCCCCAAGTTACTTTAATTAAGCTTGATTCCTTGATCTCCAAGTAACTTGAAATGAGCTCTTGGATTGCTTGATCTCCAAGGCAGAACTAACTTGCTAGAAACAAGCTCTTTTGCAATGTTGAAAAGACCAAATTACTCTCTTGAGCACGTATCATTCTCCCCCTCTTCAAAAAAGATTCGTCCTCGAATCTTGCTTTTGTAATCTTCAAAGTCATCTCCACCATTATATTCCCTTCGAAAAGCCATCTAAGAACCTGAAAATGAAGAACCTCACTAACACTCTATTCTCTTCTTTTTTTTTTTTTCCTCTTTTTTTTTCTCTCTCTTTTTTTTTTCCTTCTTTTTTTTCTTTTTTTTTCGATATTTTTTCCTTCTTTTTTTTTTCCTTTTTTTTTGCTTTTTTTTAACTGAATATACCTCAAATACAAAAAAAAAAAAAAAAGTGGACAAAGTAGACACAACAATTAAGGAAACGAGACTCAAAACTCAAAGAAAAAAAAAACTAGGGAAATAAAATTAACAAAGTGGAAACGAAATAGAAACAAAGGATAGTAAACATAGGGTTTTCCTACTAGACCTCTAAGAAACCTGTTCTTAGCAACCTAGGTCACCGGAAAAGGATTTTCCTACTAGACCTCTATGAAACACATCATAGCAACCTAGATCAAAGGAAAGAATTTCCCTACTAGACCTTCAAAGAACATGTCCTTGACAACCTAGATCAACGGGAAAAAAAATTATGCTTATAATCCTCACTTTTTTCTGATTTCTTCTCCTTTTTTTTCCTTTTTTTTTTTTTGGATCTAAACTAACTACAGAAAGACAAATGCCACATAGAGAAGAAACACAGGGACAGATAAAGACGCGACAGCAAAACAAAAGGATAGAACGCACAAACAGAAAAAAAACAAGAATGCAAACGGACAAGGAAAGAAGACAAAAGACAAATGTAAAAGACAAAGATAGATAAATAGGAATTTATCTAGACCTTGCTCTGATACCAAATGATGAGGAGGAAAGGAGGATATAAAGATCCAGAAACCCCAGGCACACACTTTGATAGAAAACAAGATGTAGAATAAAGACCCTCCCTACTAAACCCCCAAGAAACCTGTCCTTGGAAACGTAGATAACAGGGAAATCCCTACTAAACCCCCAAGAAACCTGTCCTTGAAAACGTAGATAACAGGGAAAAGATAGAAAGTTCTGCATCTCACAGAACAAAATGTAGAAATTCTGCATCACACAGAATAAAGTGTAGAAATTCTGCATCACACAGAATAAAGTGAGGAAAACCTCACAACTGTATTGGTAATCAAACCATGATCAAAACTATATGATAATATATTCTTATAGGCCAAGTTGCCTATTTATACATAAATCCTAAAAATAGAAATTATCTAGTCCTATCTAAAAGATCTAATTTGAAACTAAAATTTAAAAATTAAAGATATGATTCTATTCTAAAAGATTTATTCCTAACTAATTTAAATCAGATTTGATCTTTATAGATTAGATCATATTTGATTTAAATCCTAAAAGATAAACTGAATCAATTTAAATCTAAACAAATCTAGACTAAGTCAAAACAAATAAAAATGAATCTAAACACAATCTAAACATTTTTCAACATAATCAAATTGTTTGCTCCCCAAGTTACTTTAATTAAGCTTGATTCCTTGATCTCCAAGTAACTTGAAATGAGCTCTTGGATTGCTTGATCTCCAAGGCAGAACTAACTTGCTAGAAACAAGCTCTTTTGCAATGTTGAAAAGACCAAATTACTCTCTTGAGCACGTATCAGAATTGGTTTCTCATTCTTCTTTATGTTCCATTTGCAATTGATAGGAATTAAGTCTTTATCCTTAAGCAATTGGCTTATCTTTCTTCTTTAAGTTCTTTTGGCCAATGATTGGAATCAAGTCTTCACCCATAATGGAATTAGTTTCTCATTCTCTTTTATGTTTTTGTACATTGAATAGAATCAAGTATTAATCGTTGAGAATTTGGTTTCTTTTTCTTCTTTTAAGTTCTTTTGGTAATTGATTGAAAGTAAGTCTTAATCCTTAAGGAATTGGTTTCTCATTCTCTTTAAGTTCATTTTTGGTATTGATTGGAATCAAGTGTTAATCCATAATGAATTTGGTTTCTCTGTCTTCTTTGGTTCTTTTGACCATTGATTGGAATCAAGTCTTAAAACTTCCAAAAGGAATTGGTTTCTCTTTCTTCTTTATGTTCTTTTGGTAATTGAATGGAATTAAGTCTTTATCCTTAAGGAATTGGTTTCTCTTTTTCTTTAGGTTCTTTTGGCCATTGATTGGAATCAAGTCTTAATCCATAATGAATTGGTTTCTCTTTGTCATTTATGTTCTTTTGCCATTGATTGGAATCAATTTTTTAATCCTTGAGGAATTGGATTCTCTTTTGTCCTTTAAGTTCTTTTGGTAATTGATTGGAATCAAGTCTTAATCCTTAAATGGAATTGGTTTCTCTTTCTCCTCTAGGTTATTTTTGGTATTGATTGGAATCAAGTCTTAATCCATGATGAATTTGGTTTCTCTTTCTTCTTTTGGTTCTTTTGACCATTGATTGGAATCAAGTCTTATTCCAAAAGGAATTGGTTTCTCTTTCTTCTTTATGTTCCGTTTGCAATTGATTGGAATTAAGTCTTTATCCTTGAGTAGTTAGTTTCTCTTTGTCCTTTAAGTTCTTTTTGTATTGATTGGAATCAAGTGTTAATCCATAATGAATTGGTTTCTCATTCTCTTTTAAGTTCCTTTTGCCATTGATTGGAATCAAGTCTTAATCCTTGAGGAATTTGGTTTCTCTTTGTCCTTTATGATCTTTTGACCATTGATTGGAATCAAGTCTTAATCCTTAAGGAATTGGTTTCTCTTTCTTCTTTATGTTCTTTTTGCAATTGATTGGAATCAAGTCTTAATCCATAATGAATTGGTTTCTCTTTCTTCTTTATGTTCTTTTCGCCATTGTTTAGAATCAAGTCTTACTCCTTGAGGAATTGGTTTCCCTTTGTCATTTAAGTTCTTTTGGTAATTGATTGGAAGTAAGTATTAATCCTTAAGGAATTGGTTTCTATTTCTTCTTTAGGTTCTTTTTGGTATTGATTGCAATCAAGTCTTAATCCACAATGAATTGGCTTCTCTTTCTTCTTTAAGTTCTTTTTGCCATTGAATGGAATCAAGTCTTAATCCTTGAGGAATTGGTTTCTCTTTGTCCTTTAAGATCTTTTGGTAATTGATTGGAAGTAAGTCTTAATCCTTAAGGAATTGGTTTATCTTTCTTCTTTATGTTCTTTTTGCCATTGAGTGGAATCAAGTCTTAATCCGTAATGAATTGGTTTCTCTTTCTTTTTGGTTATTTTGACCATTGATTGGAATAAAGTCTTAATCCTTGAGGAATTGGTTTCTCTTTGTCCTTTAAGTTCCTTTTGTAATTGATTAGAAGTAAGTTTTAATCCTTAAGGAATTGGTTTCTCTTTCTTCTTTTATGTTCTTTTGACCATTGATTGGAATCAAGTCTTAATCCATAATGAATTGGTTTCTCTTTGTCTTCTTTAAGTTCATTTTGCCATTGATTGGAATCAAGTCTTAATCCTTAAGGAATTGGTTTCTCTTTGTTCTTTAAGTTCTTTTGGTAATTGATTTGAAGTAAGTCTTAATCCTTAAGGAATTGGTTTCTTTTTTTTCCTCCAGGTTCTTTTTGGTATTGATTGGAATCAAGTCTTAATCGATAATGAATTGGTTTCTCCTTGTTTTTTAAGTTCTTTTCGCCATTGATTGGAATCAAGTATTAATCCTTGAGGAATTAGTTTCCCTTTGTCCTTTAAGTTCTTTTGGTAACTGATTGGAAGTAAGTCTTAATCCTTAAGGCATTGGTTTCTCTTTTTCCTCTAGGTTCTTTTGGGTATTGATTGAAATCAAGTCTTAATCCGTAATGAATTGGTTTCACCTTGTCTTTTAAGTTCTTTTTGCCATTGATTGGAATCAGGTCTTAATCCTTAAGGAATTGGTTTCTCTTTGGCCTTTAAGTTCTTTTGGTAATTGATTGGAATCAAGTCTTAATCCAAATGGAATTGGTTTCTCTTTCTCTTTTAAGTTCTTTTGTATTGATTGGAATCAAGTGTTAATCCATAATGAATTTGGTTTCTTTCTTATTTAAGTTCTTTTGACGATTGATTGGAATCAAGTCTTAATCCTTGAGGAATTGGTTTCTCTTTGTCCATTATGTTCCATTTGCAATTGATTGAAATTAAGTCTTAATCCTTAAGCAATTGGTTGCTCTTTTTCCTCAAGGTTCTTTTTCCATTGATTGGAATCAAGTCTTAATCCATAATGGAATTGGTTTCTCTTCTCCTTTAAGTTCCTTTGTACATTGATTGGAATCAAGTCTTAATCCTTAAGGATTTGGTTTCTCTTTCTTCTTTAAGATCTTTTGTACCATTGATTGGAATCAAGTCTTAATCCATAAGGATTGGTTTCTCTTTCTTTCCTCTAGGTTCTTTTTGCAATTGATTGATTGGAATCAAGTCTTAATCCTTAATGAATTGGTTTCTCTTTCTTTTTAAGTTCTTTTTGCCATTGATTTGGAATCAAGTCTTAATCCAAATGGAATTGGTTTCTCTTTGTCCTTTATGTTCTTTTGGTAATTGATTTGAATCAAGTCTTAATCCTTAAGGAATTGGTTTCTCTTTGTTCCTTTTGGTTCTTTTGGTATTGATTGGAAGCAAGTCTTCTTACTTAAGGAATTGGTTTCTCATTCTTCTTTAAATTCTTTTTGCCATTGATTGCAATCAAGTCTTAATCCTTGAGGAATTGGTTTCCCTTTGTCCTTTAAGTTCTTTTAGCCAATGATTGGAAGTAAGTCTTAATCCAAATGGAATTGGTTTCTCTTTCTCCTCTAGGTTCATTTTGGTATTGATTGGAATCAATCCTTAATCCAAAATGAATTGGTTGCTCTTTGTCTATTTAGTTCTTTTTGCCATTGATTGGAATCAAGTCATAATCCTTGAGGAATTGGTTTCTCTTTGTCCTTTAAGATCTTTTGGTAATAGATTGGAAGTATGTCTTAATCCTTAAGGAATTGGTTTCTCATTTTCCTCTAGGTTATTTTTGGTATTGATTAGAATCAAGTCTTAATCCGTGATGAATTGGTTTCTCCTTGTCTTTTAAGTTCTTTTTGCCATTGATTGGAATCAAGTCTGAATCCTTGAGAAATTAGTTTCTCTTTGTCCTTTTAGTTCTTTTGGTAATTGATTGGAAGTAAGTCTTAATCCTTAAAGAATTGGTTTCCCTTTTTCCTTTAAGTTCTTTTTGGTATTGATTGGAATCAAGTGTTAATCCATAATGAATTGGTTTCTCTTTGCCTTTTAAGTTCTTTTTGCGATTGATTGGAAACAAGTCTTAATCCTTGAGGGATTGGTTTCTCTTTGTCCTTTATGTTGTTTTGTTAATTGATTGGAAGTAAGTCTTAATCCTTAAGGAGTTAGTTGCTCTTTTTCCTCTAGGTTCCTTTTCGTATTGATTGGAATCAAGTGTTAATGCGTAATGAGTTGATTTCTCTTCGCCTTTTAATTTATTTTTGCCATTGATTGGAAACAAGTCTTAATCCTTGAGGGATTGGTTTCTCTTTGTCCTTTAAGATCTTTCGGTAATTGATTGGAAGTAAGTGTTAATCCTTAAGGAATTGGTTTCTCTTTTTCCTCTAGGTTCTTTTTGGTATTGATTGGAATCAAGTCTTAATCCATAATGAATTGGTTTCTCTTTGTCTTTTATGTTCTTTTCGCCATTGATTGGAATCAAGTCTAAATCCTTGAGGAATTGGTTTCTCTTTGTCCTTTAAGATCTTTTGGTAATTGATTGGCAGTAAGTCTTAATCCTTAAGTAATTGGTTTCACTTTTTCCTCTAGGTTCTTTTTGGTATTGATTGGAATCAAGTCTTAATCCATAATGAATTGGTTTCTCTCTGTCTTTTAAGTTCTTTTTGCCATTGATTCGAATCAAGTTTTAATCCTTGAGGAATTGGATTCTCTTTGTCCTTAATGTTCTTTTGGTAATTGATTGGAAGTAAGTCTTAATCCTTGAGGAATTGGTTTCCCTTTTTCCTCTAAGTTCTTTTTGGTATTGATTGGAATCAAATGTTAATCCATAATGAGTTGGTTTCTCTATCTTTTAACTTCCTTTTGCCATACACTGGAACCAAGTCTTAATCCTCGAGGAATTGGTTTCTCTTTGTCCTTTAAGTTCTTTTGGTAACTGATTGGAAGTAAGTCTTAATCCTGAAGGAATTGGTTTCTCTTTTACCTCTAGGTTCTTTTTGGTATTGATTGGAATCAAGCCTTAATCCAAAATGAATTGGTTTCTCTTTGTCTGTTTAGTTCTTTTTGCCATTGATTGGAATCAAGTCTTAATCCTTGAGGAATTGGTTTCTCTTTGTCCTTTAAGATCTTTTGGCAATAGATTGGAAGCATGTCTTAATCCTTAAGGAATTGGTTTCTCTTTTTCCTCTAGGTTATTTTTGGTATTGACTAGAATCAAGTCTTAATCCGTGATGAATTGGTTTCACCTTGTCTTTTAAGTTCTTTTTGCCGTTGATTGGAATCAGGTCTTAATCCTTGACGAATTGGTTTCTCTTTGTCCTTTAAGTTCTTTTGGTAATTGATTGAAGTAAGTCTTAATCCTTAAGGAATTGGTTTCCCTTTTTCCTTTAAGTTCTTTTTGGTTTTGATTGGAATCAAGTCTTAATCCATAATCAATTGGTTTCTCTTTGTCTTTTAAGTTCTTTTTGCCATTGATTGGAATCAGGTCTTAATCCTTGAGGAATTGGCTTCTCTTTGTCCTTTTAGTTCTTTTGGTAATTGATTGGAAGTAAGTCTTAATCCTTAAGGAATTGGTTTCTCTTTTTCCTCCAGGTTCTTTTTGGTATTGATTGGAATCAAGTCTTAATCCATAATGAATTGGTTTCTCTTTGTCTTTTAAGTTCTTTTCGCCATTGATTGGAATCAGGTATTAATCCTTGAGGAATTGGTTTCCCTTTGTCCTTTAAGTTCTTTTGGTAACTGATTGTAAGTAAGTCTTAATCCTTAAGCAATTGGCTTCACTTTTTCCTCTAGGTTCTTTTGGGTATTGATTGGAATCAAGTCTTAATCCATAATGAATTGGTTTCTCCTTGTCGTTTAAGTTCTTTTTGCCATTGATTAGAATCAGGTCTTAATCCTTGAGGAATTGGTTTCTCTTTGTCCTTTTAGTTCTTTTGGTAATTGATTGGAAGTAAGTCTTAATCCTTAAAGAATTGGTTTCCCTTTTTCCTTTAAGTTCTTTTTGGTATTGATTGGAATCAAGTCTTAATCTAAAATCAATTGGTTTCTCTTTGTCTTTTAAGTTCTTTTTGCCATTGATTGGAATCAGGTCTTAATCCTTGAGGAATTGGCTTCTCTTTGTCCTTTTAGTTCTTTTGGTAATTGATTGGAAGTAAGTCTTAATCCTTAAGGAATTGGTTTCTCTTTTTCCTCCAGGTTCTTTTTGGTATTGATTGGAATCAAGTCTTAATCCATAATGAATTGGTTTCTCTTTGCCTTTTAAGTTCTTTTCGCCATTGATTGGAATCAAGTATTAATCCTTGAGGAATTGGTCTCCCTTTGTCCTTTAAGTTGTTTTGGTAACTGTTTGGAAGTAAGTCTTAATCCTTAAGGAATTGGTTTCTCTTTTTCCTCTAGGTTCTTTTTCGTGTCGATTGTAATCAAGTCTTAATCCATAATGAATTGGTTTCTCTTTGTCATTTAAGTTTTTTTTGCCATTGATTGGAATCAATTTTTAATCCTTGAGGAATTGGATTCTCTTTGTCCTTTAAGTTCTTTTGGTAATTGATTGGAACTAAGTCTTAATCCTTAAAGAATTGGTTTCCCTTTTTCCTTTAAGTTCTTTTTGGTATTGATTGGAATCAAGTGTTAATCCATAATGAATTGGTTTCTCTGTCTTTTAAGTTCTTTTTGCCATTGATTGGAACCAAGTCTTAAAACTTGAGCGATTGGTTTCTTTTTGTCCTGTATGTTCTTTTGGTAATTGAATGGAAGTAAGTCTTAATCCTCAAGGAGTTGGTTTCTCTTTTTCCTCTAGGTTCTTTTTCGTATTGATTGGAATCAAGTGTTAATGCATAATGAATTGGTTTCTCTTCGCCTTTTAAGTTCTTTTTGCCACTGATTGGAAACAAGTCTTAATCCTTGAGGGATTGGTTTCTCTTTGTCCTTTATGATCTTTTCGTAATTGATTGGAAGTAAGTGTTAATCCTTAAGGAATTGGTTTCTCTTTTACCTCTACGTTCTTTTTGTATTGATTAGAATCAAGTCTTAATCCATAATGAAATAGTTTCTCTTTGTCTTTTATGTTCTTTTCGCCATTATTTAGAATCAAGTCTTAATCCTTGAGGAATTGGTTTCTCTTTGTCCTTTAAGTTCTTTTGGTAATTGATTGGAAGTAAGTCTTAATCCTTAAGGAATTGGTTTCTCTTTTTCCTCTAGGTTCTTTTGGGTATTGATTGGAATCAAGTCTAAATCCATAATGAATTGGTTTTTCTTTCTTGTTTAAGTTCTTTTTGCCATTGATTGGAATCAAGTCTTAATCCTTAAGGAATTGGCTTCTCTTTTTCCTCTAGGTTCTTTTTGGAATTGATTGCAATCAAGTTTTAATCCACAATGAATTGGTTGCTCTATGTCTTTTATGTTCTTTTCGCCATTGATTGGAATCAAGTCTTAATGCTTGAGGAATTGGTTTCTCTTTGTCCTTTAAGACCTTTTGGTAATAGATTGGAAGTAAGTCTTAATCCTTAAGGAATTGGTTTCCCTTTTTCCTTTAAGTTCTTTTTGCTATTGATTGGAATCAAGTCTTGATCCATAATGAATTGGTTTCTCTCTGTCTTTTAAGTTGTTTTTGCCATTGATTGGAATAAAGTTTTAATCCCTGAGGAATTGGATTCTCTTTGTCCTTTAAGTTCTTTTGGTAACTGATTAGAAGTAAGTCTTAATCGTTGAGGAATTGGTTTCTCTTTTTCCTTTAGGTTCTTTTTGGTATCGATTGTAATCAAGTCTTCACCCATAATGAATTAGTTTCTCTTTGTCTTTTATGTTTTTTTTGCCATTGATTGGAATCAAGTTTTAATCCTTGAGGAATTGGATTCTCTTTGTCCTTTAAGTTCTTTTGGTAATTGATTGAAAGTAAGTCTTAATCCTTAAAAAATTGGTTTCCCTTTTTCCTCCAAGTTCTTTTTGGTATTAATTCGAATCAAGTGTTAATCCATAATGAATTGGTTTCTCCTTGACTTTTAAGTTCTTTTTGCCATTGATTGGAATCAGGTCTTAATCCTTGAGGAATTGGTTTCTCTTTGTCCTATAAGTTCTTTTGGTAATTGATTGCAAGTAAGTCTTAATCCTTAAGGAATTGGTTTCCCTTTTTCGTTTAAGTTTTTTTTAGTATTGATTAGAATCAAGTCTTAATCCATAATCAATTGGTTTCTCTTTGTCTTTTATGTTCTTTTCGCCATTGATTGGAATCAAGTCTTAATGCTTGAGGAATTGGTTTCTCTTTGTCCTTTAAGACCTTTTGGTAATAGTTTGGAAGTATGTCTTAATCCTTAAGGAATTGGTTTCTCTTTTTCCTCTAGGTTCTTTTTTGTGTCGATTGTAATCAAGTCTTAATCCATAATGAATTGGTTTCTCTTTGTCTTTTAAGTTTTTTTTGCCATTGATTAGAATCAAGTTTTAATCCTTGAGGAATTGGATTCTCTTTGTCCTTTAAGTTCTTTTGGTAATTGATTGAAAGTAAGTCTTAATCCTTAAAGAATTGGTTTACCTTTTTCCTCCAAGTTCTTTTTGGTATTAATTCGAATCAAGTGTTAATCCATAATGAATTGGTTTCTCCTTGTCTTTTAAGTTCTTTTTGCCATTGATTGGAATCAGGTCTTAATCCTTGAGGAATTGGTTTCTCTTTGTCCTATAAGTTCTTTTGGTAATTGATTGCAAGTAAGTCTTAATCCTTAAGGAATTGGTTGCTCTTTTCCTCTAGGTTCCTTTTCGTATTGATTGGAATAAAGTGTTAATGCATAATGAATTGATTTCTCTTCGCCTTTTAAGTTATTTTTGCCATTGATTGGAAACAAGTCTTAATCCTTGAGGGATTGGTTTCTCTTTGTCCTTTAAGATCTTTCGGTAATTGATTGGAAGTAAGTGTTAATCCTTAAGGAATTGGTTTCTCTTTTTCCTCTAGGTTCTTTTTGGTATTCATTGGAATCAAGTCTTAATCCATAATGAATTGGTTCCTCTTTGTCTTTTATGTTCTTTTCGCCATTGATTGGAATCAAGTCTTAATCCTTGAGGAATTGGTTTCTCTTTGTCCTTTAAGATCTTTTGGTAATTGATTGGCAGTATGCCTTAATCCTTAAGGAATTGGTTTCTCTTTTTCCTCTAGGTTCTTTTGGGTGTTTATTGGAATCAAGTCTTAATCCATAATGAATTGGTTTCTCCTTGTCTTTTAAGTTCTTTTTGCCATTGATTGGAATCAGGTCTTAATCGTTGAGGAATTGGTTTCTCTTTATCCTTTTAGTTCTTTTGGTAATTGATTGGAAGTAAGTCTTAATCCTTAAGGAATTTGTTTCTCTTTTTCCTCTAGGTTCTTTTTTATATCGATTGTAATCAAGTCTTCAGCCATAATGAATTGGTTTTTCTTTGTCTTTTATGTTTTTTTCCCATTGATTGGAATCAAGTTTTAATCCTTGAGGAATTGGATTCTCTTTATCCTTTAAGTTCTTTTGGTAATTGATTGGAACTAAGTCTTAATCCTTAAAGAATTAGTTTCCTTTTTTCCTTTAAGTTCTTTTTGGTATTGATTGGAATCAAGTGTTAAACCATAATGAATTGGTTTCTCTTTGCCTTTTAAGTTCTTTTTGCTATTGATTGGAAACAAGTCTTAATCCTTGAGGGATTGGTTTCTCTTTGTCCTTTATGTTCTTTTGGTAATTGATTGGAAGTAAGTCTTAATCCTTAAGGAGTTGGTTGCTCTTTTTCCTCTAGGTTCTTTTTGGTATTGATTGGAATCAAGTATTAATCCATAATGAATTGGTTTCTCTTTTTCTTTTATGTTCTTTTCGCCATTGATTGGAATCAAGTCTTAATCCTTGAGGAATTGGTTTCTCTCTATCCTTTAAGATCTTTTGGTAATTGATTGGCAGTAAGTCTTAATCCTTAAGGAGTTGGTTGCTCTTTTTCCTCTAGGTTCTTTTTCGTATTGACTGGAATCAAGTGTTAATGCATAATGAATTGATTTCTCTTCGCCTTTTAAGTTATTTTTGCTATTGATTGGAAACAAGTCTTAATCCTTGAGGGATTGGTTTCTCTTTGTCCTTTAAGATCTTTCGGTAATTGATTTGAAGTAAGTGTTAATCCTTAAGGAATTGGTTTCTCTTTTTCCTCTAGGTTCTTTTTGGTATTGATTGGAATCAAGTCTTAATCCATAATGAATTGGTTTCTCTTTGTCTTTTATGTTCTTTTCGCCATTGATTGGAATCAAGTCTTAATCCTTGAGGAATTGGTTTCTCTCTGTCCTTTAAGATCTTTTGGTAATTGATTGGCAGTAAGTCTTAATCCTTAAAGAATTGGTTTCTCTTTTTCCTCTAGGTTCTTTTTGGTATTGATTGGAATCAAGTCTTAATCTATAATGAATTGGTTTCTCTCTGTCTTTTAAGTTCTTTTTGCCATTGATTGGAATCAAGTTTTAATCCTTGAGGAATTGGATTCTCTTTGTCCTTTACCTTCTTTTGGTAATTGATTGGAAGTAAGTCTTAATCCTTGAGGAATTGGTTTCCCATTTTCCTCTAAGTTCTTTTTGGTATTGATTGGAATCAAGTGTTAATCCATAATGAATTGGTCTCTCTGTCTTTTAACTTCCTTTTGCCATTCACTGGAACCAAGTCTTAATCCTCGAGGGATTGGTTTCTCTTTGTCCTTTAAGTTCTTTTGGTAACTGATTGGAAGTAAGTCTTAATCCTGAAGGAATTGGTTTCTGTTTTTCCTCTAGGTTCTTTTTGGTATTGATTGGAATCAAGCCTTAATCCAAAATGAATTGGTTTCTCTTTGTCTGTTTAGTTCTTTTTGCCATTGATTGGAATCAAGTCTTAATCCTTGAGGCATTGGTTTCTCTTTGTCCTTTAAGTTCTTTTAGTATCTAATTGGAAGTTAGTCTTAATCCTTAAGGAATTGGTTTCTCTTTTTCCTCTAGGTTCTTTTGGGTATTGATTGGAATCAAGTCTTAATCCATAATGAATTGATTTCTCTTTGTCTTCTAAGTTCTTTTCGCCATTGATTGGAATCAAGTCTTAATCCTTGAGGAATTGGTTTCTCTTTGTCCTTTAAGATCTTTTGGTAATTGATTGGCAGTAAGTCTTAATCCTTAAGGAATTGGTTTCTCTTTTTCCTCTAGGTTCTTTTGGGTGTTTATTGGAATCAAGTCTTAATCCATAATGAATTGGTTTCTCCTTGTCTTTTAAGTTCTTTTTGCCATTGATTGGAATCAGGTCTTAATCCTTGAGGAATTGGTTTCTCTTTGTCCTTTTAGTTCTTTTGGTAATTGATTGGAAGTAAGTCTTAATCCTTAAGGAATTGGTTTCTCTTTTTCCTCTAGGTTCTTTTTGGTATCGATTGTAATCAAGTCTTCACCCATAATGAATTGGTTTTTCTTTGTCTTTTTTGTTTTTTTTTCCCATTGATTGGAATCAAGTTTTAATCCTTGAGGAATTGGATTCTCTTCATCCTTTAAGTTCTTTTGGTAATTGATTGGAACTAAGTCTTAATCCTTAAAGAATTAGTTTCCCTTTTTCCTTTAAGTTCTTTTTGGTATTGATTGGAATCAAGTGTTAATCCATAATGAATTGGTTTCTCTTTGTCTTTTATGTTCTTTTCGCCATTGATTGGAATCAGGTCTTAATCCTTGAGGAATTGGTTTCTCTTTGTCCTTTTAGTTCTTTTGGTAATTGATTGGAAGTAAGTCTTAATCCTTAAGGAGTTGGTTGCTCTTTTTCCTCTAGGTTCCTTTTCGTATTGATTGGAATAAAGTGTTAATGCATAATGAATTGATTTCTCTTCGCCTTTTAAGTTATTTTTGCCATTGATTGGAAACAAGTCTTAATCCTTGAGGGATTGGTTTCTCTTTGTCCTTTAAGATCTTTCGGTAATTGATTTGAAGTAAGTGTTAATCCTTAAGGAATTGGTTTCTCTTTTTCCTCTAGGTTCTTTTTGGTATTGATTGGAATCAAGTCTTAATCCATAATGAATTGGTTTCTCTTTGTCTTTTATGTTCTTTTCGCCATTGATTGGAATCAAGTCTTAATCCTTGAGGAATTGGTTTCTCTCTGTCCTTTAAGATCTTTTGGTAATTGATTGGCAGTAAGTCTTAATCCTTAAAGAATTGGTTTCTCTTTTTCCTCTAGGTTCTTTTTGGTATTGATTGGAATTAAGTCTTAATCCATAATGAATTGGTTTCTCTCTGTCTTTTAAGTTCTTTTTGCCATTGATTGGAATCAAGTTTTAATCCTTGAGGAATTGGATTCTCTTTGTCCTTTACCTTCTTTTCGTAATTGATTGGAAGTAAGTCTTAATCCTTGAGGAATTGGTTTCCCTTTTTGCTCTAGGTTCTTTTTGGTATTGATTGGAATCAAGCCTTAATCCAAAATGAATTGGTTTCTCTTTGTCTGTTTAGTTCTTTTGGCCATTGATTGGAATGAAGTCTTAATCCTTGAGGCATTGGTTTCTCTTTGTCCTTTAAGATCTTTTGGTAATAGATTGGAAGTATGTCTTAATCCTTAAGGAATTGGTTTCTCTTTTTCCTCTAGGTTATTTTTGGTATTGATTAGAATCAAGTCTTAATCCGTGATGAATTGGTTTCTCCTTGTTTCTTAAGTTCTTTTTGCCATTGATTCGAATCAGGTCTTAATCCTTGAGGAATTGGTTTCTCTTTGTCCTTTAAGTTCTTTTGGTAATTGATTAGAAGTAAGTTTAATCCTTAAGGAATTGGTTTCCCTTTTTCCTTTAGGTTCTTTTTGGTATTGATTGGAATCAAGTCTTAATCCATAATGAATTGGTTTCTCTTTGTCTTTTAAGTTCTTTTTGCCATTGATTGGAATCAGGTCTTAATCCTTGAGGAATTGGCTTCTCTTTGTCCTTTTAGTTCTTTTGGTAATTGATTGGAAGTAAGTCTTAATCCTTAAGGAATTGGTTTCCCTTTTTTCTTTAAGTTCTTTTTGGTATTGATTGGAATCAAGTCTTAATCCATAATGAATTGGTTTCTCTTTGTCTTTTAAGTTCTTTTTGCCATTGATTGGAATCAGGTCTTAATCCTTGAGGAATTGGCTTCTCTTTGTTCTTTTAGTTCTTTTAGGAATTGATTGGAAGTAAGTCTTAATCCTTAAGGAATTGGTTTCTCTTTTTCCTCTAGGTTCTTTTGGGTATTTGTTGGAATCAAGTCTTAATCCATAATGAATTGGTTTCTCCTTGTCTTTTAAGTTCTTTTTGCCATTGATTGGAATCAGGTCTTAATCCTTGAGGAATTGGTTTCTCTTTGTCCTTTTAGTTCTTTTGGTAATTGATTGGAAGTAAGTCTTAATCCTTAAGGAATTGGTTTCTCGTTTTCCTTTAGGTTCTTTTTGGTATCGATTGTAATCAAGTCTTCACCCATAATGATTTGGTTTCTCTTTGTCTTTTATGTTTTTTTTTCCATTGATTGGAATCAAGTTTTAATCCTTGAGGAATTGGATTCTCTTTGTCCTTTAAGTTCTTTTGGTAATTGATTGGAACTAAGTCTTAATCCTTAAAGAATTGGTTTCCCTTTTTCCTTTAAGTGCTTTTTGGTATTGATTGGAATCAAGTGTTAATCCGTAATGAATTGGTTTCTCTTTGCCTTTTTGTAACACCCTACTAATTTAATGTTATGTTTAAGTCATAGCATGAAATTAAGTAGATTGTGTTACTGTGTTAATACACTGCCTACATTTCCTTTAACCGTATCTTTATTTATTTATCTATTTATTTGAAGAAGTGGAACGCTGTATAAAGAACGTGAAAAGGTTTAATTCATCACAATAGAAAGACAAGAACAATTTACACTTATGCTGTCAACTATATATATATATGTATATAAAGAGCCACTGTTTCAGCTTATGTACAAGTTTCGAAATAGGATACGTGAGTGGGGCCGTGTACCAAAAAGACATAAGGCCCATGTCAGTCAACCTAATCCTTTGTGGTCCTCAGAGGACATTTCAAAAACGTACCACTAGTCTATGACCCAAAGCTGCATGCTGCCAAAAGGGGGTCATGCTATATACAATACTGCTTGTGGCTGACCTACTAAGTCAGGTAGCCGTTGGCCATATCAGGCCCGGCTGGCGAG
Source organism: Pterocarpus macrocarpus (assembly GCA_031439585.1). Classification (NCBI taxonomy): domain Eukaryota; kingdom Viridiplantae; phylum Streptophyta; class Magnoliopsida; order Fabales; family Fabaceae; genus Pterocarpus; species Pterocarpus macrocarpus. The sequence goes on along the minus strand of CM062521.1, from coordinate 24,842,981 downwards.
TAGTCAGTACTGGGTCCTGAGGAGGAGGATGCTAAGCTGGTGGCCTCTGAAGGGTCGCTATCGGAGCTGAGCGGGATGTCAGGTACGACCTGTGGAGGTGACTCTGGTGCAGGGTCGGTAGGGGCTGCAGGTGCTGAGTGCGGAGGTCTTTGGGAGAGGGTGTGCCGCATACAATGGAACCGCAAAGTAAGGGGAAGCAGGATCAAAAGCGGGATGGTGCAAAGGGACGGCGAAATTCCTATCACTAAAAAGGTAGAGACGGAACTGGCAAGAGCCTGCTATATACAGCGAACCCATTGCAGGGTCATGGTGGAGCTGCAAGTCTGGCACCTCAATGAAGAGGGTAGCTGTCGCGTCCATCGTCCACGTCTAAAAATGAGGCGAAAATGCAAACGAAGTGAGAATTTAAGGAAATTCTCAGTAGGATTGTGCATGGCGTTTAACTGACGTCGTTTTCATTCTCAGTTGCCTCGGGTTTCATTTAATTGTGAAAATATGAGATCAAATTTAACCATTCATATTTAATAAGGTTAAGAAAATGTCTGGTCTGAGGCAAGGTCCAATTTTACTTTAAACAGCATAAGAAATCGTCTAAACTACTAACAGTAATATACAGAATAATGAGCAGAATAAGTGAACACATGCTGTAACTAAGCATAATAGTTAAACTGTAAATAAGTTGAAATCATGCACTTAATGCAATCATGCAAAACTTGCTCTTGAACTTTCCTTCATAAACTTTTCCTTTGCTGATATACTTTCTTTATTACTCATAAATCTTTCCATTACTTGGTCCCCTGGGAGTGCTTGGCCATTTTAGACTCCTGGGTAATAGTCTGCTTATCAGGATCGAGCTCGTTATATCTGAGGAATTGCCGGGTTTACTTTCCCCGACGTTCCCACCGATCTATTCCCCTTAACTTCTTATCCGAGGCTGGCCCAAGTAGCATGGAACTTTCATAGTGACATGAGTCTTAATATACTTTCATAACTTTCATTTGAAATGCACATGTATTATCATGAAATTCATAACTTGTGCATGGATTAACATGTAATTCATAACTCGTGCGGGGGTTCTATCGAAATTTTGGCAGCATGACGGAACATGTCCGCTTCCCCATGAATAGTGCCAGCATACCAGAATATCAATTTGTCATAAAGAACCCAACATCACATACATATCCCAATATTGAACTCATATCAACATCAAATTCATTAAGGCAGAGTTTCTGCCCTAGCATAATCAACTAACCCGGTTATGATATAGCCCACCTTTATTTCAATTTAACTCCTTTAAACCTGATTTTTGGATATGTTGTAGCCTTATATGTCTAGTTTCTAACCTTTTAGTCCCATCTAATTTTGATATCTATAGCTCAAGATATTCAGATTTTACCCCGGCATGCCCAGTGGCTTGCCAGAGTTAGGCAACTAAAAGTAAAAATCCACTAAAAATCGAAAACTGACTCAAATGATATGTAATTGGACTCATATTAAAGTTAATAGGGTAAAGTTTCATTTACAAAAAGTCCCATCCCATTTGGTTTGGTAGGGCTCGAGTTATAAGCGCCGAAACTTAACCTTCTTGAACTGCTCTGATTTAGCTCGGTTTGGACATAGGTTAATTTGTTCAAATCACTGGGAACAAATAGGATGGTAACAAACTCGAAATTTCTGGGTAGGATGTTTTCCTATGTGTAAGCTTTCCAACAAAATTAGTTTCACTCAATTTGGAGTTGTATAGGGTGAGTTACACCCTTTTCAACCCATACTGCCCGGGGGAGTTCTGGATTCCTAGGTCAAACTTCAAAAATTCATATCTCTCTCAATATTAATCCAATGGTCTTATATGATATATGTATGGAAAGCCCTAGATGTCTAGTTTCACATAAAAATGGTTTCATTAATTTTGAACGGCGGGAGGCGGAGCCGTACACTCCGCCGTACGGACTACCGAGGGTTTTGAGTTTCCCAGCCTCTCAACTCCTCCATATCTGCATCCTTTCTTGTTTCCAATTCAACTTTAATTTCACAAATAGTCAATAAACTAGCCACAGTTCATTCAGTCAATATATCAAAATTGAAGAATCAAACCACCGATAATCATTCAAAATCAGAAAAACCAAAACAGGAGTTAAAACCTCTACTTCTTGCTTTGAGTTTGAAAATAGAGCTGGCCTGAACTGGAAGGCTGTATAGAGTAGGAGAGTTGAGAAGAGGAAAGAGAACTGAAGTGAGGAAGGAAAAACAACGTAGGAAAATGAGCTGAAGAGGCAAGAGAAGGATATATATAGACAAGGCTTCGAAGTGGTAGTTAAAATGAGTGGCTTTGATTGGGTGAAATTTTGTGGGCAAAGTTCAGCCATGTTTCTCTCTTCTGTGTCAAAATTGCTCTCCACATCGCCAGAGAAGTGAAACTCGCTTCCTGCGTATCTGAGCATGAAGTCGGAACTTGCACTCTTAAGGTCGGAATTCGTGCCTATCTATTCAGATGAAATCGGAACTCGGAAATATTGCCTTGGTTTATTCAAAACTTGAAAGCAAAGCCTGATGTGAAACCAAGCACTTAAAGTCATAAATCGGGAATCATGGATCTCTATCTCGGAAATCGCGAAGATAGAGAAATGAGAAGCTCCTGCTAATAAACTCGAGATCGGAACTCAAAACTTAATATCGAAAATCGGAAGCATAAGCCACTACATTTGAACTAACGAAATCGGAAATCGGGATACCGTGTTTATTCTAACTTGAGCATAAGGTCGGAAATAAAAAATTTATTACTGATGAGGTCGAAATTCATACATGCTTTCATAAGGTCGGAAATCGGAAAATGCAAGGCAATCCGTTTGAGCCTTTCTAAGGTCAAAAATCGGAATTTTAGAATTCACTGAGGTCGGAAATTGGAAATCCTTGTCTGTCCAGCCTTGAAGATGAATTCGAAGGTCGAGAATAGTGATGGCTCGGAAGTCGGAAGTCGGAAGTCACGGACGTTACAATACCACCCCCCTTAAAAAAAATTTTGTCCTCAAAATTTAGTGCTGGAGAATAGTCCAGGATACTCTTCCCTCATGTCCGATTCCAGTTCCCAAGTATAGTTCTCAGCATCTTCCTTTCCCCATGCTACCTTTACTAGCTGAACGGATTTGTTTCGAAGTTGTCTGTTGCTCCTGTCTACAATCCGAGCTGGTTGTACATGGAAAGTCAGGTCCTCCTTCAACTTTATTGATTCAGGCTGTAGCACATGTGTAGGGTCAGGCTGATATCTTCTAAGTTGAGAAACATGAAACACATCATGAAGGTTTGACAATTGTGGAGGCAAAGTAACTTGATATGCAACTGATCCGATTTGCCTCAAGATCTGGAAGGGACCAATAAAGCGAGGATTTAACTTCTTGACTTTAATGGCTCTTCCTATCCCCGTTGTAGGCGTAACCTTCAAAAATACATGGTCTCCTTCTTGAAACTCTAGAGGCTTCCTCCTGGTATCCGCTTAACTCTTTTGCGGCTTTGAGCGGCAAGCATCTTGCTCCGTATTTTCTTGATTTGCTCAGTGGTCTGCTCAACTAAATCAGGCCCCAATAGGGTTGATTCTCCTGTTTCATACCAACACAGGGGAGATTGGCACTTCCATCCATACAATGCTTCATAAGGAGCCATGCCGATGCTAGCGTGGTAGCTATTGTTGTATGCGAACTCGGCTAGCGGTAAATATCGGTCCCAATTTCCGCGTTGCTCCAGTATGTAGGCTCGCAACATATCTTCCAAGGTTTGAATTGTCCTCTCTGTTTGACCATCCGTTTGCGGATGATATGCTGTGCTTAGGCACAACTTAACACCAAACGCCTTTTGTAAGGCTCCCCAAAACCGTGAAGTAAACCTTGGGTCTCGATCAGAGATAATGGTTGAAGGGGTTCCGTGCAGCCTTATAATCTCTTGAATGTACAGTTGTGCCAATTTTTCTAACGGATAATTTGCTCGTATGGGTAGAAAATGGGCAGATTTGGTCAATCTATCCACAACGACCCATATAGCATCATATCCTGTTGATGTCCTTGGTAATCCCATCACAAAATCCATGGAGATACTTTCCCACTTCCACTCAGGGATTTCCAAGGGTTGAAGCATCCCGGAGGGTTTATGATGTTCCGCTTTCACCTTTTGACAGACCAAGCATTTACTCACGAAGCCTGCTATGTCTGACTTCATGCCTGGCCACCAAAACATCTTCTTAAGATCTTGATACATCTTAGTAATGCCAGGATGCACGGTGAATTCACCCTTATGTGCTTCTTCGAGAATTCTTTTCCGGAGATCATTTCCTTCAGGTACACACACTCTATCACGACACCGCCATATGCCCTCTTTATCTTGGGTAAAATCCGTCAATTTCCCTGATCGCACAAGATGAAGTGTATGTTGAAAATTGGCGTCTTACAGCTGTGTTTGTTGAATCTGCTCCTTAAAGCTACTGGCTATCTTAATTTGATGTAGTTGAAAGGTCTTGGGAGTCATAAGGATTCCGAAATTAAGATTTCGAAAGCTTTCAATAAGTTCCGTATCTTTGATCATCATCCAAGCTACAGTCAAAGATTTCCTACTTAAAGCATCCGCCACAACATTTACCTTGCCTGGGTGGTACTTCAATTCAAATTCGTAGTCCTTAAGAAGTTCCATCCACCTCCGCTGCCTTATATTTAATTCCTTCTGATCAAAGAGGTATTTCAAACTCTTGTGATCAGAAAAGACCTCAAACCTTACACCATACAGGTGATGTCTCCATATCTTCAAGGCAAATACTACTGCAGCTAATTCAAGATCGTGCGTGGGATAATTCTTTTCGTGCGGCTTTAATTGTCTGGAGGCGTAAGCGACCACGTTTCTGGCTTGCATCAACACACATCCTAATCCTTGCTTGGATGCATCGTAGTAGACTTCAAATGGTCCTCGAGGGTTCGGTAAGGCCAACACTGGTGTCGTAGTTAACCTTCTCTTTAGGTCTTGAAAACTCTGTTCGCATTCCGGCGTCCACTTGAATGAGACATTCTTCCTGGGTAGTTTGGTCAGGGGCAAGGCTATACGGGAGAAATCCTTAACGAATCGCCTGTAATATCCAGCTAAGCCCAGAAAACTCCTGACTTCAGTGACTGTGGTCGGCCTTTCCCAGTTTAGAACTGCTTCTACTTTGCTGGGGTCTACAGAGATTCCTCCAGATGACACTACGTGGCCGAGAAATTTTACCTCCTTCATCCAAAATTCGCATTTGGATAATTTAGAATTCTTTTGGTAATTGATTGGAAGTAAGTCTTAATCCTTGAGGAATTGGTTTCCCTTTTTCCTCTAAGTTCTTTTTGGTATTGATTGGAATCAAGTGTTAATCCATAATGAATTGGTTTCTCTGTCTTTTAACTTCCTTTTGCCATTCACTGGAACCAAGTCTTAATCCTCGAGGGATTGGTTTCTCTTTGTCCTTTAAGTTCTTTTGGTAACTGATTGGAAGTAAGTCTTAATCCTGAAGGAATTGGTTTCTCTTTTTCCTCTAGGTTCTTTTTGGTATTGATTGGAATCAAGCCTTAATCCAAAATGAATTGGTTTCTCTTTGTCTGTTTAGTTCTTTTTGCCATTGATTGGAATCAAGTCTTAATCCTTGAGGAATTGGTTTCTCTTTGTCCTTTAAGATCTTTTGGTAATAGATTGGAAGTATGTCTTAATCCTTAAGGAATTGGTTTCTCTTTTTCCTCTAGGTTATTTTTGGTATTGATTAGAATCAAGTCTTAATCCGTGATGAATTGGTTTCTCCTTGTCTTTTAAGTTCTTTTTGCCATTGATTGGAATCAGGTCTTAATCCTTGAGGAATTGGTTTCTCTTTGTCCTTTAAGTTCTTTTGGTAATTGATTGGAAGTAAGTCTTAATCCTTAAGGAATTGGTTTCCCTTGTTCCTTTAAGTTCCTTTTGGTATTGATTGGAATCAAGTGTTAATCCATAATGAATTGGGTTCTCTGTCTTTTAACTTCCTTTTGCCATTCACTGGAACCAAGTCTTAATCCCTGAGGCATTGGTTTCTCTTTGTCCTTTATGTTCTTTTGGTAATTGATTGGAAGTAACTCTTAATCCTTAAGGAGTTGGTTTCTCTTTTTCCTCTAAGTTCTTTTTGGTATTGATTGGAATCAAGTGTTAATCCATAATAAATTGGTTTCTCTGTCTTTTAACTTCCTTTTGCCATTCACTGGAACCAAGTCTTAATCCTTGAGGGATTGGTTTCTCTTTGTCCTTTAAGTTCTTTTGGTAACTGATTGCAAGTAAGTCTTAATCCTGAAGGAATTAGTTTCTCCTTTTCCTCTAGGTTCTTTTGGGTATTGATTGGAATCAAGCCTTAATCCAAAATGAATTGGTTTCTCTTTGTCTGTTTAGTTCTTTTTGCCATTGATTGGAATCAGGTCTTAATCCTTAAGGAATTGGTTTCTCTTTGTCCTTTAAGTTCTTTTGGTAATTGATTGGAAGTAAGTCTTAATCCTTAAGGAATTGGTTTCTCTTTTTCCTCCAGGTTCTTTTTGGTATTGATTGGAATCAAGTCTTAATCCATAATAAATTGGTTTCTCTTTGTCTTTTAAGTTCTTTTTGCCATTGATTGGAATCAGGTCTTAATCCTTGAGGAATTGGCTTCTCTTTGTCCTTTTAGTTCTTTTGGTAATTGATTGGAAGTAAGTCTTAATCCTTAAGGAATTGGTTTCTCTTTTTCCTCCAGGTTCTTTTTGGTATTGATTGGAATCAAGTCTTAATCCGTAACGAATTGGTTTCTCTTTGTCTTTTAAGTTCTTTTCGCCATTGATTGGAATCAAGTCTTAATCCTTGAGGAATTGGCTTCCCATTATCCTTTAAGTTCTTTTGGTAACTAATTAGAAGTAAGTCTTAATCCTTAAGGAATTGGTTTATCTTTTTCCTCTAGGTTCTTTTGGGTATTGATTGGAATCAAATCTTAGTCCATAATGAATTGGTTTCTCTCTGTCTTTTAAGTTCTTTTTGCCATTGATTGGAATCAAGTTTTAATCCTTGAGGAATTGGATTCTCTTTGTCCTTTAAGTTCTTTTGGTAATTGATTGGAAATAAGTCTTAATCCTTGAGGAATTGGTTTCCCATTTTCCTCTAAGTTCTTTTTGGTATTGATTGGAATCAAGTGTAAATCCATAATGAATTGGTTTCTCTGTCTTTTAACTTCCTTTTGCCATTCATTGGAACCAAGTCTTAATCCTTGAGGGATTGGTTTCTCTTTGTCCTTTAAGTTCTTTTGGTAACTGATTGGGAGTAAGTCTTAATCCTGAAGGAATTGGTTTCTCTTTTTCCTCTAGGTTCTTTTTGCTATTGATTGGAATCAACCCTTAATCCAAAATGAATTGGTTTCTCATTGTCTGTTTAGTTCTTTTTGCCATTGATTGGAATCAGGTCTTAATCCTTAAGGAATTGGTTTCTCTTTGTCCTTTAAGTTCTTTTGGTAATTGATTGGAAGTAAGTCTTAATCCTTAAGGAATTGGTTTCTCTTTTTCCTCCAGGTTCTTTTTGGTATTGATTGGAATCAAGTCTTAATCCATAATGAATTGGTTTCTCTTTGTCTTTTAAGTTCTTTTTGCCATTGATTGGAATCAGGTCTTAATCCTTGAGGAATTGGCTTCTCTTTGTCCTTTTAGTTCTTTTGGTAATTGATTGGAAGTAAGTCTTAATCCTTAAAGAATTGGTTTCCCTTATTCCTTTAAGTTCCTTTTGGTATTGATTGGAATCAAGTGTTAATCCATAATGAATTGGTTTCTCTCTGTCTTTTAAGTTCTTTTTGCCATTGATTGGAATCAATTTTAATCCTTGAGGAATTGGATTCTCTTTGTCCTTTAAGTTCTTTTGGTAATTGATTGGAAGTAAGTCTTAATCCTTGAGGAATTGGTTTCCCATTTTCCTCTAAGTTCTTTTTGGTATTGATTGAATCAAGTGTTAATCCATAATGAATTGGTTTCTCTGCCTTTTAACTTCCTTTTGCCATTCACTGGAACGAAGTCTTAATCCTTGAGGGATTGGTTTCTCTTTGTCCTTTAAGTTCTTTTGGTAACTGATTGGAAGTAAGTCTTAATCCTGAAGGAATTGGTTTCTCTTTTTCGTATTGATTGGAATCAAGCCTTAATCCAAAATGAATTGGTTTCTCTTTGTCTGTTTAGTTCTTTTTGCCATTGATTGGAATCAGGTCTTAATCCTTGACGAATCGGTTTCTCTTTGTCCTTTAAGATCTTTTGGTAATAGATTGGAAGTATGTCTTAATCCTTAAGGAATTGGTTTCTCTTTTTCCTCTAGGTGATTTTTGGTATTGATTAGAATCAAGTCTTAATCCGTGACGAATTGGTTTCTCCTTGTCTTTTAAGTTCTTTTTGCCATTGATTGGAATCAGGTCTTAATCCTTGACGAATTGGTTTCTCTTTGTCCTTTAAGTTCTTTTGGTAATTGATTGGAAGTAAGTCTTAATCCTTAAAGAATTGGTTTCCCTTATTCCTTTAAGTTCCTTTTGGTATTGATTGGAATCAAGTGTTAATCCATAATGAATTGGTTTCTCTATCTTTTAACTTCTTTTTGCCATTGTTTGGAACCAAGTCTTAATCCTTGAGGGATTGGTTTCTCTTTGTCCTTTATGTTCTTTTGGTAATTGATTGGAAGTAAGTCTTAATCCTTAAGGAGTTGGTTTCTCTTTTTCCTCTAGGTTCTTTTTCGTATTGATTGGAATCAAGTGTTAATGCATAATGAATTGGTTTCTCTTTGTCTTTTTAGTTCTTTTTGCCATTGATTGGAATCAAGTCTTAATCCTTGAGAAGTTGGTTTCTCTTTGTCTTTAAGATCTTTTGGTAATTGATTGGAAGTAAGTCTTAATCATTAAGGAATTGGTTTCTCTTTTTCCTCTAGGTTCTTTTGGGTATTGATTGGAATCAAGTCTTAATCCATAATGAATTGGTTTCTCCTTGTCTTGTAAGTTCTTTTTGCCATTGATTGGAATCAGGTCTTAATCCTTGAGGAATTGGTTTCTCTTTGTCCTTTAAGTTCTTTTGGTAATTGATTGGAAGTAAGTCTTAATCCTTAAGGAATTGGTTTCCCTTTTTCCTTTAAGGTCTTTTTGGTATTGATTGGAATCAAGTCTTAATACATAATGAATTGGTTTCTCTTTGTCTTTTAAGTTCTTTTTGCCATTGATTGGAATCAGGTCTTAATCCTTGAGGAATTGGTTTCTCTTTGTCCTTTTAGTTCTTTTGGTAATTGATTGGAAGTAAGTCTTAATCCTTAAGGAATTGGTTTCTCTTTTTCCTCCAGGTTCTTTTTGGTATTGATTGGAATCAAGTCTTAATCCATAATGAATTGGTTTCCCTTTGTCTTTTGAGTTCTTTTCGCCATTGATTGGAATCAAGTTTTAATCCTTGAGGAATTTAATCCTGGAGGAATTGGTTTCCCTTTATCCTTTAAGTTCTTTTGGTAACTGATTGGAAGTAAGTCTTAATCCTTAAGGAATTGGTTTCTCTTTTTCCTCTAGGTTCTTTTGGGTATTGATTGGAATCAAGTCTTAATCCATAATGAATTGGTTTCTCCTTGTCTTTCAAGGTCTTTTTGCCATTGATTGGAATCAGGTCTTAATCCTTGAGGAATTGGTTTCTCTTTGTCCTTTTAGTTCTTTTGGTAATTGATTGGAAGTAAGTCTTAATCCTTAAGGAATTGGTTTCTCTTTTTCCTCTAGGTTCTTTTTTGTATCGATTGTAATCAAGTCTTCACCCACAATGAATTAGTTTCTCTTTGTCTTTTATGTTTCTTTTGCCATTGATTGGAATCAAGTTTTAATCCTTGAGGAATTGGATTCTCTTTGTCCTTTAAGTTCTTTTGGTAATTGATTGGAAGTAAGTCTTAATCCTTAAAGAATTGGTTTCCCTTTTTCCTTTAAGTTCTTTTTGGTATTGATTGGAATCAAGTGTTAATCCAAAATGAATTGGTTTCTCTTTGCCTTTTAAGTACTTTTTTCGATTGATTGGAAACAAGTCTTAATCCTTGAGGGATTGGTTTCTCTTTGTCCTTTATGTTGTTTTGGTAATTGATTGGAAGTAAGTCTTAATCCTTAAGGAGTTGGTTGCTCTTTTTCCTCTGGGTTCCTTTTCATATTAATTGGAATCAAGTGTTAATGCATAATGAATTGATTTCTCTTCGCCCTTTAAGTTATTTTTGCCATTGATTGGAAACAAATCTTAATCCTTGAGGGATTGGTTTCTCTTTGTCCTTTAAGATCTTTCGGTAATTGATTGGAAGTAAATGTTAATCCTTAAGGAATTGGTTTCTCTTTTTCCTCTAGGTTCTTTTTGGTATTGATTGGAATCAAGCCTTAATCCATAATGAATTGGTTTCTCTTTGTCTTTTATGTTCTTTTCGCGATTGATTGGAATTAAGTCTTAATCCTTGAGGAATTGGTTTCCCTTTCTCCTTTAAGTTCTTTTGGTAATTGATTGGAAGTAAGTCTTAATCTGTAAGGAATTGGTTTCTCTTTTTCCTCTAGGTTCTTTTTGGTACTGATTGGAATCAAGTCTTAATCCATAATGAATTGGTTTTTCTTTGTTGTTTAAGTTCTTTTAGCCATTGATTGGAATCAAGTCTTAATCCTTAAGGAATTGGTTTCTCTTTTTCCTCTAGGTTCTTTTTGGAATTGATTGCAATCAAGTCTTAATCCACAATGAATTGGTTGCTCTATGTCTTTTAAGTTCTTTTTGCCATTGATTGGAATCAAGTCTTAATCCTTGAGGAATTGGTTTCTCTTTGTCCTTTAAGATCTTTTGATAATTGATTGGCCGTAAGTCTTAATTCTTAAGGAATTGGTTTCTCTTTTTCCTCTAGGTTCTTTTTGGTATTGATTGGAATCAAGTCTGAATCCATAATGAATTGGTTTCTCTCTGTCTTTTAAGTTCTTTTTGCCATTGATTGGAATCAAGTTTTAATCCTTGAGGGATTGGTTTCCCTTTGTCCTTTAAGTTCTTTTGGTAACTGATTGGAAGTAAGTCTTAATCCCTAAGGAATTGGTTTCTCTTTTTCCTCTAGGTTCTTTTGGGTATTGATTGGTATCAAGTATTAGTCCATAATGAATTAGTTTCTCTCTGTCTTTTAAGTTCTTTTTGCCATTGATTGGAATCAAGTTTTAATCCTTGAGGAATTGGATTCTCTTTGTCCTTTAAGTTCTTTTGGTAATTGATTGGAAGTAAGTCTTAATCCTTGAGGAATTGGTTTCCCTTTTTCCTCTAAGTTCTTTTTGGTATTGATTGGAATCAAGTGTTAATCCATAATGAATTGGTTTCTCTATCTTTTAACTTCCTCTTGCCATTCACTGGAACCAAGTCTTAATCCTTGAGGGATTGGTTTCTCTTTGTCCTTTAAGTTCTTTTGGTAACTGATTGGAAGTAAGTCTTAATACTGAAGGAATTGGCTTCTCTTTTTCCTCTAGGTTCTTTTTGGTATTAATTGGAATCAAGCCTAAATCCAAAATGAATTGGTTTCTCTTTGTCTGTTTAGTTCTTTTTGCCATTGATTGGAATCAGGTCTTAATCCCTGAGGAATTGGTTTCTCTTTGTCCTTTAAGATCTTTTGGTAATAGATTGGAAGTATGTCTTAATCCTTAAGGAATTGGTTTCTCTTTTACCTCTAGGTTATTTTTGGTATTGATTAGAATCAAGTCTTAATCCGTGATGAATTGGTTTCTCCTTGTCTTTTAAGTTCTTTTTGCCATTGATTGGAATCAGGTCTTAATCCTTGAGGAATTGGTTTCTCTTTGTCCTTTAAGTTCTTTTGGTAATTGATTGGAAGTAAGTCTTAATCGTTAAGGAGTTGGTTTCTCTTTTTCCTCTAGGTTCTTTTTCGTATTGATTGGAATCAAGTGTTAATGCATAATGAATTGGTTTCTCTTTGTCTTTTTAGTTCTTTTTGCCATTGATTGGAATCAAGTCTTAATCCTTGAGAAGTTGGTTTCTCTTTGTCTTTAAGATCTTTTGGTAATTGATTGGAAGTAAGTCTTAATCATTAAGGAATTGGTTTCTCTTTTTCCTCTAGGTTCTTTTGGGTATTGATTGGAATCAAGTCTTAATCCATAATGAATTGGTTTCTCCTTGTCTTGTAAGTTCTTTTTGCCATTGATTGGAATCAGGTCTTAATCCTTGAGGAATTGGTTTCTCTTTGTCCTTTAAGTTCTTTTGGTAATTGATTGGAAGTAAGTCTTAATCCTTAAGGAATTGGTTTCTCTTTTTCCTCTAGGTTCTTTTTGGTATTGATTGGAATCAAGTCTTAATCCATAATGAATTGGTTTCTCTTTGTCTTTTAAGTTTTGTTTGCCATTGATTGGAATCAAGTCTAAATCCTTAAGGAATTGGTTTCTCTTTTTCCTCTAGGTTCTTTTTGGTATTGATTGGAATCAAGTCTTAATCCATAATGAATTGGTTTCCCTTTGTCTTTTAAGTTCTTTTCGCCATTGATTGGAATCAAGTCTTAATCCTTGCGGAATTTAATCCTTGAGGAATTGGTTTGCCTTTGTCCTTTAAGTTCATTTGGTAACTGATTGGAAGTAAGTCTTAATCCTTAAGGAATTGGTTTCTCTTTTTCCTCTAGGTTCTTTTTGGTATTGATTGGAATCAAGTCTTAATCCATAATGAATTGGGTTGGTTCTGTCTTTCAAGTTCTCTTTGCCATTGATTGGAATCAAGTCTTAATCCTCGAGGGATTGATTTCTCTTTGTCCTTTAAGTTCTTTTGGTAATTCATTGGAAGTAAGTCTGAATCATTAAGGAAATGGTTTCCCTTTTTCCTCTAGGTTCTTTTGGGTATTGATTGGAATCAGGTCTTAATCCATACTGAATTAGTTTCTCCTTGTCTTTTAAGTTCTTTTTGCCATTGATTGGAATCAAGTCTTAATCCTTGAGGAATTGGTTTCTCTTTGTCCTTTAAGTTCTTTTGGTAATTGATTGGAAGTAAGTCTTAATCCTTAAGGAATTGGTTTCCTTTTGTTCCTCCAGGTACTTTTTGGTATTGATTGGAATCAAGTCTTAATCCATAATGAATTGGTTTCTCTTTGTCTTTTAAGTTCTTTTTGCCATTGATTGGAATCAAGTCTTAATCCTTGAGGAATTGGTTTCTCTTTGTCCTTTAAGTTCTTTTGGTAATTGATTGGAAGTAAGTCTTAATCCTTAAGGAATTGGTTTCTCTTTTTCCTCTAGGTTCTTTTTGGTATTGATTGGAATCAAGTCTTAATCCATAATGAATTGGTTTCTCTTTGTTCTTTTAGTTCTTTCGCCATTGATTGGAATCAAGTCTTAATCCTTGAGGAATTGGTTTCTCTTTGTCCTTTAAGATCTTTTGGTAATAGATTGGAAGTATGTCTTAATCCTTAAGGAATTGGTTTCTCTTTTACCTCTAGGTTCTTTTTGGGATTGATTGGAATCAAGTCTTAATCCATAATGAATTGGTTTCTCCTTGTCTTTTAAGTTCTTTTTGCCATTGATTCGAATCAGGTCTTAATCCTTGAGAAATTGGTTTCTCTTTGTCCTTTTAGTTCTTTTGGTAATTGATTGGAAGTAAGTCTTAATCCTTAAGGAATTGGTATATCTTTCTTCTTTAAGTTCTTTTTGGTATTGATTGGAATCAAGTCTTAATCCATAATGAATTGGTTTCTCTTTGTCTTTTAAGTTTTTTTTGCCATTGATTGGAATCAAGTTTTAATCCTTGAGGAATTGGATTCTCTTTGTCCTTTAAGTTCTTTTGGTAATTGATTGGAAGTAAGTCTTAATCCTTAAAGAATTGGTTTCCCTTTTTCCTTTAAGTTCTTTTGGGTATTGATTGGAATCAAGTCTTAATCCATAATGAATTGGTTTCTCTTTGTCTTTTAAGTTCTTTTCGCCATTGATTGGAATCAAGTCTTAATCCTTGAGGGATTGGTTTCTCTTTGTCCTTTATGTTGTTTTGGTAATTGATTGGAAGTAAGTCTTAATCCTTAAGGAGTTGGTTTCTCTTTTCCTCTGGGTTCCTTTTCATATTAATTGGAATCAAGTGTTAATGCATAATGAATTGGTTTCTCTTTGTCCTTTAAGTTCATTTGGCCATTGATTGGAAACAAGTTTTAATCCTTGAGGAATTGGATTCTCTTTGTCCTTTAAGTTCTTTTGGTAATTGATTGGAAGTAAGTCTTAATCCTTAAGGAATTGGTTTCTCTTTTTCCTCTAAGTTCTTCTTCGTATTGATTGGAATCAAGTGTTAATCCATAATGAATTGGTTTCTCTTTGTCTTTTATGTTCTTTTTGATTGATTGGAATTAAGTCTTAATCCTTGAGGAATTGGTTTCCCTTTCTCCTTTAAGTTCTTTTGGTAATTGATTGGAAGTAAGTCTTAATCCTTAAGGAATTGGTTTCTCTTTTTCCTCTAGGTTCTTTTTCTTATTAATTGGAATCAAGTCTTAATCCATAATGAATTGGTTTTTCTTTGTTGTTTAAGTTCTTTTAGCCATTGATTGGAATCAAGTCTTAATCCTTAAGGAATTGGTTTCTCTTTTTCCTCTAGGTTCTTTTTGGAATTGATTGCAATCAAGTCTTAATCCACAATGAATTGGTTGCTCTATGTCTTTTAAGTTCTTTTTGCCATTGATTGGAATCAAGTCTTAATCCTTGAGGAATTGGTTTCTCTTTGTCCTTTAAGATCTTTTGACCATTGATTGGAATCAAGTCTTAATCCTTAAGGAAATGGCTTCTCTTTTCCCTCAAGTTTCTTTTCGGTATTGATCGGAGTCAAGTCTTCCATAATGAATTGGTTCCTCATTGTCCTTTAAGTTCTTTTCGTAATTGATTGGAACTAAGTCTTAATCCTTAAGGAATTGGTTTCCCTTTGTCCTTTAAGTTCTTTTGACCATTGATTGGAAGTAAGTCTTAATCATTAAGGAATTGGTTTCTCTTTTTCCTCTAGGTTCTTTTGGGTATTGATTGGAATCAAGTCTTAATCCATAATGAATTGGTTTCTCCTTATCTTTTAAGTTCTTTTTGCCATTGATTGGAATCAAGTCTTAATCCTTGAGGAATTGGTTTCTCTTTTTCCTTTAAGTTCTTTTGGTAATTGATTGAAAGTAATTCTTAACCCTTAAGGAATTGGTTTCTCCTTTTCCTCTAGGTTCTTTTTGGTATTGATTGGAATCAAGTCTTCATCTATAATGAATTGGTTTCTTTAACTTTTAAGTTCTTTTTGCCATTGATTGGAATCAAGTCTTAATCCTTGAGGAATTGGTTTCTCTTTGTCCTTTAAGTTCTTTTGGAGATTGATTGGAAGCAAGTCTTAATCCTTAATGAATTGGTTTCTTTTTCCTCTAGGTTCTTTTTGGTATTGATTGGAATCAAGTCTTAATCCATAATGAATTGGTTTCTCTTTGTCTGTTTAGTTCTTTTTGCCATTGATTGGAATCAAGTCTTAATCCTTGAGGAATTGGTTTCTCTTTGTCCTTTAAGATCTTTTGGTAATAGATTGGAAGTATGTCTTAATCCTTAAGGAATTGGTTTCTCTTTTCCATCTACGTTCTTTTGGTATTGATTGCAATCAAGTCTTAATCCATAATGAATTGGTTTCTCCTTGTGTTTTAAGTTCTTTTTGCCATTGATTGGAATCAAGTCTTAATCCTTGAGGAATTGGTTTCTCTTTGTCCTTTAAGTTCTTTTGGTAATTGATTGGAAGTAAGTCTTAATCCTTAAGGAATTGGTTTCTCTTTTTCCTCTAGGTTATTTTTGGTATTGATTGGAATCAAGTGTTAATCCATAATGAATTGGTTTCTCTTTGTCTTTTAAGTTCTTTTCGCCATTGATTGGAATCAAGTATTAATGCTTGAGAAGTTGGTTTCTCTTTGTCCTTTAAGATCTTTTGGTAATAGATTGGAAGTAAGTCTTAATCCTTAAGGAATTGGTTTCTCTTTTTCCTCTAGGTTCTTTTGGGTATTGATTGGAATCAAGTCTTAATCCGCAATGAATTGGTTTCTCTATGTCTTTTAAGTTCTTTTTGCCATTGATTGAAATCAAGTCTTAATCCTTGGGTAATTGGTTTCTCTTTGTCCTTTAAGTTCTTTTGGTAATTGATTGGAAGTAAGTCTCAATCCTTAAGGTATTGGTTTCTCTTTTTCCTCTAAGTCCCTTTTGGTATTGAATGGAATCAAGCCTTAATCCATAACGAATTGGTTTCTCTTTGTCTTTTAAGTTCATTTTTTCATTGATTGGAATCAAGTCTCAATCCTTGAGGAATTCGTTTCTCTTTGTCCTTTAAGTTCTTTTGGTAATTGATTGGAAGTAAGTCTTAATCTTCAAGGAATTGGTTTCTCTTTTTCCTGTAAGTTCTTCTTCTTATTGATTGGAATCAAGTCTTAATCCATGATGAATTGGTTTCTCTTCATTGTTTAAGTTCTTTTTGCCATTGATTGGAATCAAGTCTTAATCCTTAAGGAATTTAATCCTGGAGGAATTGGTTTCCTTTGTCCTTTAAGTTCTTTTCGTAATTGATTGGAACTAAGTCTTAATCCTTGAGGAATTGGTTTCTCTTTTTCCTCTAGGTTCTTTGTGTTATTGATTGGAATCAAGTCTTAATCCATAATGAATTGGTTTCTCTTTGTCTTTTAAGTTATTTTTGCCATTGATTGGAATCAAGTCTTAATCCTTGAGGAATTGGTTTCTCTTTGTCCTTTAAGTTCTTTTGGTAATTGATTGGAAGTAAGTCTTAATCCTTAAGGAATTGGTTTCTCTTTTTCCTCTAGGTTCTTTTTGGTATTGATTGGAATCAAGTCTTCTCCCGTAATGATTTAGTTTCTCTTTGTCTTTTATGTTTTTTTTGCCATTGATTGGAATCAAGTTTTAATCCTTGAGGAATTGGTTTCTCTTTGTCCTTTAAGTTCTTTTGGTAATTGATTGGAAGTAAGTCTTAATCCTTAAAGAATTGGTTTCCCTTTTTCCTTTAAGTTCTTTTTGGTATTGATTGGAATCAAGTGTTAATCCATAATGAATTGGTTTCTCTTTGTCTTTTAAGTTCTTTTTGCCATTGATTGGATTCAAGACTGAATCCTTGAGGATTGGTTTCTCTTTGTCCTTTAAGTTCTTTTGGTAATTCATTGGAAGTAAGTCTTAATCCTTAAGGAATTGGTTTCTCTTTTTCCTCTAGGTTCTTTTTCTTATTGATTGGAATCAGGTCTTAATCCATAATGAATTGGTTTCTCTTTGTCTTTTAAGTTCTTTTTGCCATTGATTGGAATCAAATCTTAATCCTTGAGGGATTGGTTTCTCTTTGTCCTTTAAGTTCTTTTGGTAATTGATTGGAAGTAAGTCTTAATCCTTAAGGAATTGGTTTCTCTTTTTCCTCTAGGTTCTTTTTGGTATTGATTGGAATCAAGTCTTAATCCATAATGAATTGGTTTCTCTTTGTCCTTTAAGTTCTTTTGGCCATTGATTGGAAACAAGTCTTAATCCTTAAGGAATTGGTTTCTCTTTTTCCTCTAGGTTCTTTTTGGTATTGATTGGAATCAAGTCTTAATCCAAAATGAATTGGTTTCTCTTTGTCTTTTAAGTTCTTTTTGCCATTGATTGGAATCAAGTCTTAATCCTTGAGGAATTGGTTTCTCTTTGTCCTTTAAGATCTTTTGGTAATTGATTGGCCGTAAGTCTTAATCCTTAAGGAATTGGTTTCTCTTTTTCCTCTAGGTTCTTTTTGGTATTGATTGGAATCAAGTCTTAATCCATAATGAATTGGTTTCTCTTCGTCTTTTAAGTTCTTTTTGCCATTGATTGGAACCAAGTCTTAATCCTTGAGGGATTGGTTTCTCTTTGTCCTTTAAGTTCTTTTGGTAATTCATTGGAAGTAAGTCTTAATCCTTAACGAATTGGTTTCTCTTTTTCCTCTAGGTTCTTTCCGGTATTGATTGGAATCAGGTCTTAATCCATAATAAATTGGTTTCTCTTTGTCTTTTAAGTTATTTTCCCATCGATTGGAATCAAGTCTTAATCCTTGAGGAATTGGTTTCTCTTTGTCCTTTAAGTTCTTTTGGTAATTGATTGGAAGTAAGTCTTAATCCTTAAGGAATTGGTTTCTCTTTTTCCTCTAGGTTCTTTTTGGTATTGATTGGAATCAGGTCTTAATCCATAATGAATTGGTTTCTCTTTGTCTTTTAAGTTCTTTTTGCCATTGATTGGAATCAAGTCTTAATCCTTGAGGGATTGGTTTCTCTTTGTCCTTTAAGTTCTTTTGGTAATTCATTGGAAGTAAGTTTGAATCATTAAGGAATTGGTTTCTCTTTTTCCTCTAGGTTCTTTTTGTTATTGATTGGAATCAGGTCTTAATCCATAATGAATTGGTTTCTCTTTGTCTTTTAAGTTTTTTTTGCCGTTGATTGGAACCAAGTCTTAATCCTTGAGGGATTGGTTTCTCTTTGTCCTTTAAGATCTTTTGGTAATTGATTGGAAGTAAGTCTTAATCCTTAAGGAATTGGTTTCTCTTTTTCCTCTAGGTTCTTTTTGGTATTGATTGTAATCAAGTCTTAATCCACAATGAATTGGTTTCTCTTTGTCTTTTAAGTTCTTTTTGCCATTGATTGGAATCAAGTCTTAATCCTTGAGGAATTGGTTTCTCTTTGTCCTTTAAGTTCTTTTGGTAATTCATTGGAAGTAAGTCTTAATCCTTAACGAATTGGTTTCTCTTTTTCCTCTAGGTTCTTTTTGGTATTGATTGGAATCAGGTCTTAATCCATAATGAATTGGTTTCTCTTTGTCTTTTAAGTTCTTTTTGCCATTGATTGGAATCAAGTCTTAATCCTTGAGGAATTGGTTTCTCTTTGTCCTTTAAGATCTTTTGGTAATTGATTGGAAGTAAGTCTTAATCCTTAAGGAATTGGTTTCTCTTTTTCCTCTAGGTTCTTTTGGATTTTGATTGGAATCAAGTCTTTATCCATAATGAATTGATTTCTCTTTGTCTTTTAAGTTCTTTTTGCCATTGATTGGAATCAAGTCTTAATCCTTGAGGAATTGGTTTCTCTTTGTCCTTTAAGTTCTTTTGGTAATTGATTGGAAGTAAGTCTTAATCCTTAAGGAATTGGTTTCTCTTTTTCCTCTAAGTTCTTTTTGGGTATTGATTGGAATCAAGTCTTAATCCATAATGAATTGGTTTCTCTTTGTCTTTTAAGTTCTTTTTGCCATTGATTGGAATCAAGTCTTAATCCTTGAGGAATTGGTTTCTCTTTGTCCTTTATGTTCTTTTGGTAATTGATTGGAAGTAAGTCTTAATCCTTAAGGAATTGGTTTCTCTTTTTCCTCTAGGTTCTTTTTGGTATTGATTGGAATCAAGTCTTAATCCATAATGAATTGGTTTCTCTTTGTCTTTTTAGTTCTTTTTGCCATTGATTGGAATCAAGACTTAATCCTTGAGGAATTGGTTTCTTTTTGTCTTTAAGATCTTTTGGTAATTGATTGGAAGTAAGTCTTAATCATTAAGGAATTGGTTTCTCTTTTTCCTCTAGGTTCTTTTGGGTATTGATTGGAATCAAGTCTTAATCCATAATGAATTGGTTTCTCCTTGTCTTTTAAGTTCTTTTTGCCATTGATTGGAATCAGGTCTTAATCCTTGAGGAATTGGTTTCTCTTTGTCCTTTTAGTTCTTTTGGTAATTGATTGGAAGTAAGTCTTAATCCTTAAGGAATTGGTTTCTCTTTTTCCTCTAGGTTCTTTTTGGTATCGATTGTAATCAAGTCTTCACCCACAATAAATTAGTTTCTCTTTGTCTTTTATGTTTTTTTTGCCATTGATTGGAATCAAGTTTTAATCCTTGAGGAATTGGATTCTCTTTGTCCTTTAAGTTCTTTTGGTAATTGATTGGAAGTAAGTCTTAATCCTTAAGGAATTGGTTTCTCTTTTTCCTCAAGGTTCCTTTTCGTATTAATTGGAATCAAGTGTTAATGCATAATCAATTGATTTCTCTTCGCCCTTTAAGTTATTTTTGCCATTGATTGGAAACAAGTCTTAATCCTTGAGGGATTGGTTTCTCTTTGTCCTTTAAGATCTTTTGGTAATTGATTGGAAGTAAGTCTTAATCCTTAAGGAATTGGTTTCTCTTTTTCCTCTAGGTTCTTTTTGGTATTGATTGGAATGAAGTGTTTATCCATAATGAATTGGTTTCTCTTTGTCTTTTAAGTTCTTTTTGCCATTGATTGGAATCAAGTCTTAATCCTTGAGGAATTGGTTTCCCTTTGTCCTTTAAGTTCTTTTGGTAATTGATTGGAAGTAAGTCTTAATCCTTAAGGAATTGGTTTCTCTTTTTCCTCTAGGTTCTTTTTGGTATTGATTGGAATCAAGTCTTAATCCATAATGAATTGGTTTCTCTTTGTCTTTTAAGTTATTTTTGCCATTGATTGGAATCAAGTCTTAATCCTTGAGGAATTGGTTTGTCTTTTTCCTCTAGGTTCTTTTTGGTATTGATTGGAATCAAGTCTTAATCCATAATGAGTTGGTTTCTGTTTGTCTTTAAGTTATTTTTGCCATTGATTGGAATCAAGTCTTAATCCTTGAGGAATTGGTTTCTCTTTGTCCTTTAAGTTCTTTTGGCCATTGATTGGAATCAAGTCTTAATCCTTAAGGAATTGGTTTCTCTTTTTCCTCTAGGTTCTTTTTGGTATTGATTGGAATCAAGTCTTAATCCATAATGAATTGGTTTTTCTTTGTCTTTTAAGTTCTTTTCGCCATTGATTGGAATCAAGTCTTAATCCTTAAGGAATTGGTTTCTCTTTTTCCTCTAGGTTCTTTTGGGTATTGATTGGAATCAAGTCTTAATCCACAATGAATTGGTTGCTCTATGTCTTTTAAGTTCTTTTTGCCATTGATTGGAATCAAGTCTTAATCCTTGAGGAATTGGTTTCTCTTTGTCCTTTAAGTTCTTTTGGTAATTGATTGGAAGTAAGTCTTAATCCTTAAGGAATTGGTTTCTCTTTTTCCTCTAGGTTCTTTTTGGTATTGATTGGAATCAAGTCTTAATCCATAATGAATTGGTTTCTCTTTGTTATTTAAGTTCTTTTCACCATTGATTGGAATCAAGTCTTAATCCTTGAGGAATTGGTTTCCCTTTGTCCTTTAAGTTCTTTTGGTAACTGATTGGAAGTAAGTCTTAATCCTTAAGGAATTGGTTTCTCTTTTTCCTCTAGGTTCTTTTGGGTATTGATTGGAATCAAGTCTTAATCCATAATGAATTGGTTTCTCCTTGTCTGTTAAGTTCTTTTTGCCATTGATTGATATCAGGTCTTAATCCTTGAGGAATTGGTTTCTCTTTGTCCTTTTTGTTCTTTTGATAATTGATTGGAAATAAGTCTTAATCCTTAAGGAATTGGTTTCTCTTTTTCCTCTAGGTTCTTTTTGGTATCGATTGTAATCAAGTCTTCTCCCATAATGATTTAGTTTCTCTTTGTCTTTTATGTTTTTTTTGCCATTGATTGGAATCAAGTTTTAATCCTTGAGGAATTGGATTCTCTTTGTCCTTTAAGTTCTTTTGGTAATTGATTGGAAGTAAGTCTTAATCCTTAAAGAATTGGTTTCCCTTTTTCCTTTAAGTTCTTTTTGGTATTGATTGGAATCAAGTGTTAATCCAAAATGAATTGGTTTCTCTTTGTTCTTTAAGTTCTTTTGGCCATTGATTGGAAACAAGTCTTAATCCTTGAGGGATTGGTTTCTCTTTGTCCTTTATGTTATTTTGGTAATTGATTGGAAGTAAGTCTTAATCCTTAAGGAGTTGGTTGCTCTTTTTCCTCTAGGTTCCTTTTCGTATTGATTGGAATCAAGTGTTAATGCATAATGAATTGGTTTCTCTTTGTCTTTTATGTTCTTTTCGCCATTGATTTGAATCAAGTCTTAATCCTTGAGGAATTGATTTCCCTTTGTCCTTTACGTTCTTTTGGCAATTGATTGGAAGTAAGTCTTAATCCTTAAGGAATTGGTTTCTCTTTTCCTCTAGTTTCTTTTCGGTATTGATTGGAATCAAGTCTTTATCCATAATGAATTGGTTTCTCTTTGTCTTTTATGTTCTTTTTGCCATTGATTGGAATCAAGTCTTAATCCTTGAGGAATTGGTTTCTCTTTGTCCTTTAAGTTCTTTTGGTAATTGATTGGAAGTAAGTCTTAATCCTTAAGGAATTGGTTTCTCTTTATCCTTTAAGTTCTTTTGGCCATAGATTGAAATCAAGTCTTAATCCATAATGAATTGGTTTCTCTTTGCCCTTTAAGTTCTTTTACATTGATTGGAATCAAGACTTAATCCTTGAGGAATTGGTTTCTCTTTGTCCTTTAAGTTCTTTTGGTAATTGATTGGAAGTAAGTCTTAATCCTTAAGGAATTGGTTTCTCTTTTTCCTCTAGGTTCTTTTTGGTATTGATTGGAATCAAGTCTTAATCCATAATGAATTGGTTTCTCTTTGTCTTTTATGTTCTTTTCGCCATTGATTGGAATCAAGTCTTAATCCTTGAGGAATTGGTTTCCCTTTGTCCTTTAAGTTCTTTTGGCAATTGATTGGAAGTAAGTCTTAATCCTTAAGGAATTGGTTTCCCTTTTTCCTTTAGGTTCTTTTGGTATCGATTGGAAGTAAGTCTTAATCCGTAATGAATTGGTTTCTCTTTGTCCTTTACGTTCTTTTGGGTATTGATTGGAATCAAGTCTTAATCCATAATGAATTAGTTTCTCTTTGTCTTTAAGATCTTTTGCCATTGATTGGAAGTAAGTCTAAATCCTTGAGGAATTGGTTTCTCTTTGTCCTTTAGGTTCTTTTGGTGATTGATTGGAAGTAAGTCTTAATCCTTAAGGAATTGGTTTCTCTTTTTCCTCTAGGTTCTTTTTGCCATTGGTTGTAATCAAGTCTTAATCCTTGAGGAATTAGTTTCTCTTTGTCTTTTATGTTCTTTTGCCATTGATTGGAAGTAAGTCTTAATCCTTGAGGAATTGGATTCTCTTTGTCCTCTAAGTTCTTTTTGGTAATTGATTGTAATCAAGTCTTAATCCTGAAAGAATTGGTTTCTCTTTTTCTTTAAGTTCTTTTTGCCATTGATTGGAATCAAGTGTTAATCCTTGAGGAATTGGATTCTCTTTGTCCTTTAAGTTCTTTTTTGATTGATTGGAAGTAAGTCTTAATCCTTGAGGAATTGGTTTCTCTTTGTCCTCTAGGTTCTTTTTGGTAATTGATTGGAATCAAGTCTTCACCCTTAATAAATTGGTTTCTCTTTGTCTTTTATGTTCCTTTGCCATTGATTGGAATCAAGTTTTAATCCTTAATGAATTGGATTCTCTTTGTCCTTTAAGTTCTTTTGGCAATTGATTGGAAGTAAGTCTTAATCCTTGAGGATTGGTTTCTCTTTGTCCTTTAAGTTCTTTTTGGTATTGATTGGAATCAAGTGTTATTCCAAAAGGAATTGGTTTCTCATTCTCCTTTAAGTTCTTTTTGGTATTGATTGGAATCAAGTCTTAATCCATAATGAATTGGTTTCTCTTTGTCCTTTATGTTCTTTTGGTAATTGATTGGAACTAAGTCTTAATCCTTGATGAATTAGTTTCTCTTTTCCTCTAAGTTCCTTTTGGTATTGATTGGAATCAAGTGTTAATGCATAATCAATTGATTTCTCTTTTCCTTTAAGTTCTTTTTTGCCATTGATTGGAAACAAGTCTTAATCCGTAATGAATTGGTTTCTCTTTGTCCTTTAAGTTCTTTTGGCCATTGATTGGAAGTAAGTCTTAATCCTTAAGGAATTGGTTTCTCTTTTTCCTCTAGGTTCTTTTTGGTATTGATTGGAATCAAGTCTTAATCCATAATGAATTGGTTTCTCTTTGTCTTTTAAGTTCTTTTTGCCATTGATTGGAATCAAGTCTTAATCCTTGAGGAATTGGTTTCCCTTTGTCCTTTAAGTTCTTTTGGTAATTGATTGGAAGTAAGTCTTAATCCTTAAGGAATTGGTTTCTCTTTTTCCTCTAGGTTCTTTTTGGTATTGATTGGAATCAAGTCTTAATCCATAATGAATTGGTTTCTCTTTGTCTTTTAAGTTCTTTTTGCCATTGATTGGAATCAAGTCTTAATCCTTAAGGAATTGGTTTCTCTTTTTCTCTAAGATCTTTTGGTAATTGATTGCAATCAAGTCTTAATCAACAATGAATTGGTTTCTCTTTGTCTCTTTAGTTCTTTTTACCATTGATTGGAATCAAGTCTTAATCCTTGAGGAATTGGCTTCTCTTTGTCCTTTAAGATCTTTTCGTAATTGATTGGCCATAAGTCTTAATCCTTAAGGAATTGGTTTCTCTTCTTCCTCTAGGTTCTTTTTGGTATTGATTGGAATCAAGTCTTAATCCATAATGAATTGGTTTTTCTTTGTTGTTTAAGTTCTTTTTGCCATTGATTGGAATCAAGTCTTAATCCTTAAGGAATTGGTTTCTCTTTTTCCTCTAGGTTCTTTTTGGAATTGATTGCAATCAAGTCTTAATCCACAATGAATTGGTTGCTCTATGTCTTTTAAGTTCTTTTTGCCATTGATTGGAATCAGGTCTTAATCCTTGAGGAATTGGCTTCTCTTTGTCCTTTTAGTTCTTTTGGTAATTGATTGGAAGTAAGTCTTAATCCTTAAGGAATTGGTTTCTCTTTTTCCTCTAGGTTCTTTTTGGTATTGATTGGAATCAAGTCTTAATCCATAATGAATTGGTTTCTCTTTGTCATTTAAGTTCTTTTCGCCATTGATTGGAATCAAGTCTTAATCCTTGAGGAATTGGTTTCCCTTTGTCCTTTAAGTTCTTTTGGTAACTGATTGGAAGTAAGTCTTAATCCTTAAGGAATTGGTTTCTCTTTTTCCTCTAGGTTCTTTTGGGTATTGATTGGAATCAAGTCTTAATCCATAATGAATTGGTTTCTCCTTGTCTTTTAAGTTCTTTTTGCCATTGATTGGAATCAGGTCTTAATCCTTGAGGAATTGGTTTCTCTTTGTCCTTTTAGTTCTTTTGGTAATTGATTGGAAGTAAGTCTTAATCCTTAAGGAATTGGTTTCTCTTTTTCCTCTAGGTTCTTTTTGGTATCGATTGTAATCAAGTCTTCACCCATAATGAATTAGTTTCTCTTTGTCTTTTATGTTTTTTTTGCCATTGATTGGAATCAAGTTTTAATCCTTGAGGAATTGGATTCTCTTTGTCCTTTAAGTTCTTTTGGTAATTGATTGGAAGTAAGTCTTAATCCTTAAAGAATTGGTTTCCCTTTTTCCTTTAAGTTCTTTTTGGTATTGATTGGAATCAAGTGTTAATCCAAAATGAATTGGTTTCTCTTTGCCTTTTAAGTTCTTTTTTCGATTGATTGGAAACAAGTCTTAATGCTTGAGGGATTGGTTTCTCTTTGTCCTTTATGTTGTTTTGGTAATTGATTGGAAGTAAGTCTTAATCCTTAAGGAGTTGGTTGCTCTTTTTCCTCTAGGTTCCTTTTCGTATTAATTGGAATCAAGTGTTAATGCATAATGAATTGATTTCTCTTCGCCCTTTAAGTTATTTTTGCCATTGATTGGAAACAAGTCTTAATCCTTGAGGGATTGGTTTCTCTTTGTCCTTTAAGATCTTTCGGTAATTGATTGGAAGTAAGTGTTAATACTTAAGGAATTGGTTTCTCTTTTTCCTCTAGGTTCTTTTTGGTATTGATTGGAATCAAGTCTTAATCCATAATGAATTGGTTTCTCTTTGTCTTTTATGTTCTTTTCGCCATTGATTGGAATCAAGTCTTAATCCTTGAGGAATTGGTTTCCCTTTGTCCTTTAAGTTCTTTTGGTAATTGATTGGAAGTAAGTCTTAATCCTTAAGGAATTGGTTTCTCTTTTTCCTCTAGGTTCTTTTTGGTATTGATTGGAATCAAGTCTTAATCCATAATGAATTGGTTTCTCTTTGTCTTTTAAGTTCTTTTTGCCATTGATTGGAAGTAAGTCTTAATCCTTGAGGAATTGGTTTCCCATTTTCCTCTAAGTTCTTTTTGGAATTGATTGCAATCAAGTCTTAATCTACAAAGAATTGGTTGCTCTATGTCTTTTAAGTTCTTTTTGCCATTGATTGGAATCAGGTCTTAATCCATAAGGAATTGGTTTCTCTTTGTCCTTTAAGTTCTTTTGGTAATTGATTGGAAGTAAGTCTTAATCCTTAAGGAATTGGTTTCTCTTTTTCCTCTAGGTTCTTTTTGGAATTGATTGGAATCAAGTGTTAATGCATAATGAATTGGTTTCTCTTTGTCTTTTTAGTTCTTTTTGCCATTGATTGGAATCAAGTCTTAATCCTTGAGGAATTGGTTTCTCTTTGTCCTTTAAGATCTTTTGGTAATTGATTGGAAGTAAGTCTTAATCCTTAAGGAATTGGTTTCTCTTTTTCCTCTAGGTTCTTTTTGGTATTGATTGGAATCAAGTCTTAATCCATAATGAATTGGTTTCTCCTTGTCTTTTAAGTTCTTTTTGCCATTGATTGGAATCAAGTTTTAATCCTTGAGGAATTGGATTCTCTTTGTCCTTTAAGTTCTTTTGGTAATTGATTGGAAGTAAGTCTTAATCCTTGACGAATTGGTTTCCCTTTTTCCTCTAAGTTCTTTTTGGTATTGATTGGAATCAAGTCTTAATCCATAATGAATTAGTTTCTCTTTGTCTTTTAAGTTCTTTTCGCCATTGATTGGAATCAAGTCTTAATCCTTGCGGAATTTAATCCTTGAGGAATTGGTTTCCCTTTGTCCTTTAAGTTCTTTTGGTAACTGATTGGAAGTAAGTCTTAATCCTTAAGGAATTGGTTTCTCTTTTTCCTCTAGGTTCTTTTGGGTATTGATTGGAATCAAGTCTTAATCCATAATGAATTGGTTTCTCCTTGTCTTTTAAGTTCTTTTTGCCATTGATTGGAATCAAGTCTTAATCCTTGAGGAATTGGTTTCTCTTTGTCCTTTTAGTTCTTTTGGTAATTGATTGGAAGTAGGTCTTAATCCTTAAGGAATTGGTTTCTCTTTTTCCTCTAGGTTCTTTTTGGTATCGAATGTAATCAAGTCTTAATGCATAGTCAATTGATTTCTCTTTGTCTTTTATGTTAATTTTGCCATTGATTGGAATCAAGTCATAATCCATGAGGAATTGGTTTCTCCTTGTCCTTTAAGTTCTTTTGGTAATTGATTGGAAGCAACTCTTAATCCGTAAGGAATTCGTTTCTCTTTTTCCTCTAGGTTCTTTTTGGTATTGATTGGAATCAAGTCTTAATCCATAATGAATTGGTTTCTCTTTGCCTTTTATGTTCTTTTCGCCATTGATTGGAATCAAGTCTTAATCCTTGAGGAATTGGTTTCCCTTTGTCCTTTAAGTTGTTTTAGTAATTGATTGGAAGTAAGTCTTAATCCTTAAGGAATTGGTTTCTATTTTTCCTCTAGGTTCTTTTTGGTACTGATTGGAATCAAGTCTTAATCCATAATGAATTGGTTTTTCTTTGTTGTTTTAGTTCTTTTTACCATTGATTGGAATCAAGTCTTAATCCTTGAGGAATTGGCTTCTCTTTGTCCTTTAAGATCTTTTGGTAATTGATTGGAAGTAAGTCTTAATCCTTAAGGAATTGGTTTCTCTTTTTCCTCTAGGTTCTTTTTGGTATTGATTGGAATAAAGTCTGAATCCATACTGAATTGGTTTCTCTCTGTCTTTTAAGTTCTTTTTGCCATTGAATGGAATAAAGTTTTAATCCTTGAGGAATTGGATTCTCTTTGTCCTTTAAGTTCTTTTGGTAATTGATTGGAAGTAAGTCTTAATCCTTGAGGAATTGGTTTCTCTTTTTCCTCTAGGTTCTTTTTGGTACTGATTGGAATCAAGTCTTAATCCATAATGAATTGGTTTTTCTTTGTTGTTTAAGTTCTTTTAGCCATTGATTGGAATCAAGTCTTAATCCTTGAGGAATTGGCTTCTCTTTGTCCTTTAAGATCTTTTGGAGATTGATTGGAAGCAAGTCTTAATCCACAATGAATTGGTTGCTCTATGTCTTTTAAGTTCTTTTTGCCATTGATTGGAATCAAGTCTTAATCCTTGAGGAATTGGTTTCTCTTTGTCCTTTAAGTTCTTTTGGTAATTGATTGGAAGTAAGTCTTAATCCTTATAATGTAATCCTTGAGGAATTGGTTTCTTTTTGTCCTTTAAGTTCTTTCGGTATTGATTGGAATCAAGTCTTTATCCATAATGAATTGGTTTCTCTTTGTCTTTTTAGTTCTTTTTGCCATTGATTGGAATCAAGTCTTAATCCTTGAGAAGTTGGTTTCTCTTTGTCTTTAAGATCTTTTGGTAATTGATTGGAAGTAAGTCTTAATCATTAAGGAATTGGTTTCTCTTTTTCCTCTAGGTTCTTTTGGGTATTGATTGGAATCAAGTCTTAATCCATAATGAATTGGTTTCTCCTTGTCTTTCAAGGTCTTTTTGCCATTGATTGGAATCAGGTCTTAATCCTTGAGGAATTGGTTTCTCTTTGTCCTTTAAGTTCTTTTGGTAATTGATTGGAAGTAAGTCTTAATCCTTGAGGAATTGGTTTCTCTTTTTCCTCCAGGTTCTTTTTGGTATTGATTGGAATCAAGTCTTAATCCATAATGAATTGGTTTCCCTTTGTCTTTTGAGTTCTTTTCGCCATTGATTGGAATCAAGTTTTAATCCTTGAGGAATTTAATCCTGGAGGAATTGGTTTCCCTTTATCCTTTAAGTTCTTTTGGTAACTGATTGGAAGTAAGTCTTAATCCTTAAGGAATTGGTTTCTCTTTTTCCTCTAGGTTCTTTTGGGTATTGATTGGAATCAAGTCTTAATCCATAATGAATTGGTTTCTCCTTGTCTTTAAGTTCTTTTTAGATTGATTGGAATCAAGTCTTAATCCTTGAGGAATTGGTTTCTCTTTGTCCTTTAAGTTCTTTTGGTAATTGATTGGAAGTAAGTCTTAATCCTTAAGGAATTGGTTTCTCTTTTTCCTCTAGGTTCATTTTTGTATCGATTGTAATCAAGTCTTAATGCGTAATGAATTAGTTTCTCTTTGTCTTTTATGTTTCTTTTGCCATTGATTGGAATCAAGTTTTAATCCTTGAGGAATTGGATTCTCTTTGTCCTTTAAGTTCTTTTGGTAATTGATTGGAAGTAACTCTTAATCCTTAAAGAATTGGTTTCCCTTTTTCCTTTAAGTTCTTTTTGGTATTGATTGGAATCAAGTGTTAATCCAAAATGAATTGGTTTCTCTTTGCCTTTTAAGTTCTTTTTTCGATTGATTGGAAACAAGTCTTAATCCTTGAGGGATTGGTTTCTCTTTGTCCTTTATGTTGTTTTGGTAATTGATTGGAAGTAAGTCTTAATCCTTAAGGAGTTGGTTGCTCTTTTTCCTCTAGGTTCCTTTTCGTATTAATTGGAATCAAGTGTTAATGCATAATGAATTGATTTCTCTTTGTCTTTTATGTTCTTTTCGCCATTGATTGGAAACAAATCTTAATCCTTGAGGGATTGGTTTCTCTTTGTCCTTTAAGATCTTTCGGTAATTGATTGGAAGTAAATGTTAATCCTTAAGGAATTGGTTTCTCTTTTTCCTCTAGGTTCTTTTTGGTATTGATTGGAATCAAGCCTTAATCCATAATGAATTGGTTTCTCTATGTCTTTTAAGTTCTTTTTGCCATTGATTGAAATCAAGTCTTAATCCTTGAGGAATTGGTTTCTCTTTGTCCTTTAAGTTCTTTTGGTAATTGATTGAAAGTAAGTCTTAATCCTTAAGGAATTGGTTCCTCTTTTTCCTCTAGGTTCTTTTTGGTATTGATTGGAATTAAGTCTTAATCCATATTGAATTTCTCTTTGTTGTTTAAGTTCTTTTTAGCATTGATAGAAATTAAGTCTTAATCCTTGAGGAATTGGTTTCTCTTTGTCCTTTAAGTTCTTTTTGTAATTGATTGGAACTAAGTGTTAATCCTTAAGGAATTGGTTGCTCTATGTCTTTTAAGTTCTTTTTGCCATTGATTGGAATCAAGTCTTAATCCTTGAGGAATTGGTTTCTCTTTGTCCTTTAAGTTCTTTCAGCCATTGATTGGAAGTAAGTCTTAATCCTTAAGGAGTTGGTTTCTCTTTTTCCTCTAGGTTCTTTTTCGTATTGATTGGAATCAAGTGTTAATGCATAATGAATTGGTTTCTCTTTGTCTTTTTAGTTCTTTTTGCCATTGATTGGAATCAAGTCTTAATCATTAATGAGTTGGTTTCTCTTTGTCCTTTAAGATCTTTTGGTAATTGATTGGAAGTAAGTCTTAATCATTAAGGAATTGGCTTCTCCTTTTCCTCTAGGTTCTTTTGGGTATTGATTGGAATCAAGTCTTAATCCATAATGAATTGGTTTCTCCTTGTCTTGTAAGTTCTTTTTGCCATTGATTGGAATCAAGTCTTAATCCTTAAGGAATTGGTTTCTCTTTGTCCTTTAAGTTCTTTTGGTAATTGATTGGAAGTAAGTCTTAATCCTTGAGGAATTGGTTTCCCTTTTTCCTCTAAGTTCTTTTTGGTATTGATTGGAATCAAGTGTTAATCCATAATGAATTGGTTTCCTTTTGTTCTTTAAGTTCTTTTGGCCATTGATTGGAATCAAGTCTTAATCCTTGAGGAATTGGTTTCTCTTTGTCCTTTAAGTTCTTTTGGTAATTGATTGGAAGTAAGTCTTAATCCTTGAAGGAATTGGTTTCTCTTTTCCTCTAGGTTCTTTTTGGTATTGATTGGAATCAAGCCTTAATCCAAAATGAAATGGTTTCTCTTTGTCTGTTTAGTTCTTTTTGCCATTGATTGGAATCAAGTCTTAATCCTTGAGGAATTGGTTTCTCTTTGTCCTTTAAGATCTTTTGGTAATAGATTGGAAGTATGTCTTAATCCTTAAGGAATTGGTTTCTCTTTTACCTCTAGGTTATTTTTGGTATTGATTAGAATCAAGTCTTAATCCGTGATGAATTGGTTTCCCCTTGTCTTTTAAGTTCTTTTTGCCATTGATTGGAATCAGGTCTTAATCCTTGAGGAATTGGTTTCTCTTTGTCCTTTAAGTTCTTTTGGTAATTGATTGGAAGTAAGTCTTAATCTTTAAGGAATTGGTTTCCCTTTTTGCTTTAAGTTCCCTTTGGTATTGATTGGAATCAAGTGTTAATCCATAACGAATTGGTTTCACTGTCTTTTAACTTCTTTTCGCCATTGATTGGAACCAAGTCTTAATCCTTGAGGGATTGGTTTCCCTTTGTCCTTTAAGTTCTTTTGGTAATTGATTGGAAGTAAGTCTTAGTCCTTAAGGAGTTGGTTTCTCTTTTTCCTCTAGGTTCTTTTTCGTATTGATTGGAATCAAGTGTTAATGCATAATGAATTGGTTTCTCTTTGTCTTTTTAGTTCTTTTTGCCATTGATTGGAATCAAGACTTAATCCTTGAGGAATTGGTTTCTCTTTGTCTTTAAGATCTTTCGGTAATTGATTGGAAGTAAGTGTTAATCCTTAAGGAATTGGTTTCTCTTTTTCCTCTAGGTTCTTTTTGGTATTGATTCGAATCAAGTCTTAATCTATAATGAATTGGTTTCTCTATGTCTTTTACGTTCTTTTCGCCATTGATTGGAATAAAGTCTTAATCCTTGAGGAATTGGTTTCCCTTTGTCCTTTAAGTTCTTTTGGTAATTGATTGGAAGTAAGTATTAATCCTTAAGGAATTGGTTTCTCTTTTTCCTCTAGGTTCTTTTTGGTACTGATTGGAATCAAGTCTTAATCCATAATGAATTGGTTTTTCTTTGTTGTTTATGTTCTTTTTGCCATTGATTGGAATCAAATCTTAATCCTTAAGGAATTGGTTTCTCTTTTTCCTCTAGGTTCTTTTTGGAATTGATTGCAATCAAGTCTTAATCCACAATGAATTGGTTGCTCTATGTCTTTTAAGTTCTTTTTGCCATTGATTGGAATCAAGTCTTAATCCTTGAGGAATTGGTTTCTCTTTGTCCTTTAAGATCTTTTGGTAATTGATTGGCCGTAAGTCTTAATCCTTAAGGAATTGGTTTCTCTTTTACCTCTAGGTTCTATGTGGTATTGATTGGAATCAAGTCTTAATCCGTAATGAATTGGTTTTTCTTTGTTGTTTAAGTTCTTTTTGCCATTGATTGGAATCAAGTCTTAATCCTTAAGGAATTGGTTTCTCTTTTTCTCTAGGTTCTTTTTGCAATAGATTAGAATAAAGTCTTTATCCATAATAAATTGGTTTCTCTATGTCTTTTAAGTTCTTTTTGCCATTGATTGGAATCAGGTCTTAATCCTTGAGGAATTGGTTTCTCTTTGTCCTTTTAGTTCTTTTGGTAATTGATTGGAAGTAAGTCTTAATCCTTAAGGAATTGGTTTCTCTTTTTCCTCTAGGTTCTTTTTGGTATTGATTGGAATCAAGTCTTAATCCATAATGAATTGGTTTCTCCTTGTCTTTTAAGTTCTTTTTGCCATTGATTGGAATCAAGTCTTAATCCTTGAGGAATTGGTTTCTCTTTGTCCTTTAAGTTCTTTTGGTAATTGATTGGAAGTAAGTCTTAATCCTTAAGGAATTGGTTTCTCTTTTTCCTCTAGGTTCTTTTGGGTATTGATTGGAATCAAGTCTTAATCCATAATGAATTGGTTTCTCCTTGTCTTTTAAGTTCTTTTTGCCATTGATTGATATCAGGTCTTAATCCTTGAGGAATTGGTTTCTCTTTGTCCTTTAAGTTCTTTTGGTAATTGATTGGAAGTAAGTCTTAATCCTTGAGGAATTGGTTTCCCTTTTTCCTCTAAGTTCTTTTTGGAATTGATTGTAATCAAGTCTTCACCCATAATGAATTAGTTTCTCTTTGTCTTTTATGTTTTTTTTGCCATTGATTGGAATCAAGTTTTAATCCTTGAGGAATTGGATTCTCTTTGTCCTTTAAGTTCTTTTTGTAATTGATTGGAAGTAAGTCTTAATCCTTAAAGAATTGGTTTCCCTTTTTCCTTTAAGTTCTTTTTGGTATTGATTGGAATCAAGTGTTAATCCAAAATGAATTGGTTTCTCTTTGCCTTTTAAGTTCTTTTTTCGATTGATTGGAAACAAGTCTTAATGCTTGAGGGATTGGTTTCTCTTTATCCTTTATGTTATTTTGGTAATTGATTGGAAGTAAGTCTTAATCCTTAAGGAGTTGGTTGCTCTTTTTCCTCTAGGTTCTTTTTGGTATCGATTGTAATCAAGTCTTCACCCACAATGATTTAGTTTCTCTTTGTCTTTTATGTTTTTTTTGCGATTGATTGGAATCAAGTTTTAATCCTTGAGGAATTGGTTTCTCTTTGCCTTTTAAGATCTTTTGGCAATTGATTGGAAGAAAGTCTTAATCCTTGAGGAATTGGATTCTCTTTGTCCTTTATGTTGTTTTGGTAATTGATTGAAATCAAGTCCTAGTCATTAAGGAATTGGTGTCTCTTTGTCCTCTATGTTCCTTTTTATTGATTGGAATCAAGTGTTAATCCTTGATCAATTGATTTCTCTTTGTCCTTTAAGTTCTTTTTGCCATTGATTGGAAACAAGTCTTAATCCTTAAGGGAGTTGGTTTCTCTTTGTCCTTTAAGATCTTTTAGTAATTGATTGGAATCAAGTGTTAATACTTAATGAATTGGTTTCTCTTTGTCTTTTATGTTCTTTTTGGTATTGATTGGAATCAAGTCTTAATCCTTGATGAATTGGTTTCTCTTTGTCTTTAAGATCTTTTGGTAATTGATTGGAATCAAGTCTTAATCCTTAAGGAATTGGTTTCTCTTTATCCTTTAAGATCTTTTGGTAATCGATTGGAAGTAAGTCTTAATCCATAATGAATTGGTTTCTCCTTGTCTTGTAAGTTCTTTTTGGTATTGATTGGAATCAAGTCTTAATCCATAATGAATTGGTTTTTCTTTGTTCTTTAAGTTCTTTTTGCCATCGATTGGAGTCAAGTCTTAATCCTTAAGGAATTGGTTTCTCTTTTTCCTCTAGGTTCTTTTTGGTACTGATTGGAAGCAAGTCTTAATCCATAATGAATTGGTTTTTCTTTGTTGTTTAAGTTCTTTTTGCCATTGATTGGAATCAAGTCTTAATCCTTAAGGAATTGGTTTCTCTTTTTCCTCTAGGTTCTTTTTGGAATTGATTGCAATCAAGTCTTAATCCACAATGAATTCGTTGCTCTATGTCTTTTATGTTCTTTTTGCCATTGATTGGGATCAAGTCTTAATCCTTGAGGAATTGGTTTCTCTTTGTCCTTTAAGACCTTTTGGTAATTGATTGGCCGTAAGTCTTAATCCTTAAGGAATTGGTTTCTCTTTTTCCTCTAGGTTCTTTTTGGTATTGATTGGAATCAAGTCTTAATCCATAATGAATTGGTTTTTCTTTGTTGTTTAAGTTCTTTTTGCCATTGATTGGAATCAAGTCTTAATCCTTAAGGAATTGGTTTCTCTTTTTCCTCTAGGTTCTTTTTGGAATTGATTGCAATCAAGTCTTAATCCACAATGAATTGGTTGCTCTATGTCTTTTAAGTTCTTTTTGCCATTGATTGGAATCAGGTCTTAATCCTTGAGGAATTGGCTTCTCTATGTCCTTTTAGTTCTTTTGGTAATTGATTAGAAGTAAGTCTTAATCCTTAAGGAATTGGTTTCTCTTTTTCCTCTAGGTTCTTTTTGGTATTGATTGGAATCAAGTCTTAATCCATAATGAATTGGTTTCTCTTTGTCATTTAAGTTCTTTTCGCCATTGATTGGAATCAAGTCTTAATCCTTGAGGAATTGGTTTCCCTTTGTCCTTTAAGTTCTTTTGGTAACTGATTGGAAGTAAGTCTTAATCCTTAAGGAATTGGTTTCTCTTTTTCCCCTAGGTTCTTTTGGGTATTGATTGGAATCAAGTCTTAATCCATAATGAACTGGTTTCTCCTTGTCTTTTAAGTTCTTTTTGCCATTGATTGGAATCAGGTCTTAATCCTTGAGGAATTGGTTTCTCTTTGTCCTTTTTGTTCTTTTGGTAATTGATTGGAAGTAAGTCTTAATCCTTAAGGAATTGGTTTCTCTTTTTCCTCTAGGTTCTTTTTGGTATCGAATGTAATCAAGTCTTCTCCTTGTCTTTTAAGTTCTTTTTGCCATTGATTGGAATCAAGTTTTAATCCTTATTGAATTGGTTTCTCTTTGTCCTTTAAGTTCTTTTGGTAATTGATTGGAAGTAAGTCTTAATCCTGAAAGAATTGGTTTCCCTTTTTCCTTTAAGTTCTTTTTGGTATTGATTGGAATCAAGTGTTAATCCAAAATGAATTGGTTTCTCTTTGTTGTTTAAGTTCTTTTGCCATTGATTGGAATCAAGTCTTAATCCTTGAGGAATTGGTTTCTCTTTGTCCTTTAAGTTCTTTTTGGTATTGATTGGAAGTAAGTCTTAATCCTTAAGGAGTTGGTTGCTCTTTTTCCTCCAGGTTCCTTTTCGTGTTAATTGGAATCAAGTGTTAATGCATAGTCAATTGATTTCTCTTCGCCCTTTAAGTTATTTTTGCCATTGATTGGAAACAAGTCTTAATCCTTGAGGGATTGGTTTCTCTTTGTCCTTTAAGATCTTTCGGTAATTGATTGGAAGTAAGTGTTAATCCTTCAGGAATTGTTTCTCTTTTTCCTCTAGGTTCTTTTTGGTATTGATTGGAATCAAGTCTTAATCCATAATGAATTGGTTTCTCTTTGTCTTTTATGTTCTTTTCGCCATTGATTGGAATCAAGTCTTAATCCTTGAGGAATTGGTTTCCCTTTGTCCTTTAAGTTCTTTTGGCAATTGATTGGAAGTAAGTCTTAATCCTTAAGGAGTTGGTTTCTCTTTTTCCTCTAGGTTCTTTTTCGTATCGATTGGAATCAAGTGTTATGCATAATGAATTGGTTTCTCTTTGTCTTTTTAGTTCTTTTTGCCATTGATTGGAATCAAGACTTAATCCTTGAGGAATTGGTTTCTCTTTGTCTTTAAGATCTTTTGGTAATTGATTGGAAGTAAGTCTTAATCATTAAGGAATTGGTTTCTCTTTTTCCTCTAGGTTCTTTTGGGTATTGATTGGAATCAAGTCTTAATCCATACTGAATTAGTTTCTCCTTGTCTTTTAAGTTCTTTTTGCCATTGGTTGGAATCAGGTCTTAATCCTTGAGGAATTGGTTTCTCTTTGTCCTTTTAGTTCTTTTGGTAATTGATTGGAAGTAAGTCTTAATCCTTAAGGAATTGGTTTCTCTTTTTCCTCTAGGTTCTTTTTGGTATCGATTGTAATCAAGTCTTCACCCACAATAAATTAGTTTCTCTTTGTCTTTTATGTTTTTTTTGCCATTGATTGGAATCAAGTTTTAATCCTTGAGGAATTGGATTCTCTTTGTCCTTTAAGTTCTTTTGGTAATTGATTGGAAGTAAGTCTTAATCCTTAAAGAATTGGTTTCCCTTTTTCCTTTAAGTTCTTTTTGGTATTGATTGGAATCAAGTGCTAATCCAAAATGAATTGGTTTCTCTTTGCCTTTTAAGTTCTTTTTTCGATTCATTGGAAACAAGTCTTAATGCTTGAGGGATTGGTTTCTCTTTGTCCTTTATGTTGTTTTGGTAATTGATTGGAAGTAAGTCTTAATCCTTAAGGAGTTGGTTGCTCTTTTTCCTCAAGGTTCCTTTTCGTATTAATTGGAATCAAGTGTTAATGCATAACCAATTGATTTCTCTTCGCCCTTTAACAAGTCTTAATCCTTGAGGGATTGGTTTCTCTTTGTCCTTTAAGACCTTTCGGTAATTGATTGGAAGTAAGTGTTAATACTTAAGGAATTGGTTTCTCTTTTTCCTCTAGGTTCTTTTTGGTATTGATTGGAATCAAGTCTTAATCCATAATGAATTGGTTTCTCTTTGTCTTTTATGTTCTTTTCGCCATTCATTGGAATCAAGTCTTAATCCTTGAGGAATTGGTTTCCCTTTGTCCTTTAAGTTCTTTTGGTAATTGATTGGAAGTAAGTCTTAATCCTTAAGGAATTGGTTTCTCTTTTTCCTCTAGGTTCTTTTTGGTACTGATTGGAATCAAGTCTTAATCCATAATGAATTGGTTTTTCTTTGTTGTTTAAGTTCTTTTTGCCATTGATTGGAATCAAGTCTTGTCCTTGAGGATTGGTTTCCCTTTTGTCCTTTATATTGTTTTGGGTAATGGATTGAAAGTAAGTCTTAATCCTTAAGGAATTGGTTTCTCTTTTTCCTCTAGGTTCTTTTTGGAATTGATTGCAATCAAGTCTTAATCCACAATGAATTCGTTGCTCTATGTCTTTTAAGTTCTTTTTGCCATTGATTGGAATCAAGTCTTAATCCTTGAGGAATTGGTTTCTCTTTGTCCTTTAAGATCTTTTGGTAATTGATTGGCCGTAAGTCTTAATCCTTAAGGAATTGGTTTCTCTTTTTCCTCTAGGTTCTTTTTGGTATTGATTGGAATCAAGTCTTAATCCATAATGAATTGGTTTTTCTTTGTTGTTTAAGTTCTTTTTGCCATTGATTGGAATCAAGTCTTAATCCTTAAGGAATTGGTTTCTCTTTTTCCTCTAGGTTCTTTTTGGAATTGATTGCAATCAAGTCTTAATCCACAATGAATTGGTTGCTCTATGTCTTTTAAGTTCTTTTTGCCATTGATTGGAATCAGGTCTTAATCCTTGAGGAATTGGCTTCTCTATGTCCTTTTAGTTCTTTTGGTAATTGATTAGAAGTAAGTCTTAATCCTTAAGGAATTGGTTTCTCTTTTTCCTCTAGGTTCTTTTTGGTATTGATTGGAATCAAGTCTTAATCCATAATGAATTGGTTTCTCCTTGTCTTTTAAGTTCTTTTCGCCATTGATTGGAATCAAGTCTTAATCCTTGAGGAATTGGTTTCCCTTTGTCCTTTAAGTTCTTTTGGTAACTGATTGGAAGTAAGTCTTAATCCTTAAGGAATTGGTTTATCTTTTTCCTCTAGGTTCTTTTGGGTATTGATTGGAATCAAGTCTTAATCCATAATGAATTGGTTTCTCCTTGTCTTTTAAGTTCTTTTTGCCATTGATTGGAATCAGGTCTTAATCCTTGAGGAATTGGTTTCTCTTTGTCCTTTTTGTTCTTTTGGTAATTGATTGGAAATAAGTCTTAATCCTTAAGGAATTGGTTTCTCTTTGCCTTTTAAGTTCCTTTTGGTATTGATTGGAATCAAGTCTTCTCCCATAATGATTTAGTTTCTCTTTGTCTTTTATGTTTTTTTTGCCATTGATTGGAATCAAGTTTTAATCCTTGGGGAATTGGATTCTCTTTGTCCTTTAAGTTCTTTTGGTTATTGATTGGAAGTAAGTCTTAATCCTGAAAGAATTGGTTTCCCTTTTTCCTTTAAGTTCTTTTTGGTATTGATTGGAATCAAGTGTTAATCCAAAATGAATTGGTTTCTCTTTGCCTTTTAAGTTCTTTTGGTATTGATTGGAAACAAGTCTTAATGCTTGAGGATTGGTTTCTCTTGTGTTTAAGTTCTTTTTGCCATTGATTGGAAGTAAGTCTTAATCCTTAAGGAGTTGGTTTCTCTTTTCCTCTAGGTTCTTTTGGTAATTGATTGGAATCAAGTCTTAATCCATAATGAATTGGTTTCTCTTTTCCTCTAAGTTCTTTTTGCCATTGATTGGACTCAAGTCTGAATCCTTGAGGAATTGGTTTCTCTTTGTCCTTTTGGTTCTTTTGGCCATTGATTGGAATCAAGTCTTAATCCTTGAGGAATTGGTTTCTCTTTGTCCTTTATGTTCTTTTGGTAATTGATTGGAATCAAGTCTTAATCCATAATGAATTGGTTTCTCTTTGTCTTTTAAGTTCTTTTTGCCATTGATTGGAATCAAGTCTAAATCCTTGAGGAATTGGTTTCTCTTTGTCTTTTAAGTTCTTTTTGCCATTGATTGGAATCAAGTCTTAATCCTTGAGGAATTGGTTTCTCTTTGCACTTTAGGTTCTTTTGGAGATTGATTGGAATCAAGTCTTAATCCATAATGAATTGGTTTCTCTTTGTCTTTTAAGTTCTTTTTGCCATTGATTGGAATCAAGTCTTAATCCTCGAGGAATTGGTTTCTCTTTGTCTTTTAAGTTCTTTTTGCCCTTGATTGGAATCAAGTCTTTATCCTTAAGCAATTGGTTTCTCTTTCTTTTTTAAGTTCTTTTGTTATTGATTGGAATCAGGTCTTAATCCAAAATGAATTGGTTTCTCTTTGTCCTTTAAGTTCTTTTTGTATTGATTGGAATCAAGTCTTAATCCTTGAGGAATTGGTTTCTCTTTGTCCTTTAAGTTCTTTTGGTAATTGATTGGAAGTAAGTCTTAATCCTTAAGGAATTGGTTTCTCTTTTCCTTTAAGTTCTTTTTGGTATTGATTGGAAACATGTCTTAATACTTAAGGAATTGGTTTCTCTTTATTCTTTAAGTTTTTTTTGCCGTTGATTGGAACCAAGTCTTAATCCTTGAGGGATTGGTTTCTCTTTGTCCTTTAAGTTCTTTTGGTAATTCATTGGAAGTAAGTCTTAATCCTTAACGAATTGGTTTCTCTTTTTCCTCTAGGTTCTTTTTGGTATTGATTGGAATCAGGTCTTAATCCATAATGAATTGGTTTCTCTTTGTCCTTTAAGTTCTTTTGGCCATTGATTGGAATCAAGTCTTAATCCTTGAGGAATTGTTTTCTCTTTGTCCTTTAAGTTCTTTTGGTAATTGATTGGAAGTAAGTCTAAATCCTTAAGGAATTGGTTTCTCTTTTTCCTCTAGGTTCTTTTTGTTATTGATTGGAATGAAGTCTTAATCCATAATGAATTGGTTTCTATTTGTCTTTTAAGTTCTTTTTGCCATTGATTGGAACCAAGTCTTAATCCTTGAGGGATTGGTTTATCTTTGTCCTCTAAGTTCTTTTGGTAATTGATTGGAATCAAGTCTTAATCCTTAATGAATTGGTTTCTCTTTCCTTTAAGTTCTTTTTGCCAAACATTCGAATCAAGTCTTAATCCGCAATGAATTGGTATCTCTTTGTTCTTTAAGTTCTTTTGGCCATTGATTGGAAACAAGTCTTAATCCATAAGGAATTGGTTTCTCTTTTTCCTCTAGGTTCTTTTTGGTATTGATTGGAATCAAGTCTTAATCCATAATGAATTGGTTTCTCTTTGTCCTTTAAGTTCTTTTTGCCATTGATTGGAATCAAGTCTTAATCCTTGAGGAATTGGTTTCTCTTTGTCCTTTAAGTTCTTTTGGATATTGATTGAAAGCAAGTCTTAATCCTTGATGAATTGGTTTCTCTTCCTCTAGGTTCTTTTTGGTATTGATTGGAATCAAGTCTTAATCCATAATGAATTGGTTTCTCTTTGTCCTTTAAGTTCTTTTGGTAATTGATTGGAAATAAGTCTTAATCCTTAAGGAATTCATTTTGTCTTTGCCGCTAGGTTGTGTTTGGAATTGATTGGAAACAAGTCTTATTCCGCAATGAATTGGTTTCTCTTTGTCTTTTAAGTTCTTTTTGCCGTTGATTGGAATCAAGTCTTAATCCTTGAGGAATTGGCTTCTCTTTGTCCTTTTAGTTCTTTTGGTAATTGATTGGAAGTAAGTCTTAATCCTTAAGGAATTGGTTTCTCTTTTTCCTCTAGGTTCTTTTTGGTATTGATTGGAATCAAGTCTTAATCCATAATGAATTGGTTTCTCTTTGTCTTTTAAGTTCTTTTTGCCATTGATTAGAATCAAGTCTTAATCCTTGAGGAATTGGTTTCTCTTTGTCCTTTAAGTTCTTTTGGTAATTGATTGGAAGTAAGTCTCAATCCTTAAGGTATTGGTTTCTCTTTTTCCTCTAAGTTCCTTTTGGTATTGAATGGAATCAAGTCTTAATCCATAATGAATTGGTTTCTCTTTGTCTTTTAAGTTCTTTTTGCCATTGATTGGAATCAAGTCTTAATCCTTGAGGAATTGGATTCTCTTTGTCCTTTAAGTTCTTTTGGTAATTGATTGGAAGTAAGTCTTAATCCTTAAGGAATTAGTTTCTCTTTTTCCTCTAAGTTCTTTTTGGTATTGATTGGAATCAAGTGTTAATCCATAATGAATTGGTTTCTCTTTGTTCTTTAAGTTCTTTTGGCCATTGATTGGAACCAAGTCTTAATCCTTGAGGGATTGGTTTCTCTTTGTCCTTTAAGTTCTTTTGGTAATTCATTGGAAGTAAGTCTTAATCCTTAAGGAATTGGTTTCTCTTTTTCCTCTAGGTTCTTTTAGTATTGATTGGAAACAAGTCTTAATCCATAATGAATTGGTTTCTCTTTGTCTTTTAAGTTCTTTTTGCCATTGATTGGAATCAAGTCTTAATCCTTGAGGAATTGGTTTCTCTTTGTCCTTTAAGTTCTTTTGGTAATTGATTGGAAGTAAGTCTTAATCCTTAAGGAATTGGTTTCTCTTTTTCCTCTAGGTTCTTTTGCCCATTGATTGAAATCAAGTCTTAATCCGTAATGAATTGGTTTCACTTTGCTTTTATGTTCTTTTGCCATTGATTGGAATCAAGTCTTAATCCTTGAGGAATTGGTTTCTCTTTGTCCTTTAAGTTCTTTTGGTAATTGATTGGAAGTAAGTCTTAATCCTTAAGGAATTGGTTTCTCTTTTTCTCTAGGTTCTTTTTGGTATTGATTGGAATCAAGTCTTAATCCATAATGAATTGGTTTTTCTTTGTTGTTTATGTTCTTTTTGCTATTGATTGGAATCAAGTCTTAATCCTTGAGGAATTGGTTTCCCTTTGTCCTTTAAGTTCTTTTGGTAATTGATTGGAAGTAAGTCTTAATCCTTAAGGAATTGGTTTCTCTTTTTCCTCTAGGTTCTTTTTGGTATTGATTGGAATCAAGTCTTAATCCATAATGAATTGGTTTCTCTTTGTCCTTTAATTTCTTTTGGTAATTGATTGGAAACAAATCTTAATCCTTGACGAATTGGTTTCCCTTTTTCCTCTAAGTTCTTTTTGGTATTGATTGGAATCAAGTCTTAATCCATAATGAATTGGTTTCTCTTTGTCTTTTAAGTTCTTTTGCCATTGATTGGAATCAAGTTTTAATCCTTGAGGAATTGGATTCTCTTTGTCCTTTAAGTTCTTTTGGTAATTGATTGGAAGTAAGTCTTAATCCTTGAGGAATTGGTTTCCCTTTTTCCTCTAAGTTCTTTTTGGTATTGATTGGAATCAAGTCTTTAACCAAAATGAATTGGTTTCTCTTTGTCTTTTAAGTTCTTTTTGCCATTGATTGGAATCAAGTTTTAATCCTTGAGGAATTGGATTCTCTTTGTCCTTTAAGTTCTTTTGGTAATTGATTGGAAGTAAGTCTTAATCCTTCAGGAATTGGTTTCTCTTTTCCTCTAAGTTCTTTTTGGTATTGATTGGAATCAAGTCTTAATCCATAATGAATTGGTTTCTCTTTGTCTTTTAAGTTCTTTTCGCCATTGATTGGAATCAAGTCTTAATCCTTGAGGAATTGGTTTCTCTTTGTCCTTTAAGTTCTTTTGGTAATTGATTGGAAGTAAGTCTTAATCCTTAAGGAATTGGTTTGTCTTTTTCCTCTTGGTTCTTTTTGGTATTGATTGGAATCAAGTCTTAATCCATATGAATTGGTTTCTCTTTGTCTTTTAAGTTATTTTCCCATTGATGGGAATCAAGTCTCAATCCTTGAGGAATTGGTTTCTCTTTGTCCTTTTAGTTCTTCTGGTAATTGATTGGAAGTAAGTCTTAATCTTCAAGGAATTGGTTTCTCTTTTCCTCTAGGTTCTTTTGGTATTGATTGGAATCAAGTCTTAATCCATAATGAATTGGTTTCTCTTTGCCTTTAAGTTCTTTGGCCATTGATTGGAAGCAAGTCTTAATCCTTGAGGAATTGGTTTCTCTTTGTTCTTTAAGTTCTTTTGGTAATTGATTGGAAGTAAGTCTTAATCCTTAAGGAATTGGTTTCTCTTTTTCCTCTAGGTTCTTTTTGGTATTGATTGGAATCAAGTCTTAATCCATAATGAATTGGTTTCTCTTTGTCCTTTAAGTTCTTTTGGAGATTGATTGGAATCAAGTCTTAATCCTTGAGGAATTGGTTTCCCTTTGTCCTTTAAGTTCTTTTTGTAACTGGTTGGAAGTAAGTCTTAATCCTTAAGGAATTAGTTTCTCTTTGTCCTCTAGGTTCTTTTGGTATTGATTGGAATCAAGTCTTAATCCATAATGAATTGGTTTCTTTTTGTCATTTAAGTTCTTTTCGCCATTGATTGGAATCAAGTCTTAATCCTTGAGGAATTGGTTTCTCTTTGTCCTTTAAGTTCTTTTGGTAATTGATTGGAAGTAAGTCTTAATCCTTGAGGAATTGGTTTCCCTTTTTCCTCTAAGTTCTTTTGGTAATTGGAATCAAGTCTTAATCCAAATGAATTGGTTTCTCTATGTCTTTTAAGTTCTTTTGGCCATTGATTGGAAGCAAGTCTTAATCATTAAGGAATTGGTTTCTCTTTGTCCTTTTAGTTCTTTTGGTAATTGATTGGAAGTAAGTCTTAATCCTTAAGGAATTGGTTTCTCTTTTTCCCTCTAGGTTCTTTTGGTATTGATTGGAATCAAGTCTTAATCCATAATGAATTGGTTTCTCTTTGTCTTTTAAGTTCTTTTGCCATTGATTGGAATCAAGTCTTAATCCTCGAGGATTGGTTTCTCTTTGTCCTTTAAGTTCTTTTGGTAATTGATTGGAAGTAAGTCTTAATCCTTAAGGAGTTGGTTTCTCTTTTTCCTCTAGGTTCTTTTGTTATTGATTGGAATCATGTCTTAATCCATAATGAATTGGTTTCTCTTTGTCTTTTAAGTTCTTTTCCCATTGATTGGAATCAAGTCTTAATCCTTGAGGGATTGGTTTCTCTTTGTCCTTTAAGTTCTTTTGGTAATTGATTGGAAGTAAGTCTTAATCCTTAAGGAATTGGTTTCTCTTTTTCCTCTAGGTTCTTTTGGGTATTGATTGGAATCAAGTCTTAATCCATAATGAATTGGTTTCTCCTTGTCTTTTAAGTTCTTTTTGCCATTGATTGGAATCAAGTTTTAATCCTTGAGGAATTGGATTCTCTTTGTCCTTTAAGTTCTTTTGGTAATTGATTGGAAGTAAGTCTTAATCCTTTAGGAATTGGTTTCTCTTTTCCCTCTAGGTTCTTTTTGTTATTGATTGGAATCAGGTCTTAATCCAAAATGAATTGGTTTCCCTTTGCCTGTTTAGTTCTTTTTGCCATTGGTTGGAAACAAGTCTTAATCCTTGAGGAATTGTTTTCTCTTTGTCCTTTTTGTTCTTTTGGTAATTGATTGGAAGTAAGTCTTAATCCTTAAGGAATTGGTTTCTCTTTTTCCTCTAGGTTCTTTTTGGTATTGATTGGAATCAAGTCTTAATCCATAATGAATTGGTTTCTCTTTGCCTTTTAAGTTCTTTTTTCGATTGATTGGAAACAAGTCTTAATCCTTGAGGGATTGGTTTCTCTTTGTCCTTTAAGATCTTTCGGTAATTGATTGGAAGTAAGTGTTAATACTTAAGGAATTGGTTTCTCTTTTTCCTCTAGGTTCTTTTTGGTATTGATTGGAATCAAGTCTTAATCCATAATGAATTGGTTTCTCTTTGCCTTTTAAGTTCTTTTTTCGATTGATTGGAAACAAGTCTTAATGCTTGAGGGATTGGTTTCTCTTTGTCCTTTATATTGTTTTGGTAATTGATTGGAAGTAGGTCTTAATCCCTAAGGAGTTGGTTGCTCTTTTTCCTCTAGGTTCCTTTTCGTATTAATTGGAATCAAGTGTTAATGCATAATGAATTGGTTTCTCTTTGTCTTTTATGTTCTTTTCGCCATTGATTGGAATCAAGTCTTAATCCTTGAGGAATTGGTTT
The DNA here is from genome assembly GCA_031439585.1 of Pterocarpus macrocarpus. Taxonomy (NCBI): domain Eukaryota; kingdom Viridiplantae; phylum Streptophyta; class Magnoliopsida; order Fabales; family Fabaceae; genus Pterocarpus; species Pterocarpus macrocarpus. The sequence continues at coordinate 24,798,055 of CM062521.1, read as the reverse complement.
CCCTTTGTCCTTTAAGTTCTTTTGGCAATTGATTGGAAGTAAGTCTTAATCCTTAAGGAGTTGGTTTCTCTTTTTCCTCTAGGTTCTTTTTCGTATTGATTGGAATCAAGTGTTAATGCATAATGAATTGGTTTCTCTTTGTCTTTAAGATCTTTTGGTAATTGATTGGAAGTAAGTCTTAATCATTAAGGAATTGGTTTCTCTTTGTCCTTTAAGTTCTTTTGGCGATTGATTGGAAGTAAGTCTTAATGCTTGATGAATTGGTTTCCCTTTTTCCTCTAAGTTCTTTTTGGTATTGATTGGAATCAAGTCTTAATCCATAATGAATTGGTTTCCCTTTGTCTTTTAAGTTCTTTTCGCCATTGATTGGAATCAAGTCTTAATCCTTGCGGAATTTAATCCTTGAGGAATTGGTTTGCCTTTGTCCTTTAAGTTCTTTTGGTAACTGATTGGAATCAAGTCTTAATCCTTAATGAATTGGTTTCTCTTTTTCCTCTTGGTTCTTTTGGGTATTGATTGGAATCAAGTCTTAATCCATAATGAATTGGTTTCCCTTTGTCTTTTAAGTTCTTTTTGCCATTGATTGGAATCAAGTCTTAATCCTTGCGGAATTTAATCCTTGAGGAATTGGTTTGCCTTTGTCCTTTAAGTTCTTTTGGTAACTGATTGGAAGTATGTCTTAATCCTTAAGGAATTGGTTTCTCTTTTTCCTCTTGGTTCTTTTGGGTATTGATTGGAATCAAGTCTTAATCCATAATGAATTGGTTTCTCCTTGTCTTTTAAGTTCTTTTTGCCATTGATTGGAATCAGGTCTTAATCCTTGAGGAATTGCTTTCTCTTTGTCCTTTTAGTTCTTTTGGTAATTGATTGGAAGTAGGTCTTAATCCTTCAGGAATTGGTTTCTCTTTTTCCTCTAGGTTCTTTTTGGTATCGAATGTAATCAAGTCTTAACCCATAATGAATTGGTTTCTCTTTGCCTTTATGTTCTTTTTGCCATTGATTGGAATCAAGTCTTAATCCTTGAGGAGGATTGGATTCTCTTTGTCCTTTAAGTTCTTTTTGGTAATTGATTGGAAGTAAGTCTTAATCCTTAAAGAATTGGTTTCTCTTTTTCCTCTAGGTTCTTTTGGTATTGATTGGAATCAAGTGTTAATCCAAAATGAATTGGTTTCTCTTTGCCTTTTAAGTTCTTTTTAGATTGATTGGAAACAAGTCTTAATCCTTGAGGATTGGTTTCTCTTTGTCCTTTAAGATGTTTTGGCAATTGATTGGAACTAAGTCTTAATCCTTAAGGAATTGGTTTGTCTTTTTCCTCTAGGTTCTTTTTCGTATTAATTGGAATCAAGTGTTAATGCATAATGAATTGATTTCTCTTCGCCCTTTAAGTTATTTTTGCCATTGATTGGAAACAATTTTTAATCCTTGAGGAATTGGATTCTCTTTGTCCTTTAAGTTCTTTTGGTAATTGATTGGAAGTAAGTCTTAATCCTTGAGGAATTGCTTTCCGTTTTTACTCTAAGTTCTTTTTGGAATTGATTGCAATCAAGTCTTAATGTACAAAGAATTGGTTTCTCTATGTCTTTTTAGTTCTTTTTGCCATTGATTGGAATCAAGTCTTAATCCTTGAGGAATTGGCTTCTCTTTGTCCTTTTAGTTCTTTTGGTAATTGATTGGAAGTAAGTCTTAATCCTTAAGGAATTGGTTTCTCTTTTTCCTCCAGGTTCTTTTTGGTATTGATTGGAATCAAGTCTTAATCCATAATGAATTGGTTTCCCTTTGTCTTTTAAGTTCTTTTCGCCATTGATTGGAATCAAGTCTTAATCCTTGAGGAATTGGTTTCTCTTCGTCCTTTAAGTTCTTTTCGTAATTGATTGGAACTAAGTCTTAATCCTTGAGGAATTGGTTTCTCTTTTTCCTCTAGGTTCTTTGTGTTATTGATTGGAATCAAGTCTTAATCCATAATGAATTGGTTTCTCTTTGTCTTTGAAGTTCTTCTGGAGATTGATTGGAAGTAAGTCTTAATCCTTAAGGAACTGGTTTCTCCTTTGTCCTTTAAGATATTTTTGGTAATTGATTGGAAGTAAGTCTTAATCCTTAAGGAATTGGTTTCTTTGTCCTTTAGGTTCTTTTTGGTAATTGATTCGAAGCAAGTCTTAATCCTTAATGAATTCGTTTCTCTTTTTCCTCTAGGTTCTTTTTGCCATTGATTGGAATCAAGTCTTAATCCTTGAGGAATTGGTTTCTCTTTGTCCTTTAAGTTCTTTTGGTAATTGATTGGAAGTAAGTCTTAATCCTTAAGGAATTGGTTTCTCTTTGTCCTTTAAGTTCTTTTGGTAATTGATTGGAAGTAAGTCTTAATCCTTAAAGAATTGGTTTCCCTTTTTCCTTTAAGTTCTTTTTGGTATTGATTGGAATCAAGTGTTAATCCAAAATGAATTGGTTTCTCTTTGCCTTTTAAGTTCTTTTTTAGATTGATTGGAAACAAGTCTTAATGCTTGAGGGATTGGTTTCTCTTTGTCCTTTATGTTCTTTTGGTAATTGATTGGAAGTAAGTCTTAATCCTTAAGGAGTTGGTTGCTCTTGTTCCTCTAGGTTCCTTTTCGTATTAATTGGAATCAAGTGTTAATGCATAATGAATTGATTTCTCTTCGCCCTTTAAGTTATTTTTGCCATTGATTGGAAACAAGTCTTAATCCTTGAGGGATTAATTTCTCTTTGTCCTTTAAGATCTTTCGGTAATTGATTGGAAGTAAGTGTTAATCCTTAAGGAATTGGTTTCACTTTTTCCTCTAGGTTCTTTTTGGTATTGATTGGAATCAAGTCTTAATCCAAAATGAATTGGTTTCTCTTTGTCTTTTATGTTCTTTTCGCCGTTGATTGGAATCAAGTCTTAATGCTTGAGGAATTGGTTTCCCTTTGTCCTTTAAGTTCTTTTGGCAATTGATTGGAAGTAAGTCTTAATCCTTAAGGAGTTGGTTTCTCTTTTTCCTCTAGGTTCTTTTTCGTATTGATTGGAATCAAGTGTTAATGCATAATGAATTGGTTTCTCTTTGTCTTTTTAGTTCTTTTTGCCATTGATTGGAATCAAGACTTAATCCTTGAGGAATTGGTTTCTCTTTGTCTTTAAGATCTTTTGGTAATTGATTGGAAGTAAGTCTTAATCATTAAGGAATTGGTTTCTCTTTTTCCTCTAGGATCTTTTGGGTATTGATTGGAATCAAGTCTTAATCCATAATGAATTGGTTTCTCCTTGTCTTTTAAGTTCTTTTTGCCATTGATTGGAATCAGGTCTTAATCCTTGAGGAATTGGTTTCTCTTTGTCCTTTTAGTTCCTTTGGTAATTGATTGGAAGTAAGTCTTAATCCTTAAGGAATTGGTTTCTCTTTTTCCTCTAGGTTCTTTTTGGTATCGATTGTAATCAAGTCTTCACCCATAATGAATTAGTTTCTCTTTGTCTTTTATGTTTTTTTTGCCATTGATTGAAATCAAGTTTTAATCCTTGAGGAATTGGATTCTCTTTGTCCTTTAAGTTCTTTTTGTAATTGATTGGAAGTAAGTCTTAATCCTTAAAGAATCGGTTTCCCTTTTTCCTTTAAGTTCTTTTTGGTATTGATTGGAATCAAGTGTTAATCCAAAATGAATTGGTTTCTCTTTGCCTTTTAAGTTCTTTTTTCGATTGATTGGAAACAAGTCTTAATACTTGAGGGATGGGTTTCTCTTTGTCCTTTATGTTGTTTTGGCAATTGATTGGAAGTAAGTCTTAATCCTTAAGGAGTTGGTTGCTCTTTTTCCTCTAGGTTCCTTTTCTTATTAATTGGAATCAAGTGTTAATGCATAATCAACTGATTTCTCTTCGCCCTTTAAGTTATTTTTGCCATTGATTGGAAACAAGTCTTAATCCTTGATGGATTGGTTTCTCTTTGTCCTTTAAGATCTTTCGGTAATTGATTGGAAGTAAGTGTTAATCCTTAAGGAATTGGTTTCTCTTTTTCCTCTAGGTTCTTTTTGGTATTGATTGGAATCAAGTCTTAATCCATAATGAATTGGTTTCTCTTTGTCTTTTATGTTCTTTTCGCTATTGATTGGAATCAAGTCTTAATCCTTGAGGAGTTGGTTTCCCTTTGTCCTTTAAGTTCTTTTGGTAATTGATTGGAAGTAAGTCTTAATCCTTAAGGAATTGGTTTCTCTTTTTCCTCTAGGTTCTTTTTGGTACTGATTGGAATCAAGTCTTAATCCATAACGAATTGGTTTTTCTTTGTTGTTTAAGATCTTTTTGCCATTGATTGGAATCAAGTCTTAATCCTTAAGGAATTGGTTTCTCTTTTTCCTCTAGGTTCTTTTTGGAATTGATTGCAATCAAGTCTTAATCCACAATGAATTGGTTGCTCTATGTCTTTTAAGTTCTTTTTGCCATTGATTGGAATCAAGTCTTAATCCTTGAGGAATTGGTTTCTCTTTGTCCTCTAAGATCTTTTGGTAATTGATTGGGCGTAAGTCTTAATCCTTAAGGAATTGGTTTCTCTTTTTCCTCTAGGTTCTTTTTGGTATTGATTGGAATCAAGTCTTAATCCATAATGAATTGGTTTTTCTTTGTTGTTTAAGTTCTTTTTGCCATTGATTGGAATCAAGTCTTAATCCACAATGAATTGGTTGCTCTATGTCTTTTAAGTTCTTTTTGCCATTGATTGGAATCAAGTCTTAATCCTTGAGGAATTGGTTTCTCTTTGTCCTTTAAGATCTTTTGGTAATTGATTGGCCGTAAGTCTTAAACCTTAAGGAATTGGTTTCTCTTTTTCCTCTAGGTTCTTTTTGGTATTGATTGGAATCAAGTCTTAATCCATAATGAATTGGTTTTTCTTTGTTGTTTAAGTTCTTTTTGCCATTGATTGGAATCAAGTCTTAATCCTTAAGGAATTGATTTCTCTTTTTCCTCTAGGTTCTTTTTGGAATTGATTGCAATCAAGTCTTAATCCACAATGAATTGGTTGCTCTATGTCTTTTATGTTCTTTTTGCCATTGATTGGAATCAAGTCTTAATCCTTGAGGAATTGGTTTCTCTTTGTCCTTTAAGTTATTTTGGTAATTGATTGGCCGTAAGTCTTAATCCTTAAGGAATTGGTTTCTCTTTTTCCTCTAGGTTCTTGTTGGTATTGATTGGAATCAAGTCTGAATCCATACTGAATTGGTTTCTCTCTGTCTTTTAAGTTCTTTTTGCTATTGATTGGAATCAAGTTTTAATCCTTGAGGAATTGGATTCTCTTTGTCCTTTAAGTTCTTTTGGTAATTGAGTGGAAGTAAGTCTTAATCTTGAGGAATTGGTTTCCCTTTTTCCTCTAAGTTCTTTTTGGTATTGATTGGAATCAAGTGTTAATCCATAATGAATTGGTTTCTCTGTCTTTTAACTTCCTTTTGCCATTCACTGGAGCCAAGTCTTAATCCTCGAGGGATTGGTTTCTCTTTGTTCTTTAAGTTCTTTTGGTAACTGATTGGAAGTAAGTCTTAATCCTGAAGGAATTGGTTTCTCTTTTTCCTCTAGGTTCTTTTTGGTATTGATTGAAATCAAGCCTTAATCCAAAATGAATTGGTTTCTCTTTGTCTGTTTAGTTCTTTTTGCCATTGATTGGAATCAAGTCTTAATCCTTGAGGAATGGGTTTCTGATGAGTTTTTACCATAAGCCTCTTGAATTAGGATCTATCTAGGACTTGGACACAAGAAATATGATCAAATCAAAAACAAGTTTGCGCAGAAAATAGGGCTCCAGACGTCTTGTTAAAAAGGTTTCGTATCTCACTCTACAGACCTCGGAATTGAGTAATTCAAAAACGAGGTGAACGTTCACGTTCTGAAACACAATTTAGACCCAAGAATCACCGAAAAACAGTACGTATAACTCGAGATATGAGCAAGAGATAATTGAGACGAATTCTGGAAAATTGACGCGAAATTGATGAAAAAGAAACCAGAAAACAATGGCGCCACAAACCTAGTTTGATAAGCCAAGAAGGATCGCCACAAGAATTGGAGGATTCTTGATAAGATCAATGATGCAAGGAAAAACCCTAGCAGAGAAAAACTCACAAATTCTGAAACATGCGTCTTCTGCTGTCTATTGATCTCCAAATGTTTTAATACAAATCAGTTTAAGTGTTTGCCCCTAAGACTTAACAAAACTAAAAGAAAAACCCCTTAGCATAAGCATTACTGATATGTTCCAGTGGTTGAGGAGACATATTCAGCCTCAAGTGCTTGGGTTCTATTCCTACTACAGATAATTTGTATTTCCTTTTTTTGTCACAAAGATAACAATAGGAAAATAAAATAAACAACTAAAGTTTTGCTAATTCAGATTGACTCTTTGAGCCCTTTTCTTCTCATCCCAAGTGGGCTATGCATGTGTAAATCCTCAGATTCATGTGTTGGACTTCATTTGGATATTGGGCTTCAAATTGTGTTTGGGCTTCCAACAAGGAGATAATCACATGTTTGACAGCTTCTTGGGCCTTCTTTGCTCTAGCTCTTGTCATGGGTCCTCCTAGGCCTTGTATTGGATCTTGGGCTTCTTTTTGGGCTTGAGTCTGGACTTGGGCTTGGGCCTTTGTGTCCTCATCAGTTTCTCTTTGTCCTTTAAGATCTTTTGGTAATAGATTGGAAATATGTCTTAATCCTTAAGAATTGGTTTCTCTTTTTCCTCTAGGTTATTTTTGGTATTGATTTGAATCAAGTCTTAATCCGTGATGAATTGGTTTCTCCTTGTCTTTTAAGTTCTTTTTGCCATTGATTGGAATCAGGTCTTAATCCTTGAGGAATTGGTTTCTCTTTGTCCTTTAAGTTCTTTTGGTAATTGATTGGAAGTAAGTCTTAATCCTTAAGGAATTGGTTTCCTTTTATCCTTTAAGTTCCTTTTGGTATTAATTGGAATCAAGTGTTAATCCATAATGAATTGGTTTCTCTGTCTTTTAACTTCTTTTTGCCATTGATTGGAACCAAGTCTTAATCCTTGAGGGATTGGTTTCTCTTTGTCCTTTATGTTCTTTTGGTAATTGATTGGAAGTAAGTCTTAATCCTTAAGGAGTTGTGGAAGTAAGTCTTAATCCTTAAGGAGTTGGTTTCTCTTTTTCCTCTAGGTTCTTTTTCGTATTGATTGGAATCAAGTGTTAATGCATAATGAATTGGTTTCTCTTTGTCTTTTTAGTTCTTTTTGCCATTGATTAGAATCAAGTCTTAATCGTTGAGGAATTGGTTTCTCTTTGTCTTTAAGATCTTTTGGTAATTGATTGGCAGTAAGTCTTAATCATTAAGGAATTGGTTTCTCTTTTTCCTCTAGGTTCTTTTGGGTATTGATTGGAATCAAGTCTTAATCCATAATGAATTGGTTTCTCCTTGTCTTTTAAGTTCTTTTTGCCATTGATTGGAATCAGGTCTTAATCCTTGAGGAATTAGTTTCTCTTTGTCCTTTTAGTTCTTTTTGTAATTGATTGGAAGTAAGTCTAAGTAATCCTTTGTTTTGTGTCTTTTGTATCTTTTTTTTTTCCTTGCAAATTAAGTAACCCATTCTGAGTCTTAAACTTGAGTTTCTCTTGGTAATCCTTGGCATCAATTCTGATCTTAATATTACTTGTGGATTTGCCTTGCTTGATTTCATTTAATTTCTGAAGTGCAACATTCTAAAGTGATCAAGAGTGGTAAAAGGCAAGAGTGGTGAGCACAAAAGAGGGTAAAAGCCAAGAATTAGGTGAAAACACGAGCATACCCAATTTTGAGTGCAAACACGTGAGAGAGTGCTTGTGAGGTCCTTTTTCTTTTATTAACATTTTGCAGGTCGTTCAATGGCTAACAACTCAAGGAAGGAAGGAAAAGAAAATTATGAAGAGGAACCTGGTATGATACTTGACATGAAGGTCATGTACCAAGCTTTCACTAGTCAATTTCAGAAGTTGAATGATAGACTTGATGAGATGGATGAATGGAGAAAGGAGATGACACAAAGCATGTCCAGAGGTAGTAGACGGGTTGATTTGAGGAATCGACGTCACCATGATTCCAACCATGAGCTATCTGGGGAGGAGTCTGATGAATTTGATTCAGCTAGAAATAGGAGAACTAGAAATAGAGCTTGGGATAGCAACATTAATGCTATCAAGATGCAGATACCACCATTCAAGGGTAGGAATGATGCTAAAGCTTATTTAGAGTGGGAAAGAAAGGTGGAGATGATTTTTGCTTGTCATAATTATTCTGAAGAGAAGAAGGTCAGATTAGGTCAGTGGAATTTTCTGATTATGCTCTAATTTAGTGGGATGAGCTAGTTAAGTCCAGAAGGAGAAATAGGGAATACCCCATAGAAACTTGGGATGAGATGAAGAGGATAATGAAGAAGAGATTTATTCCTTCCCACTACTATAGGAAGTGCACCAAAGTTGCATAGGCTCATTCAAGGCTCCAAGTCAGTAGAAGATTACCACAAGGAGATGGAAATGCTCATGATTAAAGCCAACATTGAAGAGGACATGGAAGTAACTATGGCTCGGTTTATAGGTGGTTTGAACAAGGAGATTGCAGATGTGGTAGAATTACACCATTATGTGGAGATGGAGGATTTGGTTAGCATGGCAATGAAGGTGGAGAAACAGCAAAATCAAAGAAGGGCAGCTAAGGCATTTTCGAATTCCAACTCAAAGTGGGGTTCAAAATGGTCTAAGTATGAGGACACGAAGAAGAATAAGGACTCAAACCCCAAGGAGAAGGGACTAGACATGGCCAAGAAGAAAGGTACTTCTAATTCATCTTCTTCTACTGCTACTTCTAGACATAGAGATGTTAAATACTTCAAGTGCCACGGTTTGGGCCATTATGCATTTGATTGCCCGAACAAGAGAACAATGGTCATTAGGGGAGGTGAAGTTGTATCTGAATCTGATGATGATGGTAAGTCTAATGGTAGTGATGATATGCCACCATTAGAGGACTATTCTGATAATGATGAGAATGTTGAATATGCTGTGCATGGTGAGTCTCTTGTTGCTAGACGTGCTTTGAATATGCAGGTTAAGGAGGATAGTCTAGAGCAAAGAGAGAACATCTTTCACACTAGATTTTTGGTTGGTGGAAAGGTGTGCAGTTTGATTATTGATGGTGGAAGTTGCACCAATGTTGCTAGTACCACCTTAGTGGAGAAGTTGGGATTGCAGCACGATAAGCATCCTAATCCATATAGGTTGCAATGGTTGAATAATAGTGGGGAAGTGAAAGTTACTAGACAAGTTGTGGTTGCATTCTCCATTGGGAAGTATAGTGATGAAGTAGTGTGTGATGTAGTACCCATGCAGGCTAGTCATTTGTTGTTGGGGAGACCATGGTAATTTGATAGGCGTGTGCTACATGATGGGTACAAGAATAGGTATTCCTTTGAGTATAATGGCCACAAGATCACTCTTGCACCATTATCACCCAAGGAGATGTATCTTGACCAAATGAAGCTTCAACAAACTTTTGTGGGGAATTTGGGAAGTGAGGAAAAAGAAAAAGAGAGAAAAGAGGCCATGAGAGAAAAGAATAAAGAACAAGGCCCAATGGTGAGAGAAAATAAAGAAAAGAAAGAGAGAGGTGAGAAAAATGCAAAGAAAGAAAAGAGTGAAAAGAAAGAGAAGAGTGAAAGGAAATCATGTTTTTATGCAAAAGAGAGAGATTTGAAAAGTGCTTTGTTAGGCAAGAGAGCTTTGATTATGATTCGGTTTAAGGGAATTTTACTCTATGAAACTGAGCTTAACCCAAATTTGCCTAGTTGTTTTCTTTCTTTGTTGCAGGAGTTTGAGGACGTGTTCCCGAGTGAGGTGCCAAGTGGATTACCACCATTGAGAGGGATTGAGCACCAAATTGATTTTGTGCCTGGAGCTAGTATTGCAAATAGGCCAGCCTATAGAAGTAATCCTGAGGAGACAAAGGAGATTCAAAGGTAAGTGGATGATCTGCTAGCTAAAGGGTATGTGAGGGAAAGTATGAGTCCATGTGCCGTTCCAGTTTTGTTGGTTCCAAAAAAAGATGGCACTTGGAGGATGTGTGTGGATTGTCGTGCAGTCAACAAGATAACGGTAAAGTATCGCCACCCTATCCCTAGGTTAGATGACATACTTGATGAGTTAAATGGTGCATACATATTTACTAAAATTGATTTGAAAAGTGGGTATCACTAAATTAGAACGAAACCAGGGGATGAATGGAAGACTGCATTTAAAACAAAATATGGTCTTTATGAGTGGTTGGTTATGCCGTTTGGGTTAACTAATGCACCTAGTACTTTCATGCGTTTAATGAACCATGTTTTCAGGGAATTTTTGGGGAAATTTGTGGTTGTTTATTTTGATGATATTCTGATTTATAGCCAATGTTTGGATGATCATATATCACATGTTAGGGCTGTTTTAGATGTGCTTAGGAAGGAAAAGTTATTTGCCAACCTTAAAAAGTGCACCTTTTGCATTGATAAAGTTGTTTTCCTTGGTTTTATTGTGAGTGCTCATGGTATTGAGGTTGATGAGGAGAAGGTAAAGGCTATTCAAGAATGGCCAATGCCTAAAAGTGCTTCTAAGGTAAGGAGTTTTCATGGTTTAGCTGGATTTTATAGAAGATTTGTGAAAAACTTCTCTACCATTGCTGCTCCATTGACTGAAATTATTAAAAAGGATGTTGGGTTTAAATGGGGAAAGGAACAAGAACTTGCTTTTAATACATTGAAAGATAAATTGTGTTATGCTCCTATTCTTGTTTTGCCTAATTTTGATGAAACCTTTGAAATAGAATGTGATGCTTCTGGGATTGGTATAGGTGCTGTTTTGATGCAGGAAAAACGTCCCATTGCATTCTTCAGTGAGAAGCTGAATGGAGCTCAACTTAGGTACTCAACCTATGACAAAGAGCTATATGCTTTAGTTCGGGCCTTAGAGGTGTGGCAACACTACTTGCTGTCCAAAGAGTTCGTGATTCATACTGATCATGAATCTCTCAAGCACTTAAAGGGACAAGGTAAGCTGAATAAGAGGCATGCTAAATGGGTTGAGTTTATTGAGACTTTTCCATATGTGATCTCTTATAAGCAAGGGAAAGAGAATGTGGTTGCTGATGCTTTATTTAGAAGGTATGCTTTAATCACTACACTTACCACTAAGTTGTTAGGATTTGAGCATTTGAAAGAATTGTATGCTACTGATTCTGATTTCTCTGATATTTATGATGTATGTGAACATGGTGCATTTAACAAATTCTATAGGCATGAAGGTTTTCTGTTTCATGGTAATAGGATTTGTGTACCTGTTTGCTCTGTTAGAGAATCACATAGTGGTGGTTTAATGGGTCATTTTGGTGTGCATAAAACTTTAGATGTATTATCTGAGCATTTTTATTGGCCACACATGCGAAAAGATGTTGAAAGAATTTGTGCTAAATGCATTGCATGTAAACAGGCTAAATCTAAGTCTATGTCACATGGTTTACACACACCCTTGCCTGTTCCTACTCATCCGTGGGTTGATATATCTATGGATTTTGTGCTTGGATTGCCTAGAACTAGGAAAGGTAGAGACAGTATTTTTGTTGTAGTAGACAGATTTAGTAAAATGGCTCACTTTATTGCATGCCATAAAACTGATGATGCAATAAACATTGCTGATTTGTTCTTTAGAGAAGTTGTGCGTTTATATGGTGTCCCTAGGACCATTGTTTCTGATCGTGATGTGCAGTTCCTGAGTCATTTTTGGAAAGTGTTGTGGGGTAAGTTAGGAACTAAATTGTTATATTCTACTACTTGTCACCTACAAACTGATGGTCAAACTGAAGTGGTGAATAGGACTTTAGGGACTTTATTGCGTGCAGTTGTTAGTAAGAATTTGAAAACTTAGGAAGATTGTTTGCCTTTCATTGAGTTTGCATATAATAGAACCATTCATTCTTCTACAGGGTTTTCTCCTTTTGAGCTTGTGTATGGCTTTAATCCTTTAACTGTTTTAGACTTGATGCCTTTACCTTTGAGTGATCTTGTTAGCTTAGATGGTGATGAGAAGGCTGAGAAGGTTAAAGCAATGCACTTAAAGGCACGTGAGTTGATTGAAAAGAAAAACAAGGTGACGGCTCAAAGAGTTAACAAGGGCCACAAACAAGTTGTCTTTGAACCTGGTGATTGGGTTTGGATTCATTTAAAAGGAAGGATAGGTTTCCCACTCATAGGAAATCTAAACTTGACTCAAGGGGTGATGGTCAATTTCAAGTGATGGAGAGGATCAATGATAATGCTTACAAGATTGACCTTCTGAGTGAGTATAATGTTTTAGCTACTTTTAATGTTTCTGACCTTTCTCCTTTTGATATGGACGCAGATTCGAGGACGAATCTTTTTGAGGAAGGAGGAAATGATACATGCTCCGGAGGACAAATTGGACATTCTAGCATAAGGGGCCAAGATGGAGATTTTATCATGCCAGTAGGACCAATCACACGAGCAAGAGTAAAGAGGTTAAGAGAAGACTTTGGGAACTTAGCTAAAGCAATTGTGGAAGAGATGTATCAAGAATGGGCCAAGGAGACCAAGATGCCAACTCATACTAATGGACAACCCAAGATCTTGTTATTTGCTGCGAATTGGGCTTAAAAGCTTATTTTGGCGATATTGGGCCATTATCCTATTTTGGTCTTGTTTAGTTAGTTTAAGTATTTAGGACATCTAAACTTTTAGTTATTTTATTTAGCCCATGTTTTATGTTTTATGTTTTATCCAACCCAATTCATATTATTTAGCATCAGAACACTTCTTATTGGGCTTGGACTTAGTTTAAGTGTCTAACCTAGTGTAAGAGGTTATAAATACCTCAAGGAACACATTGTTGAGCAGTTTTTGATTAATTGAAATTTTGTTTTGTTTTCTTTCAAGAAAACAGTTCCTTTGTGTGTAAGTGAGGTGAGTGATTTCCTTTGCTTGTTGCATCAAGAAATTGAGAGAATTCATCCTAAGGTAAGTTCCTTGTGATATTCAATCAATTTCTATTCTATCTTTTCCCTGTTATCTACATTTTCAAGGACAGGTTTCTTGGGGGTTTAGTAGGGAGGGTCTTTATTCTAAATCTTATTTTCTATTAAAGTGTGTGCCTGGGATTTCGGGATCTTTATATCCACGGGGTATCATCATCACTTGGGGAATTGGTTTCTCTTTGTCCTGTAAGTTCTTTTGGTAATTCATTGGAAGTAAGTCTTAATCTTTAAGCAATTGGTTTCTCTTTTTCCTGTAAGTTCTTTTTCTTATTGATTGGAATCAAGTCTTAATCCATAATGAATTGGATTCTCTTTGTCTTTTAAGTTCTTTTTGCCATTGATTGGAATTAAGTCTTAATCCTTGAGGAATTGGTTTCTCGTTGTCCTTTAAGTTATTTTGGTATTTGATTGGAAGTAAGTCTTAATCTTTAAGGAATTGGTTTCTCTTTTTCCTTTAAGTTCTTTCGAGGATTGATTCGAATCAAGTGTTGATCCACAATGAATTAGTTTCTCTTTGTCTTTTTTGTTCTTTTTGCCATTGATTGGAACCAAGTCTTAATCCTTGAGAGATTGGTTTCTCTTTGTCCTTTAAGTTCTTTTGGTAACTCATTGGAAGTAAGTCTTAATCCTTAAGGAATTGGTTTCTCTTTTTCCTCTTGGTTCTTTTTGGTATTGATTGGAATCAAGTCTTAATCCATAATGAATGGGTTTCTCTTTGCCTTTTAAGTTCTTTTTGCCATTGATTGGAATCAAGTCTTAATCCTTGAGGAATTGGTTTCTCTTTGTCCTTTAAGTTCCTTTGGTAATGGATTGAAAGTAAGTCTTAATCCTTAAGGAATTGGTTTCTCTTTTTCCTCTAGGTTCTTTTTGGTATTGAATGGAATCAAGTCTTAATCCATGATGAATTGGTTTCTCTTCGTTGTTTAAGTTCTTTTTGCCATTGATTGGAATCAAGTCTTAATCCTTAAGGAATTGGTTTCTCTTTTTCTCAAGGTTCTTTTTGGAATTGATTGGAAACAAGTCTTAATCCGCAATGAATTGGTTTCTCTATGTCTTTTAAGTTCTTTTTGCCATTGATTGAAATCAAGTCTTAATCCTTGAGCAATTGGTTTCTCTTTGTCCTTTAAGTTCTTTTCATAATTGATTGGAAGTAAGTCTTAATCCTTAAGGAATTGGTTTCTCTTTTTCCTCTTGGTTCTTTTTGGTATTGATTGGAATCAAGTCTTAATCCATAATGAATGGGTTTCTCTTTGCCTTTTAAGTTCTTTTTGCCATTGATTGGAATCAAGTCTTAATCCTTGAGGAATTGGTTTCTCTTTGTCCTTTAAGTTCTTTTGGTAATTGATTGGAAGTAAGTCTTAATCCTTACGGAATTGGTTTCCCTTTTTCCCTTTAGTTCTTTTTGGTATTGACTGGAATCAAGTGTTAATCCATAATGAATTGGTTTCTCTTTGTCTTTTAAGTTCTTTTTGCCATTGATTGGAACCAAGTCTTAATCCTTGAGGGATTGGCTTCTCTTTGTCCTTTAAGTTGTTTTGGTAATTGATTGGAAGTAAGTCTTAATCCTTAAGGAATTGGTTTCTCTGTTTCCTCTAGGTTCTTTTCGGTATTGATTGGAATCAAGTCTTAATCCATAATGAATTGGTTTCTCCTTGTTGTTTAAGTTCTTTTTGCCATTATTTGGAATCAAGTCTTAATCCTTAAGGAATTGGTTTCTCTTTTTCCTCTAGGTTCTTTTTGCAATTGATTGGAATCAAGTCTTAATCCATAATGAATAGGTTTCTCTTTGTCTTCTGAGTTCTTTTGCCCATTGATTGGACTCAAGTCTTAATCCTTGAGTAGTTGGTCTCTCTTTGTCCTTTAAGTTCTTTGGATAATTGATTGGAAGTCAGTCTTAATCTTTAAGGAATTGGTTTCTCTTTTTCCTGTAACTTCTTTTTCTTATTGATTGGAATCATGTCTTAATCCACAACGAATTAGTTTTTCTTTGTCTTTTAAGTTATTTTTGCCATTGATTGGAATCAAGTCTTAATCCTTGAGGAATTAGTTTCTCTTTGTCCTTTAAGTTTTTTTGGTATTTGAATGGAAGCAAGTCTTAATCCTTAAGGTATTGGTTTCTCTTTTTCCTCAAGCTTCTTTTTGGTATTGATTAGAATCAAGCCTTAATCCATAACGAATTAGTTTCTCTTTGTCTTTTAAGTTCTTTTTTGCATTGATTGGAATCAAGTATCAATCCTTGAGGAATTGGTTTCTCTTTGTCCTTTAAGTTCTTTTGGTAATTGGTTGGAAGTAAGTCTTAATCCTTAAGGAATTGGTTTCTCTTTTTCCTCTAGGTTCTTTTTGGTGATTGGAATCAAGTCTTAATCCATAATGAATTAGTTTCTCTTTGTTGTTTAAGTTCTTTTTGCCATTGATTGGAATCAAGTCTCAATCCTTAAGGAATTGGTTTCTCTTTTTCCTCTAGGTTCCATTTGGAATTGATTGGAATCAAGTCATAATCCATAATGAATTGGTTTCTCTTTGTCTTCTAAGTTATTTTTTCCATTGATTGGAATCAAGTCTTAATTCTTGAGGAATTGGTTTCTCTTTGTCCTCTATGTTCTTCTGGTAATTGATTGGGAGTAGGTCTTAATCCTTACGGAATTGGTTTCCCTTTTTTCCTTTAAGTTCCTTTTGGTATTGATTGGAATCAAGTCTTAATCTATAATCAATTGCTTTCTCTTTGTCTTTTAAGTTCATTTTGCCATTGATTGAAATCAAGTCTTAATCCTTGAGGAATTGGTTTCTCTTTGTCCTTTAAGTTCTTTTGGTAATTGATTGGAAGCAAGTTTTAATCCTTAAGGTATTGGTTTCTCTTTTTCCTCTAAGTTCTTTTTGGTATTGATTGGAATCAAGCCTTAATCCATAACGAATTAGTTTCTCTTTGTCTTTTACGTTCATTATTCCATTGATTGGAATCAAGTCTTAATCCTTGAGGAATTGGTTTCTCTTTGTCCTTTAAGTTCTTTTGGTAATTCATTGAAAGTAAGTCTTAATCTTTAAGCAATTGGTTTCTCTTTTTCCTGTAAGTTCTTTTTCTTATTGATTGGAATCAAGTCTTAATCCATAACGAATTGGATTCTCTTTGTCTTTTAAGTTCTTTTTGCCATTGATTGGAATTAAGTCTTAATCCTTGAGGAATTGGTTTCTCGTTGTCCTTTGAGTTATTTTGGTATTTGATTGGAAGTAATTCTTAATCCTTAAGGAATTGGTTTCTCTTTTTCCTTTAAGTTCTTTCGGGGGTTGATTCGAATCAAGTGTTGATCCACAATGAATTGGTTTCTCTTTGTCTTTTTTGTTCTTTTTGCCATTGATTTGAACCAAGTCTTAATCCTTGAGGGATTGGTTTCTCATTTTCCTTTAAGTTCTTTTGGTAATTGATTGGAAGTAAGTCTTAATTCGTAAGGAATTGGTTCCTCTTTTCCCTCTAGGTTCGTTTTGGTATGGATTGGAATAAAGTCTTAATCCATAATGAATTGGTTTCTGTTTGTTGTTTAAGTTCTTTTTGCCATTGATTGGAATCAAGTCTTAATCCATAATGAATTAGTTTCTCTATGTCTTTTAAGTTCTTTTTGCCATTGATTGAAATCGAGTCTTAATCCTTGAGGAATTGCTTTCTCTTTGTCCTTTAAGTTCTTTTGGTAATTGATTGGAAGTAAGTCTTAATTCTTAAGGAATTGGTTTCTCTTTTTCCTCTAGGTTCTTTTTGGTATTGATTGGAATCAAGTCTTAATCCATAATGAATTCGTTTCTCTTTTTCCTCTAGGTTCTTTTTGGTGATTGGAATCAAGTCTTAATCCATAATGAATTGGTTTCTCTTTGTTGTTTAAGTTCTTTTTGCCATTGATCGGAATCAAGTCTCAATCCTTAAGGAATAGGTTTCTCTTTTTCCTCTGGGTTCCATTTGGAATTCATTGGAATCAAGTCTCAATCCATAATGAATTGGTTTCTCTTTGTCTTCTAAGTTATTTTTGCCATTGATTGGAATCAAGTCTTAATTCTTGAGGAATTGATTTCTCTTTGTCCTCTATGTTCTTTTGGTACTTGATTGGAAGTAGGTCTTAATCCTTAAGGAATTGGTTTCCCTTTTTCCTTTAAGTTCTTTTTGGTATTGATTAGAATCAAGTCTTAATCTATAATCAATTGCTTTCTCTTTGTCTTTTAAGTTCTGTTTGCCATTGATTGGAATCAAGTCTTAATCCTTGAGGAATTGGTTTCTCTTTGTCCTTTAAGTTCTTTTGGTAATTGATTGGAAGCAAGTTTTAATCCTTAAGGTATTAGTTTCTCTTTCTCCTCCAAGTTCTTTTTGGTATTGATTGGAATCAAGCCTTAATCCATAACGAATTGGTTACTCTTTGTCTTTTACATTCATCATTCCATTGATTGGAATCAAGTCTTAATCCTTGAGTAGTTGGTCTCTCTTTGTCCTTTAAGTTCTTTGGGTAATTGATTGGAAGTAAGTCTTAATCTTTAAGGAATTGGTTTCTCCTTTTCCTATAACTTCTTTTTCTTATTGATTGGAATCATGCCTTGATCCACAACGAATTGGTTTCTCTTTCCCTTCTAAGTTATTTTTGCCATTGTTTGGAATCAAGTCTTAATCCTTGAGGATTGGGTTTCTCTTTGTCCTTTAAGTTCTTTTGGTATTTGATTGGAAGCAAGTCTTACTCCTTAAGGTATTGGTTTCTCTTTTTCCTCAAGGTTCTTTTTGGTATTGATTAGAATCAAGCCTTAACCCATAACGAATTAGTTTCTCTTTGTCTTTTAAGTTCTTTTTTGCATTGATTGGAATCAAGTCTCAATCCTTGAGGATTTGGTTTCTCATTGTCCTTTAAGTTCTTTTGGTAATTGATTGGAAGTAAGTCTTAATTCTTAAGGAATTGGTTTCTCTTTTTCCTCTAGGTTCTTTTTGGTATGGATTGGAATCAAGTCTTAATCCATAATGAATTGGTTTCTCTTTGTTGTTTAAGTTCTTTTTGCCATTGTTTGGAATCAAGTCTTAATCCTTAAGGAATTGGATTCTCTTTTTCCTCTAGGTTCCATTTGGAATTGATTGGAATCAAGTCATAATCCATAATGAATTGGTTTCTCTTTGTCTTCTAAGTTATTTTTTCCATTGATCGGAATGAAGCCTTAATCCTTGAGAAATTGTTTTCTCTTTGTCCTTTAAGTTCTTTTGGTAATTGATTGGAAGTAAGTCTTAATCCTTAAGGAATTGGTTTCTCTTTTTCCGCTAGGTTCTTTTTGGTATTGATTGGAATCAAGTTTTAATCCATAATAAATTGGTTTCTCTTTGTTCTTTAAGTTCTTTTTGCCATTGATTTGAATCAAGTCTTAATCCTTAAGGAATTGGTTTCTCTTTTTCCCCTAGGTTCCATTTGGAATTAATTGGAATCAAGTCTTAATCCATAATGAATTGGTTTCTCTTTGTCTTCTAAGTTATTTTTGCCATTGATTGGAATCAAGTCTTAATCCTTGAGGAATTGGTTTCTCTGTGTCCTCTATGTTCTTTTGGTAATTGATTGGAAGTAAGTCTTAATCCTTAAGGAATTGGTTTCCCTTTTTCCTTTATGTTCTTTTTGGTATTGATTGGAATCAAGTGTTAAAGCACAAGGAATTGCTTTCTCTTTGTCTTTTAAGTTCTATTTGCCATTGATTGGAATCAAGTCTTAATCCTTGAGGAGTTGGTTTCTCTTTGTCCTTTACGTTCTTTTGGTAATTGATTTGAAGCAAGTCTTAATACTTAAGGTATTGATTTCTCTTTTTCCTCTAAGTTCTTTTTGGTATTGATTGGAATCAAGCCTTAATACATAACGAATTCGTTTCTCTTTGTCTTTTAAGTTCTTTTTTCCATTGATTGGAATCAAGTCTCAATCCTTGAGGAATTGGTTTCCATTTGTCCTTTAAGTTCTTTTGGTAATTGATTGGAAATAAGCCTTAATCCTTAGGGAATTAGTTTCTCTTTTTCCTTTAAGTTCTTTTTGGTATTGATTGGAATCAAGTCCTAATCCTTAATGAATTGGTTTCTCTTTGTCTTTTAAGCTATTTTTGCCATTGATAGGAATCAATTCTTAATCCTTGAGGAATTGGTTTCTCTTTGTCCTTTAAGCTCTTTCGGTAATTGATTGGAGGTAAGTCTTAATCCATAAGGAATTCGCTTCTCTTTTACCTTTAGTTTCTTTTTGGTATTGATTGGAATCATGTCTTAATCCATAATGAATTGGTTTCTCTTTGTCTTTTAATTTATTTTGCTGTTGATTGGAATCAAGTCTTAATCCTTGAGGAATTGGTTTCTCTTTGTCCTCTATGTTCATTTGGTAATTGATTGGAAGTAAGTCTTAATCCTTAAGGAATTGGTTTCTATTTTTCCTCTAGGTTCTTTTTGGTATTGATTGGAATCAAGTCTTAATCTAAAATGAATTGGTTTCTCTTTGTCTTTTAAGTTATTTTTACTGTTGATTGGAATCAAGTCTTTATCCTTGAAGAATTGGTTTCTCTTTGTCCTTTATGTTCTTTTGGTTATTGATTGGAAGTAAGTCTTAATCCTTAAGGAATTGGTTTCCCTTTTTCCTTTAAGTTCTTTTTGGTATTGATTGGAATCAAGTCTTAATCCATAGTCAATTGCTTTCTCTTTGTCTTTTAAGTTCTTTTTGCCATTGATTGGAATCAAGTCTTAATCCTTGAGGAATTGGTTTCTCTTTGTCCTTTAAGTTCTTTTGGTAATTGGATGGAAGTAAATCTTAATCCTTAAGGAATTGGTTTCTCTTTTTCCTCTAGGTTATTTTTGACATTGATTGGAATCTAGTCTAAATCCATAATGATGTGGTTTCTCTTTGTCTTTTAAGTTAGCTTTGCCATTGATTGGAATTGAGTCTGAATCCTTGAGGAATTGGTTTCTCCTTGTCCTTTAAGTTCTTTTGGCAATTGATTGGAAGTAAGTCTTAATCCTTAAGGAATTTGTTTCCCTTTTCCTTTATGTTCTTTTTGGTATTGATTGGAATCAAGTGTTAATCGATAATGAATTGCTTTCTCTTTGTCTTTTAAGTTCTTTTTGCCATTGACTGGAATCAAGTCTTAATCCTTGAGGAATTGGTTTCTCTTTGTCCTTTAAGTTCTTTTGGCAATTGATTAGAACTGAGTCTTAATCCTTAAGGAATTTGTTTCTCTTTTTCCTCTAGATTCTTTTTGGTATTGGTTGGAATCAAGTCTTAATCCATAATCAATAGGTTTCTCTTTGTCTGTTAAGTTCTTTTGCCCATTGATTGGAATCAAGTCTTAATCCATAACGAATTGGTTTCTCTTTGTTTTTTAAGACATTTTTGCCATTGATTGGTATCAAGTCTTAATCCTCGAGGAATTAGTTTCTCTTTATCCTTTAAGTTCTTTTGGAAATCGATTGGAACTGAGTCTTAATCCTTAAGGAATTTGTTTCTCATTTTCCTCTAGGTTCTTTTTGGTATTGGTTGGAATCAAGTCTTAATCCATAATGAATAGGTTTCTCTTTGTCGTTTAAGTTCTTTTGCCCATTGATTGGAATCAAGTCTTAATCCTTGAGGAATTGGTTTCTCTTTGTCCTTTAAGTTCTTTGGGTAATTGATTATAGGTAAGTTTTAATCTTTAAGGAATTGGTTTCTCTTTTTCCTGTAACTTCTTTTTTTTATTGATTGGAATCATGTCTTAACCCATAATGAATTGGTTTCTCTTTGTCTTTTAAGTTATTTTTGCCATTGATTGGAATCAAGTCTTAATCCTCGAGGAATCGGTTTCTCTTTGTCCTTTAAGTTTTTTTGGTAATTGATTGGAAGCAAGTCTTAATCCTTAAGGTATTTGTTTCTCTTTTTCCTCAAGGTTCTTTTTGGTATTGATTAGAATCAAGCCTTAATCCATAACGAATTGGTTTCTCTTTGTGTTTTAAGTTCTTTTTTGCATTGATTGGAATCAAGTCTCAATCTTTGAGGAATTGGTTTCTCTTTGTCCTTTAAGTTCTTTTGGTAACTGATTGGAAGTAAATCTTAATCCTTAAGGAATTGGTTTCTCTTTTTCCTCTAGGTTCTTTTTGGTATTGATTGGAATCAAGTCTTAATCCTTAAGGAATTGGTTTCTCTTTTTCCTCTAGGTTCTTTTCGGTATTGATTGGAATCAAGTCTAAATCCAAAATGAATTGGTTTCTCTTTGTCTTTTAAGTTATTTTTGCTATTGATTGGAATCAAGTCTTAATCCTTATTTGATTGGAATCAAGTCTTAATCCTTAAGGAATTGGTTTCTCTTTTTCCTCTAGGTTCTTTTTAGTATTGATTGGAATCAAGTCTTAATCTGAAATGAATTGGTTTCCCTTTCTCTTTTAAGTTATTTTTGCTGTTGATTGGAATCAAGTCTTCATCCTTGAAGAATTGGTCTCTCTTTGTCCTTTATATTCTTTTGGTAATTGATTGGAAGTAAGTCTTAATCCTTAAGCAATTGGTTTCTCTTTGTCTTTTAAGTTCTCTTTGCCATTGATTGGAATCAAGTCTTAATCCTTGAGGAATTGGTTTCTCTTTGTCCTTTAAGTTCTTTTGGTAATTGATTGGAAGCAGGTCTTAATCTTTAAGGAACTGGTTTCTCTTTGTCCTCTAAGTTCTTTTTGGTATTGATTGGAATCAAGCCTTAATGCATAACAAATTGGTTTCTCTTTGCCGTTTAAGTTCTTTTTTCCATTGATTGGAATCAAGTCTCAATCCTTGAGGAATTGGTTTCTCTTTGTCCTTTAAGTTCTTTTGGTAATTGATTGGAAGCAAGTCTTAATCCTTAAGGTATTAGTTTCTCTTTTTCCTCAAGGTTCTTTTTGGTATTGATTAGAATCAAGCCTTTATCCATAACGAATTGGTTTCTTTTGTGTTTTAAGTTCTTTTTTGCATTGATTGGAATCAAGTCTCAATCTTTGAGGAATTGGTTTCTCTTTGCCCTTTAAGTTCTTTTGGTAACTGATTGGAAGTAAGTCTTAATCTTTAAGAAATTGGTTTCTCTTTTTCCTCTAGGTTCTTTTTGGTATTGATTGGAATCAAGTCTTAATCCATAATGAATTGGTTTCTCTTTGTTGTTTAAGTTCTTTTTGTCATTGATTGGAATCAAGTCTTAATCCTTAAGGAATTGGTTTCTCTTTTTCCTCTATGTTCCATTTGGAATTGATTGGAATCAAGTCTTAATCCATAACGAATTGATTTCTCTTTGTCTTCTAAGTTATTTTTGCCATTGATTGGAATCAAGTCTTAATCTTTGCGGAATTGGTTTCCTTTTGTCCTTTAAGTTCTGTTCCTAATTGATTGAAAGTAAGTCTTAATGCTTAAGGAATTGGTTTCTCTTTTTCCTCAAGGTTCTTTTCGGTATTGATTGGAATCAACTCTAAATCCAAAATGAATTGGTTTCTCTTTGTCTTTTAAGTTATTTTTGCTATTGATTGGAATCAAGTCTTAATCCTTGAGGAATTGGTTTCTCTTTGTCCTCTACGTTCTTTTGGTATTTGATAGGAAGCAAGTCTTAATCCTTAAGGAATTGGTTTCTCTTTTTCCTCTAGGTTCTTTTTGGTATTGATTGGAATCAAGTCTTAATCTAAAATGAATTGGTTTCTCTTTGTTTTTTAAGTTATTTTTGCTGTTGATTGGAATCAAGTCTTCATCCTTGAAGAATTGGTTTCTCTTTGTCCTTTATACTCTTTTGGTAATTGATTGGAAGTAAGTCTTAATCCTTAAGCAATTTGTTTCTCTTTGTCTTTTAAGTTCTCTTTCCCATTGATTGGAATCAAGTCTTAATCCTTGAGGAATTGGTTTCTCTTTGTCCTTTCAGTTCTTTTGGTAATTGATTGGAAGCAGGTCTTAATCCTTAAGGTATTGGTTTCTCTTTTTCCTCTAAGTTCTATTTGGTATTGATTGGAATCAAGCCTTAATGCAAAACAAATTGGTTTCTCTTTGTCTTTTAAGTTCTTTTTTCCATTGATTGGAATCAAGTCTCAATCCTTGAAGAATTGGTTTCTCTTTGTCCTTTAAGTTCTTTTGGTAATTGATTGGAAGTAAGTCTTAATCCTTAGGGAATTGGTTTCTCTTTTTCCTTTCAGTTCTTTTTGGTGTTGATTGGAATCAAGTACTAATCCTTATTGAATTGGTTTCTCTTTGTGTTTTAAGCTATTTTTGCCATCGATTGGAATCAAGTCTTCATCCTTGAGGAATTGGTTTCTTTTTCTCCTTTAAGTTCTTTTGGTAATTGATTAGAAGTAAGTCTTAATCCTTCAGGAATTGGTTTCTCTTTTTCTTTTCAGTTCTTTTTGGTATTGATTGGAATCAAGTCCTAATCCTTATTGAATTGGTTTCTCTTTTTGTTTTAAGCTATTTTTGCCATCGATTGGAATCAAGTCTTCATCCTTGAGGAATTGGTTTCTTTTTCTCCTTTAAGTTCTTTTGGTAATTGATTAGAAGTAAGTCTTAATCCTTCAGGAATTGGTTTCTCTTTTTCCTTTAAGTTCTTTTTGGTATTGATTGGAATTAAGTCCTAATCCATAACGAATTGGTTTCTCTTTGTCTTTTAAGTTATTTTTGCGATTGATTGGAATCAAGTCTTAATCCTTGAGGAATTGGTTTCTCTTTGTCCTTCAAGTTCTTTTGATAATTGATTGGAAGTAAGTCTTAATCCTTAAGGAATTAGTTTCTCTTTTTCCTCTAGTTTTTTTTTGGTATTGATTTGAATCAAGTCTTAATCCATAATGAATTGGTTTCTCTTTGTCTTTTAAGTTCTTTTTGCCATTGATTGGAATCAAATTTTAATCCTTGAGGAATTGGATTCTCTTTGTCCTTGAAGTTCTTTTGGTAATTGATTGGAAGTAAGTCTTAATCCTTAAGGAATTGGTTTCTCGTTTTCCTCTAGGTTATTTTCGGTATTGATTGGAATCAGATCTTAATCCAAAACGAATTGGTTTCTCTTTGTCTTTTTATTTATTTTTGCTATTGATTGGAATCAAGTCTTAATCCTTGAGAAATCGGTTTCTTTTTGTCCTCTATGTTCTTTTGGTTATTGATTGGAAGTAAGTCTTAATCCTTAAGGAATTGGTTTCCCATTTTCCCTTAAGTTCTTTTTGGTATTGATTGGAATCAAGGCTTAATCCATAATCAATTGCTTTCTCTTTGTCTTTTAAGTTCTTTTTACCATCGATTGGAATCAAGTCTTAATCCTTGAGGAATTGGTTTCTCTTTGTCGTTTAAGTTCTTTTTGTAAGTGAATGGAACCAAATCTTAACCCTTAAGGAATTTGTTTCCTCTTTCCTTTGTGATCTTTTTGGTATTGATTGGAATCAAGTCTTAATCCATAATGAATTGGTTTCTCTTTGACTTTTAAGTTCTTTTTGCCATTGATTGAAATCAAGTCTTAATCCTTCAGGAATTGGTTTCTCTTTGTCCATCAAGTTCTTTTGGTAATTGAATGGAAGCAAGTCTTAATCCATAAGGAATTTGTTTCATTTTTCCGTTAAGTTCTTTTTTGTATTGATTGGAATCAAGTCTTAATCCATAATGAATTGGTTTCTCTTTGTCTTTTAATTTCTTTTTGCCATTGATTGGAATCAAGTCTTAATCCTTGAGGAATTGCTTTCTCTTTGTCCTTCAAGTTCTTTTGGTAATTGATTGGAAATAAGTCTTAATCCTTAAGAAATTGGTTTCTCTTTTTCCTCTAGGTTCTTTTTGGTATTGATTGGAATCAAGTCTTAATCCATAATGAATTGGTTTCTCTTTGTTGTCTAAGTTCTTTTTGCCATTGATTGGAATCAAGTCTTAATCCATAAGGAATTGGTTCCTCTTTTTCCTTTAGGTTCCTTTTGGAATTGATTGGAATCAAGTCTTAATCCATAGTGAATTGATTTCTCTTTGTCTTTTAAGCGATTATTGCTATTGATTAGAATCAAGTCTTAATCCTTGAGGAATTGGTTTTTCTTTGTCCTTTAAGTTCTATTTGTAATTGATTGGAAGTAAGTCTTAATCCTTAAGGAATTGGTTTCTCTTTTTCCTCTAGGTTCTTTTTCGTTTTCATTGGAATCAAGTCTTAATCTATAATGGATTGGTTTCTATTTGTCTTTTAAGTTCTTTTTGCCAATGATTGGAATCAAGTGTTAATCCTTGAGGAATTGGTTTCTCTTTATCCTTTAAGTTCTTTTGGTAACTGATTGGAAGTAAGCCTTAATCCTTAAGGAATTGGCTTCCCTTTTTCCTTTCACTTCTTTTTGGTTTTGATTGGAATCAAGTCTTAATCCAAAATGAATTAGTTTCTCTATGTCTTTTAAGTGCTTTTCGCAATTGATTGGAAGTAAGTCTTAATCCTTGAGGAATTGATTTCTCTTTATCCTTTAAGTTCTTTTGGCATTTTATTGGAAGTAAATCTTAATCCTTAAGGAATTTGTTTCTGTTTTCCCATTAAGTTCTTTTTGGTATTCATTGGAATCAAGTCTTAATCCATAATGTATTGGTTTCTCTTTGCCTTTTAAGTTCTTTTGCCATTGTTTGCAATCAAGTCTTAATCCTTGAGTAGTTAGTTTCTCTTTGTCCTTTAAGTTCTTTTCGTAATTGATTGGAAGTAAGTCTTAATCCTTAAGGAATTGGCTTCTCTTTTTCCTTTCACTTCTTTTTGGTATTGAGTGGAATCAAGCCTTAATCCAAAATGAATTGGTTTCTCTATGTCTTTTAAGTTCTTTTCGCAATTGATTGGAAGTAAGTCTTAATCCTTGAGGAATTGGTTTCTCTTTATCCTTTAAGTTCTTTGGGCAATTTATTGGAAGTAAGCCTTAGTCCTTAAGGAATTAGTATCTCTTTTTCCTTTAAGTTCTTTTTGGTATTCATTGGAATCAAGTCTTAATCCATAATGTGCTGTTGATTGCAATCAAGTCTTAATCCTAAAGGTATTGGTTTCTCTTTATCTTTTAAGTTTTGTTTGCAATTGATTAGTGGTAAGTCTTTATCCTTCAAGAATTGGTATCTCTTTGTCCTTTAAGTTCTTTTTGGTGTTGATTGGAATCAAGTCTTAATCCTAGAGGAATTGGTTTCTCTGTCTTTTAAGTTCTTTTCACCATTGAGTGGAAGTAAGTCTTAATCCTTAGGGAATTAGTTTCTTTTTGTCCCTTAAGTTCTTTTAGCAATTTATTGGAAGTAAGTCTTAATCCTTAAGAAATTGGTTTCTTTTTTTCCTTTAAGTTCTTTTAGCTGTTCATTGGAATCAAGTCTTAATCCATAATATATTGGTTTCTCTTTGCCTTTTTAAGTTCTTTTTGCCATTGATTGGAATCAAGTCTGAATATTAAAGGAAATGGTTTCTCTTTGTGCTTTAAGTTCTGTTGGCAATTGATTGGTAGTAAGTCTTAATTCTTAAGGAATTAGTTTCTCTTTGTCCTTTAAGTTCTTTTTGGTGTTCATTGGAATCAAGTCCTAACCCTATAGGAATTGGTTTCTCGATGTCCTTCAATTTCTTTTGGCAATTGATTGGAAGTAATTCTCAATCCTTAAGGAATTGGTTTCCCTTTGTCCTTTAAGTTCTTTTTTGTATTGATTGGAATGAAGTCTTAATCCATAATGAATTGGTTTCCTTTGTCTTTAAAGTTCTTTTCGCCATTTACTGGAATCAAGTCTTTATCCTTAACGAATTGGTTTCTCTTTGTCCTTTATGTTCTTTTGACAATTGATTGGAAGCAAGGCTTAATCCTTAAGGAATTGGTTTGTCTTTGTCCTTTAAGTTCTTTTTGGTATTGATTGGAATGAAGTCTTAATCCTTAATGAATTGGTTTCTCTTTGTCTTTTAAGTTCTTTTTGCCATTTATTCGAATCAAGTCTTAATCCTTAACAAATTGGTTTCTCTTTGCCCTGTAAGTTCTTTTTGGTATTGATTGGAATCAAGTCTTAATCCAAAATAAATTGGTTTCTCTTTGTCTTTTAAGTTCTTTTTGCCGTTTATTGGAATCAAGTCTTAATCCTTAACGAATTGGTTTCTCTTTGTCCTTTATGTTCTTTTGACAATTGATTGGAAGCAAGTCTTAATCCTAAAGGAATTGGTTTCTCTATATCCTTTAAGTTCTTTTTGGTACTGATTGGAATCAAGTCTTAATCCATAATGAATTGGTTTCTCTTTGTCTTTTAAGTTCTTTTTGCCGTTTTTTGGAATCAAGTCTTAATCCTTAACGAATTGGTTTCTCTTTGTCCTATATGTTTTTTTGGCAATTGATTGGAAGTAAGTCTTAATCCTAAAGGAATTGATTGGAATCAAGTCTTAACCCATAATGAATTGATTTTTGTTTGTCTTTTAAGTTTTTTTTGCCATTATTTGGAATCAAGTCTTAATCCTTGAGGAATTGGTTTGTCTTTGTCTTTTAAGTTCTTTTGGTAATTGATTGGAAGTAAGTTTTAATCCTTAAGGAATTGGTTTCTCTTTTTCCTTTAAGTTCTTTTTGGTTTTCATTGGAATCAAGTCTTAATCTATAATGAATTGGTTTCTCTTTATCTTTCATGTTCATTTTGCCATTTATTGGAATCAAGTCTTAATCCTTGAGAAATTGGTTTCTCTTTGTCCTTTAAGTTCTTTTGGCAATTGATTGGAGGTAAGTAGTAAACCTTAAGGAATTGGCTTCTCCTTTTCCTTTTAGTTCTTTTTGGTATTGGTTGGAATCAAGTCTTAATCCATAATGAATTGGTTTCTCTTTGTCTTTTAAGTTCTTTTTGCCATTGATTTGAATCAAGTGTTAATCCTCAAAGAATTGGTTTCTCCTTGTCGCCTAAGTTCATTTGGCAATCGATTGGAAGTAAGTTTTAATCCTAAAGGAATTGGTTTCTCTTTTTCCTTTAAGTTCTATTTGGTATTGATTGGAATCAAGTCTTAACCGATAATGAATTGGTTTCCCTTTGTTTTTTAAGTTCTTTTGGCCATTATTTGGAATCAAGTCTTAATACTTGAGGAATTGGTTTCTCTTTGTCTTTTAAGTTCTTTTAGTAATTGACTGGAAGTAAGTCTTAATCCTTGAGGAATTGGTTTCTCTTTTTCCTTTAAGTTCTATTTGGTATTGATTGGAATCAAGTCTTAACCCATAATGAATTGGTTTCCCTTTGTCTTTTAAGTTCTTTTTGCCATTATTTGGAATCAAGTCTTAATACTTGAGGAATTGGTTTCTCTTTGTCTTTTAAGTTCTTTTAATAATTGACTGGAAGTAAGTCTTAATCCTTAAGGAATTGGTTTCTCTTTTTCCTTTAAGTTCATTTTGGTTTTCATTGGAATCAAGTCTTAATCGATAATGAATTGGGTTCTCTTTGTCTTTCAAGTTCTTTTTGCCATTTATCGGAATCAAGTCTTAATCCTTGAGAAATTGGTTTCTCTTTGTCCTGTAAGTTCTTTTGGCAATTGATTGGAGGTAAGTCGTAAGCCTTAAGGAATTGGTTTCTCCTTTTCCTTTAAGTTCTTTTTGGTATTGATTGGAATCAAATCTTAATCCATAATGAATTAATTTCCCTTTGTCTTTTAAGTTCTTTTTGCCATTGATTAGAATCAAGTGTTAATCCTTAAAGAATTGGTTTCTCCTTGTCGCCTAAGTTCATTTGGCAATCGATTGGAAGTAAGTCTTAATCCTAAAGGAATTGGTTTCTCTTTTTCCTTTAAGTCCTTTTTGGTGTTGATTGAAATCAAGTCTTAATCCATACTGAATT
The DNA here is from genome assembly GCA_031439585.1 of Pterocarpus macrocarpus. NCBI lineage: Eukaryota > Viridiplantae > Streptophyta > Magnoliopsida > Fabales > Fabaceae > Pterocarpus > Pterocarpus macrocarpus. The sequence continues at coordinate 24,769,312 of CM062521.1, read as the reverse complement.
GGTTTCTATTTGTCTTTTAAGTTTTGTTTGCCATTAATTGGAATCAAGTCTAAATCCTTAGGTTATTGGATTTTCTTCATCCTTTAAGTTCTTTTTGGTCTTGATTCGAATCAAGTCTTAATTCGTAATAAATTAGTTTCTCTTTGTCTTTTAAGTTCTTTTTGCTGTTTATTGGATTCAAGTCTTAATCCTTAACGAATTGTTTTCTCTTTGTCCTTTATGTTCTTTTGGCAATTGATTGGAAGTAAGTCTTAATCCTTAAGGTATTGGTTTCTCTTTGTCGTTTAAGTTCTTTTTGGTATTGATTGGAATGAAGTCTTCATCCATAATGAATTGGTTTCTCTTTATCTTTTAAGTTCTTTTCGCCATTGATTGGAATCAAGTCTTAATCCTTAAAGAATTGGTTTCTCCTTGTTGCCTAAGTTCTTTTGGCAATTGATTGGAAGTAAGTCTTAATCCTTAAGGAATTGGTTTCTCTTTTTCCTTTAAGATCTTTTTGGTATTGATTGGAATCAAGTCTTAATCCATAATGAATTGGTTTCCCTTTGTCTGTTAAGTTCTTTTTGCCATTGATTGGAATCAAGTCTTAATCCTTGAGGAATTGGTTTCTCTTTGTCCTTTAAGTTCTTTTGATAGTTGGTTGAAAGTATGTCTTAATCCTTAAGGAATTGGTTTCTCTTTTTCCTTAAAGTTCTTTTTGGTTTTCATTGGAATCAAGTCTTAATCCATAATGAATTGGTTTGTCTTTGTCTTTTAAGTTCTCTTTGCCATTAATTGGAATCAAGTCTTAATCCTTGAGGAATTGGTTTCTCTTTGTCCTTTATGTTCTTTTGGTAATTGATTGGAAGTAAGTCTTATTCCTTAAGGAATTGGTTTCTCTTTGTCCTCTAAGTTCTTTTTGGTATTGATTGGAATCAAGTCTTAATCCATAATGAATCGGTTTCTCTTTGTCTTTTAAGTTCTTTTTGCTGTTTATAGGAATCAAGTTTTAATTCTTAACGAATTGGTTTCTCTTTGTCCTTTATGTTCTTTTGGCAGTTGATTGGAAGGAAGCTTAATCCGAAAGAAATTGGTTTCTCTTTATCCTTTAAGTTCCTTTTGGCATTGATTAGTGTAACGTCCTCCTCTATACAGTACTATGCTTAAGTCATAGTACCCCACTCTAGAGTTGTTACTGTTACCTGAGTGGACCTTACTTGACAGCAACTTCAGCCATCTTAGAATCTTTTCGATCTATCTGGAGATAACACGGAAACAAGAGTGAGAATTTTAAATTCTCAGTAGAGTTCGTTAAGAAATTTTGTACGGTATCATCATTATTATCTCTAGCTGCTTCGGTTTATTTTGAAAAATGTGAGCATGTTTACTAGACTGTTCAGTTTTATAGCTCGAAAAATGCATTGTCCGAAGCAGAATTTATTTTATTCATGCACTTGTCATTTGGGAGAGCCAATACACGAAAAAGTCATGAAGCATATCACGCATAATAACTGTAACATATTAAAATATAATAACACTAACATACTGGAAACTTGAAATTTGCAACTGCCTTCACTTGTACTTGAATTTAGGCAGATATACATAATTTTCTTTTCTTCCTTGGTCTTTCTTTACTTGTCATGCACATTCGAGAGTATGATCGCCATGTCATACTCCATCGGAGTGTGATCGCCATGTCACATTCCTTAGGATGTAGTCATCATGTCATATTCCAAAGTACGATCACTATGTCATACCCCATCGGGGTGTGATCACCATGTCACACTTCTCAAAATATATTCATCCTGCCACATCCCAGAGTATGATCGCCATGTCATACTCCCCTGGGATGTGATCACCATGTCACATTTCTTAGGGGTGAGATCCTTATGCCACATTCCGGAGTATAATCGCCGTGTCATACGCTATCAAAGCGTGATCACCATGTCACGTTCCTTCAGAACATGGACTCATCATCATATCTTTTATCATAAAATCATAAATACATAGGCTTCGTACCTTAATCTTAAACAATAATACTTGTTTAGTATTCATACCCGTCACATAACAATATTAACACAACAACCTTTAGAACTATCACTAACTCCTACCGGAAATTCGGCAGCATAACGGATCGAGTCCGCTTCCCCGTGGATAGTGCCAGGCTACCAGTAAAATCAATCAAGCAAAAGTTCAACATAGAGTAACAAACATGTCTCATTAATGTCAATCATGTAGGGGTTGGACCCTTATATATCACAATAATGTCAATTATGTAGGGATTGGATCCATATGTCTATTCTGCCCATTATACCTATTCTGCCCGATTTTTGTAACTTAGGCCATAAATTCATTTTAGCTCATTTAGACCTGAATTTTGGATATGTTAAAGTTTCATGTGTCTATTTTCTAACCTCTTTGGTCCCATCTAATTTTGATAACTATAACTCAAGTTATTTAGGTTTTATCCCGGCCTACCCTGCAGCTAGCCAGAATTGCACACCTAAAAGTAAAAATATACTATAAATCCAAAACAAGTCCAAATCATATGAAATTGGTCTCATATTAAAGCTAACACCCTTTCATTTTCAAAAAGTTCCATTTCATTTGACTTAGTAAGACTCGAGTTATAAGCCCCGAAATTTGACCTTCTTGAGCTGCCCTGTTTTGGCCCGGTTGGGACATAGGGCATATTTCTTGGAACACTAGGAGTAAACGGGATCTTATCTAACTCTGAAATTTTTATGGGACATTATCCTATGTGTAAGCTTTCTAACGAAGTTAGTTTCACTCAATTCCAAGTAGTATAAGGCGAGTTCTACCCTGAACAATCCAGTCTGCCCGGAATCAAAATCAAAAACCTAGGTCGAACTTCCAAAATTCATATCTCACTCAATACTAATCCAATGGCCTTATATGATATCTGTATCGAAAGGCCCTGAATGTCTAGTTTCATTTAAAATTTGTTTCATCAAATTTAATCGGCTGTAGGTAGAGCCATATACTCCGCCGTACAGACTGCCGAAGGGTTTTGGTTTTCCAGCTTCTCAGCTCTTCCTATCTTCATCCTTTCTTGCTTCCAATTTAGTTTTAATCTCACAAACGGCCAATAAACCAGCCATATATCATCATAATCAATCAATCAACACATCAAAGATTGAAAAAATAAGCCACCACCAATCATCCAAGAATCAGAAAATCAAGCAAGAAATAAACCTCTACCTCTTACTATGAATGATTTGGCTTGCTTTTGGAACTTGGATGAACAAAACTTGGTTAGGCTTGATGGTTTGGTGGAGTTAAGTTAGGGAAGAAGAGAAGAAGAGAGTTGAGCAAGGGAGAGGAGAAAGTGGCGCAGAAACAGGTTTGAATGGGAGGAGGAGAATGTGTTTATAAAGGCATAAAGGTAGTTAGAATGAAGGGTGGTGATTGGTTGAAGTCACATATAGTTGAAATTCAGCCAACCTTCCTCATGCTTTGTGACCCAAGTGGCGCCATTTTCTACCATTAACTGGCTGAGTTATCAGCCACTCAAGGTAGGGTTAATGAATTTAAATTCTATTGGTTCGTTTTTAACAGTTTAAAATACCGTAATCTTACCGATTTTCTTTAAATCGGTAAAACAGTTTTGAAGAATTTTGTGAGATTTTTATAAGTTTCTATCTCAATCCTAATTTCTCTAGTTTAACTTCTAATCAACTTCTAGTTAACCTCTACTTAACCTTTTAATTGACTCTACAAACTCAATAAAATCGAGTAAATCGATTAATAGTGTACATTAAACATTTTACGAATTTTAGGGTCTTTTGTTTCTGTTTTTCAAGGCAAATGGCACTTTCATAATTATGGGTAAGTCTAGGGGCATCCCATGTCATTTCACATATGGATACCTCCGTGGCTCAATCGGCTGAGGTTTAGCTTTCTACATTTTCGCTACGTGATTTTGCTTTGTTTAAAACCTTATTCTGCTAAGTCTATTGACACAAGGACCTAAATGTCATTTGCTAAAATGTTTAGGGGCAAGGTGGCGAATAACAAAAGTTTGATGTTATTATCTCCTATTACGTTATATGGGGATGTTACAATTGGAATCAAGTCTTAATCCATAATGAATTGGTTTCTCTTTGTCTTTTAAGTTCTTTTTGCCATTGATTGGAATCAAGTCTTAATCCTTGAGGAATTAGTTTCTCTTTGTCCTTTATGTTCTTTTGGTAATTGATTGGAAGTAAGACTTATCCTTAAGGAATTGGTTTCTCTTTCTCCTTTAAGTTCTTTTTGGTATTGATTGGAATCAGGTCTTAATTCATAATGAATCGGTTTCTCTTTATCTTTTAAGTTCTTTTTGCCGTTTATTGGAATCAAGTCTTAATCATTAACAAATTGGTTTCTCTTTGTCCTTTATATTTTTTTGGCAATTGTTTGAAAGTAAGTCTTAATTCTCAAGGAATTGATTTCTCTTTTTCCGTTAAGTTCTTTTTGGTATTGATAGGAATCAAGTCTTAATCCATAATGAATTGGTTTCTCTTTGTCTTTAAAGTTCTTTTTACCATTGCTTGGAATCAAGTCTTAATCCTTGAGGAATTCGTTTCCCTTTATCTTTTAAGTTCTTTTGGTAATTAATTGGAAATAAGTCTAAATCCTTAAGGAATTCATCTCTCTTTTCCCATTAAGTTTTTTCTGGTTTTCATTGGAATCTAGTCATAATCTATAATGAATTGGTTTCTCTTTGTCTTTCAAGTTCTTTTTGCCATTTATTAGAATCAAGTCCTAATCCTTGAGGAATTGGTTTCTCTTTGTCCTTTAAGTTCTTTTGGCAATTGATTGGAAGTAGATCTTAATCCATCGGGAATTGGCTTCTCTTTTTCCTTTAAGTGCTTTTTGGTATTGATTGGAATCAAGTCTTAATCCATAATGAATTTGTTTCTCTTTGTCTTTTAAGTTCTTTTTGCCATTGATTGTAATCAAGTCTTAATCCTTAAAGAATTGGTTTCTCCTTGTCCCCTAAGTTCTTTTTCCAATTGATTGGAAGTAAGTCTTATTCCTTAAGGGATTGGTTTCTCTTTTTCCTTTAAGCACTTCTTGGTATTGATTGGAATCAAGTCTTAATCCATAATGAATCGATTTTTCTTTGTCTTTTAAGTTCTTTTTGCCGTTTATTGGAATCAAGTCTTAATCCTTAACGAATTGGTTTCTCTTTGTCCTTTATATCTTTTTGGCAATTGATTGGAAGTAAGTCTTAATCCTCAAGGAATTGATTTCTATTTTTCCTTTAAGTTCTTTTTGGTATTGATTGGAATCAAGTCTTAATCCATAATGAATTGGTTTCTCTTTGTCTTTAATTTCTTTTTACCATTGATTGGAATCAAGTCTTAATCCTTAAAGAGTTGGTTTCTCCTTGTCGCCTAATTTCATTTCGCAATTGATTCGAAGTAAGTCTTAATCCTTAAGGAATCGGTTTCTCTTTTTCCTTTAAGTTCTTTTCGGTATTGATTTGGATCAACTCTCAATCCACACTGAATTAGTTTTTCTTTGTCTTTTAAGTTCTGCTTGCCATTGATTGGAATCAAGTCTAAATCCTTAAGGAATTGGGTTCTCTTTGTCCTCTAAGTTCTTTTCAGTATTGATTGGAATCAAGTCTTAATCTATAATGAATTGGTTTCTCTTTATCTTTTAAGTTCTTTTTGCTGTTTATTGGAATCAAGTCTTAATCCTTAACGAATTGGTTTCTGTTTGTCCTTTATGTTCTTATGGAAATTGATTCGCAGTAAGTATTAATCCATAAGGAATTGGTTTCTCTTTGTCCTTTATCTTCTTTTTGGTATTGATTGGAATCAAGTCTTAATCCATAATGAATTTGTTTCTCTTTGCCTTTTAAGTTCTTTTCACCATTGATTGGCATCAAGTCTAAATCCTTGAGGAATTGGTTTCTCTTTGCCCTTTAAGTTCTTTTGGCAATTGATTGGAAGTAAGTCTTAATCCTTAAGGAATTGGTTTCTCTTTTTCCTTTAAGTTCTTTTTGGTTTTTATTGGAATCAAGTCTTAATCTATAATGAATTGGTTTCTCTTTATCTTTCGAGTTCTTTTTGCCATTTATTGGAATCAAGTCTTAATCCTTGAGAAATTGGTTTCTCTTTGTCCTTTAAGTTCTTTTTGCAATTGATTTGATAAAAGTCATAATCCTTAAGGAATTGGCTTCGCTTTTTCCTTTTAGTTCTTTTTGGTATTGATTCGAATCAAGTCTTAATCCATAATGAATTGGTTTCTCTTTGTCTTTTAAATTCGTTTTGCCATTGATTGGAATCAGGTGTGAATCCTTAAAGAATTGGTTTATCCTTGTCGCCTAATTTCATTTGGCAATTGATTGGAAGTAAGTCTAAATCCCTAAGGAATCGGTTTCTCTTTTTCCTTTTTGTTCTTTTTGGTATTGATTGGAATCAAGTCTTAATCCATACTGAATTGGTTTCTCTTTGTCTTTTAAGTTCTGTTTGCCATTTGTTGGAATCAGGTCTAAATCCTTAAGGAATTGGGTTCTCTTCGTCCTCTAAGTTCTTTTTGGTATTGATTGGAATCAAGTCTTAATCCATAATGAATTGGTTTCTCTTTGTCTTTTAAGTTCTTTTTGCCGTTTATTGGAATCATGTTTTAATCCTTAACGAATTAGTTGCTCTTTGTCCTTTATGTTCTTTTGGCAATTGATTGGCAGTAAGTCTTAATCCTTGAGGAATTGGTTTCTCTTTGTCATTTAAGTTCTTTTCGCCATTGATCGGAATCAAGTCTTTATCCTTAAAGAATTGGTTTCTCCTTGACGCCTAAGTTCTTTTGGCAATTGATTGGAAGTAAGTCTTAATCCTTAAGGAATTGGTTTCTCATTTTCCTTTAAGATCATTATGGTATAGATTGGAATCCAGACTTAATCCATAATCAATTGGTTTCCCTTTGTCTTATAAGTTCTTTTTGGTTTTCCTTGGAATCAAGTGTTAATCTATAATGAAGTGGTTTCTCTTTGTCTTTCAAGTTCTCTTTGCCATTTATTGGAATCAAGTCTTAATCTTTGAGGAATTGCTTTCTCTTTGTCCTTTAAGTTCTTTTGGCAATTGATTGGAAGCAAGTCTTAATCTTTAAGCAATTGGTTTCTCTTTTTCCTTTAAGTTCTTTTCGGTATTGATTGGAATCAAATCTTAATCCATAATGAATCGGTTTCTCTTTATCTCTTAAGTTCTTATTTTTGTTCATTGGAATCAACTCTTAATCCTTAAGGAATTGGTTTCTCTTTGTCCTTTATGTTTTTTTGGCAATTGATTGGAAGTAAGTCTTAATCCTCAAGGAATTGGTTTCTCTTTGTCCTATATGTTCTTTTTGGTGTTGATTGGAATCAAGTCTTAACCCATAATGAATTGGTTTCTCTTTGTCTTTTAAGTTCTCTTTGCCATTTATTGGAATCAAGTCTTAATCCTTGAGGAATTGGTTTCTCTTTGTCTTTTAAGTTCTTTTTACTGTTTATTGGAATCAAGTCTTAATCCTTCACGAATTGGTTTCTCTTTGCCCTTTAAGTTCTTTTTGGTATTGATTGGAATCAAGTCTTAATCCTTAAGGAATTGGTTTCTCTTTATCCTTTATGTTCTTTTGGTAATTGATTGGAAATAAGTCTTAATCCTTAAGGAATTGGTTTCTCTTTGCCTTTTAAGTTCCTTTTGGTATTGATTGGAATCAACTCTTAATCCATACTGAATTGGTTTCTCTTTGTCTTTTAAGTTCTTTTTGCCATTGATGGTAATCAAGTCTTAATCCTTGAGGAATTGGTTTCTCTTTGTACTTTAAGTTCTTTTGGTAATTGATTGGAAGTAAGTCTTAATCCATAAGGAATTGGTTTCTCTTTGTCTTTTTAGTTCTTTTTGCCATTTATTGGAATCAAGTCTAAATCCTTAAGGAATTGAGTTCTCTTTGTCATTTAAGGTCTTTTTGGTATTGATTGGAATCATGTCTTAATCCACAATGAATTGGTTTCTCTTTGTCTTTTAAGTTCTTTTTGCTGTTTATTGGAAGCAAGTCTTAATCCTTCACGAATTGGTTTCTCTTTGCCCTTTATGTTCTTTTGGCAATTGATTGGAAGTAAGTCTTCATCCTTAAGGAGTTGGCTTCCCTTTGTCCTTTAAGTTCTTTTTGGTGTCGATTGGAATCAAATCTTAATTCATAATGAACTAGTTTCTCTTTGTCTTTTAAGTTCTTTTTGCCATTGATTGGAATCAAGTCTTAATCCATACAGAATTGGTTTCTCTTTGTCTTTTAAGTTCTGTTTGCCATTAATTGGAATCAAGTCTAAATCCTTAAGGAATTGGGTTCTCTTTGTCCTTTAAGTTCTTTTCGGTATTGATTGGAATCAAGTCTTAATCCATAATGAATTGGTTTCTCTTTGTCTTTTAAGTTCTTTTTGCCATTGATGGTAATCAAGTCTTAATCCTTGAGGAATTGGTTTCTCTTTGTGCTTTAAGTTCTTTTGGTTATTGATTGGAAGTAAATCTTAATCAATAAGGAATTGGTTTCCTTTGTCTTTTTAGTTCTTTTTGCCATTTATTGGAATCAAGTCTAAATCCTGAAGGAATTGAGTTCTCTTTGTCGTTTAAGTTCTTTTTGGTATTGATTAGAATCAAGTCTTAATCCACAATGAATTATTTTCTCTTTGTCTTTTAAGTTCTTTTTGTTGTTTATTGGAATCAAGCCTTAATCCTTCACGAATTGGTTTCTGTTTGCCCTTTATGTTCTTTTGACAATTGATTGGAAGTAAGTCTTAATCCTTAAGGAGTTGGTTTCCCTTTGTCCTTTAAGTTCTTTTTGGTGTCGATTGGAATCAAATCTTAATCCATAATGAACTAGTTTCTCTTTGTCTTTTAAGTTCTTTTTGCCATTGATTGGAATCAAGTCTTAATCCTTGGAGAATTGATTTCTCTTTGTCCTTTACGTTCTTTTGGCAATTGATTGAAAGTAAGTCTTAATCCTTAAGGAATTGGTTTCTCTTTGCCCTTTAAGTTCTTTTTGGTATTGATTGGAATCAAGTCTTAATCCATAATGAATTGGTTTCTCTTTGTCTTTCAATTACTTTTTGCCATTTATTGGAATCAAGTCTGATAACTCTATTTGGTGAGTTATATTTTTAATTAGTTTTTATTTAAATTAGGACATAGTTGTTTAATTTTGTTGCTATTTTGTTTTATTTTAATTAAGTTGTTTAGATTTGGTGCTATTTTTATTTTCTGTTATTTTCTTATATTTTAGATACTTATTTTGGGCTTATGTTGATTGTCATTAGGTAGAAGCACTCAAGTTGGAATTTTGATCCATGATAGAGCTTATCTTGCATAAAATCAAGACCCTTCAGCATTGAAAATTCGATATCTAGCTCTACAGAAATCGGATTATGATGATTCAAGATTCTTTGAAAAGAAGAGAAGAAGATCTTCAACTTTGTTGTTGGATACTTTTTCCAGTTCTGGAGTTTTCTAGGAGAAAAAGGCGAAACAAGATTGAAGCTTCATCTCGTTTTTTATGCTGTCAAGTCTGACCTTTTATCACTATTTCGCTTATATCTTGAACTGCAGAACTCCGATTGAGGTGATTCTTGTTGCGTTGGAAAGCTTACTCAAAGATCTACAATCACTATTTCTACCACCGAGGCCAAATTCCAACTATTCTGACCGCTACAGAGCTTGGAAGTGTGTAAAAATAGTTGGGGTTGTCAGGCAGGCGCGCTATAGCGCGACGCCGTTTGCAGCAAGTTGCTGGTTCGGGCCAAAATTCGAGAAAAGGATCCGTAGACTATAAAAGGCAACATATAAGGTCAAAAAAACAGATCCCTAGAGACACACACACCCTTCCCAAGATAGAAGACTTCTTCCAGAGAAATTGAAGGTGAAGATTCAAGAATTCCAGAGCTCAAGTTCAACACGAAGAGATCCGCATTCTTCCGAATCTTTGTCTCTAGCCAGAATTCTCCATGGCTTTTGCTTCTTCTATCTTCTCATCTTCATACTCTTTCATTGATTTCTTTTTTTTAGTTATGAACTAGTTTTCTTTTGCTAGGGCGTTAATGGACCCTTTTTGTATGGCAAGTTTACTCATGAATTAATGTTAATCTTGTTTTCTATCTCTATTGCTTAGTGTTTTTGTTTGTTCTTAATGTTCTTAATTGCTTGATCACCAATTAATTGATTTGGGGATTTACAATAACTCGAGAGAGGGTTTGTGAATAGAACCTATTAACATAAACACCGTGAGCTGAGCGAAAACTAGAGATAGACAAACGCGGTTCATGCGGTCAATATAGGAACCCATAGAGCTTCAACCTTTACCTAGATTAGTTTGTGCTAAGAGATTAGGCAATCAGTTTAGGATAAAGAGTATTGCTTGACCTCGAGAGAGGCGAATAAACTAAGGGGAGCTGACCGTGAGTCAATTAGGATATGAACTGATTAACAGAAATTCATAGTAAATATGTCTACAATAGGTGAAATCAATTAGCCCTAGCATCCATCCCATTGCATTTGTTTTACCCAGTTAGCATCCGTCTACATTATTTATTTTATTTTGTTCGAATTTTAATTTCTTTCTCCGTGAATTCATTGCATCCAAATAGTCATCCCTTAAACTATCCGGTATTTGATCTATTCTCGTGGGAACGATACTTTTCTCATCACTTTATTACTTGTACGATCTGGTATACTTGTCGGAGCCACATCAAGTTTTTGGCGCCGTTGCCGGGGATAGTATCAATATCATTCTTAGTTGACGGGATACTAGATTGGAATTTTTTGTTTTTATTTTTATTTTATTTTATATTTATTTTTGTCTTGTTTATTTTTTTTATTATTTATTTTTCCTTGTATTTAATTTTTCTTTCTTTTTCTTTCGTTATTTATTTTATTTAGCTTTTGTTTTATTTTTTTTTATTCCTACTTTCACTTGTTCTTGTGTTTTATTTTGCAGTTTATGCGAAGAAACCAATCCACAGGAGATTTATTCTTTGATTCAGAGATCGAGCGTTCTTTGCGTCAGCTCAGAAAAGAACGAAGAGCAGTTGAAAGAGTCTTTAAAGCTACCATGGCAGATGAAAATGAGCAAAATGACAAGGCCATGAAGGATTATTTGGCACCCACTCTTCAAGGGTGCTTATCCAGCATTGTGAGACCACCCGTCCAAGCAAACAACTTCGAGCTGAAGACGTCACTCATTCAGTTCATGCAACAAAATTGCCAATTTGCTGGACTGCCTAGTGAAGACCCTAATGAGCATCTCAGCAATTTTCTGGAGATCTGTGACACCATAAAAATCAATGGTGCCACAGATGATGCTATTCGGCTGAGATTGTTTCACTTCTCATTAAGGGACAAGGCCAGAGCCTGGTTGAAGTCTCTACCCCAGGGGACACTCACTACCTGGGATATGGTGGCTAGGAAATTCTTGGAGAAGTACTTTCCTCCTGCTAAGTCTGCCAAGATGAGGAATGACATCACCTCCTTCACCCAAGCAGATGGTGAATCTTTCTATGAATCATGGGAGAGGTATAAGGAGTTATTGGCCAAGTGTCCATATCACGACATCCCACTCTGGATGCAAATCCAGACATTCTACAATGGTCTCCTTATGTCCACTCAGATCATGGTTGATGCAGCAGCTGGTGGTTCTCTGAATAATAAGACACCAGAGCAGTCTTGGGAGCTATTTGAAGTGTTGGCTAGCAACAATTACCAAAGGCCTAGTGAGAGAATCCAGAAAAGGGGAGTTTTGGAAGTTGACACTACCACTGCTCTCTTGGCCCAGATGCAAGCCCTTTCTGTCCAAAATGCTGCCATTCAGAAGCAATTGGGCTTGCTCAACACTACTTCACCAACACATGTCATGCGCTGTGATTTTTGCCATGGGAACCATCCGAATGGAGAGTGTACTACAACTTGTAATACCCTACTAATTTAATGTTATGCTTAAGTCATAGCATTCAATTAAGTAGACTATGTTACTGGGTTAATATTCTGCTTAAATTTCATGTTTTGTATTACAAAACAGTCGAAGCGGCGCGTTGCTATACTATGTGCGTAATGAAACTCAACATAGTACTACAACAGAAAGGAAATAGTAATGATAACATCAACTGTATACATACATATATATTTACATGACAGGAGTCATTACTTCAGTCTATACATATATATATGTATTAATAGCAGATGAAATAAGGACGGCAAAATCCCCAATGCTAAAAGTAGAGGCAGAACTAGCAGGAGTAGGCTATGTGCAACGAGTCCAAATCGGAGTCATAGTGGAGCTGCAAGTCTAGGATCTCAATACAAGGAGTGGCCGTTGAGTCCGTCGCCAGCATCTGAGAATGATGCGGAAAATATAGAACGAGGTGAGAATTTAAGGAAATTCTCAGTAGGGTCCACGTGTGGTGTTTGACCGACGTCACATTCATCCTCAGTTGCCTCGGGTTTTATTTAATTATAAAAATATGTTTTCAAACTAAGCTACCCATTTCAATGAGTTCAATAAAACATCTGGTTCGAGGCAAGGTTCAGTTTTACTTTAGATAGCATAAGAAACAAAATAGGCTACTAACAGTAAAACATAGGATAATGAGCCTAGCAAATAAACATATAGTAGTACGTAAATATAACAGATAAACGGTAAACTTCCTGAAATAATCATACCATGTAATCATGCATTCAAGTAATCATGCAAACTCATACTTGAACTTTCCTTCATAAACTTTTCATTTCCTTTCATCATTTTTCCATCTCTTGGTCCCCTGGGAGTTCTTGGCCATTTAGACTCCTGGGTAATAGTCTGCTTATCAGGATCGAGCTCGTTCCTATACAGGAATTGCCGGGTTTACTTTCCCCGACGTTCCCACCGATCTATTCCCCTTAACTTCTTATCCGGGGCTGGCCCAAGTAGCATGGAACTTTCATAGTACATAATCTTTTTCATAACTTTCATAACTTCCTTAAGGATGCATATGCATTAACATAGAATTCATAACTTGTGCATGGGTCTTACTGTAATTTCGGCAGTATAACGGAACGTGTCCGCTTCCCCATGAATAGTGCCAACATACCAGAACATCAATTTATCACAAGGATTACAATATTACATTCATATTCCAATATTGAACTCACATCAACATCGAATTCATTAAGGCAGAGTTTCTGCCTTAGCATATTCAATCAACCTGGTTTTTATAATTCAAGCCATAATTCCTACTTAACTCATCTAGACCTCAAATTTGAGTATGTAAAAGTGTTATGTTTCTATTTTCTAACCTCTTTGGTCCCATCTAATTCTGATATCTATAGCTCAAGATATTCAGATTTTATCCCGGCATGCCCAGTGGCTTGCTAGAATCAGGCAACTAAAAGTAAAACTCTACTAAAAATTGAAAACTGACTCAAATGATACGAAATTTGACTCATATTAAAGTTAACAGGATAAGGTTTCATTTACAAAAAGTCCCGTCCCATTTGGCTTGGTAGGGCTCGAGTTATAAGCCCTGAAACTTAGTCTTCTTGAATTGTTCTGATTTGGCTCGATTTGGACATAGGTCAACTTTTTCAAATCACTGGGAACTAATAGGGCAGTAACAAACTCGGAATTTCTGGGTAGGATGTTCTCCTATGTGTAAGCTTTCCAACAAAATTAGTTTCACTCGATTTGGAGTTGTATAGGGTGAGTTACACCCTTTTCAACCCAAACTACCCGGGTGGATGTCTGGGTTCCTAGGTCAAACTTCAAAAAATCATATCTCTCTCAATATTAATCCGATGATCTTATATGATATATGTATGGAAAGCCCTAGATGTCTAGTTTCACATAAAAATGGTTTCATTAATTCCGAATGGCGGGAGGCGGAGCCGTACACTCTGCCGTACGGACTGCCGAGGGTTTTGAGTTTTCCTGCCTTTCAACTTTTTCATATCTTCATCCTTTCTCACTTTTAGTTCAAATTTTAGCCTTATAAATAGCCCATAACCCAGCTATAATTCATCATAATCAATCAATTAGCATATCAGAATTAAGGAATTAAATCACTACCAATCATTCAAGAGTCAGAAAATCAAGTAAGAAGAAAACCCCTACCTCTTACTATGAATGATTTTGGTTGAGTTTGTAGCGGGAACTTGATTGAATCTCAAAGTTGGGTGGAGTTGGGTGAGTGAAGAAAAGAAAAGGGAGAGCTGAAGTGAAGAAGGGGTTATGTAGAAGGGGTCTGAATCAGAGGAGGAGAGAGTGTTATATAGGCATGAGTGGGAGTTAACTTGGAAGGTTTTGATTGGCCTCAAAACATAAGGTTGAGTTTCAGCCAACCTTGCTTTCCACGTCGTCTTATTTGTGTGGTAGAATTGCTATCCACGTCGCCTAAAGTGGGACTAGTTTCCAAGATGAAATCGGAACTCGTACTCTCTCTAAAGTCGGAGCTCGTGAACATCCTGCATATGAATTCGGAACTCGGAAAACATATCCAGTTTAGTCGAAACTTGAAAGCAGAGCCTAATGTGAAGCCAAGCACTTAAAGTCGGAAGTCGGGAAATTAGGCAAAACGGATCAATTGTAAACAAAATTCCAGAGGTCGGAATTTACAACATTAATCTGTGTACCAGGAAATCGGGAATCATAGGATCTCGATATTGGAACTCGTACATTGTGAACATAAGGTCGGAAATCGGAATGTAGCCAGTTCATTCGAGCTTTAGAGACGAAGTCGGAATTCGGAAAATGCAAGGCAATCCGTCTGACCCCTCCTAAGGTCGGAAATCGGAAATCATGTCTGTCCAGTCTAGATGAATCCGGAAGTCGGGAATACTGATGGGCTCGGAAGTCGGAAGTCGCGGACGCTACAATACCACCCCCCTAAAAAAAATTTTGTCCTTAAAATTTAGTATCTGAGAATAGTCCAGGATATTCTTTCCTCATGTCCGATTCCAGTTCCCAAGTGTAGTCCTCCGTATTTTCTTGTCCCCATGCTACCTTTACTAACTGCACGGTCTTGTTCCGAAGTTGTCTGGTGCTTCTATCTACGATCCGTGTTGGTCGTATGCGGAAAGTCAGATCCTCTTTTAACTGTATTGATTCAGGTTCTAGGAAGTGTGTGGGGTCAGATTGATACTTTATGAGTTGGGAGACATGAAAAACATCATGGAGGTTTGATAGATGTGGAGGCAAAGCGACTTGGTATGCAACTGATCCAATTTGCTTCAAGATTTGGAATGGGCTAATAAAGCGAGGATTTAGCTTCTTGACTTTGATTGCTCTACCAATTCCTGTTGTAGGAGTAACCTTCAGAAATACGTGGTCTCCTTCTTGAAATTCCAGAGGTTTTCTCCTGGTATCCACTTAACTCTTCTGGCGGCTTTGAGCGACAAGCATCTTGCTTCGTATTTTCTTGATCTGCTCAGTGGTCTGCTCGACTAAATCAGGCCCCAATAAAGTTGATTCTCCTGTCTCATACCAAAGACAGGGAGATTGGCACTTCCGTCCATACAAAGGCCGTAAGGAGCCATGCCGATGCTAGCGTGATAGCTATTATTGTATGCGAATTCGGCCAACGGTAAGTATCGATCCCAACTTCCTGTTGCTCCAAAGATATAAGCTCGTAGCATATCTTCCAAGGTTTGAATTGTTCTTTAGTTTGGCCATCTGTCATGGGTGATATGCAAAGGCTTAAACACAGCTTTGCACCGAACGCTTTTTGTAAAGTTCCCCAGAATCGTGAGGTAAACCTCAGGTCTCGATCAGAGATAATAGTTGAAGGAGTCCCATGCAACCTTATAATCTCTTGAATATACAGCTGAGCTAGTTTTTCCAGCGGATAATTTGCTCGAACAGGCAGGAAATGAGCAGATTTGGTTAATCTATCCACAATAACCCATATCGCATCATATCCTGCTGATGTCCTTGGTAACCCCATTATAAAATCCATGGAGATACTCTCCCACTTCCACTCAGGGATTTCCAAGGGTTGTAACATCCCAGAAGGTTTCTGATGTTCCGCTCTCACCTTCTGACAGGTCAAGCATCTGCCCACGAAGTTTGCTACATCTGACTTCATGCCCGGCCACCAAAACATCTTCTTGAGGTCTTGATACATCTTGCTTATGCCAGGATGTACAGCGAATTCACCCCTATGCGCTTCTCCTAAAATTCTTGTTCGGAGATCGTTCCTTTCGAGAACACATACTCTGTCTTGATACTGCCAGATGCCCTCTTTATCTTAGGCAAAACCTATTAGCCTCCCCGATTGCACGAGATTAATCGTATGCTGAAAACTAGCATCCTGCTGCTGTGCTTGTCGAATCTGGTCCTTAAAGCTACTGGTTATCTTTATTTGGTATAACTGAAGAGTTTTGGGAGTAGTAAGAATTCCCAAATTAAGATTTCGGAAGCTTTCAATAAGCTCCGTCTCCTTAATCATCATCCAGGCGACAGTCAACGATTTCCTGCTCAATGCATCTGCCACGATGTTTGCTTTACCTGGGTGGTATTTCAGTTCAAATTCATAGTCTTTAAGGAGTTCCATCCATCTCCGTTGCCTCATGTTTAATTCCTTCTGATCAAAGAGGTACTTCAAACTCTTATGATCAGAAAAGACCTCAAACTTCACTCCGTACAGGTGATGTCTCCATATCTTCAAAGAAAATACTACTGCTGCTAATTCGAGGTCGTGAGTCGGGTAGTTCCTTTCGTGTGGCTTCAATTGCCTGGAGGCGTACGCGACCACCTTTCCGGTTTGCATCAACACGCACCCTAACCCTTATTGGGAAGCGTCGCAATAGACCTCAAATGGTCCATGAGGGTCTGGTAGGGCTAGCACTGGTGTCGTGGTCAATCTCCTCTTCAAATCTTGAAAACTTTGTTCGCACTTCGGTGTCCACTCAAATGGAACATTCTTTCTGGTCAGCTTGGTTAAGGGCAAGGCTATTCGAGAAAAATCTTTAACGAACCGCTTGTAATATCCAGCTAAGCCCAAAAAACTCCTGACTTCAGAGACTGTGGTCGGTTTTTCCCAGTTTAGAACTGCTTCTACTTTGCTGGGGTCGACGGAGATTCCTCCAGATGACACTACGTGGCCGAGAAATTTTACCTCCTTAATCCAAAATTCACATTTGGATATAGAGTTTCTTTTCTATTAGAATTTGCAGAACTATCCGCAAGTGTTCCGCATGCTCTTGCTCCGCCTTCGAGTAGACAAGTATATCGTCGACGAAGACCACTACAAACTTGTCCAGATATGGACGGAATATTCGATTCATGTAATCCATGAATACTGCTGGTGCGTTCATCAATCCAAACGACATCACCGTATACTCATAGTGTCCGTAACGAGTTCGAAAAGCTGTCTTAGGGATATCTTGTTCCCGAACTCGAATCTGGTGGTATCCAGAGCGCAAGTCAATCTTGGAGAATACTGTTGCACCTTGTAGTTGGTCCATGAGATCATCAATTCTTGGCAATGGATATTTATTCTTAATTGTCACTTTGTTAAACTGCCTATAATCCACACATAAGCGCATGCTTCCATCTTTCTTTTTGACCAACAGAACCGGAGCTCCCCATGGCGACGCGCTTGGCCGTATGAATCCTTTCTCTAAAAGTTCTTCGATCTGCCTTTTTAGTTCCGTCAGCTCCATAGGTGACATACGATATGGAGCTATAGATATTGGTCCCGTACCTGGAACCAACTCGATGGTAAACTCAATCTCTCTCTCTGGAGGAAATTCAGGAATATCTTCTGGAAAAACCTCAGGATATTCCTTGACAACCGGAGTCTCTTCTAGTTCCTGCTCAGCTTCTGTCGCATTAGCTGACAAGAGTATATACCCTTGCTTCTTTGGCCCGAAAGAATTCAAATAGAAGAGTGTTGCGGTCTGGGATTCAGAAAGTGAGACAGAGGGGAGTACCACTGTCTTATCAGAGCAATTGAGTACGACTCGATTAGCAGAAAGCCAATCCATGCCCAGAATTATGTCAAGACCAGACAGAGGGATACAAATCAAATTGGCGGCAAAGGTCCTACCCTCAATTCGAAGGGAAACATTAATGCATACTTGACTAGTTCTAACAGGTCCATTAGTAGGAGTAGAAACCAATAGATCATAAGATAATTCAGAAATTGGCAATTGCAAGGCAGTTACACAGCTATGAGAAATAAATGAATGTGAAGCACCCGAATCATAGAGTACAGTTAGAGTCTCACCGTCCACGTCACAAGTGCCTTGGATTAGCCCTTCCGACTGATCAGCTTCTTCTGCACTCATTGTAAAGACCCGTCCTTGTCGCTGGGGTCGAGGCGGCTGTGATGGATTTCTAGTTGGACACTCATAAATCTTGTGGCCTGGCTTGCCACATCCGTAGCAGACATTCTGGCCTGCCAAACATGGCCGATCGCCATGATTCTTACCGCATTTGGTGCAGGTTGAATTTGGAAAAGGCCTTTGGGGTTGCTTGCCCTTGTTGCTTGCCGGCGGAAGTCTCCGCTGTTGTTGTACGTTGGGCTTAAATCTTGGGCCCTGTGGGGCTAACCCCCTCCTGAAATTCCCACCAGATGCTCTGGCTGCAGCTAATTTTGAATTGCAGTCCTCCACCAGTCGGCATTTATTCACCAATGTAGGGAAATCCCTAATCTCCATTGGCCCTATCGCGGTAAGAATGTCTTCTCGTAGCCCTCCTTCGAATTTAATGCACTTCCACGCTTCATCCGGGTTCCGCTGATAAATTGTGGAGAATTTGCATAGCTCCTCAAATCGAGCAATATATTCGGGTACTGTCCGATTTCCTTGACCCAGCTGCATAAACTCGAGTTCCTTAGCATTTCGAACGGAAGCCGGAAAGTACTTCTGGTAAAATACATCCTTAAAGATCGCCCAGGTGACTACCATCTGAGATTCCTCGAACAATCTCCGTATGCCGTTCCACCAGAACTCGGCGTCTGCCTCGAGCATATAGGTGGCAAAAGTCACCTTCTGACGATCTGAGCAATCTAGAACAGAGAAAATCTTCTCCATGACTTTGATCCACTCATCGGCTTTATCAGGGTTATACGCCCCTCGGAAGCTGGGCGGATTCGCCTTTCTAAACTCAGCAAATTTTAGATATTCCAGGTTAGCCTCTAGGCCATGTGGGTTCCTTCACACGGCCGCAGTCGCCGCCTAGCTGCTCCATCATCCGTGAGTCGCGCAGCTTGCTCCCGCATTGCGTGAGCCATTTCTTGCATTGTGGCCATCAGGTCATTCGGGTCCTCTCGAGCTGGTTCTGCACGCGGTCTGCCTCGCCTTCCGGAAGCCATTAAGTTCTGAGCACACAAAACAAAAGTTATTGAGTTGATCAGGCTCAATACTAAGTCTAATGTGCTAGTAAATAACAATGACACTGGCCAGCATGTCATACACATGCACAACTATATCTCAACCATACAGGCAAGATTTAATGCATGTCATTAGCTAAAAACACAGAATATGCGTGAAGCATAGTCAGTCCAATCCTCAGGCCTTAGCTAGGACGAACCAGGCTCTGATACCAAAAATGTAACACCCTACTAATTTAATGTTATGCTTAAGTCATAGCATTCAATTAAGTAGACTGTGTTATCAAGTTAATATTCTCATAAATTTCATGTTTTGTATTACAAACAATGAGCAAGCGTTGCTATACTATGTGCGTAATGAAACTCAACATAGTACTACAACAGATAGGAAATAGTAATGATAACATCAACTGTATACATACATATATATTTACATGACAGGAGTCATTGCTTCAGTCTATACATATATATATGTATTAATAGCAGATGAAATAAGGACGGCAAAATCCCCAATGCTAAAAGTAGAGGCAGAACTAGCAGGAGTAGGCTATGTGCAACGAGTCCAAATCGGAGTCATAGTGGAGCTGCAAGTCTAGGATCTCAATACAAGGAGTGGCCGTTGAGTCCGTCGCCAGCATCTGAGAATGATGCGGAAAATATAAAACAAGGTGAGAATTTAAGGAAATTCTCAGTAGGGTCCACGTGTGGTGTTTGACCGACGTCACATTCATCCTCAGTTGCCTCGGGTTTTATTTAATTATAAAAATATGTTTTCAAACTAAGCTACCCATTTCAATGAGTTCAATAAAATATCTAGTTCGAGGCAAGGTTCAGTTTTACTTTAGATAGCATAAGAAACAGAATAGGCTACTAACAGTAAAACATAGGATAATGAGCCTAGCAAATAAACATATAGTAGTACGTAAATATAACAGATAAACGGTAAACTTCCTGAAATAATCATACCATGTAATCATGCATTCAAGTAATCATGCAAACTCATACTTGAACTTTCCTTCATAAACTTTTCATTTCCTTTCATCATTTTTCCATCTCTTGGTCCCCTGGGAGTTCTTGGCCATTTAGACTCCTGGGTAATAGTCTGCTTATCAGGATCGAGCTCGTTCCTATACAGGAATTGCCGGGTTTACTTTCCCCGACGTTCCCACCGATCTATTCCCCTTAACTTCTTATCCGGGGCTGGCCCAAGTAGCATGGAACTTTCATAGTACATAATCTTTTTCATAACTTTCATAACTTTCTTAAGGATGCACATGCATTAACATAGAATTCATAACTTGTGCATGGGTCTTACTGTAATTTCGGCAGCATAACGGAACGTGTCCGCTTCCCCATGAATAGTGCCAACATACCAGAACATCAATTTATCACAAGGATTACAATATTACATTCATATTCCAATATTGAACTCACATCAACATCGAATTCATTAAGGCAGAGTTTCTGCCTTAGCATATTCAATCAACCCGGTTTTTATAATTCAAGCCATAATTCCTACTTAACTCATCTAGACCTCAAATTTGAGTATGTAAAAGTGTTATGTTTCTATTTTCTAACCTCTTTGGTCCCATCTAATTCTGATATCTATAGCTCAAGATATTCAGATTTTATCCCGGCATGCCCAGTGGCTTGCTAGAATCAGGCAACTAAAAGTAAAACTCCACTAAAAATTGAAAACTGACTCAAATGATACAGAATTTGACTCATATTAAAGTTAACAGGATAAGGTTTCATTTACAAAAAGTCCCGTCCCATTTGGCTTGGTAGGGCTCGAGTTATAAGCCCTGAAACTTAGTCTTCTTGAATTGTTCTGATTTGGCTCGATTTGGACATAGGTCAACTTTTTCAAATCACTGGGAACTAATAGGGTGGTAACAAACTCGGAATTTCTGGGTAGGATGTTCTCCTATGTGTAAGCTTTCCAACAAAATTAGTTTCACTCGATTTGGAGTTGTATAGGGTGAGTTACACCCTTTTCAACCCAAACTGCCCGGGTGGATGTCTGGGTTCCTAGGTCAAACTTCAAAAAATCATATCTCTCTCAATATTAATCCGATGATCTTATATGATATATGTATGGAAAGCCCTAGATGTCTAGTTTCACATAAAAATGGTTTCATTAATTTCGAATGGCGGGAGGCGGAGCCGTACACTCTGCCGTACGGACTGCCGAGGGTTTTGAGTTTTCCTGTCTTTCAACTTTTTCATATCTTCATCCTTTCTCACTTTTAGTTCAAATTTTAGCCTTATAAACAGCCCATAACCCAGCTATAATTCATCATAATCAATCAATTAGCATATCAGAATTAAGGAATTAAATCACTACCAATCATTCAAGAGTCAGAAAATCAAGTAAGAAGAAAACCCCTACCTCTTACTATGAATGATTTTGGTTGAGTTTGTAGCGGAAACTTGATTGAATCTCAAAGTTGGGTGAAGTTGGGTGAGTGAAGAAAAGAAAAGGGAGAGCTGAAGTGAAGAAGGGGTTACGTAGAAGGGGTCTGAATCAGAGGAGGAGAGAGTATTATATAGGCATGAGTGGGAGTTAACTTGAAAGGTTTTGATTGGCCTCAAAACATAAGGTTGAGTTTCAGCCAACCTTGCTTTCCACGTTGTCTTATTTATGTGGTAGAATTGCTATCCACGTCGCCTAAAGCGGGACTAGTTTCTAGTATATTCTGAAGATGAAATCGGAACTCGTACTCTCTCTAAAGTCGGAGCTCGTGAACATCCTGCATATGAATTCGGAACTCGGAAAACATATCCAGTTTAGTCGAAACTTGAAAGCAGAGCCTAATGTGAAGCCAAGCACTTAAAGTCGGAAGTCGGGAAATTAGGCAAAACGGATCAATTGTAAACAAAATTCTGGAGGTCGGAATTTACAACATTAATCCGTGTACCAGGAAATCGGGAATCATAGGATCTCGATATCGGAACTCGTACATTGTGAACATAAGGTCGGAAATCGGAATGTAGCCAGTTCATTCGAGCTTTAGAGACGAAGTCGGAATTCGGAAAATGCAAGGCAATCCGTCTGACCCCTCCTAAGGTCAGAAATCGGAAATCATGTCTGTCCAGTCTAGATGAATCCGGAAGTCGGGAATACTGATGGGCTCGGAAGTCGGAAGTCGCGGATGCTACACAACTCCTTTTTCTGATGAACAGGTTAACTACATGAATGCCCAGAAGCACAACTTTAACTCCAACACCTATATTCCTGGGCAACAGTTCAATCAGCCTCCATAAGAGAAGAAGCCCAACCTAGAAGACATGTTTCAACAATTTATGAAGAGCCACATGTCTTTTGTAGAGAAGACTGAAGCTTTTATGGAGAGGACAGAGGCTCAATTTAGAGCTCATGATGCTGCAATAAAAAACTTAGAGCATCAAGTGGGGCAAATTTCCAAGCAGTTAGTTGAAAGCCACCGGGTTCCTTACCTAGCATTACCACTGAAAATCCAAGGGAGCATGTCAATGCAATCATACTGAGAAGTGGTAAAGAATTGACTGAATCTGAAAAGGAAGAAGTAAGGGTAGAAGAAAAGCCCGCTAAAGATTCCACTACGGCACTACCTGAGGAGAAAGGATATGTGGCATCTCCTGCTTATGACCCTCCAATTCCTTATCCTCAAAGGGTGAAGCAACAAAAGAAGGAACCAAAAGAGCAGCAATTTCTTAAGGTCCTTGATGTGCTTAAAAAGCTCCACATCAATATTCCGTTTGCTGAGGCATTGGAGCGAATGCCAAACTATGCCGAGTTTATGAAGGAGCTACTCTCTAAGAAAAGGAAATTGGATGTTGATGAGACTATACCACTCACTGAGGAGTGTTCGGCAATCATTCAGAGGAAATTGCCACCTAAGTTGAAGGACCCTGGGAGCTTCACTATTCCATGCACCATTGGTGATTTGAGGATTGACAAGGCACTATGTGATCTTGGAGCAAGTATCAATCTGATGCCTTTGTCACTTGTGTATAGATTGGGTATTACTGAAGTGAAGCCTACAAGGGTATCTCTGCAGTTGGCTGATAGATCTGTCAAACTTCCCTATGGTATTATTGAAGATGTTTTGGTGAAGGTGGACCGTTTCTTCGTTCCCACTGATTTTTTGATTCTTGATATGGAGGAAGATGTCAATCTCCCTCTAATTCTTGGCCGTCCATTTTTGGCCACTAGCAGAGCCCTGATTGATGTAGAAGAAAGGGAGCTAACTCTGAGATTTCAGAATAATAAAGTGAAGTTCAAAGTGTTCTAAGCAATGGACTCTACCACAAAGATAGCTCAATGCTATAAAGTGGATGTAGTGGAAGCTAACTTGAGTACTTCAGTCCCCGCATCACATGCCAAACCTCCTTGGGAGCCTCCATTAATGAAGAGCAGAACAAAGAAGAAAGAGAAAAGGGTGGAGGATGATGATCTTAAACCACCTGAGAAGCCACCAGAAGCTCTCCACTTGCCATTCGAGCCTAATTCTATCTCATTGGTTTTTGGGAAGAAGAACCACCATCTTGGTGATAAAGCACCAATGAAGAGGAGGAAGGAACCACCTTGAGTGACAAGAGCATGTCCAACTTAAGGACATTAAACCAAAGTGCTTGTTAGGAGACAACCTAACTTTTCTAACTCTTCTTTAATTTTTTAATTTTTTTTTTGTTTTTCTTTTGATTTGGATAAAATTTTAGTTTTGATTAATTTTACTTTATTTAATTTTGTTTTGTAGGTTTATTGGAGCAATTAGGAAGTGCATAAGTGGAGGAAAAAGCCACATAGGGCGTGCAGCAGACATACATGTGCTGGGGAGTAACCTTCCTTTCCTTTCCCTCTTGATTTTATTTTCATGCATTAGGGACAATGCATAATTTTAAGTTGGGGGTTGGGAAAATCCATTATTACACTTTCTTATTTGTTCCTGTTTCATTTTGTTAGTTTTGTTGATTAGGTTGTTAGTGTTTTTTTTTAATTTCAATTTTCTACTAAAAAAAAAATTTTTTTTGTCTTTTTTTTTTTTAGTCAATTGGTTGTTGTTGTCTGTGCCTATGATATGAAATATTGCTCTGTTTGTTATCTCTTAAGTAACTTTGGATCCAGATTTAAGTCTTGAAAATCTTCTTGTGCTTTTACTATTGAATTGAGAAGGATCATTTTCTTCCGCTTTGATAAGAGTTAGCAACTTAAGATAGGTGATCTTTATGCTTTTATGCTTTATTTAGGTTGAGATATGCATTTTTATTCATGTGAATCTCTCTTGAAATATATGTGAGTGAATCTTGCCTTAGAAGTGATTTAGGCCATGTTTGGTAGCTATAATTGAGCCTCATTGCCCACCCTTGGTCATTGATTCTTAGTCACCCTATTTGAGTCTTAAAGCCTATTCTTGGATTGAACCACATTATAAGCCTAATGCCCTTCCTTGCTTTTCCTTTTTGATCCCATAGTTTACCCTCAAGCCTTAGCTTCTAAATTCATTTGAATAGGGTAATATCTCCACTACCACAACCTCATGCTTGCTAAAATCAAAAGGTGGAGTAAGAAAATATGAAAAAAAAAGAAAAAAAAAGAAAGAAGGAGAAAAAAGGGTGAAAGAATGAAGGAGTAATGAAAAAAAAAAATTTGGCAATACAAGGAAAATATAATGCCAAGGTTCAACGAGAAAAGCATGATGGTTGCCAAGCAACTAAGTTGGGGGTACTCCAAGGAGAATGAATTAGAGGTGAGGATTCCTTAAGTTGAGGGGATTAATTGAGCTTAAATGACTATTCCATCATACCCCTTACCTTGGCCTACCGTTACAAGCTAAGAAAAGTCCTTTTGATCTTTAGCTAAGTGACATTCATGTAGAAACAGAGAGAGAGGATCATGGATAGTGTGATGTTTTTGTCTTTTCTTAAACATGGCATAAGCATAGGGTGAGTCAATTCTTTGTTGATTTTCTCTTGTACACACACACTTGATCCATTCTTTTGACAATGTAATTGCACAATTAGATGGTCCTGGTACTTAGATTTTGATCCTTGGTAACTTTTAAGTTATGGAGCAATGATGAGGAATTCCATAGGCAACAACTTTTATCTTAACCATTTTGTCTAGTGAGTCCTTTTGTTTTAAGTGTTTTTGGTTGAGTCTTTTGTTTTTCTATTTTTGAGTCTTTGAGTTGAGTTTTGCTTGGGGACAAGCAAGTACTTAAGTTGGGGGTTGTGATAATTCCATTTGGTGAGTTATATTTTTAGTTAGTTTTTATTTAATTTAAGACATAGTTGTTTAATTTTGTTGCTATTTTGTTTTATTTTAATTAAGTAGTTTAGATTTGGCGCTATTTTCATTTTCTGTTATTTTCTTATATTTTAGATACTTATTTTGGGCTTATGTTGATTGTCATTAGGTAGAAGCACTCAAGTTGGAATTTTGATCCATGATAGAGCTTATCTTGCATAAAATCAAGACCTTTCAGCATTGAAAATTCGATATCTAGCTCTCTAGAAATCGGATTATGATGATTTAAGATTCTTTGGAAAGAAGAGAAGAAGATCTTCAACTTTGTTGTTGGATACTTTTTCCAATTCTCAAGTTTTCTAGGAGAAAAAGGCAAAACAAGATTGAAGCTTCATCTCGTTTTTTATGCTATCAAGTCTGACCTTTCATCACTATTTCGCTTATATCTTGAGCTGTAGAATCCGATTGAGGTGATTCTTGTTGCGTTGGAAAGCTTACTCAAAGATCTACAATCACTATTTCTACCGCCGAGGCCAAATTCCAACTATTCTGACCGCTATAGAGCTTGGAAGTGTGTAAAAATAGTTGGCATTGTTAGGCATGTGTAACGTCCGATTTCCGACTTCCGATCTCATTTCATGTTGAAATTTCCGATTTCCGAGTTTGTCTTGTAAATTCCGACTTCCGACCTTAGTCATAGTTTCAAATTCCGACTTCGTTTCCAAGGCTTAAGGGCCGGCTGCATTTTCCGATTTCCGACCTAACACTCCGACGTCCGATTTTATCTCGACCAGAAATGGACACGAGATCAGATTTTTGAACTTGTCTCCCGGTCCGAGTCAAATTTTCACGAGTTCCGATCTCGGGTTTAATACCAAGAGCTCTCATTTCTCTATCCTTCCGAGTTCCGAGATCGAGGTCCTACAACTCACGACTTCCGACTTTAAGTGCTTGGCTTCACATCAGGCTTTGCTTTCAAGTTTCAAATAAACTGGATACGCGCCCCCGAGTTCCGATTTCATATGGGGATGTTCACGAGTTCCGATTTTATAAAGAATACGAGTTCCGACTTCATTTTCAGAATATACTGGAAACTAGTCCCACTTTAGGCGACGTGGAGAGCAATTCTACCACACAAAGAGGGCAACGTGAAGAGTAAGGCTGGCTGAAACTCAGCTTTATGTTTTGAGATCAATCAAAACCTTCCAAGTTAACTCCCACTCATGCCTATATAACACTCTCTCCTCCTCTGATTCAGACCCCCTTCTACGTAACTTAGAACTCACTTCAGCTCTCTCTTTTCTTTTTTTCCACTCACCCAACTCCACCCAACTTTGAGATTCACTCAAGTTCCAGCTACAAACTCAACCAAAATCATTCATAGTAAGAGGTAGAGGTTCTAAATTCTTACTTGACTTTTTGATTCTTGAAGGATTGATAGCGGTCCAATTTCTTAATTTTGATATGTTGATTGAATAATTATGATGAATTATAGCTGAGTTATGGGCTGTTTATGGGGTTAACACCTGTATTGAAAGTGAGGAAGAATGAAGATATGAAAAAGTTGGGAGGCTGGAAAACTCAAAAACCCTCGGCAGTCCGTACGGCGGAGTGTACGGCTTCGCCTCCCGCTGTTAAAAATTAACGAGACCATTTTTAGGTGAAACTAGACATTCAGGGCTTTCCACACATATATCATAATAGGTCATTGGATTAGTATAGAATTAGTTATGGATTTTTGAATTTAGACCTAGAAATCTGGGTTCTCACCCGGGCAGCATGGGTTGAGAAGGGTGTATCTCACCCTATACAACCTCAAATTGAGTGCAACCAAAGATGTTTGAAAGCTAACACATGAGAGAACATCCCATAAAAATTTCAGAATTTAATTCGTTGTCATTTGTTCCCAGAACCTCAATGAAGTTGGCTTAGATTAAAACTGGCCTAGAACAGGACAGCCCAGTAGGGTAATGTTTCGAGACTCATAACTCAAAATCCACTTAAGCAAATAACATGAAACCTAACTCATTTTAAAGCTTGTTGTGTTAGCTTCATTTTGATATAAAATTCGCATGATTTTATTTAGTTTTCGATTTTTAGTGAATTTTATTCCATAGGAACCCCATTCTGGCTAGGAACAGGACAGGCTGAGATAAAATGTTTATATCTAAAGTTATACACCTCAAAACGAGAGGGGACCAAAGAGAGTAGAAAGTAGACATATAAGGCTATAACATATCCAAAAATGATAATTTAATGAGCTGAATTGAATAGAAATTGGAGCATGCCAAACTCGGGCAGAGCAGGGAAGGACAAGCTGAAACCTTCTTAATGCTTGATTTGCAATTGTTGAATGATGTTATAAGTGTTTATACATATTTGCTGGTCTATACAAAAATTATTAGTTGTGTGACTGTACTGATTGTCTGGCACTATTCATGGGGAAGCGGACTTGATCCGTTATGCCGCCAAAATCTCGGTAAGAAGTTCATATGTTGTGAAACTTTATGATATTTTGAATGCATCATATTCAAGAGACAAACTAGATGTGCATTCTTTTCATGATATTACAAGAAATTCCATATCACTTGGGCCAGCCCCGGAATAAATTAAGGGGAATAGATCAGTGGAAAGGTCGGGGAAAGTAAACCTGGCCATCCTGTATAGGAACGAGCTCGATCCTGAAAAGCGGACTATTACCCAGGAGTATATGGCCAATGACTCCCAGGGGACCAAGGATGGAAGTAAGTTATAACAGGCGAAAGCCTCCAAGAATAAGATGCATCTTCTCATTGCACATGCATATGTATGGTGTAATACTTTTCTATTGATTGTTCTAGATCTCTGTTTATTATTCATGACATACTATTGTTCCGCTGTGTTTACTGTTGAGTACATTAGTATATCTGTTAATTAAAATTGAGTTTGTTTCGGTGTATGTTTTACAAGCAAATATTTAAAATGAATATTATCGTTTTATGATACTATTCGAAAAATGTTGTACGACCGAAACAACTGGGAATGACAGCGATGACAGATGTATAGAAGTTAGGATTTTCTACTGAGAAATATTCATTTCTCACCCTATTGTATGTTCCGCGTCATTCTCAGACCATGGAGCACGCGGCGACCGGGGTTCTATTCGTTGAGTTTCCTGAGCTTCACATCCACATCGACCCTTTTCTAGACTCTATATATATATCTGGCAAAGCGCTGCTTGTATTTCTTCTTCCAGAGGGACTTTGCTGTACCAGTTATGCACCCTCTTTTTGATCCTACTGTCCCTTACATTGCTATACCTCTTTATATGGCCCATCCATTTCCACCGCCACCAAAGAGCAAAGACTCGCAAAGACTAGCCGCACCAGCAGCTCCAGTTCCCATGGCCCCTCCTGCTTCACCACCGCAACCGATGTCGTCGGCCTCGACCCCAGAGGAGGATCCGTCCGAGACAGCTAGTTCTTCGTCATCCTCTGCTCCCGGTGCCGGGCATCCTCCAGCTGACGCCGCCATGGCGAACGGGTTCCTTTCATCGGACTCTATGTAGATAGTGCGCATGCTGTAGTGGGGATAGATGTACAGAATGACCCTCTTTTGACAGTTTGGGTCATGGTTGGATGGGTAGATATTAGGAATGTACATGAAATGTCCCATGGGGACCAGTTAGGGTGCAGTTCATAGATACTGGCCGTTTCATTTTGTATTAGCGGCCTCATTTTGACAAACTTTAAAATCAGATATCTATGTACATATCTATGATGCCGTTTGCAGTTATTCTGTTCTTATTGTATTTTTAATTATGTTAAGTTATTTACAGTTACCGATTGATTGGTATTTATTCCGCCATCACGCAGAAAAATTTGCTATGAGATCAAGTATTCTTATGCGAGACCTTAGTACTAATACAGAAAGAGAAATTTAATCAGTATTACACGTAATCTCTTATCAAATAGGTTATTATGACTTAAGCATAGTACTTTGTCTGGTAAGGTGTTATAGCATGCGCTATAAGCGCCTTGCCTTCTTATAGCGACGCCGTTTGCGACAAGTTCTTTGGTTCGGGCCAAAATTCGAGAAAAGGATCCGTAGACTATAAAAGGCAACACATAAGGTCAAAAAAATAGATCCCTAGAGACACACACACCCTTCCAAGATAGAAGACTTCTTCCAGAGAGATTGAAGGTGAAGATTCAAGGATTCCAGAGCTCAAGTTCAACACGGAGAGATCCGCATTCTTCCGAATCTTTGTCTCTAGCCAGAATTCTCCATGGCTTTTGCTTCTTCTATCTTCTCATCTTCATACTCTTTCATTGTTTTCTTTTTTTTAGTTATGAACTAGTTTTCTTTTGCTAGGGCGTTAATGGACCCTTTTCGTATGGCAAGTTTATTCATGGATTAATGTTAATCTTGTTTTCTATCTCTATTGCTTAGTGTTTTTGTTTGTTCTTATTGCTTTTAATTGCTTGATCTCCAATTAATTGATTTGCGGATTTACAATAACTCGAGAGAGGGTTTGTGAATAGAGCTTCTTAACATAAACACCGTGAACTGAGCGAAAACTAGAGATAGACAAACGCAGTTCATGCGGTCAATATAGGAACCTATAGAGCTTCAACCTTTACCTAGATTACTTTGTGCTAAGAGATTAGGCAATCAATTTAGGACAAAGAGTATTGCTTGACCTCGAGAGAGGCTAGGAATAAACTAAGAGGAACCGATCGTGAGTCAATTAGGATAGGAACTGATTAACAGAAATTCACAGTAAATGTGTCTACAATAGGTGAAATTAATTAGCCCTAGCATCCATCCCATTGCATTTGTTTACCTAGTTAGCATCCGTCTACATTATTTATTTTATTTTGTTCGAATTTTAATTTCTTTCTCCGTGAATTCATTGCATCCAAATAGTCATCCCTTAAACTATCCGGTATTTGATCTATCCTCGTGGGAACGATACTTTTCTCATCACTTTATTACTTGTACGATCTGGTATACTTGCCGGAGCCACATCAAAGTCTTAATCCTTAAGGAATTGGTTTCTCTTTGTGCTTTAAGTTCTTTTGGTAATTGATTGGAAGTAAGTCTTAATCCATAAGGAATTGGTTTCTCTTTGTCTTTTTAGTTCTTTTTGCCATTTATTGGAATCAAGTCTAAATCCTTAAGGAATTGAGTTCTCTTTGTCGTTTAAGTTATTTTTGGTATTGATTAGAATCAAGTCTTAATCCACAATGAATTGTTTTCTCTTTGTCTTTTAAGTTCTTTTTGCTGTTTATTGGAATCAAGTCTTAATCCTTAACGAATTGGTTACTCTTTGCCCTTTATATTCTTTTGGCAATTGATTGGAAGTAAGTCTTAATCCTTAAGGAGTTGGTTTCCCTTTGTCCTTTAAGTTCTTTTTGGTATCGATTGAAATCAAATCTTAATCCATAATGAATTGGTTTCTCTTTATCTTTTAAGTTCTTTTTGCCATTGATTGGAATCAAGTCTTAATCCTTCACGAATTGGTTTCTCTTTGCCCTTTATGTTCTTTTGGCAATTGATTGGAAGTAAGTCTTAATCCTTAAGGAGTTGGTTTCCCTTTGTCCTTTAAGTTCTTTTTGGTATCGATTGGAATCAAATCTTAATCCATAATGAATTGGTTTCTCTTTGCCTTTTAAGTTCTTTTTGCCATTGATTGGAATGAAGTCTTAATCCTTGGGGAATTAGTTTCTCTTTGTGCTTTACGTTCTTTTGGTAATTGATTGGAAGTAAGTCTTAATCCTTAAGGAATTAGTTTCTCTTGGTCGTTTATGTTTTTTTGGCAATTGATTGGAAGTAAGTCTTAATCCTCAAGGAATTGGTTTCTCTTTGTCCTTTATGTTCTTTTTGGGGTTGATTGGAATCAAGTCTTAACCCATAATGAATTGGTTTCTCTTTGTCTTTTAAGTTCTCTTTGCCATTTATTGAAATCAAGTCTTAATCCTTGAGGAATTGGTTTCTCTTTGTCTTTTAAGTTCTTTTTGCTGTTTATTGGAATCAAGCCTTAATCCTTCATGAATTGGTTTCTCTTTGCCCTTTAAGTTCTTTTTGGTATTGATTGGAATGAAGTCTTATTCCTTAAGGAATTGGTTTCTCTTTGTCCTTTACGTTCTTTTGGTAATTGACTGGAAGTAAGTCTTAATCCTTAAGGAATTCGTTTCTCTTTTCCCTTTAAGTTCTTTTTGGTATTGAATGGAATCAAGTCTTAATCCATAATGAATTGGTTTCTCTTTGTCTTTTAAGTTCTTTTTGCCATTGATTGGAATGAAGTCTTAATCCTCGGGGAATTAGTTTCTCTTTGTGCTTTACGTTCTTTTGGTAATTGATTGGAAGTAAGTCTTAATCCTTAAGGAATTGGTTTCTCTTTGCCCTTTAAGTTCTTTTTGGTATTGATTGGAATCAAGTCTTAATCCATAATGAATTGGTTTCTCTTTGTCTTTTAAGTTCTTTTTGCCATTGTTTGGAATCAAGTCTTAATCCTTGAGGAATTGGTTTCTCTTTGTCTTTTAAATTCTTTTGGTAATTGATTGGAAGTAAGTCTTAATCCTTAAGGAATTGGTTTCTCTTTTTCCTTTAAGTTCCTTTTGGTTTTCATTGGAATCACATCTTAATCTATAATGAATTGGTTTCTCTTTGTCTTTCAAGTGCTTTTTGCCATTTATTGGAATCAAGTCTTAATCCTTGAGGAATTGGTCTCTCTTTGTCCTTTAAATTCTTTTGGCAATTGGTTGGAAGTAAGTCGTAATCCTTAAGGAATTGGCTTCTCTTTTCCTTTAAGTTCTTTTTACCATTGATTGGAATCAAGTCTTAATCCATAATGAATTGGTTTCTCTTTGTCTTTTAAGTTCATTTTGCCAATGATTGCAATCAAGTCTTAATCCTTGAGGAATTGGTTTCTCTTTATCTTTTAAGTTCTTTTGGTAATTGATTGAAAGTAAGTCTTCATCCTTAAGGAATTGGTTTCTCTTTGTCTTTTAAGTTCTTTTTGCCCTTTTTTGGAATCCAGTCTTAATCCTTAAGGAATTGGTTTCTCTTTGCCCTTTACGTTTTTTTGGCAATTGATTAGAAGTAAGTCTTAATCCTTAAGGAATTGGTTTCTGTTTGTCCTTTAAGTTCTTTTTAGTATTGATTGGAATCAAGTCTTAATGCATAATGAATTGGTTTCTCTTTGTCTTTAATTTCTTTTTGCCATTGATTGTAATCAACTCTTAATCCTTAAGGAATTCGTTTCTCCTTGTCACCTAAGTTCATTTGGCAATTGATTGGAAGTAAGCCTTAATCCTTAAGGAATCGGTTCGCCTTTTTCCTTTAAGTTCTTTTTGGTTTTAATTGGAATCAAGTCTAAATGCATATAGAATTGGTTTCTCTTTGTCTTTTAAGTTCTATTTGCCATTGATTGGAATCAAGTCTAAATCCTTAAGGAATTGGGTTCTCTTTGTCTTTTAAGTTCTTTTCGGTATTGATTGGAATCAAGTCTTAATCCATATTGAATTGGTTTCCCTTTATCTTTTAAGTTTTTTTTGCCATTGATGGTAATCAAGTCTTAATCCTTGAGGAATTGGTTTCTCTTTGTGCTTTTAGTTCTTTTGGTAATTGACTGGAAGTAAGTCTTAATCCGTAAGGAATTGGTTTCTCTTTGTCTTTTTAGTTCTTTTTGCCATTTATTGGAATCAGGTCTAAATCCTTAAGGAATTGAGTTGTCTTTGTCATTTAAGTTCTTTTTGGTACTGGTTGGAATCAAGTCTTAATCCATAATGAATTGGTTTCTCTTTGTCTTTTAAGTTCTTTTTGCCATTGTTTGGAATCAAGTCTTAATCCTTGAGGAATTGGTTTCTCTTTGTCTTTTAAATTCTTTTGGTAATTGATTGGAAGTAAGTCTTAATCCTTAAGGAATTGGTTTCTCTTTTTCCTTTAAGTTCCTTTTGGTTTTCATTGGAATCACGTCGTAATCTATAATAAATTGATTTCTCTTTGTCTTTCAAGTGCTTTTTGCCATTTATTGGAATCAAGTCTTAATCCTTGAGGAATTGGTCTCTTTTTGTCCTTTAAATTCTTTTGGCAATTGGTTGGAAGTAAATCGTAATCCTTAAGGAATTGGCTTCCCTTTTCCTTTAAGTTCTTTTTACTATTGATTGGAATCAAGTCTTAATCCATAATGAATTGGTTTCTCTTTGTCTTTTAAGTTCATTTTGCCAATGATTGTAATCAAGTCTTAATCCTTGAGGAATTGGTTTCTCTTTATCTTTTAAGTTCTTTTGGTAATTGATTGAAAGAAAGTCTTCATCCTTAAGGAATTGGTTTCTCTTTGTCTTTTAAGTTCTTTTTGCCCTTTATTGGAATCCAGTTTTAATCCTTAACGAATTGTTTTCTCTTTGCCCTTTATGTTTTTTTGGCAATTGATTGGAAGTAAGTCTTAATCCTTAAGGAATTGGTTTCTGTTTGTCCTTTAAGTTCTTTTTGGTATTGATTGGAATCAAGTCTTAATCCACAATGAATTGATTTCTCTTTGTCTTTTAAGTTCTTTTTGCCATTGATTGGAATGAAGCCTTAATCCTTGGGGAATTAGTTTCTCTTTGTGTTTTACGTTCTTTTGATACTTGATTGAAAGTAAGTCTTAATCCTTAAGGAATTGGTTTCTCTTTGCCCTTTAAGTTCTTTTTGGTATTGATTGGAATCAAGTCTTAATCCATAATGAATTGGTTTCTCTTTGTCTTTTAAGTTCTTTTTGCCATTGTTTGGAATCAAGTCTTAATCCTTGAGGAATTGGTTTCTCTTTGTCTTTTAAATTCTTTTGGTAATTGATTGGAACTAAGTCTTAATCCTTAAGGAATTGGTCTCTCTTTGCCCTTTAACTTCTTTTTGGTATTGATTGGAATCAAGTCTTAATCCATAATGAATTGGTTTCTCTTTGTCTGTTAAGTTCTTTTTGCCATTGTTTGGAATCAAGTATTAATCCTTGAGGAATTGGTTTCTCTTTGTCTTTTAAATTCCTTTGGTAATTGATTGGAAGAAAGTCTTAATCCTTAAGGAATTCGTTTCTCTTTGTCTTTTAAGTTGTTTTGGTAATTGATTGAAAGTAAGTCTTCATCCTTAAGGAATTGGTTTCTCTTTGTCTTTTAAGTTCTTTTTGCCTTTGTTTGGAATCCAGTCTTAATCCTTAACGAATTGCTTTCTCTTTGCCCTTTATTTTTTTTTGGCAATTGATTGGAAGTAACTCTTAATCCTTAAGGAATTGGTTTCTGTTAGTACTTTAAGTTCTTTTTGGTATTGATTGGAATCAAGTCTTAATCCTTAATGAATTGTTTTCTCTTTGTCTTTTAAGTTCCTTTTGCCATTGATTGTAATCAACTCTTAATCCTTAAGGAATTGGTTTCTCTTTGTCACCTAAGTTCATTTGGCAATTGATTGGAAGTAAGTCTTAATCCTTAAGGAATCGGTTCCTCTTTTTCCTTTAAGTTCTTTTTGGTCTTGATTGGAATCAAATCTAAATTCATACAGAATTGGTTTCTATTTGTCTTCTAAGTTCTGTTTGCCGTTAATTGGAATCAAGTCTAAATCCTTAAGGAATTGGGTTCTCTTTGTCCTTTAAGTTCTTTTCGGTATTGATTGGAATCAAGTCTTATTCAATAATGAATTGGTTTCTCTTTCTCTTTTAAGTTCTTTTTGCCATTGATGGTAATCAAGTCTTAATCCTTGAGGAATTGGTTTCTCTTTGTGCTTTAAGTTCTTTTGGTAATTGATTGGAAGTAAGTCTTAATCCGTAAGGAATTGGTTTCTATTTGTCTTTTTAGTTCCTTCTGCCATTTATTGGAATCAAGTCTAAATCCTTAAGGAATTGAGTTCTCTTTGTCGTTTAAGTTCTTTTTGGTATTGATTGGAATCAAGTCTTAATCCACAATGAATTGGTTTCTCTTTGTCTATTAAATTCTTTTAGATGTTTATTGGAATGAAGTCTTAATCCTTCACGAATTGGTTTCTCTTTCCCCTTTACGTTCTTTTGGCAATTGATTGGATGTAAGTCTTAATCCTTAAGGAATTAGTTTCCCTTTGTCCTTTAAGTTCTTTTTGGTATTGATTGGAATCAAGTCTTAATCCATAATGAATTGGTATCTCTTTGTCTGTTAAGTTCTTTTTGCTATTGTTTGGAATCAAGTCTTAATCCTTGAGGAATTAGTTTCTCTTTGTCTTTTAAATTCCTTTGGTAATTGATTGGAAGTAAGTCTTACTCCTTAAGGAATTGGTTTCTCTTTGACTTTTAAGTTCTTTTGGCAATTGATTGAAAGTAAGCCTTCATCCTTAAGGAATTGGTTTCTCTTTGTCTTTTAAGTTCTTTTTGCCTTTTTTTGGAATCCAATCTTATTCCTTAATGAATTGCTTTCTCTTTGCCCTTTATGTTTTTTTGGCAATTGATTGGAAGTAAGGCTTAATCCTTAAGGAATTGGTTTCTCTTTGTCCTTTAAGTTCTTTTTGGTGTTGATTGGAATCAAGTCTTAATCCTTAATGAATTTTTTTCTCTTTGTCTTTTAAGTTCTTTTTGCCATTGATTGTAATCAACTCTTAATCCTTAAGGAATTGGTTTCTCCTTGTCGCCTAAGTTCATTTGGCAATTGATTGGAAGTAAGTCTTAATCCTTAAGGAATCGGTTCCTCTTTTTCCTTTAAGTTCTTTTTGGTCTTGATTGGAATCAAGTCTTAATCCATACAGAATTGGTTTCTCTTTGTCTTTTAAGTTCTGTTTGCCATTAATTGGAATCAAGTCTAAATCCTTAAGGAATTGGGTTCTCTTTGTCCTTTAAGTTCTTTTCGGTATTGATTGGAATCAAGTCTGAATCCATAATGAATTGGTTTCTCTTTGTCTTTTAAGTTCTTTTTGCCATTGATGGTAATCAAGTCTTAATCCTTGAGGAATTGGTTTCTCTTTGTGCTTTAAGTTCTTTTGGTAATTAATTGGCAGTAAGTCTTAATCCATAAGGAATTGGTGTCTCTTTGTCTTTTTAGTTCTTTATGCCATTTATTGGAATCAAGTCTAAATCCTTAAGGAATTGAGTTCTCTTTGTCGTTTAAGTTCTTTTTGGAATTGATTGGAATCAAGTTTTAATCCATAATGAATTGGTTTCTCTTTGTCTTTTAAATTCTTTTAGATGTTTATTGGAATCAAGTCTTAATCCTTCACGAATTGGTTTCTCTTTGCCCTTTACGTTCTTTTGGCAATTGATTGGAAGTAAGTCTTAATCCTTAAGGAGTTGGTTTCTCTTTGCCCTTGAAGTTCTTTTTCGTATTGATTGGAATCAAGTGTTAATGCATAATGAATTGGTTTCTCTTTGTCTGTTAATTTCTTTTTGCCATTGTTTGGAATCAAGTCCTAATCCTTGACGAATTGGTTTCTCTTTGTCTTTTTAATTCTTTTGGTAATTGATTGGAAGTAAGTCTTAATCCTTAAGGAATTGGTTTCTCTTTGCCCTTTAAGTTGTTTTTGGTATTGATTGGAATGAAATCTTAATCTATAATGAATTGGTTTCTCTTTGTCTTTCAAGTGCTTTTTGCCATTTATTGGAATCAAATCTTAATCCTTGAGGAATTGGTTTCTCTTTGTCGTTTAAGTTCTTTTGGCAATTGATTGGAAGTAAGTCATCATCCTTAAGGAATTGGCTTATCTTTTTCCTTTAAGTTCTTTTTGCTATTGATTCGAATCAAGTCTTAATCCATAATGAATTGGTTTCTCTTTGTCTTTTAAGTTCCTTTTGCCATTGATTGTAATCAAATCTTAATCCTTGAGGAATTGGTTTCTCTTTATCTTTTATGTTCTTTTGGTAATTGACTGAAAGTAAGTCTTAATCCTTAAGGAATTGGTTTCTCTTTGTCTTTTAAGTTCTTTTTGCCCTTTTTTGGAATCCAGTCTTAATGCTTAACGAATTGCTTTCTCTTTGCCCTTTATGTTTTTTTGGCAATTGATTGAAAGTAAGTCTTAATCCTTAAGGAATTGGTTTCTGTTTGTCCTTTAAGTTCTTTTTGGTATTGATTGGAATCAAGTCTTAACCCATAATGAAGTGGTTTCTCTTTGTCTTTAATTTCTTTTTGCCATTGATTGTAATCAACTCTTAATCCTTAAGTAATTGGTTTCTCCTTCTCGCCTAAGTTCATTTGGCAATGGATTGGAAGTAAGTCTTAATCGTTAAGGAATCGGTTCCTCTTTTTCCTTTAAGTTCTTTTCAGTCTTGATTGGAATCAAGTCTTAATCCACACAGAATTGGGTTCTCTTTGTCTTTTAACTTCTGTTTGCCATTGATTGGAATCAAGTCTAAATCCTTAAGGAATTGGGTTCCCTTTTTCCTTTAAGTTCTTTTCGGAATTGATTGGAATCAAGTCATAATCCATAATGAATTGGTTTTTCTTTGTCTTTTAAGTTCTTTTTGCCGTTTATTGGAATCAAGTCTTAATCCTTAACGAATTGATTTCTCTTTGTCTTTTATGTTCTTTTGGCAATTGATTGGCAATAAGCCTTAATTCTTAAGGAATTGGTTTCTCTTTGTCCTTTAAGTTCTTTTTGGTATTGATTGGAATCAAGTCTTAATCTATAGTGAATTCGTTTACCTTTGCCTTTTAAGTTTTTTTGCCATTGATGGTAATCAAGTCTTAATCCTTGAGGAATTGGTTTCTTTTTGTGCTTTTAGTTCTTTTGGTAATTGATTGGAAGTAAACCTTAATCCATAAGGAATTGGTTTCTCTTTGTCTTTTTATTCTTTTTGCCATTTATTGGAATCAAGTGTAAATCCTTAAGGAATTGAATTCTCTTTGTCATTTAAGTTCTTTTTGGTATTGATTGGAATCAAGTCTTAATCCACAATGAATTGGTTTCTCTTTGTCTGTTAAGTCCTTTTTGCTGTTTATTGGAATCAAGTCTTAATCCTTCACGAATTGGTTTCTCTTTGCCCTTTACGTTCTTTTGGCAATTGATTGGAAGTAAGTCTTAATCCATAAGGAGTTGGTTTCCCTTTGTCCTTTAAGTTCTTTTTGCCATTGATTGGAATCATAATGAATTGGTTTCTCTTTGTCTTTTAAGTTCTTTTTGCCATTGATGGTAATCAAGTCTTAATCCTTGAGGAATTGGTTTCTCTTTGCCTTTTAAGTTCTTTTGGTAATTGACTGAAAGAAAGTCTTAATCCTTAAGGAATTAGTTTCTCTTTGTCTTTTAAGTTCTTTTTGCCCTTTTTTGGAATCCAGTCTTAATCCTTAACGAATTGCTTTCTCTTTGCCCTTCATGTTTTTTTGGCAATTGATTGGAAGTAAGTCTTAATCCTCAAGGAATTCGTTTCTGATTGTCCTTTAAGTTCTTTTTGGTATTGATTGGAATCAACTGTTAATCCTTAAGGAATTGGTTTCTTCTTGTCGCCTAAGTTCATTTGGCAATTGATTGGAAGTAAGTCTTAATCCTTAAGGAATCGGTTCCTCTTTTTCCTTTAAGTTCTTTTCGGTCTTGATTGGAATCAAGTCTTAATCCATACAGAATTGGTTTCTCTTTGTCCTTTAAGTTCATTTTGCCATTGATTGTAATCAAGTCTTAATCCTTGAGGAATTGGTTTCTCTTTGTCTTTTATGTTCTTTTGGTAATTGACTGAAAGTAAGTCTTAATCCTTAAGGAATTGGTTTCTCTTTGTCTTTTAAGTTCTTTTTGCCCTTTTTTGGAATCCAGTCTTAATGTTTAACGAATTGCTTTCTCTTTGCCCTTTATGTTTTTTTGGCAATTGATTGGAAGTAAGTCTTAATCCTTAAGGAATTGGTTTCTGTTTGTCCTTTAAGTTCTTTTTGGTATTGATTGGAATCAAGTCTTAATCCATAACGAATTGGTTTCTCTTTGTCTTTAATTTCTTTTTGCCATTGATTGTAATCAACTCTTAATCCTTAAGGAATTGGTTTCTCCTTCTCGCCTAAGTTTATTTGGCAATTGATTGGAAGTAAGTCTTAATCCTTAAAGAATCGGTTCCTCTTTTTCCTTTAAGTTCTTTTCGGTCTTGATTGGAATCAAGTCTTAATCCACACAGAATTGGGTTCTCTTTGTCTTTTAAGTTCTGTTTGCCATTGATTGGAATCAAGTCTAAATCCTTAAGGAATTGGGTTCCCTTTGTCCTCTAAGTTCTTTTCGGTATTGATTGGAATCAAGTCTTAACCCATAATGAATTGGTTTCTCTCTGTCCTTTATGCTCTTTTGGCAATTGATTGGGAATTGATTGGAAGTAAGTCTTAATCCATAAGGAATTGGTTTCTCTTTCTCTTTTTAGTTCTTTTTGCCATTTATTGGAATCAAGTCTAAATCCTTAAGGAATTGAGTTCTCTTTGTCGTTTAAGTTCTTTTTGGTATTGAGTGGAATTAAGTCTTAATCCACAATGGATTGGTTTCTCTTTGTCTTTTAAATTCTTTTAGATGTTTATTGGAATCAAGTCTTAATCCTTCACGAATTGGTTTCTCTTTGCCCTTTACGTTCTTTTGGCAATTGATTGGAATTAAGTCTTAATCCTTAAGGAGTTGGTTTCCCTTTGTCCTTTAAGTTCTTTTTGGCATTGATTGGAATCAAGTCTTAATCCATAATGAATTGGTTTCTCTTTGTCTTTTAAGTTCTTTTTGCCATTTATGGTAATCATGTCTTAATCCTTGAGGAATTGGTTTCTCTTTGCCTTTTAAGTTCTTTTGGTAATTGACTGAAAGTAAGTCTTAATCCTTAAGGAATTGGTTTCTCTTTGTCTTTTAAGATCTTTTTGCCCTTTTTTGGAATCCAGTCTTAATCCTTAACGAATTGCTTTCTCTTTGCCCTTCATGTTTTTTTGGCAATTGATTGGAAGTAAGTCTTAATCCTCAAGGAATTCGTTTCTGATTGTCCTTTAAGTTCTTTTTGGCATTGATTGGAATCAACTGTTAATCCTTAAGGAATTGGTTTCTCCTTGTCGCCTAAGTTCATTTGGCAATTGATTGGAAGCAAGTCTTAATCCTTAAGGAATCAGTTCCTCTTTTTCCTTTAAGTTCTTTTCGGTCTTGATTGGAATCAAGTCTTAATCCATACAGAATTGGTTTCTCTTTGTCCTTTAAGTTCATTTTGCCATTGATTGTAATCAAGTCTTAATCCTTGAGGAATTGGTTTCTCTTTATCTTTTATGTTCTTTTGGTAATTGACTGAAAGTAAGTCTTAATCCTTAAGGAATTGGTTTCTCTTTGTCTTTTAAGTTCTTTTTGCCCTTTTTTGGAATGCAGTCTTAATGCTTAACGAATTGATTTCTCTTTGCCCTTTATGCTTTTTTGGCAATTTATTGGAAGTAAGTCTTAATCCTTAAGGAATTGGTTTCTGTTTGTCCTTTAAGTTCTTTTTGGTATTGATTGGAATCAAGTCTTAATCCATAATGAATTAGTTTCTCTTTGTCTTTAATTTCTTTTTGCCATTGATTGTAATCAACTCTTAATCCTTAAGGAATTGGTTTCTCTTTGTCTTTTAAGTTCTTTTGGTAATTGATTGAAAGTAACTCTTCATCCGTAGGGAATTGGTTTCTCTTTGTCTTTTAAGTTCTTTTCGCCTTGATTGGAATCCAGTCTTAATCCTTAACGAATTGCTTTCTCTTTGCCCTTTATGTTTTTTTGGCAATTGATTGGAAGTAAGTCTTAATCCTGAAGGAATTGGTTTCTCTTTGTCCTTTAAGTTCTTTTGGGTATTGATTGGAATCAAGTCTTAATCCATAATGAATTGGTTTCTCTTTGTCTTTTAAGTTCTTTTTATTGATGGTAATCAAGTCTTAATCCTTGAGGAATTGGTTTCTTTTTGTGCTTTAAGTTCTTTTGGTAATTGATTGGAAGTAAGTCTTAATCCATAAGGAATAGGTTTCTCTTTCTCCTTTTAGTTCTTTATGCCATTTATTGGAATCAAGTCTAAATCCTTAAGGAATTGTGTTCTCTCTGTCGTTTAAGTTCTTTTTGATATTGAGTAGAATCAAGTCTTAATCCACAATGAATTGATTTCTCTATGTCTTTTAAATTCTTTTAGATGTTTATTGGAATCAAGTCTTAATCCTTCACGAATTGGTTTCTCTTCGCCCTTTACGTTCTTTTGGCAATTGATTTGAAGTAAGTCTTAATCCTAAAGGAGTTGTTTTCTCTTTGTCCTTTAAGTTCTTTTTGGTATTGATTGGAATCAAGTCTTAATCCATAATGAATTGGTTTCTCTTTGTCTTTTAAGTTCTTTTTGCCATTGTTTGGAATCAAGTCCTAATCCTTGAGGAATTGGTTTCTCTTTGTCTTTTAAATTCTTTTGGTAATTGATTGGAAGTAAGTCTTAATCCTTAAGGAATTGGCATCTCTTTGCCCTTTAAGTTCTTTTTGGTATTGATTGGAATCAAGTCTTAATCCATAATGAATTGGTTTCTCTTTTCAGTTCTTTTTGGCATTGATGGTAATCAAGTCTTAATCCTTGAGGAATTGGTTTCTCTTTGCGATTTATGTTATTTTGGTAATTGATTGGAAGTAAGTCTTAATCCTTAAGGAATTGGTTTCTCTTTGCCTTTTAAGTTCTTTTTGGTATTGATTGGAATCAAGTCTTAATCCATAATGAAATGGTTTCTCTTTGTCTTTCAAGTGCTTTTTGCCATTTATTGGAATCAAGTCTTAATCCTTGAGGAATTGGTTTCTCTTTGTCCTTTAAGTTCTTTTGGCAATTGATTGGAAGTAAGTCGTAATCCTTAAGGAATTGGCTTATCTTTTTTCTTTAATTTCTTTTTGCTATTAATTCAAATCAAGTCTTTATCCATAACGAATTGGTTTCCCTTTGCCTTTTAAGTTCATTTTGCCATTGATTGTAATCAAGTCTTAATCCTTGAGGAATTGGTTTCTCTTTGTCCTCTAAGTTCTTTTGGCAATTGATTGGAAGTAAGTCATAATCCTTAAGGAATTGGCTTATCTTTTTCCTTTAAGTTCTTTTTGCTATTGATTCGAATCAAGTCTTAATCCATAATGAATTGGTTTCTTTTTGTCTTTTAAGTTCATTTTGCCATTGATTGTAATCAACTCTTAATCCTTAAGGAATTGGTTTCTCTTTGTCTTTTATGTTCTTTTGGTAATTGACTAAAAGTAAGTCTTAATCCTTAAGGAATTAGTTTCTCTTTGTCTTTTAAGTTGTTTTTGCCCTTTTTTGGAATCCAGTCTTAATGCTTAACGAATTGCTTTCTCTTTGCCCTTTATGTTTTTTTGGCAATTGATTTGAAGTAAGTCTTAATCGTTAAGGAATTGGTTTCTGTTTGTCATTTAAGTTCTTTTTGGTATTGATTGGAATCAAGTCTTAATCCATAATGAATTGGTTTCTCTTTGTCTTTAATTTCTTTTTGCCATTGATTGTAATCAACTCTTAATCCTTAAGGAATTGGTTTCTCCTTCTCGCCTAAGTTCATTTGGCAATTGATTGGAAGTTAGTCTTAATCCTTAATGAATTGGTTTCTCTCTGTCCTTTATGCTCTTTTGGCAATGGATTGGCAATTGATTGGAAGTAAGTCTTAATCCATAAGGAATTAGTTTCCCTTTCTCTTTTTAGTTTTGTTTGTCATTGATTGGAATCAAGTCTAAATCCTTAAGGAATTGGGTTCCCTTTGTCCTTTAAGTTCTTTTCGGTTTTGATTGGAATCAAGTCTTAATCCATAATGAATTGGTATCTCTTTGTCTTTTAAGTTCTTTTTGCCGTTTATTGGAATCAAGTCTTAATCCTTAACGAATTGATTTCTCTTTGTCCTTTATGTTCTTTTGGCAATTGATTGGCAATAAGCCTTAATCCTTAAGGAATTGGTTTCTCTTTGTCCTTTAAGTTCTTTTTGGTATTGATTGGAATCAATTCTTAATCCATAATGAATTGGTTTCTCTTTGTCTTTTAAGTTCTTTTTGCCATTGATGGTAATCAAGTCTTAATCCTTGAGGAATTGGTTTCTCTTTGCCTTTTAAGTTCTTTTGGTAATTGATTGAAAGTAAGTCTTAATCCTTATGGAATTGGTTTCTCTTTGTCTTTTAAGTTCTTTTTGCCCTTTTTTGGAATCCAGTCTTAATCCTTAACGAATTGCTTTCTCTTTGCCCTTCATGTTTTTTTGGCAATTGATTGGAAGTAAGTCTTAATCCTCAAGGAATTGGTTTCTGATTGTCCTTTAAGTTCTTTTTGGTATTGATTGGAATCAACTCTTAATCCTTAAGGAATTGGTTTCTCCTTGTCGCCTAAGTTCATTTGGCAATTGATTGGAAGTAAGTCTTAATCCTTAAGGAATCGGTTCCTCTTTTTCCTTTAAGTTCTTTTCGGTCTTGATTGGAATCAAGTCTTAATCCATATAGAATTGGTTTCTCTTTGTCTTTTAAGTTTATTTTGCCATTGATTGTAATCAAGTCTTAATCCTTGAGGAATTGGTTTCTCTTTGTCTTTTAAGTTCTTCTGGTAATTGATTGAAAGTAACTCTTCATCCTTAAGGAATTGTTTTCTCTTTGTCTTTTAAGTTCATTTTGCCCTTTTTTGGAATCCAGTCTTAATCCTTAACGAATTGCTTTCTCTTTGCCCTTTATGTTTTTTTGGCAATTGATTGGAAGTAAGTCTTAATCCTTAAGGAATTGGTTTCTCTTTGTCCTTTAAGTTCTTTTTGCCATTGATTTGAATCAAGTCTTAATCCATAACGAATTGGTTTCTCTTTGTCTTTTAAGTTCATTTTGCCATTGATTGTAATCAAGTCTTAATCCTTGAGGAATTGGTTTCTCTTTGTCCTCTAAGTTCTTTTGGCAATTGATTGGAAGTAAGTCATAATCCTTAAGGAATTGGCTTATCTTTTTCCTTTAAGTTCTTTTTGCTATTGATTCGAATCAAGTCTTAATCCATAATGAATTGGTTTCTCTTTGTCTTTTAAGTTCATTTTGCCATTGATTGTAATCAAGTCTTAGTCCTTGAGAATTGGTTTCTCTTTGTCTTTTAAGTTCTTTTGGTAATTGATTAAAAGTAAGTCTTAATCCATAATGAATTGGTTTCTCTTTGTCTTTTAAGTTCTTTTGCCCTTTTTTGGAATCCAGTCTTAATGCTTAACGAATTGCTTTCTCTTTGCCCTTTATGTTTTTTTGGCAATTGATTTGAAGTAAGTCTTAATCCTTAAGGAATTGGTTTCTGTTTGTCATTTAAGTTCTTTTTGGTATTGATTGGAATCAAGTCTTAATCCATAATGAATTGGTTTCTCTTTGTCTTTAATTTCTTTTTGCCATTGATTGTAATCAACTCTTAATTCTTAAGGAATTGGTTTCTCCTTGCCTTTTAGTTCATTTGGCAATTGATTGGAAGTAAGTCT
Organism: Pterocarpus macrocarpus; assembly: GCA_031439585.1. Lineage (NCBI taxonomy): Eukaryota > Viridiplantae > Streptophyta > Magnoliopsida > Fabales > Fabaceae > Pterocarpus > Pterocarpus macrocarpus. The sequence goes on along the minus strand of CM062521.1, from coordinate 24,724,416 downwards.
TAATCCTTAAGGAATCGGTTCCTCTTTTTCCTTTAAGTTCTTTTCGGTCTTGATTGGAATCAAGTCTTAATCCACACAGAATTGGGTTCTCTCTGTCTTGTAAGTTCTGTTTGCCATTGATTGGAATCAAGTCTAAATCCTTAAAGAATTGAGTTCCCTTTGTCCTTTAAGTTTTTTTCGGTATTGATTGGAATCAAGTCTTAATCCATAATGAATTGGTATCTCTTTGTCTTTTAAGTTCTTTTTGCCGTTTATTGGAATCAAGTCTTAATCCTTAACGAATTGATTTCTCTTTATCCTTTATGTTCTTTTGGCAATTGATTGGCAATAAGCCTTAATCCTTAAGGAATTGGTTTCTCTTTGTCCTTTAAGTTCTTTTTGGTATTGATTGGAATCAAGTCTTAATCCAAAATGAATTGGTTTCCCTTTGTCTTTTATGTTCTTTTTGCCATTGATGGTAATCAAGTCTTAATCCTTGAGGAATTGGTTTCTCTTTGCCTTTTAAGTTCTTTTGGTAATTGATTGAAAGTAAGTCTTAATCCTTATGGAATTGGTTTCTCTTTGTCTTTTAAGTTCTTTTTGCCCTTTTTTGGAATCCAGTCTTAATCCTTAACGAATTGCTTTCTCTTTGCCTTCTGTTTTTTGGCAATTGATTGGAAGTAAGTCTTAATCCTCAAGTAATTGGTTTCTGATTGTCCTTTAAGTTCTTTGTGGTATTGATTGGAATCAACTCTTAATCCTTAAGGAATCGGTTTCTCCTTGTCGCCTAAGTTCATTTGGCAATTGATTGGAAGTAAGTCTTAATCCTTAAGGAATCGGTTCCTTCTTTTCCTTTAAGTTCTTTTCGGTCTTGATTGGAATCAAGTCTTAATCCATATAGAATTGGTTTCTCTTTGTCTTTTAAGTTTATTTTGCCATTGATTGTAATCAAGTCTTAATCCTTGAGGAATTGGTTTCTCTTTGTCTTTTAAGTTCTTTTGGTAATTGATTGAAAGTAACTCTTCATCCGTAGGGAATTGGTTTCTCTTTGTCTTTTAAGTTCTTTCTGACCTTTTTTGGAATCCAGTCTTAATCCTTAACGAATTGCTTTCTCTTTGCCCTTTATGTTTTTTTGGCAATTGATTGGAAGTAAGTCGTAATCCTTAAGGAATTGGCTTATCTTTTTTCTTTAATTTCTTTTGCTATTGATTGAATCAAGTCTTTATCCATAACGAATTGGTTTCTCTTTGCCTTTTAAGTTCATTTTGCCATTGATTGTAATCAAGTCTTAATCCTTGAGGAATTGAATTCTCTTTGTCCTCTAAGTTCTTTTGGCAATTGATTGGAAGTAAGTCATAATCCTTAAGGAATTGGCTTATCTTTTTCCTTTAAGTTCTTTTTGCTATTGATTCGAATCAAGTCTTAATCCATAATGAATTGGTTTCTCTTTGTCTTTTAAGTTCATTTTGCCATTGATTGTAATCAACTCTTAATCCTTGAGGAATTGGTTTCTCTTTGTCTTTTATGTTCTTTTGGTAATTGACTAAAAGTAAGTCTTAATCCTTAAGGAATTAGTTTCTCTTTGTCTTTTAAGTTCTTTTTGCCCTTTTTTGGAATCCAGTCTTAATGCTTAACGAATTGCTTTCTCTTTGCCCTTTATGTTTTTTTGGCAATTGATTTGAAGTAAGTCTTAATCCTTAAGGAATTGGTTTCTGTTTGTCATTTAAGTTCTTTTTGGTATTGATTGGAATCAAGTCTTAATCCATAATGAATTGGTTTCTCTTTGTCTTTAATTTCTTTTTGCCATTGATTGTAATCAACTCTTAATTCTTAAGGAATTGGTTTCTCCTTCTCGCCGAAGTTCATTTGGCAATTGATTGGAAGTAAGTCTTAATCCTTAAGGAATCGGTTCCTCTTTTTCCTTTAAGTTCTTTTCGGTCTTGATTGGAATCAAGTCTTAATCCACACAGAATTGGGTTCTCTCTGTCTTGTAAGTTCTGTTTGCCATTGATTGGAATCAAGTCTAAATCCTTAAGGAATTGGGTTCCCTTTGTCCTTTAAGTTCTTTTCGGTGTTGATTGGAATCAAGTCTTAATCCATAATGAATTGGTATCTCTTTGTCTTTTAAGTTCTTTTTGCCGTTTATTGGAATCAAGTCTTAATCCTTAACGAATTGATTTCTCTTTATCCTTTATGTTCTTTTGGCAATTGATTGGCAATAAGCCTTAATCCTTAAGGAATTGGTTTCTCTTTGTCCTTTAAGTTCTTTTTGGTATTGATTGGAATCAAGTCTTAATCCAAAATGAATTGGTTTCCCTTTGTCTTTTATGTTCTTTTTGCCATTGATGGTAATCAAGTCTTAATCCTTGAGGAATTGGTTTCTCTTTGCCTTTTAAGTTCTTTTGGTAATTGATTGAAAGTAAGTCTTAATCCTTATGGAATTGGTTTCTCTTTGTCTTTTAAGTTCTTTTTGCCCTTTTTTGGAATCCAGTCTTAATCCTTAACGAATTGCTTTCTCTTTGCCCTGCTTGTTTTTTTGGCAATTGATTGGAAGTAAGTCTTAATCCTCAAGTAATTGGTTTCTGATTGTCCTTTAAGTTCTTTGTGGTATTGATTGGAATCAACTCTTAATCCTTAAGGAATCGGTTTCTCCTTGTCGCCTAAGTTCATTTGGCAATTGATTGGAAGTAAGTCTTAATCCTTAAGGAATCGGTTCCTCTTTTTCCTTTAAGTTCTTTTCGGTCTTGATTGGAATCAAGTCTTAATCCATATAGAATTGGTTTCTCTTTGTCTTTTAAGTTTATTTTGCCATTGATTGTAATCAAGTCTTAATCCTTGAGGAATTGGTTTCTCTTTGTCTTTTAAGTTCTTTTGGTAATTGATTGAAAGTAACTCTTCATCCGTAGGGAATTGGTTTCTCTTTGTCTTTTAAGTTCTTTCTGACCTTTTTTGGAATCCAGTCTTAATCCTTAACGAATTGCTTTCTCTTTGCCCTTTATGTTTTTTTGGCAATTGATTGGAAGTAAGTCGTAATCCTTAAGGAATTGGCTTATCTTTTTTCTTTAATTTCTTTTTGCTATTAATTCGAATCAAGTCTTTATCCATAACGAATTGGTTTCTCTTTGCCTTTTAAGTTCATTTTGCCATTGATTGTAATCAAGTCTTAATCCTTGAGGAATTGATTTCTCTTTGTCCTCTAAGTTCTTTTGGCAATTGATTGGAAGTAAGTCATAATCCTTAAGGAATTGACTTATCTTTTTCCTTTAAGTTCTTTTTGCTATTGATTCGAATTAAGTGTTAATCCATAATGAATTGGTTTCTCTTTGTCTTTTAAGTTCATTTTGCCATTGATTGTAATCAACTCTTAATCCTTGAGGAATTGGTTTCTCTTTGTCTTTTATGTTCTTTTGGTAATTGACTAAAAGTAAGTCTTAATCCTTAAGGAATTGGTTTCTCTTTGTCTTTTAAGTTCTTTTTGCCCTTTTTTGGAATCCAGTCTTAATGCTTAACGAATTGCTTTCTCTTTGCCCTTTATGTTTTTTTGGCAATTGATTTGAAGTAAGTCTTAATCCTTAAGGAATTGGTTTCTGTTTGTCATTTAAGTTCTTTTTGGTATTGATTGGAATCAAGTCTTAATCCATAATGAATTGGTTTCTCTTTGTCTTTAATTTCTTTTTGCCATTGATTGTAATCAACTCTTAATTCTTAAGGAATTGGTTTCTCCTTCTCGCCGAAGTTCATTTGGCAATTGATTGGAAGTAAGTCTTAATCCTTAAGGAATCGGTTCCTCTTTTTCCTTTAAGTTCTTTTCGGTTTTGATTGGGATCAAGTCTTAATCCACACAGTATTGGGTTCTCTCTGTCTTGTAAGTTCTGTTTGCCATTGATTGGAATCAAGTCTAAATCCTTAAGGAATTGGGTTCCCTTTGTCCTTTAAGTTCTTTTCGGTGTTGATTGGAATCAAGTCTTAATCCATAATGAATTGGTATCTCTTTGTCTTTTAAGTTCTTTTTGCCGTTTATTGGAATCAAGTCTTAATCCTTAACGAATTGATTTCTCTTTATCCTTTATGTTCTTTTGGCAATTGATTGGCAATAAGCCTTAATCCTTAAGGAATTGGTTTCTCTTTGTCCTTTAAGTTCTTTTTGGTATTGATTGGAATCAAGTCTTAATCCAAAATGAATTGGTTTCCCTTTGTCTTTTATGTTCTTTTTGCCATTGATGGTAATCAAGTCTTAATCCTTGAGGAATTGGTTTCTCTTTGCCTTTTAAGTTCTTTTGGTAATTGATTGAAAGTAAGTCTTAATCCTTATGGAATTGGTTTCTCTTTGTCTTTTAAGTTCTTTTTGCCCTTTTTTGGAATCAGTCTTAATCCTTAACGAATTGCTTTCTCTTTGCCTTTAAGTTCTTTTTGGCAATTGATTGGAAGTAAGTCTTAATCCTCAAGTAATTGGTTTCGATTGTCCTTTAAGTTCTTTTGTGGTATTGATTGGAATCAACTCTTAATCCTTAAGGAATTGGTTTCTCCTTGTCTTTAAGTTCATTTGGCAATTGATTGGAAGTAAGTCTTAATCCTTAAGGAATCGGTTCCTCATTTTCCTTTAAGTTCTTTTCGGTCTTGATTGGAATCAAGTCTTAATCCATATAGAATTGGTTTCTCTTTGTCTTTTAAGTTTATTTTGCCATTGATTGTAATCAAGTCTTAATCCTTGAGGAATTGGTTTCTCTTTGTCTTTTAAGTTCTTTTGGTAATTGATTGAAAGTAACTCTTCATCCGTAGGGAATTGGTTTCTCTTTGTCTTTTAAGTTCTTTCTGACCTTTTTTGGAATCCAGTCTTAATCCTTAACGAATTGCTTTCTCTTTGCCCTTTATGTTTTTTTGGCAATTGATTGGAAGTAAGTCGTAATCCTTAAGGAATTGGCTTATCTTTTTTCTTTAATTTCTTTTTGCTATTAATTCGAATCAAGTCTTTATCCATAACGAATTGGTTTCTCTTTGCCTTTTAAGTTCATTTTGCCATTGATTGTAATCAAGTCTTAATCCTTGAGGAATTGATTTCTCTTTGTCCTCTAAGTTCTTTTGGCAATTGATTGGAAGTAAGTCATAACCCTTAAGGAATTGACTTATCTTTTTCCTTTAAGTTCTTTTTGCTATTGATTCGAATTAAGTGTTAATCCATAATGAATTGGTTTCTCTTTGTCTTTTAAGTTCATTTTGCCATTGATTGTAATCAACTCTTAATCCTTGAGGAATTGGTTTCTCTTTGTCTTTTATGTTCTTTTGGTAATTGACTAAAAGTAAGTCTTAATCCTTAAGGAATTAGTTTCTCTTTGTCTTTTAAGTTCTTTTTGCCCTTTTTTGGAATCCAGTCTTAATGCTTAACGAATTGCTTTCTCTTTGCCCTTTATGTTTTTTTGGCAATTGATTTGAAGTAAGTCTTAATCCTTAAGGAATTGGTTTCTGTTTGTCATTTAAGTTCTTTTTGGTATTGATTGGAATCAAGTCTTAATCCATAATGAATTGGTTTCTCTTTGTCTTTAATTTCTTTTTGCCATTGATTGTAATCAACTCTTAATTCTTAAGGAATTGGTTTCTCCTTCTCGCCGAAGTTCATTTGGCAATTGATTGGAAGTAAGTCTTAATCCTTAAGGAATTGGTCTCTTTTTCCTTTAAGTTCTTTTCGGTCTTGATTGGAATCAAGTCTTAATCCACACAGAATTGGGTTCTCTTTGTCTTGTAAGTTCTGTTTGCCATTGATTGGAATCAAGTCTAAATCCTTAAGGAATTGGGTTCCCTTTGTCCTTTAAGTTCTTTTCGGTATTGATTGGAATCAAGTCTTAATCCATAATGAATTGGTTTCTCATTGTCCTTTATGCTCTTTTGGCAATTGATTGGCAATAAGCCTTAATCGTTAAGGAATTGGTTTCTCTTTGTCCTTTAAGTTCTTTTTGGTATTGGTTGGAATCAAGTCTTAATCCATAATGAATTGGTTTCTCTTTGTCTTTTAAGTTCTTTTTGCCATTGATGGTAATCAAGTCTTAATCCTTGAGGAATTGGTTTCTCTTTGTGCTTTTAATTCTTTTGGTAATTGATTGGAAGTAAGCCTTAATCCATAAGGAATTGGTTTCTCTTTGTCTTTTTATTATTTTTGCCATTTATTGGAATCAAGTCTAAATCCTTAAGGAATTGAGTTCTCTTTGTCGTTTAAGTTCTTTTTGGTAGTGATTGGAATCAAGTCTTAATCCATAATGAATTGGTTTCTCTTTGTCTTTTAAGTTCATTTTGCCATTGATTGGAATCAAGTCTTAATCCTTCACGAATTGGTTTCCCTTTGCCCTTTACGTTCTTTTGGCAATTGATTGGAAGTAAGTCTTAATCCTCAAGGAGTTGGTTTCCCTTTGTCCTTTAAGTTCTTTTTGGTATTGATTGGAATCAAGTCTTAATCCATAATGAATTGGTTTCTCTTTGTCTTTTAAGTTCTTTTTGCCGTTGATGGTAATCAAGTCTTCATCATTAGGGAATTAGTTTCTCTTTGTCTTTTAAGTTCTTTTGGTAATTGACTGAAAGTAAGTCTTAATCCTTGAGGAATTGGTTTCTCTTTGTCTTTTATGTTCTTTTGGTAATTGAGTGAAAGTAAGTCTTAATCCTTAAGAAATTGGTTTCTCTTTGTCTTTTAAGTTCTTTTTGCCCTTTTTTGGAATCCAGTCTTAATCCTTAACAAATTGCTTTCTCTTTGCCCTTCATGTTTTTTTGGCAATTGATTGGAAGTAAGTCTTTATCCTCAAGGAATTGGTTTCTGATTGTCCTTTAAGTTCTTTTTGGTATTGATTAGAAACTACTCTTAATCCTTAAGGAATTGGTTTCTCCTTGTCGCCTAAGTTCATTTAGCAATTGATTGGAAGTAAATCTTAATCCTTAAGGAATCGGTTTCTCATTCTTCTTTAAGTTCTTTTCGGTCTTGATTGGCATCAAGTCTTAATCCATACAGAATTGGTTTCTCTTTGTCTTTTAAGTTCATTTTTGCATTGATTGTAATCAAGTCCTAATCCTTGAGGAATTGGTTTCTCTTTGTCTTTTAAGTTCTTTTTGTCCTTTTTTGGAATCCAGTCTTAATCCTTAACGAATTGCTTTCTCTTTGCCCTTTATGTTTTTTTGGCAATTGATAGGAAGTAAGTCATAATCCTTAAGGAATTGGTTTCTCTTTGTCCATTAAGTTCTTTTTGGTATTGATTGGAATCAAGTCTTAATCCTTAATGAATTGTTTTCTCTTTGTCTTTTAAGTTCTTTTTGCCATTGATTGTAATCAACTCTTAATCCTTAAGGAATTGGTTTCTCCTTGTCCTTTAAGTTCATTTGGTAATTGATTGGAATCAAGTCTTAATCCATAAGGAATTGGTTTCTCTTTGTCTTTAAGTTCTTTTGGTCTTGATTGGAATCAAGTCTTAATCCTTATGGAATTGGGTTCTCTTTGTCTTTTAAGTTCTTTTTGCCTTTTTTTGGAAGCAAGTCTTCATCCTTAAGGAATTGGTTTCTCTTTTTCACTAGGTTCTTTTGGCCATTGATTGGAAACAAGTCTTAATCCATACGGAATTGGTTTCCCTTTGTTCTTTAAGTTCTTTTTGCCATTGATGGTAATCAAGTCTTAATCCTTGAGGAATTGGTTTCTCTTTGTACTTTAAGTTCTTTTGGTAATTGATTGGAAGTAAGTCTTAATCCATAAGGAATTGGTTTCTCTTTGTCTTTTAAGTTCTTTTTGCCATTGATGGTAATCAAGTCTTAATCCTTAAGGAATTGGTTTCTCTTTGTCGTTTAAGTTCATTTTGGTATTGATTGGAATTAAGTCTTAATCCTTAAGGAATTGGTTTCTCTTTGTCTTTTATGTTCTTTTTGCCATTGATTGGAACCAAGTCTTAATCCTTCACGAATTGGTTTCTCTTTGCCCTTTACGTTCTTTTGGCAATTGATTGGAAGTAAGTCTTAATCCTTAAGGAGTTGGTTTCCCTTTGTACTTTAAGTTCTTTTTGGTATTGATTGGAATCAAGTCTTAATCCATAATGAATTGGTTTCTCTTTGTCTTTTAAGTTCTTTTTGCCATTGTTTCGAATCAAGTCTTAATCCTTGAGGAATTGGTTTCTCTTTGTCTTTTCAATTCTTTTGGTAATTGATTGGAAATAAGTCTTAATGCTCAAGGAATTGGTATCTCTTTGCCCTTTAAGTTCTTTTTGGTATTGATTGGAATCAAGTCTTAATCCATAATGAATTGGTTTCTCTTTGTCTGCTAAGTTCCTTTTGCCATTGTTTGGAATCAAGTCTTAATCCTTGAGGAATTGGTTTCTCTTTATCTTTTTAATTCTTTTGGTAACTGATTGGAAGTAAGTCTTAATCCTTAAGGAATTGGTTTCTCTTTGCCCTTTAAGTTCTTTTTGGTATTGATTGGAATGAAGTCTTAATCTATAATGAATTGGTTTCTCTATGTCTTTTTACTTCTTTTTGCCATTGATTGGAATCAATTCTTAATCCTGGAGGAATTGGTTTCTCTTTGTCCTTTAAGTTCTTTTGTCTTTTGATTGGAAGTAAGTCGTAATCCTTAAGGAATTGGCTTATCTTTTTCCTTCAAGTTCTTTTTGCTATTGATTCGAATCAAGTCTTAATCCATAATGAATTGGTTTCTCTTTGTCTTTTAAGTTCATTTTGCCATTGATTGTAATCAAGTCTTAATCCTTGAGGAAGTGGTTTCACTTTGTCTTTTATGTTCTTTTGGTAATTGACTGAAAGTAAGTCTTAATCCTTATGGAATTGGTTTCCTTTGTCTTTTAAGTTCTTTTTGCCTTTTTTTGGAATCCAGTCTTAATGCTTAACGAATTGCTTTCTCTTTGCCCTTCATATTTTTTTGGCAATTGATTGGAAGTAAGTCTTAATCCTTAAGGAATTGGTTTCTGTTTGTCCTTTAAGTTCTTTTTGGTATTGATTGCAATCAAGTCTTAATCCATAATGAATTGGTTTCTCTTTGTCTTCAATTTCTTTTTGCCATTGATTGTAATCAACTCTTAATCCTTAAGGAATTGGTTTCTCCTTGTCCTTTAAGTTCTTTTGGCATTGATTGGAAGTAAGTCTTAATCCTTAAGAATTGGTTCCTCTTTGTCCTTTAAGTTCTTTTGCCTTGATTGGCATCAAGTCTTAATCCTTAAAATTGGGTTCTCTTTGTCTTTTAAGTTCTTTTTGCCATTGATTGGCATCAAGTCTTAATCCTTGATGAATTGGTTTCCCTTTGACCTTTAAGTTCTTTTTACTATTGATTGGAATCAAGTCTTAATCCATAATGAATTGGTTTCTCTTTGTCTTTAAAGTTCTTGTTGGTTTGATTGGAATCAAGTCTTTAATCCTTAAGGAATTGATTTCTCTTTGTCCTTTATGTTCTTTTGCAATTGATTGGCAATCAAGCCTTAATCCTTAAGGAATTGGCTTCTCTTCGTCTTTTAAGTTATTTTTGCCATTGATTGGAATCAAGTCTTAATCCTTGAGGAATTGGTTTCCCTTTGTCGTTTAAGTTCTTTTTGGTATTGATTGGAATCAAGTCTTAATCCACAATGAATTGGTTTCTCATTGTCTGTTAAGTCCTTTTTGCTGTTTATTGCAATCAAGTCTTAATCCTTCATGAATTGGTTTCTTTTTGCCCTTTATGTTCTTTTGGCAATTGATTGGAAGTAAGTCTTAATCCTTGAGGAGTTGGTTTCCCTTTGTCCTTTAAGTTCTTTTTGGTATTGATTGGAATCAAGTCTTAATCCATAATGAATTGGTTTCTCTTTGTCTTTTAAGTTCTTTTTGCCGTTGATGGTAATCAAGTCTTAATCCTTGAGGAATTAGTTTCTCTTTGTCTTTTAAGTTCTTTTGGTAATTGACTGAAAGTAAGTCTTAATCCTTAAGGAATTGGTTTCCCTTTGTACTTTAAGTTCTTTTGGTATTGAATGGAATCAAGTCTTTATCCATAATGAATTGGTTTCTCTTTGTCTTTGATGTTCTTTTTGCCATTGATTGGAATCAAGTCATAATCCTTGAGGAATTGGTTTCTCTTTGTCTTTTAAGTTCTTTTGGCAATTGATTGGAAGTAAGTCTTAATCCTTAAGGAATTGGTTTCTCTTTGTGCGTTAAGTTCTTTTTGGTATTGATTGGAATCAAGTCTTAATCCTTAATGAATTGTTTTCTCTCATGTCCTTTTTAACTTCTTTTTGCCAATTGATTGGAATCAAGTCTTAATCCTTGAGGAATTGGTTTCTCTTTGTCCTTTAAGTTCTTTTGGTAATTGATTGCAATCAAGTCTTAATCCTTACGAATTGGTTTCTCTTTGTCCTTTAAGTTCTTTTGGTATTGATTGGAATCAAGTCTTAAATCCTTAATGAATTGGTTTCTCTTTGTATTTTAAGTTCTTTTTGCCATTGATTGGAATCAAGTCTTAATCCATACAGGAATTGGTTTCTCTTTGTCTTTAAGGATTCTTTTGGTTAATTGATTGGAATCAAGTCTTAATCCTTGATGAATTGGTTTCTCTTTGTCCTTAAGTTCTTTTGGCATTGATTGGAATCAAGTCTTAATCCTGTAAGGAATTGGTTTCTCTTATGTCTTTTAAGTTCTTTTTGCCATTGATTTGGAAGTCAAGTCTGTGTTGAAATCCTTGAGGAATTGGTTTCTCTTTTGCCCTTTAAGTTCTTTTTGGTCTTAATTGATTGAAATCAAGTCTTAATCCTTAAGGAATTAGGTTTCTCTTTGTCTTTTAAGTTCTTTTGCCCCTGATTGGAATCAAGTCATAATCATAAGGAGATGGGTTCACCGTCTCTTTGCCCTTTAAGTTCTTTTGGCAGTTGATTGGAGTCAAGTCTTAATCCTCAATGGATTGATTTCTCTTTGTCCTTTAAGTTCTTTTTGCTAATTGATGATGGAATAGTTTCTTAATCACAGCCAAGGAATTGGTTACTCTCTTTGTCCTTTATGATTCTTTTTGGCAATTGAAGTTGGAAGTGAAGTCTTAATCCATAGAATTGGTTTCTCTTTTTCCTTGTAAAGTTCTTTTGGCCTTGATTGGAAGTCAAGTCTTAATCCTCTAGAGGAACAGGTTTCTCTTTGTGTTTCAAGTTCTTTTTGGTAATTGAGTTGGAATGAGTCTGCTAATCCTTAAATTGAATTGGTTTCCCCTGTCTTTAATCTTTTAAATTCTTTTGGTATTTATTGGTATCAAGTCTGTAATCCCCTTAGAGGAGATTGGTTTCTCTTTGTCTTTTAAGTTCTTTTTGCCTTTGATTGGAATCTTGATCTTAATCATTAAGGAATTGGTTTCTCTTTATTATTTAAGTTCTTTTGGCAATTGATTGGAATGAGTCTTAATCGCTTAAGGAATTGGTTTCTCTTTGTCCTTTAAGTTCATTTTGGTATTGATTGGAATCAAGTCTTAATCCTTAATGAATTGGTTTCTCATTTGTCTTTAAGTTCTTTTGCCGTGGATTGGAATCAAGTCTTAATCCTTAATGAATTGGTTTCTCTGTATCTGATAGGATTCATTTTGAATTATGGTTGGAATCAAGTCTTAATGCATTGAGGAATTAGTTTATCTTTATCTTTTTAGTAATCTTTTGGTAATTGATTGGATGATCAAGTCTTAATCCTTAAGGAATTGGTTTGTCTTTGTCCTTTAAGTTCTTTTTGCCATTGATTAGGATGAAGTGTTAATCCTTAATGAGATTGAGTTCTTTTTGTCCTTTCTAAGTTCTTTTGGTATTGATTGGAATCAAGATCTTAATCCTTAAGGAATTGGTTTCTCTTTGTTCTTTGGATCTTTAATTCTAGTTGATAAATCAAGTCTTAATCCATAATGGAATTGGTATCATCTTTGTCTTTTGGATTCTTTTCTTTAGTTAGTTGGATCAGTCTGTAATCGTAATGTGAATTGGGTTCTCTTTGTCCTTTATTATGTTCTTTTGGCACCATTGATTGGCAATCTAAGTAGTAATCCTTAGGACATTGGTTTCTCTTTGTCCTTTAAGTTCTTTTGGTATTCCCATTGGAAAATCAAGTCTTAATCCTTGAACGAATTGGTTTCTCATGTCTTTTAAGTTCTTTTTGCCATTGATTTGAATCAGAGTCTTAATCCTTATAGGGATAGGTTAACTCTCTTTGCCCTTTCCAAGTTCTTATTGCCAATTAGTTGGAAGTCAAATCTTCAAATATTAAGGAATTAGTTTACATTGTCCCTTTAAGTTCTTTTGGTAATTGATTGGAATCTAGTCTTAATCGTAGTGAGTTGGGTTTTTCTCTTTGCTCTTTTAAGTTCTTTTTGGTATTGATTGGAATCAAGTGTAATCCTTAGAATTGCTTTCTCTTTTGCCCTTTAAGATTCTTTTGGCAATTGATTGGAAAGTCAAGTCTTAATCCTCTAGGAATTGGTTCTCTGTTCTTTGTCCTTGGATTATTAGTTCTTGATTGTTATTGATTGGAGATATCAAGTCTTAATCCTTAATGAATTGGTTTCTCTTTTAATCTTTATTTAAGTTCTGTTTGCCATTAGGATTGGAATCAGGCTCTAGTCCTTCAAGAATTGGTTTCTCCTTAGTAAATATAATTTCTTTTGACATTGATTGGAAATCAAGTCTTCAATCCTTAAGGAATTAGTTTCTCATTTGTCTTCACTAAGTTCTTTTACCCCGGTCTTGATTGGTGATTATCAAGTTGTCTTAATCCTTAATGACAGTCTTAAGGGTGATTTCTCTTTACGTCTTTTAAGTTCTTTTAGTGCCAAGTGATTTTGGAATCAAGTCTTAATCCTTAAAGGTGAATTGGGACTATCATTTGTCTTTAAGTTCTCTTTGAATAAGTTGATGATGGAATCAAGTCTTAATCTATTAAATTGAGTTTCTCTCTTAGTCCTTTAGTACTCTTTAATGTTGGCAATGGATTGGCAATTGATTGGAATGGAATGTTAATGTTAAGGAATTGGTTTCCTCTTTTTCTTTTCAGTTCTTTTATGCCATTTATTGGAATCAAGTCTTAATTCTTGTGGAATTGCTTTTATCATTCATGGCTTTTTTTTGACAATTGATTGAGTCAAGTCTTAATCTCTTAAGAGAACTTTGAGTTGTCTCTTTGAGTTTCTTTAAGGTGTGAGTTCTTGAGATCTAAGCTCTTGTCAGCCAAAGTTAGTTTATATTATACTTTTGGTATTGGAATGGAATCGAAGATCTTTTAATCCCATATTGAGAATTAGTTTCTCTTTGTCTTTTAAGTTCTTTTAGTTATTTATTTGGAATCAAGTCTTAATCCTTTACGAATTGGTTCTCTTTGTCTTTTAAGTTCTTTTGGCAATTGATTGGAGATAAGTCTTATTATCCTTAAGGAGTTGGTTTCTCTTTTCCTTTTTAAGTTCTTTTTGAGTAATTGAGTTAGGAATCAAAATGCTTAATCCATAATGAATTAGTTTCTCTCTTTGTCTTTAAGTTCTTTTGCCATTGATGGTAATCAAGTCTTAATCCCTTGAGAAGATTGGTTTCTCTTTGTCCTTTATGTTCTTTTGTAGTTCTTGATTGGAATAAGTGATGTAATCCTTAATGAATTAGTTTCTGTATTAGTTCTTTGCTTGATTATTAGTTGGGGATCAAGTCTTAATCTGTAATGAATTGTTTTCTCTTTGTCTTTTTAATGGATCTTTTTGCCCCTGATTGGAATCAAGTCTTAAATAATTGAGCAATTGCTTTCTCTTTGTACTTTATGTTCATTTGACAATTGATTGGAGTAAGTCTTAATCCTTCCAAAGAATTGGTTCTATCTTTTCCTTTAGTTCTTTAAGTTTTTGTTGGTATTGATTGGAATCAAGTCTTAATCCATAATGAATTGGTTCTCGTTGTGTCTTTAAGTTCTTTTTGCCACTTGATTGCTAATCAAGTCTTGTCCTTGAGGATTGGTTTCTCTTTATTAGCTTTAAGTTCTTTTGGCAATGTGAGTTGGAATAAGTCTTAATCCTTCAAAGAATTGGTTCTATACTTTTCCTTAAGTTCTTTTTGGTATTGATTAGGAATCAAGTCTTGAACTCAATAGAAATTGGTTTCTCTTTGTCTATTTAATGTTTTATTTGCCATTGATTGGAATCAAGTCTTAATCCTGTGTCAGGAATTGGTTTCTCTTTATGTTGTCCAGATTCCTTCTGCCATTTCATTGAGATCTAAGTCTTAATCACTTAAGGAATTGGTTTCTCACTTTCCTCTAGGTTCAGTTCTTTGGTATTGATTGGAATCAGAGTTCTTGAATCAGCACAATGAATTGGTTTCTTCTTTATCTTTTTAGAGTTCTTTTGCCGTATAGAATATTGGATTGGAATCAGAGTCTTAGTATCCTTGTGAATTGGTTTCTCTTTGTCCTTTGTAAGTTCTTTTGGTAATTGATTGGCAATGAAGTCTTAATCCTTAGGGAATTGGTTTCTCTTTTTCACTTTACAGATTCTTTTTGGTATATGATTGGAATCAAAGTCTTAATCCACTTAATGAATTGGTTTCCCTTCTTGTCTTTTTAAGTTCTTTTTGCCATTGATTGGAATCAAGTCTTTAATCCTTAGCAGAGGAATTGGTTTCTCTTTGTCCTTTAAGTTCTTTTTGGTAATTGATTGGAAGTAAGTCTTAATCCTTAAGGAATTGGTTTCTCCTTTTCCTCTAGGTTCTTTTTGGAGATTGATTGGGATGAGTCTTAATCCACATGAATTGGTTTCTCTTTGTCTTTTAAGTTCTTTTTGCCATTAGTTGGAATCAAGTCTTAATCCTTACCGAGGAATTGGTTTCTCTTTGTCCTTCCTAAGCATTCTTTTGGTAATTGATTGGAACTAAGTCTTAATCCTTAAGGAATTGGTTTCTCTTCTTTTTTCCTATAGTTTCTTTTCGGGGTATTGATTGGAATCAAGTCTCTTTATCCATAATGAATTGGTTTCTCTTAGTGTTTTAACGTTCTTTGCTCTTGCCATTGATTGGACTCAAGTCTTAATCCTTCCAAAGGAATTGGTTTCTCTTTGTTGCCTTTAAGTTCTTTTGGCAATTGATTGGAACTAAAGTCTTAACTCCTTAAGGAATTGGTTTCTCTTTTCCTGTTGAGTTTCTTTTAGGTATTGATTGGAATCAGAGTCTTCATCCATAATGAATTGGTTTCCTCTTTGTCTTTAAGTTTCTTTTTGCCATTGATTGGAATCTAAGTCTTTAATCCTTGGGAATTGGTTTCTCTCTTCGTCCTTTAAGTTCTTTTGGTAATTGATTGGAAGCTAACTCTCTTAATCCATAAGGAATTGGTTTCTCTTTTGTCCTTTTAAGTTCTTTTGGTAATTGATTGGAATCAAGTCTTAATCCATAATAGAATTGGTTTCTCTTTTGTCTTTTAAGTTCTTTTGCCATTGAAGTTGGAATCAAGTCTTAATCCTTGAGGGAATTGGATTTCTGCTTTTGTCCTTTAAGTTCTTTTGGTAATTGATTGGAATCAAGTCTTAATCCTTAAGGAATTGGTTTCTCCTTTCCTCTAAGTTCTTTTTGGTATTGATTGGAATCAAGTGCTTTATCCCACAATGAATTCGGTTTCTTCTTTGTGCTTTTAAGTTCTTTTGGTAATTAGATTGGAATCAAGTCTTAATCTCTTGAGGAATGAAGGTTTCTCTTTGTCCTTTACACAGTTCTTTGGTACCATTGATTGGAATCAGGTGTCTTGTAATCCTTACAGGAATTGGTTTCTCTCTTTTCCTCTAGTTTCTTTTCGTATGTGATTGGAATCAAGTCTTTATCCATAACGAATTGGTTTCTCTATGTCTTTAAGTTCTTAGCCATTGATTGGAATCAAGTCTTAATCGGCACTTGGGAGAATTGGTTTCTCTTTGCCGCCTTTAAGTTCTTTTGGCAATTGATTGGAATCAAGTCTTAATCCTAAAGGAATTGGTTTGTCTTTGTTCTTTAAGAGTTCTTCTTTGGTATTGATTGGAATCAAGTCTTGTCATCCATAATGAATTGGTTTCTCTTTGGTGTCTTTAAGTTCTTTTTTTGCCATTGATTGGAATCAAGTCTTAATCCCCTTAGGAATTGGTTTCTGGAGTCACTTGTGTTCTTTGAGTAATTTGAGACTAAGTCTAATCCTTGAGGAATTGGCTTTCTTTTTTCCTTTAAGTTCTTTTGCATTGATTGGAATCAAGTGCTTGTCTGGCTGTAAGGAATTGGTTTCTCCTCTTCTTCTAAGTTCTTTTTGCCATTGATTGGAATCAAAAAGTCTTAATCCTTAATGAATTGGCTTTCTCTTTGTCTTTAAGTTCTTTTTGCCATTGATTGGAAATCAAGTTCAATCCTTAAGAAATTGGTTTCTCTTGTCCTTTTAAGTTCTTTTTGGTAATTGATTGGAACTAAGTCTTAATCTCAGCTTAATAATTGGTTTCTCTTTGTCTTATTTATCAAGTTCTTTTCTGGTATTGATTGGAATCAAGTCTTAATCCTTAATGAATTGGTTTCTCTTTGGTCCTTTCAAGTTCTTTTGGTAATTGATTGGAATCAAGTCTCTTAATCCTCATAAGGAATTGGTTTCTCTTTGTCCTTTAAGTTCTTGTGGTATTGATTGGAAGTAAGTCTTAATCCTTAAGGAATTGGATTTCTCTTACTTTCTTTTAAGTTCTTTTTGGAATTGATTGGAGATCAAGTGCTTAATCCATAATGAATTGGCTTTCTCTTTGTCCTTTAAAGTTCATTAGTTGCCATTGATTGGAATCAAGTGCTTAATCCTAAGGCGTAATTGGTTTCTCCTTTTGTCCTCCTTAAGTTCTTTTTGGTAATTGATTAGGAACTAAGTCATAATCCTTAAGCGCAATTGGCTTCTTTCTTTGTCTTATAGTTTGCCCTTATTCTGGTATTGATTGGAATCAAAGTCTTAATCCATAAGGAATTGGTTTCTCTTTGTCCTTTTAAGTTCTTTTTGCCATTGATTGGTAATCAAGTTTCTAATCCTTAAGAATTGGTTTCCTCTTTGTCCTTTAAGTTCTTTTGGTAATTGATTGGAGACCTCAAGAGTCTGTAAATCCATAATGAATTGTGGTTCTACTCTTTGTCTTTACAAGTTCTTTCAAAGTGGTATTGATTGGAGATCAAGTCTTAATCCTTAATGTAATTGGTTTCTCTTTGTCTTTAAGTTCTTTGGCAATTGATTTGAATCAAGTCTTAATCCTTAAGGAATTGGTTTTCTCTTTTTCCTTTAAGTTCTTTTGTAATTGATTGGAATCAAAATCTTACCATCCATAATGAATTGGTTTCTTCCTCTTGTTTAGTTCTTTTTGCCATTGATTGGAGATGCAAGTCTTAATCCTGTATAATGAATTGGTTTCTCTTTGACATTTTAAGTTCTTTTTGCCATTGATTGGAATCAAGTCTTAATCCTTACGAATTGGGCTTCTCTTTTCTTCTAAGTTCTTTTGGTAATTGATTGGAGATCAAGTCTTAATCCTTAATGAATTGGTTTCTCTTTGTCCTTTAAGTTCTTTCGGCCATTGATTGGAATCAAGTCTTAATCCTTGATGAATTGGCTTCTCTTTGTCCTTTAAGATCTTTTGGTAATTGATTGGAATCAAGTCTTAATCCTTAAGGAATTTAGGTTTCTCTCCTTGTCCTTTAGAGTTCTTTTAAATGGTAATTGATTGGAATCAAGTTTCTTCCTCCTAATCACTTAACTAATTGGTTTCTCTTGTCTTTTAAGTTCTTTTTGCCATTGATTGGAATCAAGTCTTAATCCAAAATGAATTGGTTTCTCTTGTCCTTTAAGTTCTTTTGCCATTGGTTGACTCAAGTCTTCATCCTTAAGGAATTGGTTTCTCTTTGTCTAAGTTCTTTTTGTAATTGATTGGAATCGGAAGTCTTAATCCTTAAGGAATTGGTTTCTCTGTCTTTTAAGTTCTTTTGCCATTGATTGGAATCAAGTCTTTATCCTTAATGAATTGGTTTCTCTTTGTCCTTTAAGTTCTTTTGGTAATTGATTGAATCAAGTCTTAATCCTTGAGGAATTGGTTTCTCTTTTTCCTTTAAGTTCTTTTGGTATTGATTGGAATCAAGTCTTAATCCTTAATGAATTGGTTTGCCTTTGTCTTTAAGGTTCTTTTTGCCATTGATTGGAATCAAGTCTTAATCCTTGAGGAATTGGTTTCTCTTTGTCTTTCAAGTTCTTTTTGTAATTGATTGAATCAAGTCTTAATCCTTGAGGAATTGGTTTCTCTTTGTCCTTTAAGTTCTTTTTGGTAATTGATTGGAATCAACTCTTAATCCTTACTGAATTGGTTTTCTCTTTGTCTTTTAAGTTCTTTTTGCCTCTGATTGGAATCAAGTCTTAATCCTTGAGGAATTGGTTTCTCTTTGTCCTTTAAGTTGTTTTGTTAATTGATTGGAAGTAAGTCTTAATCCTTACGGAATTGGTTTCTCTTTTTCCTTAGGTACTTTTGCAATTGATTGGAACCAAGTCTTAATCCACAATGAATTGGTTTCTCTTTGTCTTTAAGTTCTTTTTGCCATTGATTGGAATCAAGTCTTAATCCTTGAGGAATTGGTTTCTCTTTGTCTTTAAGTTCTTTGGTAATTGATTGGAACTAAATCTTAATCCTTGAATTGGTTTCTCTTTTCCCTCTAGGTTCTTTTTGTTATTGATTGGAATCAGGTCTTAATCCAAAATGAATTGGTTTCTCTTTGTCTTTTAAGTTTTTTTTGCCGTTGATTGGAACCAAGTCTTAATCCTTGAGGGATTGGTTTCTCTTTGTCCTTTAAGTTCTTTTGGTAATTCATTGGAAGTAAGTCTTAATCCTTAAGCAATTGGTTTCTTTTCCTATAGTTCTTTTTTGGTATTGATTGGAATCAAGTCTTTATCCATAATGAATTGGCTTCTCTTTGTCTTTTAAGTTCTTTTTGCCATTGATTGTAATCAAGTCTTAATCCTGGAGGGATGGGTTTATCTTTGTGCTTCAATTTCTTTTGTCAATTGATTGGAAGCAAGTCTTAATCCCTAAGGAATTGGTTTGTCTTTTTCCTCTAGGTTTTTTTGGTATTGATTGAATCAAGTCTTCATCTATAATGAATTGGTTTCTCTTTGGTGTTTTAAGTTCTTTTTGCCATTGATTGGATTCAAGTCTTAATCCTTGAGGAATTGTTTTCTCTTTGTCCTTTAAGTTCTTTTGGTAATTGATTGGAAGTAAGTCTAAATCCTTAAGGAATTGGTTTCTCTTTATTATTTAAGTTCTTTTTGGTATTGATTGGAATCAAGTCTTAATCCATAATGAATTGGTTTCTCATGTCTTTTAAGTTCTTTTTGCCATTGATTGGAATCAAGTCTTAATCCTTGAGGAATTGGTTTCTCTTTGTCATTTAAAGTTCTTTTTGGTAATTGATTGGAATCAAGTCTTAATCCTTAAGAATTGGTTTCTCTTTTCCTCTAGTTTTCTTTTGGTATTGATTGGAATCAAGTCTTCATCCTATAATGAATTGGTTTCTCTTAGTGTTTTAAGTTCTTTGCCATTGATTGGAATCAAGTCTTAATCCTTAAGGAATTGGTTTCTCTTTGTCCTTTAAGTTCTTTTTGCAATTGATTGGAACTAAGTCTTAATCCTTAGGAATTGGTTTCTCTTTCCTCTAGGTTCTTTTTGGAATTGATTGGAATCAAGTCTTAATCCAATGAATTGGTTTCTTTGTCTTTTAAGTTCTTTTTGCCATTGATTGGAATCAAGTCTTAATCCTTGAGGAATTGGTTTCTCTTTGTCCTTTAAGTTCTTTTGGTAATTGATTGGAATCAAGTTTTAATCCTAAGGAATTGGTTTCTTTTTCCTATAGTTTCTTTTTCTATTGATTGGAAACAAGTCTTAATCCGCAATGAATTGGTTTCTCTATGTCTTTTTAGTTCTTTTTTCCATTGATTGGAATCAAGTCTTAATCCTTGAGGAATTGGTTTCTCTTTGTCCTTTAAGTTCTTTTGGTAATTGATTGGAACTAAGTCTTAATCCTTAAGGAAATGGCTTCTCTTTTCCCTCAAGGTTCATTTTGGAATTGAATGAAATCAAGTCTTAATCCATGATGAATTGGTTTCTCTTTGTCTTTTAAGTTCTTTTTGCCATTGATTGGAATCAAGTCTTAATCCTTGAGGAATTGGCTTCTCTTTGTCCTTTAAGTTCTTTTGGCAATTGATTGGAAGTAAGTCTTAATCCTTAAGGAATTGGTTTCTCTTTTTCCTCTAGGTTCTTTTTGGAATTCAATGGAATCAAGCCTTAATCCACAATCAATTGGTATCTCTATGTCTTTTTAGTTCTTATTGCCAATGAATGGAATCAAGTCTTAATCCTTGAGGAATTGGTTTCTCTTTTTCCTTTAAGTTCTTTTGGTAATTGATTGAAAGTAATTCTTAACCCTTAAGGAATTGGTTTCTTTCTTTTCCTCTAGTTTCTTTTGGAATTGATTGGAATCAAGTCTTAATCCTTAATGAATTGGTTTCTCTTGGTCTTTAAGTTCTTTTTGCCATTGATTGAAATCAGGTCTTAATCCTTGAGGAATTGGTTTCTCTTTGTCCTTTAAGTTCTTTTGCAATTGATTGGAAGCAAGTCTTATTCCTTAAGGAATTGGTTTCTCCTTTTCTCTAGGTTCTTTTTGGTATTGATTGGAATCAAGTCTTTATCCATAATGAATTGGTTTCTCTTTGTCTTTTAAGTTCTTTTTGCCGTTGATTGCAATCAAGTCTTAATCCTTGAGGAATTGGTTTCTCTTTGTCATTAAGTTCTTTTGGTAATTGATTGGAACTAAGTCTTAATCCTTACGAAATTGGTTTCTCTTTTTCCTCTAGTTTCTTTTCGGTATTGATTGGAATCAAGTCTTAATCCAAAAGGAATTGGTTTCTCTTTGTCTTTCAAGTTCTTTTTGCCATTGATTGGAATCAAGTCTTAATCCTTGAGGAATTGGTTTCTCTTTGTCCTATAAGTTCTTTTGGTATTTGATTGAATCAAGTTTTAATCCTTAAGGAATTGGTTTCTCTTTGTCCTTAAGATCTTTTCGGTATTGATTGGAATCAAGTCTTTATCCATAATGAATTGGTTTCTCTTTGTCTTTTAAGTTCTTTTTGCCATTGATTGGAATCAAGTCTTAATCCTTGAGGAATTGGTTTCTCTTCGTCCTTTAAGTTCTTTTGGCCATTGATTGGAAACAAGTCTTAATCCTTAATGAATTGGTTTCTCTTTGTCCTTTAAGTTCTTTTTGGTATTGATTGGAATCAAGTCTTAATCCATAATGAAATGGTTTCTCTTGGTGTTTTTAAGTTCTTTTGTCATTGATTGGAATCAAGTCTTAATCCTTGAGGAATTGGTTTCTCTTGTCCTTTAAGTTCTTTTGCCATTGATTGGAATCAAGTCTTAATCCTTAAGGAATTGGTTTCTCTTTGTCTTTAAGTTCTTTTTGGTATTGATTGGAAGTAAGTCTTAATCCCAATGAATTGGTTTCTCTTGTCTTTTAAGTTCTTTTTGCCATTGATTGGAATCAAGTCTTAATCCTTAAGGAATTGGTTTCTCTCTTTGTCCTTTAAGTTCTTTTGGTAATTGATTGGAAGTAAGTCTTAATCCTTAAGGAATTGGTTTCTCTTTGTCCTTAAGTTCTTTTGCATTGATTGGAATCAAGTCTTCATCTATAATGAATTGGTTTCTCTTTGTCCTTTAAGTTCTTTTGGTAATTGATTGGAACTAAGTCTTAATCCTTGAGGAATTGGTTTCTCCTTGTCCTTTAAGTTCTTTTGGTAATTGATTGGAACTAAGTCTTAATCCATAATGAATTGGTTTCTCTTTGTCTTTTAAGTTATTTTTGCCATTGATTGGAATCAAGTCTTAATCCTTGAGGAATTGGTTTCTCTTTGTCCTTTAAGATCTTTTTGCCATTGATTGGAATCAAGTCTTAATCCTTAAGGAATTGGTTTCTCTTTGTCCTTTAAGTTCTTTTGGTAATTGATTGGAATCAAGTCTTAATCCAATGAATTGGTGGTTCTCTTTGTCTTTAAGTTCTTTTTGCCATTGATTGGAATCAAGTCGTAATCCTTGAGAAATTGGCTTCTCTTCGTCCTTTAAGTTCTTTGGCAATTGATTGGAACTAAGTCTTAATCCTTAAGCAATTGGTTTCTCTTTTTCCTTAAGTTCTTTTTGGTATTGATTGGAATCAAGTCTTAATCCATAATGAATTGGTTTCTCTTTGTCTTTAAGTTCTTTTTGCCATTGATTGGAATCAAGTCTTAATCCTTGAGGAATTGGTTTCTCTTTGTCCTTTAAGTTCTTTTGGTAATTGATTGGAATCAAGTCTTAATCCTTGAGGAATTGGTTTCTCTTCGTCCTTTGAGTTCTTTGGTAATTGATTGGAAACAAGTCTTAATCCACAATGAATTGGTTTCTCTTTGTCTTTAAGTTCTTTTTGCCATTGATTGGAATCAAGTCTTAATCCTTGAGGAATTGGTTTCTCTTGTCTTTAAGTTCTTTTGGCAATTGATTGAACTAAGTCTTAATCCTTAAGGAATTGGTTTCTCTTTTGTCCTTTAAGTTCTTTTGGTAATTGATTGGAATCAAGTCTTAATCCTTAATGAATTGGTTTCTCTTGTCCTTTAAGTTCTTTTTGCCATTGAATGGAATCAAGTCTTAATCCTTGAGGAATTGGCTTCTCTTTGTCCTTTAAGTTCTTTTTGCCATTGAATGGAATCAAGTCTTAATCCTTGAGGAATTGGTTTCTCTTTGTCCTTTAAGATCTTTTGGAATTGATTGGAATCAAGTCTTAATCCTTAAGGAATTGGTTTCTCTTTGTCCTTCTAAGTTCTCTTTTGGTATTGATTGGAATCAAGTCTTAATCCTTATGAATTGGTTTCTCTTGTCCTTTAAGTTCTTTTGGTAATTGATTGGAATCAAGTCTTAATCCTTAAGGAATTGGTTTCTGTTTGTCCATTAAGTTCTTTTTGGTATTGATTGGAATCAAGTCTTAATCCTTAATGAATTGTTTTCTCTTTGTCCTTTGAGTACTTTTGGCAATTGATTGGAAACATGTCTTAATCCTTCAGCAATTGGTTTCTCTTTGTCTTTAAGTTCTTTTGCCATTGATTGGAATCAAGTCTTAATCCTTGAGAATTGGTTTCTCCTTTGTCCTTTAAGTTCTTTTGCCATTGATTGGTAATCAAGTCTTAATCCTTAATGAATTGGTTTCTCTTTGTCTTTTAAGTTCTTTTGGTAATTGATTGGAATCAAGTCTTAATCCTTGAGGAATTGGTTTCTCTTTGTCCTTAAGTTCTTTTTGGTATTGATTGGAATCAAGTCTTAATCCTTAGGAATTGTTTCTCTTTGTCCTTTAAGTTCTTTTTGCAATTGATTGGAATCAAGTCTTAATCCTTAAGGAATTGGGTTGTCTTTGCCTTTTAAGTTCCTTTTGGTATTGATTGGAATCAACTCTTAATCCTTAAGGAATTGGTTTCTCTTTGTCTTTTAAGTTCTTTTTGCCATTTGATTGGAATCAAGTCTTAATCCTTAAGGAATTGGTTTCTCTTTGTCCTTACGTTCTTTTGGTAATTGATTGGAACTAAGTCTTAATCCTTAATGAATTGGTTTCTCTTTATCCTTTAAGTTCTTTTGGCGATTGATTGGAAACATGTCTTAATCCTTAACGAATTGGTTTCTCTTTGTCCTTTAAGTTCTTTTGCAATTGATTGGAATCAAGTCTTTATCCTTAAGCAATTGGCTTCTCTTTGCCTTTTAAATTCTTTTGGTAATTGATTGGAATCAAGTCTCATTCCACATGGAATTGGTTTCTCTTTGTCTTTTAAAGTTCTTTTGGCAATTGATTGGAATCAAGTCTTAATCCTTAAGTGAATTGGTTTCTCTTTGTCTTTAAGTTCTTTGGCAATTGATTGGAAGTAAGTCTTAATCCTTAAGGAATTGGTTTCTCTTTGCCTTTTAAGTTCCTTTTGGTATTGATTGGAATCAAGTCCTAATCATTAAGGAATTGGTGTCTCTTTATCCTTTAAGTTCTTTTAGTAATTGATTGGAAGTAAGTCTTAATCCTTAAGGAATTGGTTTCTCTTTGTCCTTTTAAGTTCATTTGGCAATTGATTGGAAGTAAGTCTTAATCCTTAAGGAATTGGTTTCTCTTTGTCTTTTAAGTTCTTTTTGTCTTGATTGGAATCAAGTCTTAATCCTAGAATTGGTTTCTCTTTGTCTTTTAAGTTCTTTTGCCATTGATTGGAATCAAGTCTTAATCCTTGGAATTGGTTTCTCTTTGCCCTTTAAGTTCTTTTTGTAATTGATTGGAAGTAAGTCTTAATCCTTAAGGAATTGGTTTCTCTTTGTCTTTAAGTTCTTTTTGGTATTGATTGGAATCAAGTCTTAATCCTTAAGGAATTGGTTTCTCTTTGTCCTTTAAGTTCTTTTTTGGTATTGATTGGAATCAAGTCTTAATCCTTAATGAATTGGTTTCTCTTTGTCCTTTAAGTTCTTTTTGGCAATTGATTGGAATCAAGTCTTAATCCTTAATGAATTGGTTTCTCTTGTCTTTAAGTTCTTTTGGTCTTGATTGGAATCAAGTCTTAATCCTTAAGGAATTGGTTTCTCTTGTCTCTTAAGTTCATTTGCCATTGATTGGAATCAAGTCTAAATCCTTAAGGAATTGGTTTCTGTTTGTCCTTTAAGTTCTTTTTGGTATTGATTGCAAGCAAGTCTTAATCCACAATGAATTGGTTTCTCTTTGCCCTTTAAGTTCTATTTGCCATTGATTGGAATCAAGTCTGAATCCTTGAGGAATTGGTTTCTCATTCTGCTTTAAGTTCTTTTGGTAATTGATTGGAAGTAAGTCTTAATCCTTAAGGAATTGGTTTCTCTTTGTCCTTTAAGTTCTTTTGGCCATTGATTGGAATCAAGTCTTAATCCTTAATGAATTGGTGTCTCTTTGTCCTTTAAGTTCTTTTGGTATTGATTGGAATCAAGTCTTAATCCATAACGAATTGGTTTCTCTTTGTCTTTTAAGTTCTTTTTGATGTTGATTGAAAGCAAGTCTTAATCCTTAAGGAATTGATTTCTCTTTGACTTTTAAGTTCTTTTGGAGATTAATTGGAAGTAAGTCTTAATCCTTAATGAATTGGTTTCTCTTTTTCCTTTAAGTTCTTTTGCCATTGATTGGAATCAAGTCTTAATCCTTAATGAATTGGTTTCTCTTTGTCTTTTAAGTTCTTTTGGCAATTGATTGGAAGCAAGTCTTAATCCTTATGGAATTGGTTTCTCTATGTCTTTTAAGTTCTTTTTGGAATTGATTGGAATCAAGTCTTAATCCATGATGAATTGGTTTCTCTTTGTCTTTTAAGTTCTTTTGCCATTGATTGGAATCAAGTCTTAATCCTTGAGGAATTGGTTTCTCTTTGTCTTTAAGTTTTTTTGGTAATTGATTGAAGTAAGTCTTAATCATTAAGGAATTGGTGTCTCTTTGTCCTTTAAGTTCTTTTGGTATTAATTGGAATCAAGTCTTAATCCGTAATCAATTGGTTTCTTTTTGTCTTTTAAGTTCTTTTTGCCATTGATTGGAATCAAGTCTTAATCCTTGAGGAATTGGTTTCCCTTTATCCTTTAAGTTCTTCGGGCAATTGATTGGAAGTAAATCTTAATCCTTAAGGAATTGGTTTCTCTTTCCTTTAAGTTCTTTTGGCAATTGATTGAATCAAGTCTTAATCCATAATGAATTGGTTTCTCTTTGTCCTTTAAGTTCTTTGCCATTGATTGTAATCAAGTCTTAATCCTTAATGAATTGGTTTCTCTTTGTCTTTTAAGTTCTTTTGGTAATTGATTGGAATCAAGTCTTAATCCATAAGGAATTGGTTTCTCTTTGTCCTTTAAGTTCTTTTCGGTATTGATTGGAATCAAGTCTTTATCCATAATGAATTGGTTTCTCTTTGTCTTTTAAGTTCTTTTTGCAATAGATTGGAAGCAATCTTATTCCTTAAGGAATTGGTTTCTCTTTGTCCTTTAAGTTCTTTTGGTATTGATTGGAATCAAGTCTTAATCCATAATGAATTGGTTTCTCTTTGTCTTTAAGTTCTTTTGCCATTGATTGTAATCAAGTCTTAATTCCTTAAGGAATTGGTTTCTCTTTGCCTTTAAGTTCATTTGGCAATTGATTGGAAGTAAGTCTTAATCCTTAAGGAATTGGTTTCTCTTTGTCCTTTAAGTTCTTTTGGTCTTGATTGGAATCAAGTCTTAATCCTTAAGGAATTGGTTTCTCTTTGTCTTTTTAAGTTCTTTTGCCATTGATTGGAATCAAGTCTTAATCCTTAAGGAATTGGTTCTCTTTTGTCCCTTAAGTTCTTTTTGTATTGATTGGAATCAAGTCTTAATCCATAATGAATTGGTTTCTCTTTGTCCTTTAAGTTCTTTTGGCAATTGATTGGAAATCAAGTCTTAATCCTTAATGAATTGGTTTCTCTTTGCACTTTAAGTTCTTTTTGGTATTGATTGGAATCAAGTCTTAATCCATAATGAATTGGTTTCTCTTTGTCTTTTAAGTTCTTTTTGCCGTTGATTGGAATCAAGTCTTAATCCTTGAGGAATTGGTTTCTCTTTGCCCTTTAAGTTCTTTTGGTAATTGATTGGAACTAAGTCTTAATCCTTAAGGAATTGGTTTCTCTTTGTCTTTTAAGTTCTTTTTGCCATTGATTGGATTCAAGTCTTAATCCTTGAGGGATTGGTTTCTCTTTGTCCTTTAAGTTCTTTTGGTATTGATTGGAATCAAGTCTTAATCCATAATCAATTGGTTTCTCTTTGACCTTTCAGTTCTTTTTGCCATTGATTGGAATCAGGTCTTGATCCTTGAGGAATTGGCTTCTCTTTGTCCTTTAAGATCTTTTGGCAATTGATTGGAAGTAAGTCTTAATCCTTGAGGAATTGGTTTCTCTTTGTCCTTTAAGTTCTTTTGGTAATTGATTGGAACTAAGTCTTAATCCTTACGGAATTGGTTTCTCTTTGTTCCTTAAGTTCTTTTGCCTTTGATTGGAATCAAGTCTTAATCCTTAAGAATTGGGTTCTCTTTGTCCTTTAAGTTCTTTTCGGTATTGATTGGAATCAAGTCTTAATCCGTAATGGATTGGTTTCTCTTTGTCCTTTAAGTTCTTTTTGCCGTTGATTGAAATCAAGTCTTAATCCATCATGAACTGGTTTCTCTTTGTGCTTTATGTTCTTTTGGTAATTGATTGGAAGTAAGTCTTAATCCATAAGGAATTGGTTTCTCTTTGTCTTTAAGTTCTTTTGCCATTTATTGGAATCAAGTCTTAATCCTTAAGGAATTGGTTTCTCTTTGTCTTTCCAGTTCTTTTTGTCAATGATTGGAATAAAGTCTTAATCCACAATGAATTGGTTTCTCTTTGTCTTTTAAATTCTTTTGCCATTGTTTATTGGAATCAAGTCTTAATCCTTAAGAATTGGTTTCTCTTTGCCCTTTACGTTCTTTTGGCAATTGATTGGAAGTAAGTCTTAATCCTGAAGGAATTGGTTTCTCTTTGACCTTTAAGTTCTTTTTGGTATTGATTGGAATAAGGTCTTAATCCATAATGAATTAGTTTCACTTTGTCTTTTAAGTTTTTTTTGCCATTGATTGGAACCAAGTCTTAATCCTGGAGGAATTGGTTTCTCTTTGTCTTTCAAATTCTTTTGGTAATTGATTGAAATCACGTCTTAATCCATAATGAATTGGTTTCTCTTTGTCTTTTAAGTTCTTTTTGCCGTTGATTGGAATCAAGTCTTAATCCTCGAGGAATTGGTTTCTCTTTGTCTTTTAAGTTCATTTTGCCATTGATTGGAATCAAGTCTTAATCCATATTGAATTGGTTTCTCTTTGTCCTTTAAGTTCTTTTGGTATTGATTGGAATCAAGTCTTAATCTATAATGAATTGGTTTCTCTTTGTCTTTTAAGTTCTTTTTGCCGTTTATTGGAATCATGTTTTAATCCTTAAGGAATTGGTTTCTTTGTCCTTTAAGTTCTTTTGCAATTGATTGGAATCAAGTCTTAATCCATAAGGAATTGGTTTCCCTTTGTTCTTTAAGTTCTTTTGGTATTGATTGGAATCAAGTCTTAATCCATAATGAATTGGTTTCTCTTTGT
The DNA here is from genome assembly GCA_031439585.1 of Pterocarpus macrocarpus. Lineage (NCBI taxonomy): Eukaryota > Viridiplantae > Streptophyta > Magnoliopsida > Fabales > Fabaceae > Pterocarpus > Pterocarpus macrocarpus. The sequence goes on along the minus strand of CM062521.1, from coordinate 24,696,289 downwards.
CTTTTAAGTTCATTTTGCCATTGATTGGAACCAAGTCTTAATCCTTAAGGAATTGCATTCTCTTTCTCTTTTAAGTTCTTTTGGTAATTGATTGGAAGTAAGTCTTAATCCTTAAGGAATTGGTTTCTCTTTGTCTTTTAAGTTGTTTTGGCCTTGATTGGAATCCAAGTCTTAATCCTTAATGAATTGCTTTCTCTTTGTCTTTATGTTCTTTTGGCAATTGATTGGAATCAAGTCTTAATCCTTGAGGAATTGGTTTCTCATTGTCCTTTAAGTTCTTTTTGGTATTGATTGGAAACATGTCTTAATCCGAAATAAAATGGTTTCTCTTTGTCTTTGAAGTTCTTTTTGCCATTGAGTGGAAACAAGTCTTAATCATTAATGAATTGGTTTCTCTTTGTCCTTTAAGTTCTTTTGGCCATTGATTGGAATCAAGTCTTAATCCTTGTGGAATTGGTTTCTCTTCATCCTTTAAGTTCTTTTTGCCTTGATTGGAATCAAGTCTTAATCCAAGGAATTGGTTTCTCTTTGTCTTTTAAGTTCTTTTGCCATTGATTGGAATCAAGTCTTAATCCTTAAGGAATTGGTTTCTCTTTGTCTTTTAAGTTCTTTTGCCATTGATTGGAATCAAGTCTTAATCCTTAATGAATTGGTTGCTCTTTGTCCTTTATGTTCCTTTTGCAATTGATTGGAAGTAAGTCTTAATCCTTAAGGAATTGGTTTCTGTTTGTCCTTTAAGTTCTTTTTGGTATTGATTGGAATCAAGTCTTAATCCATAATGAATTGATTTCTCTTTGTCTTTAAGTTCTTTTTGGCATTGATGGTAATCAAGTCTTAATCCTTGAGGAATTGGTTTCTCTTTGTTTTTTATGTTCTTTTGGTAATTGAGTGAAAGTATGTCTTAATCCTTAAGGAATTGGTTTCTCTTTGTCTTTTAAGTTTTTTTGCCGTTGATTGGAATCAAGTCTTAATCTTCGAGGAATTGGTTTCTCTTTGTCTTTTAAGTTCTTTTTGCCATTGATTGGAATCAAGTCTTCGTCCTTAATGAATTGGGTTCTCTTTGTCCTTAAGTTCTTTTTGCATTGATTGGAATCAAGTCTTAATCCTTAATGAATTGGTTTCTCTTGTCCTTTATGCTTTTTCTTTTGGCAATTGATTGGAAGTAAGTCTTAATCCTCAAGGAATTGGTTTCCTTGTCCTTTAAGTTCTTTTGGTCTTGATTGGAATCAAGTCTTAATCCTTAAGGAATTGAGTTCTCTTTGTCTTTAAGTTCTTTTTGCCATTGATTGGAATCAAGTCTTAATCCTTGAGGAATTGGTTTTACTTTGGCCTTTAAGTTCTTTTGGTATTGATTTGGATCAAGTCTTAATCCACAATGAATTGGTTTCTCTTTGTCCTTTAAGTTCTTTTCGGTATTGATTGGAATCAAGTCTTTATCCATAATGAATTGGGTTCTCTTTGTCTTTATGTTCTTTGGTAATTGATTGGAAGTAAGTCTTAATCCATAAGGAATTGGTTTCTCTTTGTCTTTTAAGTTCTTTTGCCATTGATTGGAATCAAGTGTTAATCCTTGAGGGATTGGTTTCTCTTTGTCGTTTAAGTTCTTTTTGGTATTGATTGGAATCAAGTCTTAATCCATAATGAATTGGTTTCTCTTTGTCTGCGAAGTCCTTTTTGCTGTTTATTGGAATCAAGTCTTAATCCTTCACGAATTGGTTTCTCTTTGCCCTTTACGTTCTTTTGGCAATTGATTGGAAGTAAGTCTTAATCCTTAAGGAGTTGGTTTCTCTTTGTCCTTTAAGTTCTTTTGGCCATTGATTGAATGCAAGTCTTAATCCGTAATGAATTGGTTTCTCTTTGTCTTTTAAGTTATTTTTGCCATTGATGGTAATCAAGTCTTAATCCTTGAGGAATTGGTTTCTCTTTGTCCTTTAAGTTCTTTTGGTAATTGATTGGAAGTAAGTCTTAATCCGTAATGAATTGGTTTCTCTTTGTCCTTTAAGTTCTTTTGGCCATTGATTGGAATCAAGTCTTAATCCTTGAGGAATTGGTTTCCCATTCTCTTTTAAGTTTTTTGCAATTGATTGGAAGTAAGTCTTAATCCTTTAGGAATTGGATTCTCTTTGTCCTTTAAGTTCTTTTTGGTATTGATTGGAATCAAGTCTTAATCCATAATGAATTGGTTTCTCTTTGTCTTTTAAGTTCTTTTTGCCATTGATTGGAATCAAGTCTTAATCCTTAAGGAATTGGTTTCTCTTTGTCCTTTATGTTCTTTTGGCAATTGATTGGAAGTAGGTTTTAATCCTTAAGGAATTGGTTTCTCTTTTTCCTTTAAGTCCTTTTTGGTGTTGATTGATATCAAGTCTTAATCCATACAGAATTGGTTTCTCTTTGTCTTTTAAGTTCATTTTGCCATTGATTGTAATCAAGTCTTAATCCTTGAGGAATTGGTTTCTCTTTGTTTTTTAAGTTCTTTTGGTAATTGATTGAAAGTAACTCTTCATCCTTAAGGAATTGGTTTCTCTTTGTCTTTTAAGTTCTTTTTGGTATTGATTGGAATCAAGTCTTAATCCATAATGAATTGGTTTCTCTTTGTCTGTTAAGTTCTTTTTGGCAATTGATTGGAAGTAAGTCTTAATCCTGAAGGAATTGGTTTCTCTTTGTCCTTTAAGTTCTTTTGGGTATTGATTGGAATCAAGTCTTAATCCATAATGAATTGGTTTCTCTTTGTCTTTAATTTCTTTTTGCCATTGATTGGAAGCAAGTTTTAATCCTTAAGGAATTGGTTTCTCTTCGTCCTTTAAGTTCTTTGGCAATTGATTGGAATCAAGTCTTAATCCATAATGAATTGGTTTCTCTTTGTCCTTTAAGTTCTTTTGCCATTGATTGGAATCAAGTCTTAATCCTTCAGGAATTGGTTTCTCTTTGTCTTTTAAGTTCTTTTGCAATTGATTGGAAGTAAGTCTTAATCCTTAAGGAATTGGTTTCCTTTGTCCTTTAAGTTCTTTTTGTATTGATTGGAATCAAGTCTTTATCCATAATGAATTGCTTTCTCTTTGCCCTTTATGTTTTTTTGGCAATTGATTGGAAGTAAGTCTTAATCCTGAAGGAATTGGTTTCTCTTTGTCCTTTAAGTTCTTTTGGGTATTGATTGGAATCAAGTCTTAATCCATAATGAATTGGTTTCTCTTTGTCTTTTAAGTTCTTTTTGCCATTGATGGTAATCAAGTCTTAATCCTTGAGGAATTGGTTTCTTTTTGTGCTTTATGTTCTTTTGGTAATTGATTGGAAGTAAGTCTTAATCCATAAGGAAATGGTTTCTCTTTGTCTTTTTAGTTCTTGTAGCCATTTATTGGAATCAAGTCTAAATCCTTAAGGAATTGAGTTCTCTTTGTCGTTTAAGTTCTTTTTAGTATTGATTGGAATCAAGTCTTAATCCACAATGAATTGGTTTCTCTTTGTCTTTTAAATTCTTTTAGATGTTTATTGGAATCAAGTCTTAATCCTTCACGAATTGGTTTCTCTTTGCCCTTTACGTTCTTTTGGCAATTGATTGGAAGTAAGTCTTAATCCTTAAGGAGTTGGTTTCCCTTTGTCCTTTAAGTTCTTTTTGGTATTGATTGGAATCAAGTCTTAATCCATAATGAATTGGTTTCTCTTTGTCTTTTAAGTTCATTTTGCCATTGTTTCGAATCAAGTCTTAATCCTTGAGGAATTGGTTTCTCTTTGTCTTTTAAATTCTTTTGGTAATTGATTGGAAGTAAGTCTTAATCCGTAATGAATTGGTTTCTCTTTTGCTTTAAGTTCTTTTGGTATTGATTGGAATCAAGTCTTAATCCATAATGAATTGGTTTCTCTTTGTGCATTAAGTTCTTTTTGCCGTTGTTTGGAATCAAGTCTTAATCCTTGAGGAATTGGTTTCTCTTTGTCTTTTTAATTTTTTTCGTAATTGATTGGAAGTAAGTCTTAATCCTTAAGGAATTGGTTTCTCTTTGCCCTTTAAGTTCTTTTTGGTATTGATTGGAATGAAGTCTTAATCTATAATGAATTGGTTTCTCTTTGTCTTTCAAGTTTTTTTTGCCATTTGTTGGAATCAAGTCTTAATCCTTGAGGAATTGGTTTCTCTTTGTCCTTTAAGTTCTTTTGGCAATTGATTAGAAGTAAGTCGTAATCCTTAAGGAATTGGCTTATCTTTTTCCTTTAAGTTCTTTTTGCTATTGATTCGAATCAAGTCTTAATCCATAATGAATTGGTTTCTCTTTGTCTTTTAAGTTCATTTTGCCATTGATTGTAATCAAGTCTTAATCCTTGAGGAATTGGTTTCTCTTTGTCTTTTATGTTCTTTTGGTAATTGACTGAAAGTAAGTCTTAATCCTTAAGGAATTGGTTTCTCTTTGTCTTTTAAGTTCTTTTGGCCATTGATTGAAATCAAGTCTTAATCCTTAACGAATTGCTTTCTCTTTGCCCTTTATGTTTTTTTGGCAATTGATTGGAAGTAAGTCTTAATCCTTAAGGAATTGGTTTCTGTTTGTCCTTTAAGTTCTTTTTGGTATTGATTGGAATCAAGTCTTAATCCATAATGAATTGGTTTCTCTTTGTCTTTAATTTCTTTTTGCCATTGATTGTATTCAACTCTCAATCCTTAAGGAATTGGTTTCTCTTTGCCCTTTAAGTTCATTTGGCAATTGATTGGAAGTAAGTCTTAATCCTTAAGGAATTGGTTTCTCTTTTCCTTTAAGTTCTTTTTGTCTTGATTGGAATCAAGTCTTTATCCATAATGAATTGGTTTCTCTTTGTCTTTTAAGTTCTTTTTGCCATTGATTGGAATCAAGTCTTAATCATTAAGGAATTGGTTTCTCTTTGTCCTTTAAGTTCTTTTGGCATTTGATTGGAATCAAGTCTTAATCCTTAATGAATTGGTTTCTCTTTGTCCTTTAAGTTCTTTTTGGCAATTGATTGAAATCAAGTCTTAATCCGTAATGAATTGGTTTCTCTTTGTCCTTTAAGTTCTTTTTGGTATTGATTGGAATCAAGTCTTAATCCATAATGAATTGGTTTCTCTTTGTCTTTTAAGTTATTTTTGCCATTGATTGGAATCAAGTCTTAATCCTTGAGGAATTGGTTTCTCTTTGTCCTTTAAGTTCTTTTGGTAATTGATTGGAACTAAGTCTTATTCCAAAAGGAATTGGTTTCTCTTTGTCTTTATAGTTCTTTTGCCATTGATTGGAATCAAGTCTAAATCCTTAAGGAATTGTTTTCTCTTTGTCCCTTAAGTTCTTTTGGTATTGATTGGAATCAAGTCTTAATCCATAATGAATTGGTTTCTCTTTGTCTTTTAAGTTATTTTTGCCATTGATTGGAATCAAGTCTTAATCCTTAAGGAATTAGTTTCTCTTTGTCGTTTAAGTTCTTTTGCAATTGATTGGAAGCAAGTCTTATTCCTTAAGGAGTTGGTTTCTCTTTGTCCTTTAAGTTCTTTTTGGTTGATTGGAATCAAGTCTTAATCCTTAAGGAATTGGTTTCTCTTTGTCTCTTAAGTTCTTTTGCCTTTGATTGGAATCAAGTCTAAATCCTTAAGGAATTGGTTTCTCTTTGTACTTTAAGTTCTTTTTGGTATTGATTGGAATCAAGTCTTAATCCATAATGAATTGGTTTCTCTTTCTTTTTTAAGTTCTTTTGGCCATTGATTGGAAACAAGTCTTAATCCTTGAGGAATTGGTTTCTCTTTGTGCTTTATGTTCTTTTGGTAATTGATTGGAAGTAAGTCTTAATCCATAAGGAATTGGTTTCTCTTTGTCTTTAAGTTCTTTTTGCCATTTATTGGAAACAAGTCTAAATCCTTAAGGAATTGAGTTCTCTTTGTCGTATAAGGTCATTTTGGTATTGGTTGGAATCAAGTCTTAATCCACAATGAATTGGTTTATCTTTGTCTGTTAAGTCATTTTTGCTGTTTATTGGAATCAAGTCTTAATCCTTCACGAATTGGTTTCTCTTTGCCCTTTATGTTCTTTTGGCAATTGATTGGAAGTAAGTCTTAATCCTTAAGGAGTTGGTTTCCCTTTGTCCTTTAAGTTCTTTTTGGTATTGATTGGAATCAAGTCTTAATCCATAATGAATTGGTTTCTCTTTGTCTTTTAAGTTCTTTTGGCATTGATTGGAAACAAGTCTTAATCCTTGAGGAATTGGTTTCTCTTTGTAATTTAAGTTCTTTTGGTAATTGATTGGAAGTAAGTCTTAATCCATAATGAATTGGTTTCTCTTTGTCTGTTAAGTTGTTTTTGCCGTTGTTTGGAATCAAGTCTTAATCCTTGAGGAATTGGTTTCTCTTTGTAATTTAAGTTCTTTTTGGCAATTGATTGGAAGCAAGTCTTAATCCTTAAGGAATTGGTTTCTCTTTATTCTTTAAGTTCTTTTTGGTATTGATTGGAATCAAGTCTTAATCTATAATGAATTGGTTTCTCTTTGTCTTTCAAGTGCTTTTTGCCATTTATTGGTATCCAGTCTTAATCCTTGAGGAATTGGTTTCTCTTTGTTCTTTAAGATCTTTTGGCAATTGATTGGAAGCACGTCTTAATCCTTGATGAATTGGTTTCTCTTTGTAATTTAAGTTCTTTTTGCTATTGATTCGAATCAAGTCTTAATCCATAATGAATTGGTTTCTCTTTGTCTTTTAAGTTCATTTTGCCATTGATTGTAATCAAGTCTTAATCCTTGAGGAATTGGTTTCTCTTTGTCTTTTAAGTTCTTTTGGTAATTGATCGGGAACATGTCTTAATCCATAATGAATTGGTTTCTCTTTGTCTTTTAAGTTCTTTTGCCTTTTTTGGTAATCAAGTCTTAATCCTTGAGGAATTGGTTTCTCTTTGCGCTTTATGTTATTTTGGTAATTCATTGGAAGTAAGTCTTAATCCATAAGGAATTGGGTTCTCTTTGTCCTTTAAGTTCTTTTTGGTATTGATTGGAATCAAGTCTTAATCCACAATGAATTGGTTTTTCTATGTCTTTAAGTTCTTTTGGCCATTGATTGAACGCAAGTCTTAATCCTTAATGAATTGGTTTCTCGTTCTACTTTAAGTTCATTTGGCAATTGATTGGAAGTAAGTCTTAATCCTCAAGGAGTTGGTTTCCCTTTGTCCTTTAAGTTCTTTTTGGTCTTGATTGGAATCAAGTCTTAATCCTTAAGGAATTGGATTCTCTTTGTCTTTTAAGTTCTTTTTGCCATTGATTGGAATCCAGTCTAAATTCTTAAGGAATTGGTTTCCCTTTGTCCTTTAAGTTCTTTTCGGTATTGATTGGAATCAAGTCTTAATCCATAATGAATTGGTTTCTCATTGTCCTTTATGCTCTTTTGGCAATTGATTGGCAATAAGCCTTAATCGTTAAGGAATTGGTTTCTCTTTGTCCTTTAAGTTCTTTTTGGTATTGATTGGAATCAAGTCTTAATCCATAATGAATTGGTTTCTCTTTGTCTTTGAAGTTCTTTTTGCCGTTGATGGTAATCAAGTCTTAATCCTTGAGGAATTGGTTTCTCTTTGTGCTTTTAATTCTTTTGGTAATTGATTGGAAGTAAGCCTTAATCCATAAGGAATTGGTTTCTCTTTGTCTTTTTATTCTTTTTGCCATTTATTGGAATCAAGTCTACATCCTTAAGGAATTGAGTTCTCTTTGTCGTTTAAGTTCTTTTTGGTATTGATTGGAATCAAGTCTTAATCCATAATGAATTGGTTTCTCTTTGTCTGCGAAGTCCTTTTTGCTGTTTATTGGAATCAAGTCTTAATCCTTCACGAATTGGTTTCCCTTTGCCCTTTACGTTCTTTTGGCAATTGATTGGAAGTAAGTCTTAATCCTCAAGGAGTTGGTTTCCCTTTGTCCTTTAAGTTCTTTTTGGTCTTGATTGGAATCAAGTCTTAATCCCCACAGAATTGGGTTCTCGTTGTCTCTTAAGTTCTGTTTGCCTTTAATTGGAATCAAGTCTAAATCCTTAAGGAATTGGGTTCTCTTTGTCCTTTAAGTTCTTTTCGGTATTGATTGGAATCAAGTCTTAATCCATAATGGATTGGTTTCTCTTTGTCCTTTAAGTTCTTTTTGCCATTGATGGTAATCAAGTCTTAATCCTTGAGGAATTGGTTTCTCTTTGTGCTTTATGTTCTTTTGGTAATTGATTGGAAGTAAGTCTTAATCCATAAGGAATTGGTTTCTCTTTGTCTTCTTAGTTCTTCATGCCATTTACAGGAATCAAGTCTAAATCCTTAAGGAATTGAGTTCTCTTTGTCGTTTAAGTTCTTTTTGGTATTGATTGGAATAAAGTCTTAATCCACAATGAATTGGTTTCTCTTTGTCTTTTAAATTCTTTTAGATGTTTATTGGAATCAAGTCTTAATCCTTCACGAATTGGTTTCTCTTTGCCCTTTACGTTCTTTTGGCAATTGATTGGAAGTAAGTCTTAATCCTTAAGGAGTTGGTTTCCCTTTGTCCTTTAAGTTCTTTTTGGTATTGATTGGAATCAAGTCTTAATCCATAATGAAATGGTTTCTCCTTGTCTTTTAAGTTCTTTTTGCCATTGTTTGGAATCAAGTCTTAATCCTTGAGGAATTGGTTTCTCTTTGTCTTTCAAATTCTTTTGGTAATTGATTGGAAGTAAGTCTTAATCCATAATGAATTGGTTTCTCTTTGTCTGTTAAGTTGTTTTTGCCGTTGTTTGGAATCAAGTCTTAATCCTTGAGGAATTGGTTTCTCTTTGTCTTTTTAATTTTTTTCGTAATTGATTGGAAGTAAGTCTTAATCCTTAAGGAATTGGTTTCTCTTTGCCCTTTAAGTTCTTTTTGGTATTGATTGGAATGAAGTCTTAATCTATAATGAATTGGTTTCTCTTTGTCTTTCAAGTGCTTTTTGCCATTTATTGGTATCCAGTCTTAATCCTTGAGGAATTGGTTTCTCTTTGTCCTTTAAGATCTTTTGGCAATTGATTGGAAGTAAGTCGTAATCCTTAAGGAATTGGCTTATCTTTTTCCTTTAAGTTCTTTTTGCTATTGATTCGAATCAAGTCTTAATCCATAATGAATTGGTTTCTCTTTTTCTTTTAAGTTCATTTTGCCATTGATTGTAATCAAGTCTTAATCCTTGAGGCATTGGTTTCTCTTTGTCTTTTATGTTCTTTTGGTAATTGACTGAAAGTAAGTCTTAATCCTTAAGGAATTGGTTTCTCTTTGTCTTTTAAGTTCTTTTTGGCCTTTTTTGGAATCCAGTCCTAATGCTTAATGAATTGCTTTCTCTTTGCCCTTTATGTCTTTTTGGCAATTGATTGGAAGTAAGTCTTAATCCTTAAGGAATTGGTTTCTGTTTGTCCTTTAAGTTCTTTTTGGTATAGATTGGAATCAAGTCTTAATCCATAATGAATTGGTTTCTCTTTGTCTTTAATTTCTTTTTGCCATTGATTGTAATCAACTCTTAATTCTTAAGGAATTGGTTTCTCCTTCTCGCCGAAGTTCATTTGGCAATTGATTGGAAGTAAGTCTTAATCCTTAAGGAATCGGTTCCTCTTTTTCCTTTAAGTTCTTTTCGGTCTTGATTGGAATCAAGTCTTAATCCACACAGAATTGGGTTCTCTTTGTCTTTTAAGTTCTGTTTGCCATTGATTGGAATCCAGTCTAAATTCTTAAGGAATTGGTTTCCCTTTGTCCTTTAAGTTCTTTTCGGTATTGATTGGAATCAAGTCTTAATCCATAATGAATTGGTTTCTCATTGTCCTTTATGCTCTTTTGGCAATTGATTGGCAATAAGCCTTAATCGTTAAGGAATTGGTTTCTCTTTGTCCTTTAAGTTCTTTTTGGTATTGATTGGAATCAAGTCTTAATCCATAATGAATTGGTTTCTCTTTGTCTTTGAAGTTCTTTTTGCCGTTGATGGTAATCAAGTCTTAATCCTTGAGGAATTGGTTTCTCTTTGTGCTTTTAATTCTTTTGGTAATTGATTGGAAGTAAGCCTTAATCCATAAGGAATTGGTTTCTCTTTGTCTTTTTATTCTTTTTGCCATTTATTGGAATCAAGTCTACATCCTTAAGGAATTGAGTTCTCTTTGTCGTTTAAGTTCTTTTTGGTATTGATTGGAATCAAGTCTTAATCCATAATGAATTGGTTTCTCTTTGTCTTTTAAGTTCTTTTTGCCATTGATGGTAATCAAGTCTTCATCATTGAGGAATTAGTTTCTCTTTGTCTTTTAAGTTCTTTTGGTAATTGACTAAAAGTAAGTCTTAATCCTTAAGAAATTGGTTTCTCTTTGTCTTTTAAGTTCTTTTTGCCCTTTTTTGGAATCCAGTCTTAATCCTTAACGAACTGCTTTCTCTTTGCCCTTCATGTTTTTTTGGCAATTGATTGGAAGTAAGTCTTAATCCTCAAGGAGTTGGTTTCTGATTGTCCTTTAAGTTCTTTTTGGTATTGATTGGAATCAACTCTTAATCCTTAAGGAATTGGTTTCTCCTTGTCGCCTAAGTTCATTTGGCAATTGATTGGAAGTAAGTCTTAATCCTTAAGGAATCGGTTCCTCTTTTTCCTTTAAGTTCTTTTCGGTCTTGATTGGAATCAAGTCTTAATCCATACAGAATTGGTTTCTCTTTGTCTTTTAAGTTCATTTTGCCATTGATTGTAATCAAGTCTTAATCCTTGAGGAATTGGTTTCTCTTTGTTTTTTAAGTTCTTTTGGTAATTGATTGAAAGTAACTCTTCATCCTTAAGGAATTGGTTTCTCTTTGTCTTTTAAGTTCTTTTTGCCCTTTTTTGGAATCCAGTCTTAATCCTTAACGAATTGCTTTCTCTTTGCCCTTTATGTTTTTTTGGCAATTGATTGGAAGTAAGTCTTAATCCTTAAGGAATTGGTTTCTCTTTGTCCATTAAGTTCTTTTTGGTATTGATTGGAATCAAGTCTTAATCCTTAATGAATTGTATTCTCTTTGTCTTTTAAGTTCTTTTTGCCATTGATTGTAATCAACTCTTAATCCTTAAGGAATTGGTTTCTCCTTGTCGCCTAAGTTCATTTGGCAATTGATTGGAAGTAAGTCTTAATCCATAAGGAATCGGTTCCTCTTTTTCCTTTAAGTTCTTTTTGGTCTTGATTGGAATCAAGTCTTAATCCACACAGAATTGGGTTCTCTTTGTCTTTTAAGTTCTGTTTGCCTTTAATTGGAATCAAGTCTAAATCCTTAAGGAATTGGGTTCTCTTTGTTCTTTAAGGTCTTTTCGGTATTGATTGGAATCAAGTCTTAATCCATAATGAATTGGTTTCTCATTGTCTGTTAAGTTCTTTTTGCCATTGATGGTAATCAAGTCTTAATACTTGAGGAATTGGTTTCTCTTTGTGCTTTAAGTTCTTTTGGTAATTGATTGGAAGTAAGTCTTAATCCATAAGGAATTGGTTTCTCTTTGTCTTTTTAGTTCTTTATGCCATTTATTGGAATCAAGTCTAAATCCTTAAGGAATTGAGTTCTCTTTGTCGTTTAAGTTCATTTTGGTATTGATTGGAATTAAGACTTAATCTCCAATGAATTGGTTTCTCTTTGTCTTTTAAATTCTTTTAGATGTTTATTGGAATCAAGTCTTAATCCTTCACGAATTGGTTTCTCTTTGCCCTTTACGTTCTTTTGGCAATTGATTGGAAGTAAGTCTTAATCCTTAAGGAGTTGGTTTCCCTTTGTCCTTTAAGTTCTTTTTGGTATTGATTGGAATCAAGTCTTAATCCATAATGAATTGGTTTCTCTTTGTCTTTTAAGTTCTTTTTGCCATTGTTTCGAATCAAGTCTTAATCCTTGAGGAATTGGTTTCTCTTTGCCTTTTAAATTCTTTTGGTAATTGATTGGAAATAAGTCTTAATCCTCAAGGAATTGGTATCTCTTTGCCCTTTAAGTTCTTTTTGGTATTGATTGGAATCAAGTCTTAATCCATAATGAATTGGTTTCTCTTTGTCTGTTAAGTTCTTTTTGCCATTGTTTGGAATCAAGTCTTAATCCTTGAGGAATTGGTTTCTCTTTGTCTTTTTAATTCTTTTGGTAATTGATTGGAAGTAAGTCTTAATCCTTAAGGAATTGGTTTCTCTTTGCCCTTTAAGTTCTTTTTGGTATTGATTGGAATGAAGTCTTAATCTATAATGAATTGGTTTCTCTTTGTCTTTCAAGTGCTTTTTGCCATTTATTGGAATCAATTCTTAATCCTGGAGGAATTGGTTTCTCTTTGTCCTTTAAGTTCTTTTGGCATTTGATTGGAAGTAAGTCGTAATCCTTAAGGAATTGGCTTATCTTTTTCCTTCAAGTTCTTTTTGCTATTGATTCGAATCAAGTCTTAATCCATAATGAATTGGTTTCTCTTTGTCTTTTAAGTTCATTTTGCCATTGATTGTAATCAAGTCTTAATCCTTGAGGAAGTGGTTTCTCTTTGTCTTTTATGTTCTTTTGGTAATTGATTGGAATCAAGTCTTAATCCTTAAGGAATTGGTTTCTCTTTGTCTTTTAAGTTCTTTTTGCCTTTTTTTGGAATCCAGTCTTAATGCTTAACGAATTGCTTTCTCTTTGCCCTTTATATTTTTTTGGCAATTGATTGGAAGTAAGTCTTAATCCTTAAGGAATTGGTTTCTGTTTGTCCTTTAAGTTCTTTTTGGTATTGATTGGAATCAAGTCTTAATCCATAATGAATTGGTTTCTCTTTGTCTTTAATTTCTTTTTGCCATTGATTGTAATCAACTCTTAATCCTTAAGGAATTGGTTTCTCCTTCTCGCCTAAGTTCATTTGGCAATTGACTGGAAGTAAGTCTTAATCCTTAAGGAATCGGTTCCTCTTTTTCCTTTAAGTTCTTTTCGGTCTTGATTGGAATCAAGTCTTAATCCACACAAAATTGGGTTCTCTTTGTCTTTTAAGTTCTGTTTGCCATTGATTGGCATCAAGTCTAAATTCTTAAGGAATTGGGTTCCCTTTGTCCTTTACGTTCTTTTCAGTATTGATTGGAATCAAGTCTTAATCCATAATGAATTGGTTTCTCTTTGTCTTTAAATTTCTTGTTGCCGTTTATTGGAATCAATTCTTAATCCTTAACAAATTGGTTTCTCTTTGTCCTTTATGTTCTTTTGGCAATTGATTGGCAATAAGCCTTAATCCTTAAGGAATGGGTTTCTCTTTGTCTTTTTATTCTTTTTGCCATTTATTGGAATCAAGTCTAAATCCCTAAGGAATTGAGTTCTCTTTGTCGTTTAAGTTCTTTTTGGTATTGATTGGAATCAAGTCTTAATCCACAATGAATTGGTTTCTCTTTGTCTGTTAAGTCCTTTTTGGAATCAAGTCTTAATCCTTCATGAATTGGTTTCTCTTTGCCCTTTATGTTCTTTCGGCAATTGATTGGAAGTAAGTCTTAATCCTTGAGGAGTTGGTTTCCCTTTGTCCTTTAAGTTCTTTTTGGTATTGATTGGAATCAAGTCTTAATCCATAATGAATTGGTTTCTCTTTGTCTTTTAAGTTCTTTTGGCCGTTGATGGTAATCAAGTCTTAATCCTTGAGGAATTAGTTTCTCTTTGTCTTTTAAGTTCTTTTGGTAATTGACTGAAAGTAAGTCTTAATCCTTAAGGAATTGGTTTCTCTTTGTCTTTTAAGTTCTTTTTGCCCTTTTTTGGAATCCAGTCTTAATCCTTAACGAATTGCTTTCTCTTTGCCCTTCATGTTTTTTTGGCAATTGATTGGAAGTAAGTCTTAATCCTCAAGGAATTGCTTTCTGATTGTCCTTTAAGTTCTTTTTGGTATTGATTGGAATCAACTCTTAATCCTTAAGGAATTGGTTTCTCCTTGTCGCCTAAGTTCATTTGGCAATTGATTGGAAGTAAGTCTTAATCCTTAAGGAATCGGATCCTCTTTTTCCATTAAGTTCTTTTCGGTCTTCATTGGAATCAAGTCTTAATCCATACAGAATTGGTTTCTCTTTATCTTTTAAATTCATTTTGCCATTGATTGTAATCAAGTCTTAATCCTTGAGGAATTGGTTTCTCTTTGTTTTTTAAATTCTTTTGGTAATTGATTGAAAGTAACTCTTCATCCTTAAGGAATTGGTTTATCTTTGTCTTTTAAGTTCTTTTTGCCCTTTTTTGGAATCCAGTCTTAATCCTTCACGAATTGCTTTCTCTTTGCCCTTTATGTTTTTTTAGCAATTGATTGGAAGTAAGTCTTAATCCTTAAGGAATTGGTTTCTCTTTGTCCATTAAGTTCTTTTTGGTATTGATTGGAATCAAGTCTTAATCCTTAATGAATTGTTTTCTCTTTGTCTTTTAAGTTCTTTTTGCCATTGATTGTAATCAACTCTTAATCCTTAAGGAATTGGTTTCTCCTTGTCGCCTAAGTTCATTTGGCAATTGATTGGAAGTAAGTCTTAATCCTTAAGGAATCGGTTCCTCTTTTTCCTTTAAGTTCTTTTTGGTCTTGATTGGAATCAAGTCTTAATCCCCACAGAATTGGGTTCTCGTTGTCTCTTAAGTTCTGTTTGCCTTTAATTGGAATCAAGTCTAAATCCTTAAGGAATTGGGTTCTCTTTGTCCTTTAAGTTCTTTTCGGTATTGATTGGAATCAAGTCTTAATCCATAATGGATTGGTTTCTCTTTGTCCTTTAAGTTCTTTTTGCCATTGATGGTAATCAAGTCTTAATCCTTGAGGAATTGGTTTCTCTTTGTGCTTTATGTTCTTTTGGTAATTGATTGGAAGTAAGTCTTAATCCATAAGGAATTGGTTTCTCTTTGTCTTTTTAGTTCTTGATGCCATTTATTGGAATCAAGTCTAAATCCTTAAGGAATTGAGTTCTCTTTGTCGTTTAAGTTCTTTTTAGTATTGATTGGAATCAAGTCTTAATCCACAATGAATTGGTTTCTCTTTGTCTTTTAAATTCTTTTAGATGTTTATTGGAATCAAGTCTTAATCCTTCACGAATTGGTTTCTCTTTGCCCTTTACGTTCTTTTGGCAATTGATTGGAAGTAAGTCTTAATCCTTAAGGAGTTGGTTTCCCTTTGTCCTTTAAGTTCTTTTTGGTATTGATTGGAATCAAGTCTTAATCCATAATGAAATGGTTTCTCCTTGTCTTTTAAGTTCTTTTTGCCATTGTTTGGAATCAAGTCTTAATCCTTGAGGAATTGGTTTCTCTTTGTCTTTCAAATTCTTTTGGTAATTGATTGGAAGTAAGTCTTAATCCATAATGAATTGGTTTCTCTTTGTCTGTTAAGTTGTTTTTGCCGTTGTTTGGAATCAAGTCTTAATCCTTGAGGAATTGGTTTCTCTTTGTCTTTTTAATTTTTTTCGTAATTGATTGGAAGTAAGTCTTAATCCTTAAGGAATTGGTTTCTCTTTGCCCTTTAAGTTCTTTTTGGTATTGATTGGAATGAAGTCTTAATCTATAATGAATTGGTTTCTCTTTGTCTTTCAAGTGCTTTTTGCCATTTATTGGAATCCAGTCTTAATCCTTGAGGAATTGGTTTCTCTTTGTCCTTTAAGTTCTTTTGGCAATTGATTGGAAGTAAGTCGTAATCCTTAAGGAATTGGCTTATCTATTTCCTTTAAGTTCATTTTGCTATTGATTCGAATCAAGTCTTAATCCATAATGAATTGGTTTCTCTTTGTCTTTTAAGTTCATTTTGCCATTGATTGTAATCAAGTCTTAATCCTTGAGGCATTGGTTTCTCTTTGTCTTTTAAGTTCTTTTTGCCCTTTTTTGGAATCCAGTCTTAATGCTTAATGAATTGCTTTCTCTTTGCCCTCTATGTTTTTTTGGCAATTGATTGGAAGTAAGTCTTAATCCTTAAGGAATTGGTTTCTGTTTGTCCTTTAAGTTCTTTTTGGTGTAGATTGGAATCAAGTCTTAATCCATAATGAATTGGTTTCTCTTTGTCTTTAATTTCTTTTTGCCATTGATTGTAATCAACTCTTAATCCTTAAGGAATTGGTTTCTCCTTCTTGCCTAAGTTCATTTGGCAATTGATTGTAAGTAAGTCTTAATCCTTAAGCAATCGATTTCTCTTTTTCCTTTAAGTTCTTTTCGATCTTGATTGGAATCAAGTCTTAATCCACACAGAATTGGGTTCTCTTTGTCTTTTAAGTTCTGTTTGCCATTGATTGGAATCAAGTCTAAATCCTTAAGGAATTGGGTTCCCTTTGTCCTTTAAGTTCTTTTCGGCATTGATTGGAATCAAGTCTTAATCCATAATGAATTGGTTTCTCTTTGTCTTTTAAGTTCTTTTTGCTGTTTATTGGAATCAAGTCTTAATCCTTAACGAATTGATTTCTCTTTGTCCTTTATGTTCTTTTGGCAATTGATTGGCAATAAGCCTTAATCCTTAAGGAATTGGTTTCTCTTTGTACTTTAAGTTCTTTTTGGTATTGATTGAAATCAAGTCTTAATCCATAATGAATTGGTTTCTCTTTGTCTTTTAAGTTCTTTTTGCCATTGATGGTAATCAAGTCTTAATCCTTGAGGAAATGGTTTCTCTTTGTGCTTTTAGTTCTTTTGGTAATTGATTGGAAGTAAGCCTTAATCCATAAGGAATTGGTTTCTCTTTGTCTTTTTATTCTTTTTGCCATTTATTGGAATCAAGTCTAAATCCTTAAGGAATTGAGTTCTCTTTGTCGTTTAAGTTCTTTTTGGTATTGATTGGAATCAAGTCTTAATCCACAATGAATTGGTTTCTCTTTGTCTGTTAAGTCCTTTTTGCTGTTTATTGGAATCAAGTCTTAATCCTTCACGAATTGGTTTCTCTTTGCCCTTTACGTTCTTTTGGCAATTGATTGGAGGTAAGTATTAGTCCTTAAGGAGTTGGTTTCCCTTTGTCTTTTAAGTTCTTTTTGGTATTGATTGGAATCAAGTCTTAATCCATAATGAATTTGTTTCTCTTTGCATTTAAGTTCTTTTTGCCGTTGATGGTAATCAAGTCCTAATCCTTGAGGAATTGGTTTCTCTTTGCCTTTTAAGTTCTTTTGGTATTGATTGGAATCAACTCTTAATCCTTAAGGAATTGGTTTCTCCTTGTCGCCTAAGTTCATTTGGCAATTGATTGGAAGTAAGTCTTAATCCTTAAGGAATCGGTTCCTCTTTTTCCTTTAAGTTCTTTTCGGTCTTGATCGGAACCAAGTCTTAATCCATACAGAATTGGTTTCTCTTTGTCTTTTAAGTTCATTTTGCCATTGATTGTAATCAAGTCCTAATCCTTGAGGAATTGGTTTCTCTTTGTCTTTTAAGTTCTTCTGGTAATTGATTGAAAGTAACTCTTCATCCTTAAGGAATTGGTTTCTCTTTGTCTTTTAAGTTCTTTTTGCCCTTTTTTGGAATCCAGTCTTAATCCTTAACGAATTGCTTTCTCTTTGCCCTTTATGTTTTTTTGGCAATTGATTGGAAGTAAGTCTTAATCCTTAAGGAATTGGTTTCTCTTTGTCCATTAAGTTCTTTTTGGTATTGATTGGAATCAAGTCTTAATCCTTAATGAATTGTTTTCTCTTTGTCTTTTAAGTTCTTTTTGCCATTGATTGTAATCAACTCTTAATCCTTAAGGAATTGGTTTCTCCTTGTCGCCTAAGTTCATTTGGCAATTGATTGGAAGTAAGTCTTAATCCATAAGGAATCGGTTCCTCTTTTTCCTTTAAGTTCTTTTTGGTCTTGAATGGAATCAAGTCTTAATCCACACAGAATTGGGTTCTGTTTGTCTTTTAAGTTCTGTTTGCCTTTAATTGGAATCAAGTCTAAATCCTTAAGGAATTGGGTTCTCTTTGTTCTTTAAGGTCTTTTCGGTATTGATTGGAATCAAGTCTTAATCCATAATGAATTGGTTTCTCATTGTCTGTTAAGTTCTTTTTGCCATTGATGGTAATCAAGTCTTAATACTTGAGGAATTGGTTTCTCTTTGTGCTTTAAGTTCTTTTGGTAATTGATTGGAAGTAAGTCTTAATCCATAAGGAATTGGTTTCTCTTTCTCTTTTTAGTTCTTTATGCCATTTATTGGAATCAAGTCTAAATCCTTAAGGAATTGAGTTCTCTTTGTCGTTTAAGTTCATTTTGGTATTGATTGGAATCAAGTCTTAATCTCCAATGAATTGGTTTCTCTTTGTCTTTTAAATTATTTTAGATGTTTATTGGAATCAAGTCTTAATCCTTCACGAATTGGTTTCTCTTTGCCTTTTACGTTCTTTTGGCAATTGATTGGAAGTAAGTCTTAATCCTTAAGGAGTTGGTTTCCCTTTGTCCTTTAAGTTCTTTTTGGTATTGATTGGAATCAAGTCTTAATCCATAATGAATTGGTTTCTCTTTGTCTTTTAAGTTCTTTTTGCCATTGTTTGGAATCAAGTCTTAATCCTTGAGGAATTGGTTTCTCTTTGTCTTTTAAATTCTTTTGGTAATTGATTGGAAGTAAGTCTTAATCCATAATGAATTGGTTTCTCTTTGTCTGTTAAGTTCTTTTTGCCATTGTTTGGAATCAAGTCTTAATCCTTGAGGAATTGGTTTCTCTTTGTCTTTTTAATTCTTTTGGTAATTGATTGGAAGTAAGTCTTAATCCTTAAGGAATTGGTTTCTCTTTGCCCTTTAAGTTCTTTTTGGTATTGATTGGAATGAAGTCTTAATCTATAATGAATTGGTTTCTCTTTGTCTTTCAAGTGCTTTTTGCCATTTATGGGAATCAAGTCTTAATCCTTGAGGAATTGGTTTCTCTTTGTCCTTTAAGTTCTTTTGGCATTTGATTGGAAGTAAGTCGTAATCCTTAAGGAATTGGCTTATCTTTTTCCTTCAAGTTCTTTTTGCTATTGATTCGAATCAAGCCTTAATCCATAATGAATTGGTTTCTCTTTGTCTTTTAAGTTCATTTTGCCATTGATTGTAATCAAGTCTTAATCCTTGAGGAAGTGGTTTCTCTTTGTCTTTTATGTTCTTTTGGTAATTGACTGAAAGTAAGTCCTAATCCTTAAGGAATTGGTTTCTCTTTGTCTTTTAAGTTCTTTTTGCCTTTTTTTGGAATCCAGTCTTAATGCTTAACGAATTGCTTTCTCTTTGCCATTTATATTTTTTTGGCAATTGATTGGAAGTAAGTCTTAATCCTTAAGGAATTGGTTTCTGTTTGTCCTTTAAGTTCTTTTTGGTATTGATTGGAATCAAGTCTTAATCCATAATGAATTGGTTTCTCTTTGTCTTTAATTTCTTTTTGCCATTGATTGTAATCAACTCTTAATCCTTAAGGAATTGGTTTCTCCTTCTCGCCTAAGTTCATTTGGCAATTGATTGGAAGTAAGTCTTAATCCTTAAGGAATCGGTTCCTCTTTTTCCTTTAAGTTCTTTTTGGTCTTGATTGGAATCAAGTCTTAATCCAAACAAAATTGGGTTCTCTTTGTCTTTTAAGTTCTGTTTGCCATTGATTGGCGTGAAGTCTAAACTCTTAAGGAATTAGGTTCCCTTTGTCCTTTAAGTTCTTTTCAGTATTGATTGGAATCAAGTCTTAATCCATAATGAATTGGTTTCTCGTTGTCTTTTTATTCTTTTTGCCATTTACTGGAATCAGGTCTAAATCCCTAAGGAATTGAGTTCTCTTTGTCGTTTAAGTTCTTTTTGGTATTGATTGGAATCAAGTCTTAATCCACAATGAATTGGTTTCTCTTTGTCTGTTAAGTCCTTTATGCTGTTTATTGGAATCAAGTCTTAATCCTTCATGAATTGGTTTCTCTTTGCCCTTTATGTTCTTTTGGCAATTGATTGGAAGTAAGTCTTAATCCTTGAGGAGTTGGTTTCCCTTTGTCCTTTAAGTTCTTTTTGGTATTGATTGGAATCAAGTCTTAATCCATAATGAATTGGTTTCTCTTTGTCTTTTAAGTTCTTTTTGCCGTTGATGGTAATCAAGTCTTAATCCTTGAGGAATTAGTTTCTCTTTGTCTTTTAAGTTCTTTTGGTAATTGACTGAAAGTAAGTCTTAATCCTTAAGGAATTGGTTTCTCTTTGTCTTTTAAGTTCTTTTTGCCCTTTTTTGGAATCCAGTCATAATCCTTAACGAATTGTTTTCTCTTTGCCCTTCATGTTTTTTTGGCAATTGATTGGAAGTAAGTCTTAATCCTCAAGGAATTGGTTTCTGATTGTCCTTTAAGTTCTTTTTGGTATTGATTGGAATCAACTCTTAATCCTTAAGGAATTGGTTTCTCCTTGTCGCCTAAGTTCATTTGGCAATTGATTGGAAGTAAGTCTTAATCCTTAAGGAATCGGTTCCTCTTTTTCCTTTAAGTTCTTTTCGGTCTTGATTGGAATCAAGTCTTAATCCATACAGAATTGGTTTCTCTTTGTCTTTTAAGTTCATTTTGCCATTGATTGTAATCAAGTCTTAATCCTTGAGGAATTGGTTTCTCTTTGTTTTTTAAGTTCTTTTGGTAATTGATTGAAAGTAACTCTTCATCCTTAAGGAATTGGTTTCTCATTGTCTTTTAAGTTCTTTTTGCCCTTTTTTGGAATCCAGTCTTAATCCTGAAGGAATTGGTTTCTCTTTGTCTTTTAAGTTCTTTTTGGTATTGATTGGAATCAAGTCTTAATCCATAATGAATTGGTTTCTCTTTGTCTGTTAAGTTCTTTTTGCCATTGTTTGGAATCAAGTCTTAATCCTTCACGAATTGGTTTCTCTTTGCCCTTTATGTTGTTGTGGCAATTGATTGGAGGTAAGTCTTAGTCCTTAAGGAGTTGGTTTACCTTTGTCCTTTAAGTTCTTTTTGGTATTGATTGGAATCAAGTCTTAATCCATAATGAATTTGTTTCTCTTTGTCTTTTAAGTTCTTTTTGCCATTGATCGTAATCAAGTCTTAATCCTTGAGGAATTGGTTTCTCTTCATCTTTTAAGTTCTTTTGGTATTGATTGGAATCAACTCTTAATCCTTAAGGAATTGGTTTCTCCTTGTCGCCTAAGTTCATTTGGCAATTGATTGGAAGTAAGTCTTAATCCTTAAGGAATCGGTTCCTCTTTTTCCTTTAAGTTCTTTTCGGTCTTGATCGGTTCGGTCTTGATCGGAATCAAGTCTTAATCCATACAGAATTGGTTTCTCTTTGTCTTTTAAGTTTATTTTGCCATTGATTGTAATCAAGTCTTAATCCTTGAGGAATTGGTTTCTCTTTGTCTTTTAAGTTCTTTTGGTAATTGATTGAAAGTAACTCTTCATATGTAAGGAATTGGTTTCTCTTTGTCTTTTAAGTTCTTTTTGCCATTTTTTGGAAACAAGTCTTAATCCATAAGGAATTGGATTCCCTTTGTTCTTTAAGTTCTTTTTGGCAATTGACTGGAAGTAAGTCTTAATCCTTAAGGAATTGGTTTCTGTTTGTCCTTTAAGTTCTTTTTGGTATTGATTGGAATCAAGTCTTAATCCATAATGAATTGGTTTCTCTTTGTCTTTAATTTCTTTTTGCCATTGATTATAATCAAGTCTTAATCCATATGGAATTGGTTTCCCTTGTCGCTTTAAGTTCTTTTGGCAATTGATTGGAAGTAAGTCTTAATCCTTAATGAATTGGTTTCTCTTTTCCTTTAAGTTCTTTTGGTCTTGATTGGAATCAAGTCTTAATCCTTAATGAATTGGTTTCTCTTTGTCCTTTAAGTTCTTGTTGCCATTGATTGGAATCAAGTCTTAATCCATAAGGAATTGGTTTCTCTTTATTCTTTAGGTTCATTTGGTATTGATTGGAATCAAGTCTTAATCCATAATGAATTGGTTTCTCTTTGTCTTTTAAGTTCTTTTTGCCGTTTATTGGAATCATGTTTTAATCCTTAACGAATTGGTTTCTCTTTGTGCTTTAAGTTCTTTTGGCCATTGATTGGAAACAAGTCTTAATCCTTAATGAATTGGTTTCTTTTTGTAATTTAAGTTCTTTTTGGTATTGATTGGAATCAAGTCTTAATCCATAATGAATTGGTTTCTCTTTGTCTTTTAAGTTCTTTTTGCCATTGATGGTAATCAAGTCTTAATCCTTGAGGAATTGGTTTCTCTTTGTCCTTTAAGATCTTTTGGTAATCGATTGGAAAGTAAGTCTTAATCCTTAAGGAATTGGTTTCTCTCTGTCTTTTAAGTTCTTTTGCCATTTTGGAATCCAGTCTTAATCCTTAACGAATTGCTTTCTCTTTGCCCTTTATGTTTTTTTGGCAATTGATTGGAAGTAAGTCTTAATCCTGAAGGAATTGGTTTCTCTTTGTCCTTTAAGTTCTTTTGGGTATTGATTGGAATCAAGTCTTAATCCATAATAAATTGGTTTCTCTTTGTCTTTATGTTCATTTGGTAACTGATTGGAAGTAAGTCTTAATCCTGAAGGAATTGGTTTCTCTTTTTCCTTTAAGTTCTTTTCGGTCTTGATCGGAATCAAGTCTTAATCCATACTGAATCGGTTTCTCTCTGTCTTTTAAGTTTATTTTGCCATTGATTGTAATCAAGTCTTAATCCTTGAGGAATTGGTTTCTCTTTGTCTTTTAAGTTCTTTTGGTAATTGATTGAAAGTAACTCTTCATATGTAAGGAATTGGTTTCTCTTTGTCTTTTATGTTCTTTTTGCCCTTTTTTTGAATCCAGTCTTATTCCTTCATGAATTGCTTTCTCTTTGCCCTTTATGTTTTTTTGGCAATTGATTGGAAGTAAGTCTTAATCCTGAAGGAATTGGTTTCTCTTTGTCCTTTAAGTTCTTTTGGGTATTGATTGGAATCAAGTCTTAATCCATAATGAATTGGTTTCTCTTTGTCTTTTAAGTTCTTTTGGCAATTGATTGAAATCAAGTCTTAATCTTTAAGGAATTGGTGTCTCTTTGTCATTTAAGTTCTTTTGGGTATTGATTGGAATCAAGTCTTAATCCATAATAAATTGGTTTCTCTTTGTCTTTTAAGTTCTTTTTATTGATGGTAATCAAGTCTTAATCCTTGAGGATTTGGTTTCTTTTTGTCTTTTAAGTTCTTTTAGTAATTGATTGGGAGCAAGTCTTAATCCATAATGAATTGGTTTCTCTTTGTCTTTTAAGTTCTTTTGCCTTTTTTGGAATCAAGTCTTAATCCTTAATGAATTTGTTTCTTTTTGCCCTTCATGTTTTTTTGGCAATTGATTGGAAGTAAGTCTTAATCCTTAAGGAATTGAGTTCTCTTTGTCGTTTAAGTTCTTTTTGGTATTGATTGGAATCAAGTCTTAATCCATAATGAATTGGTTTCTCTTTGTCTTTTAAGTTCTTTTTGCCATTGATTGGAAGCAAGTCTTAATCCTTAAGGAATTGGTTTCTCCTTGTCGCCTAAGTTCATTTGGCAATTGATTGGAAGTAAGTCTTAATCCTTAAGGAATTGGTTTATCTTTCTTCTTTATGTTCTTTTTGGTCTTGATTGGAATCAAGTCTTAATCCATAATGAATTGGTTTCTCTTTGTCTTTTAAGTTCTTTTTGCCATTGATTGGAATCAGGTCTTAATCCTTGAGAGATTGGTTTCCCTTTGTTCTTTAAGTTCTTTTCGGTATTGATTGGAATCAAGTCTTAATCCATAATGAATTGGTTTCTCTTTATATTTTAAGTTCTTTTTGCCGTTTATTGGAATCAAGTCTTAATCCTTAACGAATTGATTTCTCTTTGTCCTTTATGTTCTTTTGGCAATTGACTGGAAGTAAGTCTTAATCCTTAAGGAATTGGTTTCTCTTTGTCCTTTAAGTTCTTTTTCGTATTGATTGGAATCAAGTCTTAATCCATAATGAATTGGTTTCTCTTTGTCTTTTAAGTTGTTTTTGCCATTGATGGTAATCAAGTCTTAATCCTTGAGGAATTGGTTTCTCTTTGTCTGTTAAGTTCTTTTGGTAATTGACTGAAAGTAAGTCTTAATTCTTAAGGAATTGGTTTCTCTTTGTCTTTTAAGTTCTTTTTGCTCTTTTTTGGAATCCAGTCTTAATCCGTAACGAATTGCTTTTTCTTTGCCCTTCATGTTTTTTTGGCAATTGATTGGAAGTAAGTCTTAATCCTCAAGGAATTAGTTTCTGATTGTCCTTTAAGTTCCTTTTGGTATTGATTGGAATCAATTCTTAATCCTTAAAGAATTGGTTTCTCCTTGTCGCCTATGTTCATTTGGCAATTGATTGGAAGTAAGTCTTAATCCTTAAGGAATCGGTTCCTCTTTTCCCTTAAGTTCTTTTCGGTCTCGATCGGAATCAAGTCTTAATCCATACTGAATCGGTTTCTCTCTGTCTTTTAAGTTTATTTTGCCATTGATTGTAATCAAGTCTTAATCCTTGAGGAATTGGTTTCTCTTTGTCTTTTAAGTTCTTTTAGTAATTGATTGAAAGTAACTCTTCATCCGTAAGGAATTGGTTTCTCTTTGTCTTTTAAGTTCTTTTTGCCCTTTTTTGGAATCCAGTCTTAATCCGTAACGAATTGCTTTCTCTTTGCCCTTCATGTTTTTTTGGCAATTGATTGGAAGTAAGTCTTAATCCTCAAGGAATTGGTTTTTGATTGTCCTTTAAGTTCTTTTTAGTATTGATTGGAATCAACTCTTAATCCTTAAGGAATTGGTTTCTCCTTGTCACCTAAGTTCATTTGGCAATTGATTGGAAGTAAGTCTTAATCCTTAAGGAATCGGTTCCTCTTGTTCCGTTAAGTTCTTTTCGGTCTTGATCGGAATCAAGTCTTAATCCAAACAGAATCGGTTTCTCTCTGTCTTTTAAGTTTATTTTGCCATTGCTTGTAATCAAGTCTTAATCCTTGAGGAATTGGTTTCTCTTTGTCTTTTAAGTTCTTTTAGTAATTGATTGAAAGTAACTCTTCATCCGTAAGGAATTGGTTTCTCTTTGTCTTTTAAGTTCTTTTTGCCCTTTTTTTGGAATCCAGTCTTAATCCTTAACGAATTGCTTTCTCTTTGCCCTTTATGTTTTTTTGGCAATTGACTGGAAGTAAGTCTTAATCCTTAAGGAATTGGTTTCTGTTTGTCCTTTAAGTTCTTTTTGGTATTGATTGGAATCAAGTCTTAATCCTTAATGAATTGTTTTCTCCTTGTCTTTTAAGTTCTTTTTGCCATTGATTGTAATCAACTCTTAATCCTTAAGGAATTGGTTTCTCCTTGTCGCCTAAGTTCATTTGGCAATTGATTGGAAGTAAGTCTTAATCCTTAAGGAGTCGGTTCCTCTTTTTCCTTTAAGTTCTTTTTGGTCTTGATTAGAATCAAGTCTTAATGCACACAGAATTGGTTTCTCTTTGTCTTTTAAGAGCTGTTTGCCATTAATTGGAATCAAGTCTAAATCCTCAAGGAATTGGGTTCTCTTTGTCCTTTAAGTTCTTTTCGGTATTGATTGGAATCAAGTCTTAATCCATAATGAATTGGTTTCTCTTTGTCTTTTCATTTCTTTTTGCCGTTTATTGGAATCAAGTCTTAATCCTTAACGAATTGATTTCTCTTTGTCCTTTATGTTCTTTTGGCAATTGATTGGCAATAAGCCTTAATCCTTAAGGAATTGGTTTCTCTTTGTCCTTTAAGTTCTTTTTCGTATTGATTGGAATCAAGTCTTAATCCATAATGAATTGGTTTCTCTTTGTCTTTTAAGTTGTTTTTGCCATTGATGGTAATCAAGTCTTAATCCTTGAGGAATTGGTTTCTCTTTGTCTGTTAAGTTCTTTTGGTAATTGACTGAAAGTAAGTCTTAATTCTTAAGGAATTGGTTTCTCTTTGTCTTTTTAGTTCTTTTTGCCGTTTATTGGAATCAAGTCTAAATTCTTAAGGAATTGAGTTCTCTTTGTCGTTTAAGTTCTTTTTGGTATTGATTGGAATCAAGTCTTAATCCACAATGAATTGGTTTCTCTTTGTCTGTTAAGTCCTTTTTGCTGTTTATTGGAATCAAGTCTTAATCCTTCATGAATTGGTTTCTCTTTGCCCTTTATGTTCTTTTGGCAATTGATTGGAAGTAAGTCTTAATCCTTAAGGAGTTGGTTTCCCTTTGTCCTTTAAGTTCTTTTTGGTATTGATTGGAATCAAGTCTTAATCCATAATGAATTTGTTTCTCTTTGTCTTTTAAGTTCTTTTTGCCATTGATCGTAATCAAGTCTTAATCCTTGAGGAATTGGTTTCTCTTTGTCTTTTAAGTTCTTTTGGTATTGATTGAAAGTAACTCTTCATCCATAAGGAATTGTTTTCTCTTTGTCTTTTAAGTTCTTTTTGCCACTTTTTTGGAATCCAGTCTTAATCCTTAATTGCTTTCTCTTTGCCCTTCATGTTTTTTTGGCAATTGATTGGAATGAAGTCTTAATCTATAAGGAATTGGTTTCTCTTTGTCCTTTAAGTTCTTTCGGCCATTGATTCGAATCAACTCTTAATCCTTAAGGAATTGGTTTCTCTTTGTCCTTTAAGTTCTTTTGGCAATTGATTGGAAGTAAGTCGTAATCCTTAAGGAATTGGCTTATCTTTTTCCTTTAAGTTCTTTTTGCTATTGATTCGAATCAAGTCTTAATCCATAATGAATTGGTTTCTCTTTGTCTTTTAAGTTCATTTTGCCATTGATTGTAATCAAGTCTTAATCCTTGAGGAATTGGTTTCTCTTTGTTTTTTAAGTTCTTTTGGTAATTGATTGAAAGTAACTCTTCATCCTTAAGGAATTGGTTTCTCTTTGTCTTTTAAGTTCTTTTTGCCCTTTTTTGGAATCCAGTCTTAATCCTTAACGAATTGCTTTCTCTTTGCCCTTTATGTTTTTTTGGCAATTGATTGGAAGTAAGTCTTAATCCTTAAGGAATTGGTTTCTCTTTGTCCTTTAAGTTCTTTTGGTATTGATTGGAATCAAGTCTTAATCCTTAATGAATTGTTTTCTCTTTGTCTTTTAAGTTCTTTTTGCCATTGATTGTAATCAACTCTTAATCCTTAAGGAATTGGTTTCTCCTTGTCGCCTAAGTTCATTTGGCAATTGATTGGAAGTAAGTCTTAATCCTTAAGGAATCGGTTCCTCTTTTTCCTTTAAGTTCTTTTCGGTCTTGATTGGAATCAAGTCTTAATCCACACAGAATTGGGTTCTCTTTGTCTTTTAAGTTCTGTTTGCCATTGATTGGAATCAAGTCTAAATCCTTAAGGAATTGGGTTCCCTTTGTCCTTTAAGTTCTTTTCGGTATTGATTGGAATCAAGTCTTAATCCATAATGAATTGGTTTCTCTTTGTCTTTTCAGTTCTTTTTTCCGTTTATTGGATTTCTCTTTGTCCTTTATGTTCTTTTGGCAATTAATTGGCAATAAGCCTTAATCCTTAAGGAATTGGTTTCTCTTTGTCCTTTAAGTTCTTTTTCTTATTGATTGGAATCAAGTCTTAATCCATAATGAATTGGTTTCTCTTTGTCTTTTAAGTTCTTTTTGCCATTGATGGTAATCAAGTCTTAATCCTTGAGGAATTGGTTTCTCTTTGTCTGTTAAGTTCTTTTGGTAATTAACTGAAAGTAAGTCTTAATTCTTAAGGAATTGGTTTCTCTTTGTCTTTTAAGTTCTTTTTGCTCTTTTTTGGAATCCAATCTTAATCCTTAACGAATTGCTTTCTCTTTGCCCTTCATGTTTTTTCGGCAATTGATTGGAAGTAAGTCTTAATCCTCAAGGAATTGGTTTCTCTTTGTGCTTTAAGTTCTTTTGGTAATTGATTGGAAGTAAGTCTTAATCCATAAGGAATTAGTCTCTCTTTGTCTTTTCAGTTCTTTAACCATTTATTGGAATCAAGTCTAAATCCTTAAGGAATTGAGTTCTCTTTGTCGTTTAAGGTCTTTTTGGTATTGATTGGAATCAAGTCTTAATCCACAATGAATTGGTTTCTCTTTGTCTTTTAAATTCTTTTAGATGTTTATTGGAATCAAGTCTTAATCCTTCACGAATTGGTTTCTCTTTGCCCTTTACGTTCTTTTGGCAATTGATTGGAAGTAAGTCTTAATCCATAAGGAGTTGGTTTCCCTTTGTCCTTTAAGTTCTTTTTGGTATTGATTGGAATCAAGTCTTAATCCATAATGAATTGGTTTGTCTTTGTCTTTTAAGTTCTTTTTGCCATTGTTTGGAATCAAGTCTTAATCCTTGAGGAATTGGTTTCTCTTTGTCTTTTAAACTCTTTTAGTAATTGATTGGAAGTAAGTCTTAATCCTTAAGGAATTGGTTTCTCTTTGCCCTTTAAGTTCTTTTTGGTATTGATTGGAATGAAGTCTTGATCTATAATGAATTGGCTTCTCTTTGTCTTTGAAGTGCTTTTTGCCATTTATTGGAATCAAGTCTTAATCCTTGAGGAATTGGTTTCTCTTTGTCCTTTAAGTTCTTTTGGCAATTGATTGGAAGTAAGTCGTAATCCTTAAGGAATTGGCTTATCTTTTTCCTTTAAGTTCTTTTTGCTATTGATTGGAAACAAGTCTTAATCCATAATGAATTGGTTTCTATTTGTCTTTTAAGTTCATTTTGCCATTGATTGTAATCAAGTCTTAATCCTTAAGGAATTGGTTTCTCTTTGTCTTTTATGTTCTCTAGGTAATTGACTGAAAGTAAGTCTTAATCCTTAAGGAATTGGTTTCTCTTTGTCTTTTAAGTTCTTTTTGCCCTTTTTTGGAATCCAGTCTTAATGCTTAAAGAATTGCTTTCTCTTTGCCCTTATATTTTTTTGGCAATTGATTGGAAGTAAGTCTTAATCCTTAAGGAATTGGTTTCTGTTTGTCCTTCAACTTCTTTTTGGTATTGATTGGAATCAAGTCTTAATGCATAATGAATTGGTTTCTCTTTGTCTTTAATTTCTTTTTGCCATTGATTGCAATCAACTCTTCATCCTTAAGGAATTGGTTTCTCCTTCTCGCCTATGTTCATTTGGCATTTGATTGGAAGTAACTCTTAATCCTTAAGGAATCGGTTCCTCTTTTTCCATTAAGTTGTTTTCGGTCTTGATTGGAATCAAGTCTTAATCCACACAGAATTGGGTTCTCTTTGTCTTCTAAGTTCTGTTTGCCATTGATTGGAATCAAGTCTAAATCCTTAGGGAATTGGGTTCCCTTTGTCCTTTAAGTTCTTTTCGGTATTGATTGGAATCAAGTGTTAATCCATAATGAATTGGTTTCTCTTTGTCTTTTAATTTCTTTTTGCCGTTTGTTGGAATCAAGTCTTAATCCTTAACGAATTGATTTCTCTTTGTCCTTTATGTTCTTTTGGCAATTGATTGGCAATAAGCCTTAATCCTTAAGGAATTGGTTTCTCTTTGTCCTTTAAGTTCTTTTTGGTATTGATTGGAATCAAGTCTTAATCCGTAATGAATTGGATTCTCTTTGTCTTTAAATTTCTTTTTGCCATTGATGGTAATCAAGTCTTAATCCTTGAGGAATTGGTTTCTCTTTGTGCTTTTAGTTCTTTTGGTAATTGATTGGAAGTAAGTCTTAATCCATAAGGAATTGGTTTCTCTTTGTCTTTTTAGTTCTTTTTGCCATTTATTGGAATCAAGTCTAAATCCTTAAGGAATTGAGTTCTCTTTGTCGTTTAAGTTCTTTTTGGTATTGATTGGAATCAAGTCTTAATCCACAATGAATTGGTTTCTCTTTGTCTTTTAAGTCCTTTTTGCTGTTTATTGGGATCAAGTCTTAATCCTTCACGAATTGGTCTCTCTTTGCCCTTTATGTTCTTTTGGCAATTGATTGGAAGTAAGTCTTAATCCTTAAGGAGTTGGTTTCCCTTTGTCCTTTAAGTTCTTTTTGGTATTGATTGGAATAAAGTCTTAATCCATAATGAATTGGTTTCTCTTTGTCTTTTAAGTTCTTTTTGCCATTGATGGTAATCAAGTCTTAATCCTTGAGGAATTGGTTTCTCTTTGTCTTTTAAGTTCTTTTGGTAATTGATTGAAAGTAAATCTTCATCCTTAAGGAATTGGTTTCTCTTTGTCTTTTAAGTTCTTTTTGCCCTTTTTTGGAATCCAGTCTTAATCCTTAACGAATTGCTTTCTCTTTGCCCTTTATGTTTTTTTAGCAATTGATTGGAAGTAAGTCTTAATCCTTAAGGAATTGGTTTCTCTTTGTCATTTAAGTTCTTTTTGGTATTGATTGGAATCAAGTCTTAATCCTTAATGAATTGTTTTCTCTTTGTCTTTTAAGTTCTTTTTTCCATTGATTGTAATCAACTCTTAATCCTTAAGGAATTGGTTTCTCCTTGACGCCTAAGTTCATTTGGCAATTGATTGGAAGTAAGTCTTAATCCTTAAGGAATCGGTTCCTCTTTTTCCTTTAAGTTCTTTTTGGACTTGATTGGAATCAAGTCTTAACCCATACAAAATTGGTTTCTCTTTGTCTTTAAAGTTCTATTTGCCATTAATTGGAATCAAGTCTAAATCCTTAAAGAATTGGGTTCTCTTTGTCCTTTAAGTTCTTTTCGGTATTGATTGGAATCAAGTCTTAATCCATAATGAATTGGTTTCTCTTTGTCTTTTAAGTTCTTTTTGTCATTGTTTGGAATCAAGTCTTAATCCTTGAGGAATTGGTTTCTCTTTGTCTTTTAAATTCTTTTGGTAATTGATTGGAAGTAAGTCTTAATCCTTAAGGAGTTGGTTTCTCTTTTTCCATTAAGTTCCTTTTGGTTTTCAGTGGAGTCAAGTCTTAATCTATAATGAATTGGTTTCTCTTTGTCTATCAAGTGCTTTCTGCCATTTATTGGAATCAAGTCTTAATCCTTGAGGAATTGGTTTCTCTTTATCCTTTAAGTTCTTTTGGCAATTGATTGGCAGTAAGTCGTAATCCTTAATGAATTGCTTTCGTTTTGCCCTTTATGCTTTTTTGGCAATTGATTGGAAGTAAGTCTTAATCCCTAAGGAATTGGTTTCTCTTTTTCCTCGAGGTTCTTTTTGGCATTGATAGGAATCAAGTCTTAATCCATAATGAATTCGTTTCTCTTTGTCTTTTAAGTTCTTTTTGCCATTGATTGTAATCAGCTCTTAATCCTTAAGAAATTGGTTTCTCCTTGTCGCCTAAGTTCATTTGGGAATTGATTGGAAGTAAGTCTTAATCCTTAAGGAATCAGTTCCTTTTTTTCCTTTAAGTTCTTTTTGGTCTTGATTGGAATCAAGTCTTAATCCATACAGAATTGGTTTCTCTTTGTCTATAAAGTTATTTTTGCCATTGATTGGAATCAAGTCTTAATCCTTGAGGAATTGGTTTCTCTTTGTCCTTTATGTTCTTATGGCAATTGATTGGCAGTAAGTCTTAATCCTTAAGGAATTAGTTTCTCTTTGTCCTTTAAGTTCTTTTTGATATTGATTGGAATCAAGTCTTAATCCATAATGAATTGGTTTCTCTTTGTCTTTTAAGTTGTTTTTAGTAATTGATTGGAATGAAGTCTTAATCCTCGGGGAATAGGTTTCCCTTTATCCTTTATGTTCTTTTGGTAATTGATTGGAAGTAAGTCTTAATCCTTAAGAAATTGGTTGCTCTTTGTCCTTTTAGTTCATTTTGGTAATGATTGGAATCGAGCCTTCATCCATGATGAATCGGTTTCTGTTTGTCTTTAAAGTTCTTTTCGGTATTGATTGGAATCTAGTCTTCATCCACAATGAATTGTTTTCTCTTTGTCTTTTAAGTTCTTTATGCCGTTTATTGGAATCAAGTCTTAATCCTTAACGAATTGATTTCTCTTTGCCCTTTATGTTTTTTTCGCAATTGATTGGAAGTAAGTTTTAATCCTTATGGAATTGGTTTCTCTTTGTTCATTAAGTTCTTTTTGGAATTGATTAGAATCAAGTCTTAATCCATAATGAATTGGTTTCTCTTTGTCTTTTAAGTTCTTTTAGCCATTAATTGTAATCAACTCTTAATCATTAAGGAATTGGTTTCTCCTTGCCGCCTAAGTTCATTCGGCAATTGATTGGAAGTAAGTCTTAATCCTTAAGGAATCGGTTCCTCTTTTTCCTTTAAGTTCTTTTTGGTCTTGATTGGATTCAAGTCTTAATCCATATAGAATCGGTTTCTCTTTGTCTTTTAAGTTCTGTTTGTCATTGATTGGAATCAAGTCTAAATCCTTAAGGAATTGGGTTCTCTTTGTCCTTTAAGTTCTTTTCGGTATTGATTGGAATCAAGTCTTAATCCATAATGAATTGGTTTCTCTTTGTCTTTTAAGTTCTTTTTGCTGTTTATTGGAATCAAGTCTTAATCCTTAACGAATTGATTTCTCTTTGCCCTTTATTTTCTTTTGGCAATTGATTGGCAGTAAGTCTTAATCCTTAAGGAATTGGTTTCTCTTTGTCCTTTAAGATCTTTTTGGTATTGACTGGAATCAAGTCTTATTCCATAATGAATTGGTTTCCCTTTGTCTTTTATGTTCTTTTTGCCATTGATTGGAATCAAGTCTTAATCCTTGAGGAATTGGTTTCTCTTTGTCCTTTACATTCTTTTGGTAATTAGATGGAAGTATGTCTTAATCCTTAAGGAATTGGTTTCTCTTTTTCCTTAAAGTTCTTTTTGGTTTTCATTGGAATCAAGTCTTAATCAATAATGAATTGGTTTCTTTTGTCTTTTAAGTTCTTTTTGGCATTGATGGGAATCAAGTGTTAATCCTTGAGGAATTGGTTTCCCTTTCTCCTTTAGGTTCGTTTGGTAATTGATTGGAAGTAAGTCTTAATCCTTAAGGAATTGGTTTCTCTTTGTCCTTTATGTTCTTTTGGCAATTGATTGGCAGTAAGTCTTAATCCTTAAGGAATTGGTTTCTCTTTGTCCTTGAAGTTCTTTTTGATATTGATTGGAATCAAGTCTTAATCCATAATGAATCAGTTTCTCTTTTTCTTTTAAGTTCTTTTCGCCATTGATTGGAATGAAGTCTTAATCCTCGAGGAATTGGTTTCCCTTTCTTCTTTATGTTCTTTTCGTAATTGATTGGAAGTAAGTCTTAATTCTTAAGGAATTGGTTGCTCTTTGTCCTTTTAGTTCATTTTGGTAATGATTGGAATCTAGTCTTCATCCATAATGAATTGGTTTCTGTTTGTCTTTAAAGTTCTTTTTGCCAGTTTTTGGAATCAAGTTTTAATCCTTAACGAAGTGGTTTCTCTTTGTCCGTTATGTTTTTTTGGCAATTGATTGGAAGTAAGTCTTAATCCTTAAGGAATTGGTTTCTCTTTGTCCTTTATGTTCTTTTTGGTATTGATTGGAATCAAGTCTTAATCCATAATGAATCGGTTTGTCTTTGTCTTTTAAGTTCTTTTTTTGTTTATTGGAATCAAGTCTTTATCCTTAATGAATTGGTTTCTCTTTGCCTTTATGTTTTTTTGGCAATTGATTGGAAGTAAGTCTTAATCCTCAGGGAATTGGTTTCTCTTTTTGCTTTAAGTTATTTTTGGTATTGATTGGAATCAAATCTTAATCTATAATGAATTAGTTTCTCTTTGTCTTTCAAGCTCTTTTTGCCATTGTTTGGAATCAAGTCTTAATCCTTGAGGAATTGGTTTCTCTTTGTCCTTTAAGTTCTTTTGGCAATTGATTGGAAGTAAGTCTTAATCCTTAGGGAATTGGCATTTCTTTTTCCTTTATGTTCTTTTTGGTTTTCATTGGAATCAAGCCATAATCTACAATGAATTGGTTTCTCTTTGCCTTTTTAGTTCTTTTTGCCATTTACTGGAATTAAGTCTTAATACTTTCGGATTTGGTTTCTCTTTGTCCTTTAAGTTCTTTTGGCAATTGATTGGAAGTAAGTCTTAATCCTCAAGGAATTGATTTCTCTTTTTCCTTGAAGTTCTTTTTAGTTTTGATTGGAATCAAGTCCTAATCCATAATGAATTGGTTTCTCTTTGTCTTTTAAGTTCTTTTTGCCGTTTTTTGGAATCAAGTCTTAATCCTTAACGAATTGGTTTCTCTTTGTCCTTTATGTTTTTTTCGCAATTGATTGGAAGTAAGTCTTAATCCTTAAGGATTTAGTTTCTCTTTTTCCTTTAAGCTCTTTTTGGTATTGATTGGAATCAAGTCTTAATCCATACTGAATTGGTTTCTTTGTCTTTTAAGTTCTTTTTCCCATTTATTGGAATCAAGTCTAAATCCATAAGGAATTGAGTTCTCTTTGTCGTTTAAGTGCTTTTTGGTACTGATTGGAATCAAGTCTTAATCTATGGTGAACTGGTTTCTCTTTGTCTTTTATGTTCTTTTTGGTATTGATTGGAATCAAGTGTTAACCTATAATGAATTGATTTCTCTTTGTCTTTTAAGTTCTTTTTGCCATTGTTTGGAGCCAAGTCTTAATCCTTGAGGAATTGGTTTCTCTTTATCCTTTTCGTTCTTTTGTTAATTGATTGGAATTTGTCCTTTAAGTTCTTTTTGGTATTGATTGGAATCAAGTCTTAATCCATAATGAATCGGTTTCTCTTTGTCTTTTAAGTTCTTTTCGCCGTTTTTTGCAATCAGGTCTTAATCCTTAACGAACTAGTTTCTCTTGGTCCTTTATGTTTTTTTGGCAATTGATTGGAAGTAAGTCTTAATCCTCAAGGAATTGATTTCTCTTTTTCCTTTAAGTTCTTTTTGGTGTTGATTGGAAGCAAGTCTTAATCCATAATGAATTGGTTTACCTTTCTCCTTTATGTTCTTTTGGTAATGGATTGGAAGTAAGTCTTAATCCTTAAGAAATTGGTTTCTCTTTGTCCTTTTAGTTCTTTTCGGTATTGATTGGAATCAAGACATAATCCATAATGAATTGGTTTATCTTTCTCCTTAATGTTCTTTTGGTAATTGATTGGAAGTAAGTCTTAATCCTTAAGAATTTGGTTTCTCGTTGTCCTTTTAGTTCTTTTCGGTATTGATTGGAATCAAGTCTTAATCCATAATGAATCGGTTTCTCTTTGCCTTTTAAGTTCTTTTTGCCATTTTTTGGAATCAAGTCTTAATCCTTAACGAATTGGTTTCTCTTTGTCATTTATGTTTTTTTGGCAATTGATTGGCAATAAGTCTTAATCCTCAAGGAATTGATTTCTCTTTTTCCTTGAAGTTCTTTTTGGTATTGATTGGAATCAAATCTTAATCCATAATGAATTGGTTTCTCTTTGTCTTTTAAGTTCTTTTTGCCATTTTTTGGAATCAGGTCTTAATCCTTAACGAATTGGTTTCTCTTGGTCTTTTATGTTTTTTCGGCAATTGATTGGAAGTAAGTCTTAATACTCAAGGAATTGATTTCTATTTTTACTTCAAGTTCTTTTTGGATTTCATTGGAATCAAGTCTTAATCTATAACGTATTGGTTTCCCTTTGCCTTCCAAGTTCTTTTTGCCATTGATTGGAACTAAGTCTGAATCCTTGAGGAATTGGTTTCTCTTTGTCCTTTTTGTTCTTTTGGTAATTGACTGGAAGTAAGTTTAATCCTTAAGGAATTGGTTTAACTTTGTACTTTAAGTTCTTTTTGGTATTGATTGGAATCAAGTCTTAATCCATAATGAATTGGTTTCTCTTTGTCTTTTAAGTTCTTTTTGCCATTGATTGGAATCAAGTCTTAATCCTTTGGGAATTGGCTTCTTTTTTTCCTTTAAGTTCTTTTTGGTATTGATTGGAATCAGGTCTTAATCCATAATGAATTGTTTCTCTTTGTCTTTTAAGTTCTTTTTGCCATTGATTCGAATCAAGTCTTAATCCTTAAAGAGTTTGTTTCCGCTTGCCCCCTAAGTTTTTTTCGCAATTGATTGGAAGTAAGTCTTAATCCTTAAGGATTTAGTTTCTCTTTTTCCTTTAAGCTCTTTTTTGTATTGATTGGAATCAAGTCTTAATCCATACTGAATTGGTTTCTTTGTCTTTTAACTTCTTTTTCCCATTTATTGGAATCAAGTCTAAATCCGTAAGGAATTGAGTTCTCTTTGTCGTTTAAGTTCTTTTTGGTACTGATTGGAATCAAGTCTTAATCCATAATGAATTGGTTTCTCTTTGTCTTTTGTGTTCTTTTTGCCGTTTATTGGAATCAAATCTTAATCCCTAAGGAATTGGTTTCTCTTTGCCCTTATGTTCTTTTAGCAATTGTTTAGATGTAAGTTTAAGGAATTAGTTTCTCTTTGTCCTTTAAGTTCTTTTTGGTATTGATTGGAATCAAGTCTTAATCCATAATGAATTGGTTTCTCTTTGTCTTTTAAGTTCTTTTAGCCGTTGTTTGGAGCCAAGTCTTAATCCTTGAGGAATTGGTTTCTCTTTGTCCTTTTTCGTTCTTTTGTTAATTGATTGGAATTTGTCCTTTAAGTTCTTTTTGGTATTCATTGGAATCAAGTCTTAATCCATAATGAATCGGTTTCTCTTTGTCTTTTAAGTTCTTCTTGCCATTTTTTGCAATCAGGTCTTAATCCTTAACGAACTGATTTCTCTTGGTCCTTTATGTTTTTTTGGCAATTGATTGGAAGTAAGTCTTAATCCTCAAGGAATTGATTTCTCTTTTTCCTTTATGTTCTTTTTGGTATAGATTGGAAAAAAGTCTTAATCCATAATGAATTGGTTTCTCCTTGTCTTTTAAGTTCTTTTTGCCATTGTTTGGAATCAAGTCTAAATCCTAAAGGAATTGGGTTCTCTTTGTCCTTTAAGTTCTTTTTGGTATTGATTGGAATCATGTCTTATTCCATAATGAATTGGTTTCCCTTTCTCCTTTATGTTCTTTTGGTAATTGATTGGAAGTAAGTCTTAATCCTTGAGAAATTGGTTTCTCTTTGTCCTTTTAGTTCTTTTCGGTATTGATTGGAATCAAGTCTTAATCCATAATTAATCGGTTTCCCTTTGCCTTTTAAGTTCTTTTTGCCGTTTTTTGGAACCAAGTCTTAAGCCTTAATGAATTGGTTTCTCTTTGTCCTTTATGTTTTTTTGGCAATTGATTGGAAGTAAGTCTTAATCCTCAAGGAATTGATTTCTCTTTTTCCTTTAAGTTCTTTTTGGTATTGATTGAAAAAAAGTCTTAATCCCTAATGAATTGGTTTCTCTTTGTCTTTTAAGTTCTTTTTGCCATTGTTTGGAATCAAGCCTAAATCCTTAAGGAATTGGGTTCTCTTTGTCCTTTAAGTTCTTTTTTGTATTGATTGGAATCAAGTCTTAATCCATAATGAATTGGTTTCCCTTTCTCCTTTATGTTCTT
The DNA here is from genome assembly GCA_031439585.1 of Pterocarpus macrocarpus. Taxonomy (NCBI): domain Eukaryota; kingdom Viridiplantae; phylum Streptophyta; class Magnoliopsida; order Fabales; family Fabaceae; genus Pterocarpus; species Pterocarpus macrocarpus. Next base: position 24,659,259 of record CM062521.1, on the reverse strand, counting down.
TTGGTAATTGATTGGAAGTAAGTCTTAATCCTTAAGAAATTGGTTTCTCTTTGTCCTTTTAGTTCTTTTCGGTATTGATTGGAATCAAGTCTTAATCCATAATGAATCGGTTTCTCTTTGCCTTTTAAGTTCTTTTTTCCGTTTTTTGGAATCAAGTCTTAATCCTTAACGAATTGGTTTCTCTTTGTCCTTTATGTTTTTTTGGCAATTGATTGGAAGTAAGTCTTAATCCTCAAGGAACTTAATCCTCAAGTCTTAATCTATAACGAATTGGTTTCCTTTTACCTTTCAAGTTCTTTTTGCTATTGATTGGAGCCAAGTCTGAATCCTTGAGGAATTGGTTTCTCTTTGTCTTTTTTGTTCTTTTGGTAATTGATTGGAAGTAAGTCTTAATCCTTAAGGAATTGGTTTAACTTTGTACTTTAAGTTCTTTTTGGTATTGATTGGAATCAAGTCTTAATCCATAATGAATTGGTTTCTCTTTGTCTTTTAAGTTCTTTTTGCCATTGATTGGAAACAAGCCTTAATCCTTAGGGAATTGGCTTCTCTTTTTCCTTTAAGTTCTTTTTGGTATTGATTGGAATCAGGTCTTAATCCATAATGAATTGGTTTCTCTTTGTCTTTTAAGTTCTTTTCGCCATTGATTGGAATCAAGTCTTAATCCTTAGGGAATTGGCTTCTCTTTTTCCTTTAAGTTCTTTTTGGTATTGATTGGAATCAGGTCTTAATCCATAATGAATTGGTTTCTCTTTGCCTTTTAAGTTCTTTTTGCCATTGATTTGAATCAAGTCTTAATCCTTAAAGAGTTTGTTTCCCCTTGTCACCTAAGTTTTTTTCGTAATTGATTGGAAGTAAGTCTTAATCCTTAAGGATTTGGTTTCTCTTTTTCCTTTAAGCTCTTTTTGGTATTGATTGGAATCAAGTCTTAATCCATACTGAATTGGTTTATTTGTCTTTTAAGTTCTTTTTCCCATTTATTAGAATCAAGTCTAAATCCGTAAGGAATTGAGTTCTCTTTGTCGTTTAATTCTAAGGAAAACCAAAAAGAACTTTCAGGAAAAAGAGAAACCAATTCCTTAAGGATTAAGATTTACTGCCAATCAATTGCCAAAAAAACATAAAAGACCAAGAGAAACTAATTCGTTAAGGATTAACACCTGATTCCAAGAAATGGCAAAAAGAACTTAAAAGACAAAGAGAAACAAATTCATTATGGATTAAGATTTGATTCCAATCAGTACCAAAAAGAACTTCAAGGAAAAAGAGAATTCAAATCCTTAAGGATTAAGACTTACTGCCAATCAATTGCCAAAAAAACATAAATGACAAAGAGAAACTAATTCGTTAAGGATTGAGACTTGATTCCAAAAAACGGCAAAAAGAACTTAAAAGGCAAATAGAAACCAATTCATTATAGATTATGACTTAGTTCTAATGAAAACCAAAAAGAACTTAAAGGAAAAAGAGAAATTAATTCCTTAAGGATTAAGACTTACTTCCAATCAATTACCAAACGAATTTAAAAGACAAAGAGAAACCAATTCCTCAAGGATTAAGACTTGATTCCAAACAATGGCAAAAAGAAGTTTAAAGACAAAGAGAAATCAATTCATTATGGATTAAGACTTGATTCCAATCAATACTAAAAAGAACTTAAAGGAAAAAGAGAAATCAATTCCTTGAGGATTAAGAATTACTACCAATCAATTGCCAAAAAAACATAAAGGACCACGAGAAACCAATTCATTAAGGATTAAGACCTGATTCCAAAAAATGGCAAAAAGAACTTAAAAGACAAAGAGAAACCGATTCATTATGAATTAAGACTTGATTCCAATTGTAACATCCCCACTTTCGTAAGCAGAACGTAATGGAAATTTTTAATTATTTCTCTTAGGCAGTGTGAGAATTTCTTAGGCAGCGCTATGCCATGACGATTCTCACACTTGGAATTATAGGGTAGTGTAACACTACCGTTGAAAATATGGCACTGCCCTATGTTAAAAATTAGGAAATGACAACAGTGCCCTTGTAAACCTTTATCAATTACAATGACACCCAAAATTTTTAGAAAATTATATTTTGACCCCAAAGAATTATTTCCACAACAACCCTTGGACTTTTTATAAAATGACCTTTGTGTCCATCCCATAACTTTTCATAAAATGACCCTTATGTCCCCACATCTTTAGGATTAGCAAAATAGGGTGTTAAACGGAGCAGAATCACGTAGTGAAAGCGTAGAAGTTTAAATCTCTGCCGATTGGGCCATGGAGGCAGTCGGGTGTGAAATGACGTGGGGTGCCCCTGGACTTGTTCAAAATTACGGATATGCCATTAACTATAGAAAACAGAAAACAGAAAGGTTCGGAATTTGCAAAACATTTAATCTACACTATTAATCGATCTATTCGATCTTATTTATTAGGTAAGGCTAATTAGAAATTTATTAAAGGGTAATTAGAGGTTAAGTAGATGTTAATTAGAAAGATTAGGCTTAAGATAAATTAAAATGAACACGTAGACATCTTACCAAAACTATTAAGTAACGTTTTACCGGTTTGGAGAAAATCGGTAAATATTCGGTGTTCTAAACCGCTTGAACTCAATCAATAGAATTTCACTAGTTTGAGTGTGGTTTAGAATGATTAGGTATAATGGAATTAGATTAGAGCCATAGGGAACTTCATAGGATTCTTCTAAAACCGTTTTACTAATTTAAAGGAAATCGGTAAGATTACAGTGTTTTAAACTGTCGGAATCGGATCAGTAGAAATCATGCTATGGATGCCCTAGGATCAATGGCTAAAATTTAGCCAAATACCTCCCTCAAGTGGCGCCTAAACAGCCCTTGATGAGGGGAAGTAAACCAGGTTGCATGACTAAATAGGATCCACCAATCAAAACCAAGCTAGCTTCAAATATCTTCACCTTTTTCTCCTTTTCTCCTCATCCATTTTCGTCCTCCCTCTCAGCTGCTGAAGGTCATCTCCTTCTCTTCTCTTTACTTTCATTTCTACTGCATTCTCATCCATCTTCAAGTCCCATCCCAAGCCACCACTGATACATGTTCAGGAGGATAATTCGGTCATTTCAACATAGGAAAAGAGCTTGTTTCTAACAAGTTAGTTCTACTTTGGAGATCAAGTAAACCAAGAGCTTATTTCAAGTTACTTGGAAGTTAAGGAATTAAGCATAATTAAAGTAACTTGAAGAGCAAGCAATTTGATTATGTTGGAGATATATTTAGATTGTGTTTAGATTCATTTTTTTAATTTGTTTTGACTTAGTATAGATTTGTTTAGATTAAAATTGATCTTTTAGGCGTGCATTGAATTTGCAAGTTAAGGAAGACAGCTTGGAGCAAAGAGAAAATATATTCCACACCAGGTGCTTAGTTGGTGGAAAGGTATGTAGCTTGATCATTGATGGTGCAAGTTGTACTAGTGTTGCGAGTACTACTTTAGTTGAGAAGCTAGGGTTGAAGTGTGATAAGCATCCTAATCCATATAGGTTGTAGTGGTTGAATGATAGTGGAGAGGTGAAAGTTACTAGACAGGTTGTGGTTGCATTTTCTATTGGGAAATATTGTGATGAAATGGTGTGTGATGTAGTACCCATGCAAGCTAGTCACTTATTGTTGGGGAGACCATGGTAATTTGATAGGCGTGTGCAACATGATGGGTACAAGAACAGGTATTCCTTTGAGCATAATGGTCACAAGTTCACGCTTGCTCCATTATCGCCCAAAGAGGTGTATCTTGATCAAGTAAAACTTCAACAATCTTCTCTTGGGAATTCAGAAAGTAAGGCAAAAGAAAAAGAAGAGAGAAAAGTGACCATAAGAGAAAAGAAAAAGGATAAGGGCCCAATGGTGAGTGAAAAGAAAGGAAAGAATCTGAATAGTGAAAAGAAAGAGCTAAGTGAAAGACAAGAAGAGAGTGAGAAAAATGAAGAAAGTGAAAGAATTGAGAGAAAATCATGTTTCTATGCAAAAGAAAGGGATTTGAAAGGTGCTTTTCTAGGCAAGAGAGCAATGGTTATGATAAGGTTTAGAGAGGTTTTTCTTACTGAAACTACCCTTAACCCAAATTTGCCTAGTAGATTTGTTTCTTTGTTGCAGGATTTTGATGATGTTTTCCCTAATGAGGTACCAAGTGGATTACCACCATTAAGAGGGATTGAGCACCAAATTGACTTCATGCCCGGGGCTAGCATTCCAAATAGGCCAGCCTATAGAAGTAATCCTGAGGAGACAAAGGAGCTTCAGAGGCAAGTGGATGAGCTACTAGCTAAAGGGTACGTGAAGGAAAGCATGAGTCCATGTGCTGTTCCAGTTTTGTTGGTTCAAAAGAAAGATGGCACTTGGAGGATGTGTGTGGATTGTCGCGTAGTTAACAAGATAACAGTAAAGTATCGCCATCCTAGCCCTAGGCTAGATGACATGCTTGATGAGTTGAATGGTGCATGCATATTCACTAAAATTGATTTGAAAAGTGGGTATCACCAAATTAGAATGAAACCTGGGGATGAATGGAAGACTGCATTTAAAACAAAATATGGTCTTTATGAGTGGTTGGTTATGCCTTTTGGGTTAACTAATGCACCTAGTACTGTCATGCGCTTAATGAACCATGTTTTGAGGGATTTCTTGGGGAAGTTTGTGGTTGTTTATTTTGATGATATTCTAATTTATAGCAATTGTTTGGATGAACACATATTGCATGTTAAGGCTATTTTAGAAGTTCTTAGGAAGGAGAAGTTGTATGCCAACCTTAAGAAGTGCACATTTTGCATTGATAGAGTTGTGTTTCTTGGTTTTGTTGTGAGTGCACGTGGTGTTGAGGTTGATGAGGAGAAGGTGAAGGCTATTCAAGAATGGCCAACTCCTAAGAGTGTTTCTGAAGTAAGGAGTTTTCATGGTTTAGCTGGGTTTTATAGAAGATTTGTGAAAAATTTCTCTACCATTGCTGCTCCTTTAACTGAAATTGTTAAAAAGGATGATGGGTTTAAATGGGGACAGGAACAAGAACTTGCTTTTACTACTTTGAAAGAAAAATTGTGTTCTGCTCCTATTGTTGTTTTGCCTAATTTTGATAAGACTTTTGAAGTAGAGTGTGATGCTTCTGGGATTGGTATAGGTGCTGTTTTGATGCAGGAAAAACGTCCCATTGCATTCTTCAGTGAGAAGTTGAATGGAGCTCAACTCAAGTATTCTACCTATGACAAGGAGCTATATGCCTTGGTTCGAGCTTTGGAGGTTTGGCAACATTATTTGCTATCCAAAGAGTTCGTGATTCACACTGATCATGAGTCTTTGAAGCACCTAAAAGGTCAATGTAAGTTGAACAAAAGACATGCCAAATGGGTGGAATTCATTGAGACATTTCCATATGTGATTGCTTATAAGCAAGGAAAAGAGAATGTAGTTGCTGATGCTTTATCTAGGAGGTATGCTTTAATCACTACACTTTCTTCTAAGTTGTTAGGATTTGAGCACTTGAAAGATTTGTATGCAACTGACTCTGATTTTGCTAATATATATGCTACATGTGAAAAGGGTGCATTTAATAAGTTCTATAGGCATGAAGGTTTTCTATTTCGTGGCAATAGAATTTGTGTGCCTATTTGCTCAACTAGAGAATTGCTTGTTATTGAATCACATTGTGGTGGATTGATGGGTCATTTTGGTGTGCATAAGACTTTGGATGTGTTGTCTGAACATTTTTATTGGCCTCACATGCGAAAAGCTGTTGAGAGAATTTGTGCTAGATGCATTGCATGTAAACAGGCTAAATCTAAGTCTATGCTACATGGTTTGTATACACCGTTACCTATTCCTACTCATCCTTGGATTGACATATCCATGGATTTTGTGCTTGGATTGCCTAGAACTAGGAAGGGTAGAGATAGCATTTTTGTTGTAATGCACAGATTTAGTAAAATGGCTCACTTTATTGCATGCCATAAAACTGATGATGCAACAAATATTGCTGAATTGTTCTTTAGAGAAGTTGTGCGTTTGCATGGTGTCCCTAGAATTATTGTTTCTGACCGTGATGTGAAGTTTTTGAGTCATTTTTCGAAAGTGTTGTGGGGTAAGTTGGGAACAAAATTGCTTTATTCTACTACTTGTCATCCACAAACTGATGGTCAAACTGAAGTGGTGAATAGAACTTTAGGGACTTTATTGCGTGCAGTTGTTGGTAAGAATTTGAAAACTTGGGAAGATTGTTTGCCTTTTATTGAGTTTGCTTATAATAGGACTGTACATTCTTCTACAGGTTTTTCTCCATTTGAGATTGTGTATGGTTTTAATCCTTTAACTGTTTTGGATTTAATGCCTTTGCCTTTGAGTGATATTGTTAGTTTAGATGGTGAAAGCAAGGCTGAAAAGGTTAAAGAGATGCACATGAAGGCATGTGAGATGATTGAGAAGAGAAGCAGGTTGACAGCCCAAAGAGTGAATAAGGGACGCAAACAAATTGTGTTTGAACCTGGTGATTGGGTTTGGGTTCATTTGCGAAAGGAGAGGTTTCCTACTCAAAGGAAATCCAAGCTTGATGTTAGGGGAGATGGTCCATTTCAAGTGCTAGAGAGGATCAATGACTATGCATATAAGATTGACCTCCCAGGTGAGTACAATGTTTTAGCTACTTTTAATGTTTCTGACCTTTCTCCATTTGATATGGATGTAGATTCGAGGACGAATCTTTTTGAGGAGGGAGGGAATGATACAAGCTCAGGAGGGCAAATTGGACATTCCAGCACTAAAGGGCAAGATGGAAATTTTAACATGCCTGTGGGACCTATTACAAGAGCAAGAGCAAAGATGCTGAAAGAAAGCTTTGGGAACTTAGCCAAGTCATTTGTGGAAGAGATGCATCAAGAATGGACTAAGGAAGAGAAGACAAAGCTAAATGGGCCACCTAGTGAAAGCGGGCAGCTCAAATCTCTAAGTGTGGCACAATGGGATTAAAATGTATTATGTCCATAATTGGGCCAAGTTTTATTTAATTAGCTCTGTTAGTTTTTATTTGGAAGACATTTAGTTATTTTGAGGTGTTTTATTCAGCCCAATTGTTTGTTTAGTAAGTTGGGCCATTTTCTAGTGGGCTTAGGTTTAATTTAACCTAATGTAAGAGGTATAAATACCTCATTAACATGAGTAGCAGCAGTTTTCTCTGATTATTGAATTACATTTTCTGGTTTCTTCTAAGAAACTCTCAAGTGTGTGCAAGTGAGGAGTGATCATCTTTACTTATTGCATCAAGAAACTGAATAGACTATTACAAAGGTAAAATTCGCTTGTGATATTTGTTTAGTTTCATCTTTCTTATCCCGATTATCTACGTTTCTAAGAACGGGTTTCTTAAGGGTTTAGTAGGGAGGGTGTTTATCCTATTGCTTGTCTCCTATCAAAGTGTGTGTTTGGGGTTTCGGGATCGTTATATCCTTGGGGTTCCGCATCATTTGGTATTAGAGTAAGGTCTAGATAAATTCCTATTTATCTTTGTCTTTTATGTTTCTCTTTTATCTTCTTTTCTTATCTGTTAGCGTTCTTGTTTTTTGTGTTTGTGAATTCTATCCTTTTGTGTTGCTGTTATGTCTTTATCTAACTCTATGTTTCTTCTCTATCTGGCATTTGTCTTTTTGTTGTTAGTTTAGATCCAAAAAAAAAAAAGAAAAAAAAAAGGAGAAGAAATTAGAAAATGTGAGGATTATAAGCATAATTTTTTTTCCCTTTAATCTAGGTTGTTAAGGACATGTTCTTTGAAGGTCTAGTAGGGAAATTCTTTCCTTTGATCTAGGCTGCTATGGACAGGTTTCATAGAGGTCTAGTAGGAAAATCCTTTTCCGGTGACCTAGGTTGCTAAGAACAGGTTTCTTAGAGGTCTAATAGGAAAACCTTATGTTTACTATCCTTTGTTTCTATTTCGTTTCCGCTTTGTTAATTTTATTTCCTTAGTTTTTTTTTTCTTCTCTTTGCGTTTTGAGTCTTGTTTCCTTAATTGTTATGTCTACTTTGTCCATTTTTTTTTTTTTTTGTATTTGAGGTATATTCAGTCCAAAAAGAAAAAAAAAGGAAAAAAAAAAGGAAAAAAAGAAAAAGAAGGAAAAAAAATGAAAAAAAAAAGAAAAGAAGAAGGAAAAAAAAAAGAGAGAGAAAAAAAAAGAGAGTATAGTGTTAGTGAGATTCTTCAATTGTAGATTCTTAGATGGCTTCATGGAGGAAAGACAATAGTGGAGATGTCTTTGAAGATTACAAAGGCAAGATTCGAGGACGAATCTTTTTGAAGAGGGGGAGAATGATACATGTTCAGGAGGATAATTCGGTCATTTCAACATAGGAAAAGAGCTTGTTTCTAACAAGTTAGTTCTACTTTGGAGATCAAGTAAACCAAGAGCTTATTTCAAGTTACTTGAAAGTTAAGGAATTAAGCATAATTAAAGTAACTTGAAGAGCAAGCAATTTGATTATGTTGGAGATATATTTAGATTGTATTTAGATTCATTTTTTAAATTTGTTTTGACTTAGTATAGATTTGTTTAGATTAAAATTGATCTTTTAAGATTTAAATCAAATCTGATCAAATCTGTAACGATCAAATCTGATTTAATTTTGTTAGGAATAAATCTTTTAGGATAGAATTATATATTTAATTTTAAATTTTAATTTCAAATCAGATTTTTTAGATATGATTAGATAATTTCCATTTTTAGGATTTATGTATAAATAGGCAACTTGGCCTATAGACAAGAGAATTGATCATATAGTTTTGATCATGGTTTGACTACCAATACATTTGTGAGGTTTTCCTCATTTTGTTCTGTGTGATGCAGAACTTTCTATCTTTTCCCTGTTATCTACGTTTCCAAGGACAGGTTTCTTGGGGGTTTAGTAGGGAGGGTCTTTATTCTATATCATGTTTTCTATCAAAGTGTATGCCTGGGGTTTCTAGATCTTTATATCCACAGGGCTCCTTCATCAACCACCATCAAAGACACAAAATCAGCCTAGATTACACAAGACAAGGTAGGAAATCCTACTTCTCCTCTTGTTTCTTTGATTTGGGGCTACATGTGGGGCATGTATACTCTGAGATGTTGGGGTTTTATAGAGTGATGATGATGTTTTATGACTGATTTTGCATATATGTTGTGATTAAAGTCGGATTTGAGGGCAAGTAGCTTGAAGGGGGAAGACAAATCTAGACTCTGTTAGGATTTTCCCTCGGTGGTCCGTACGGCGGAGTGTACGGCTCCACCTACCACCATTTAAATTGGATGAAACCATTTTTAAATGAAACTAGACATCTAGGGCTTTCTATACATATATCATAATAGGCCATTGGATTAGTATAGAATTAGTTATGAATTTTTGAAGTTAGACCTAGAAATCTGGGTTCTCACCCAGGAAGCATGGGTTGAGAAGGGTGTATCCCACCTATACAACCTCAAATTGAGTGCAACTAAAGATGTTTGAAAGCTGACTCATGAGAGAACATCCCATAAAAATTTCAGAATTTAATTCGTTGTCATTTGTTCCCAGCACATCAATGAAGTTGGCTTAGGTTTAAACTGGCCTAGAACAGGACAGCCCAATAGGGTAATGTTTCGAGACTCATAACTCAAAATCTACTTAGGCAAATGACATGAAACTTAACTCATTTTAAAGCTTGTTGTGTTAATTTAGTTTGATATAAAAATTCGCATGATTTCACCTAGTTTTCAATTTTTAGTTAATTTTCTTCTATAGGAACCCAATTCTGGCTAAGAACAGGACATGCTAAGATAAAATGTTTATATCTTGAGTTATACAACTCAAAATGAGATGGGACCAAAGGGATTAGAAACTACGCATATAAGGCTGTAACATATCCAAAAATGAGATTTAAATGAGATGAATGGATAAAAATTGGGGCATGCCAAATTTGGGCAGAACAGGGAGGAACAAACTGAAACCTTAATGATGCTTGATTTGGAATTATTGAATGATGCTATGAATATATGTATGTAATTGCTGGTCTATTCTGAAATTGCAAGTTTGTATATTTGTACTGGTTGCCTGGCACTATTCATGGGGAAGCGGACTTGATTCATTATCTTTGCCGAATTTTAGCGATAATTTATGAGAACTTATGCTATGAATGATTATGCTTTGAATATATTTACATTTACATGTCATGTTCATGTACATCATGCATGCAAGTATATATTTAGAACATGATATGATATATAAAGTATGAGACATACTCATGAATGCACCAAGCGTCTGCATGCATGACAAGATATGAAAAGGAAAAGATAATAAGAACTTGCAAGAAAGACGTACCAAGCTGCCACGTGAGGCATGGCATAGACCTAGCTAGCGTGGGCCAGAGCGGTACTATCTAAGACTTGGGCCAGCCCCCGACCAAATTTAAGGGGAATAGACCAGTGTGAGGGTCAAGGAAAGTAAACCCATCACTCATGTATAGGTACGAGCTCGGACCTGAGAAGCAGGCTATCACCCAGTGGTGAGAGAGGCCATTCACCTCCGGGGGACCAAGTACAGAAAAGAGCAAGATCAAGTTGCAAGTTAAAGAAAGATACGAATTAAGTCAAGTGCACTTGCATACAGACAAGTACAAGCATCTTTATGTGCATCTTCAGTTATCCCATTAAGTCATAAGGTTATTAAGATTCTTGTTGAAGCATATTGCACTATTTGTATTTCTATGTTTTTCATATAATATGGCAAGTGATTGTTAAAACATAACCCGCCTTGAGAAAGATGTTTTCCACTTAAAATTGAACCATTGTTTGTGTATATGTGCTCATATTTTCATAATAAACCGAAGCGGCTGGAATGTTTATGATGGCACTGTATGAGAATAGTCCATATTTACCTACTGAGAACCTTAGGTTCTCACTGCCTGCTTGCATGTTTTTACATTAAAGTAAACATTCCAGCACCCAAGTTGGAAACCAAGTACAAGGCAGAGTACAGGGCCATTCATGGAGCAAGTATCGGGCGTAAGCCAGATCAAGTGATCATTGAAGCTAGTAATGACTAGTCAGAAGTAGACGCTATATATTATATCAGTCACAATTTCTTTTAAAGTGTAATTATTTTAGATTTTTCCATGTATCAGAGACTATTAGTCGGTAATAAAGTAAGCAGTTAAAGGGTCATGTATTATATTTTCCATATTTTAAAGTTTTCTTAGCACAGTGACAACCTCTTAATATAACTCCATGACTCAAGCATGGCTTATATAATAGAGGGTGTTACATTTATAAATGTAATATCCCCACTTCTCTGCACTCCTTGACTTGCTCAATTGTCTAACCCTTTTATGCCATCGCTACTTTCTAGGAGTTTTATCCCTAATAATTATATATAGAAGGTTCCTCATAAGCCTGCTGGGTGTTTTAGGCTTCTGTTTACACAAAACCTTATATTGAGGTGATCAGGCTCAATATTCAGTCAAGTGCAGCAGATAGTCCACAACACTCGCAACAAGGCTACCATGCACAATATTTCTATGCCCTCTTCACATGAGGACCTAAAGCATGGTGCATCTAGATTCTCAAAGTAAGCATTAGAAGCATAATCAGTCCATCCACGGGCCTATACAGATTTAATCAAGCTCTGATACCAATAAATGTAACACCCTCTATTATATAAGCCATGCTCGAGTCATGGAGTTATATTAAGAGGTTGTCACTGTGCTAAGAAAACTTTAAAATATGGAAAATATAATACATGGCCCTTTAATTGCTTACTTTATTACCGACTAATAGTCTCTGATACATGCAAAAATATAAAATAATTACACTTTAAAAGAAATTGTGACTGATATAATACATAGCATCTACTTCTGACTGGTCGTTACTAGCTTCAATGATCTCTTGATCTGGCTTACGCCCGATACTTGCTCCATGAATGGCCCTGTACTCTGCCTCGTACTTGGTTTCCAACTTGGGTGTTGGAATGTTTACGGAACAGAAAAACATGCAAGCAGGCAGTGAGAACCTAAGGTTCTCAGTAGGTAAACATGGACTGTTCTTATACAATGCCATCATAAACATTCCAACCGCTTCGGTTTATTATGAAAATATGAGCACATATACACAAACAATGGTTCAATTTTAAGTGGAAAACATCTTTCTCAAAGCGGGTTATGTTTTAACAATCACTTGCCATAATATATAACAAACATAGAAATACAAATAGTGCAATATGCTTCAACAAGAATCTTAATAACCTTATGACTTAATGGGATAACTGAAGATGCACATAAAGATGCTTGTACTTGTCTGTATGCAAGTGCACTTGACTTAATTCGTATCTTTCTTTAACTTGCAACTTGATCTTGCTCTTTTCTGTACTTGGTCACCCGGAGGTGAATGGCCTCTCTCACCCCTGGGTGATAGCCTGCTTCTCAGGTCCGAGCTCGTACCTATACATGAGTGACGGGTTTACTTTCCCCGACCCTTACACCGGTCTATTCCCCTTAAATTTGGTCGAGGGCTAGCCCAAGTCTTAGACAGTACCGCTCTAGCCCACGCTAGCTGGGTCTATGCCATGCCTCACGTGGCAGCTTGGTACGTCTTTCTTGCAAGTTCTTATTATCTTTTCCTTTTCATATCTTGTCATGCATGCAAATGCTTGGTGCATTCATGAGTATGTCTCATACTTTATATATCATATCATATTCTAAATATATACTTGCATGCATGATGTACATGAACATGACATGTAAACGTAAATATATTCAAAGCATAATCATTCATAGCATAAGTTCTTATAAATTACTGCCGAAAATTCGGCAGCATAACGGATCGAGTCCGCTTCCCCATGAATAGTGCCAGGCAACAGTACAAATATACAAACTTGCAATTTCAGAATAGACCAGCAATTACATACATATATTCATAGCATAATTCAATAATTCCAAATCAAGCATCATTAAGGTTTCAGTTTGTTCCTCCCTGTTCTGCCCGAATTTGGCATGCCCTAATTTTTATCCATTCAACTCATTTAAATCTCATTTTTGGATATGTTACAGCCTTATATGCGTAGTTTCTAATCCCTTTGGTCCCATCTCATTTTGAGTTGTATAACTCAAGATATAAACATTTTATCTTAGCATGTCCTGTTCTTAGCCAAAATTGGGTTCCTATAGAAGAAAATTCACTAAAAATTGAAAACTAGGTGAAATCATGCGAATTTTCATATCACACTAAAGCTAACACAACAAGCTTTAAAATGAGTTAAGTTTCATGTCATTTGCCTAAGTAGATTTTGAGTTATGAGTCTCGAAACATTACCCTATTGGGCTGTCCTATTCTAGGCTAGTTTAAACCTAAGCCAAATTCATTGATGTGCTGGGAAAAAATGACAATGAATTAAATTCTGAAATTTTTATGGGATGTTCTCTCATGTGTTAGCTTTTAAACATCTTTGGTTGCACTCAATTTGAGGTTGTATAGGGTGGGATACACCCTTCTCAACCCATGCTACCCGGGTGAGAACCCAGATTTCTAGGTCTAACTTCAAAAATTCATAACTAATTCTATACTAATCCAATGGCCTATTATGATATATTTATGGAAAGCCCTAGATGTCTAGTTTCATTTAAAAATGTTTTCATCCAATTTAAATGGCGGTAGGCGGAGCCGTACACTCCGCCGTACGGACCGTCGAGGGAAAATCCTAACAGACTCTAGATTTGTCTTCCCCCTTCAAGCTACTTGCCCTCAAATCCGACTTTAATCAGAACATATATGCAAAATCAGTCGTAAAACATCATCATCACTCTATAAAACCCCAACATCTCAGAGTATACATGCCCCACATGCAGCCCCAAATCAGAGAAATAAGAGGAGAAGTAGGATTTCCTACCTTGTCTTGTGTAATCTAGGCTGATTTTGTGTCTTTGATGGTGGTGGCTTGGGATGGGACTTGAAGATGGATGAGAATGGAGTAGAAATGAGAGTAAAGAGAAGAGAAGTAGATGACCTTCAGCAGCTGAGAGGAAGGACGAAAATGGATGAGGAGAAAAGGAGAAAAAGGTGAAGATATTTGAAGCTAGCTTGGTTTTGATTGGTGGATCCTATTTAGTATGCAACCTTGTTTACTTCCTCTCATCAAGGGCTGTCTAGGCGCCACTTGAGGGAGGTATTTGGCTAAATCTTAGCTATTGATCCTAGGGCATCCATAGCATGATTTCTACTGATCCGGTTCCGACAGTTTAAAACACCGTAATCTTACCGATTTCCTTTAAATTAGTAAAACGGTTTTAGAAGAATCCTATGAAGTTCCCTATGGCTCTAATCTAATTCCATTATACCTAATCATTCTAAACCACACTCAAACTAGTGAAATTCTACTGATTCGGTTCTGGCAGTTTAGAACACCGAATATTTACCGATTTTCTCCAAACCGATAAAACGTTACTTAATAGTTTTGGTAAGATGTCTACGTGTTCATTTTAATTTATCTTAAGCCTAATCTCTCTAATTAACATCTAATTAACCTCTAATTGCCCTTTAATAAATTTCTAATTAGCCTTACCTAATCAATAAGATCGAATAGATCGATTAATAGTGTAGATTAAACGTTTTGCAAATTCCGAACCTTTCTATTTTCTGTTTTCTATAGCTAATGGCATATCCATAATTTTGAGCAAGTCCAGGGGCACCCCACATCATTTCACACCCGACTGCCTCCATGGCCCAATCGGCAGAGATTTAAACTTCTAGGCTTTTACCACGTGATTCTGCTCCATTTAAAACCCTATTCTGCTAATCCTATAGATGTGGGGACATAAGGGTCATTTTATGAAAAGTTATGGGGGGACACAAAGGTCATTTTATAAAAAGTCCAAGGGTTGTTGTGGAAATAATTCTTTGGGGTCAAAATATAATTTTCTAAAAATTTTGGGTGTCGTTGTAATTGATAAAGGTTTACAAGGGCACTGTTGTCATTTCCTAATTTTTAACATAGGGCAGTACGATATTTTCAACGGCAGTGTTACACTATCCTATAATTCCAAGTGTGAGAATTGTCATGGCATAGCGCTGCCTGAGAAATTCTCACACTGCCTAAGAAATAATTCAAAATTTCCATTACGTTCTGCTTATGAAAGTGGGGATGTTACAATTGTGATGAGGACATAAAGGCCCAAGCCCAAGTCTAGACTCAAGCCCAAAAAGAAGCCCAAGATCCAATACAAGCCCTAGGAGGACCCATGACAAGAGCTAGAGCAAAGAAGGCCCAAGAAGCTGTCAAACATATCATTATCTCCTTGTTGGAAGCCCAAACACAATTTGAAGCCCAATATCCAAATGAAGTCCAACACATGAATCTGAGGATTTACACATGCGTAGCCCACTTGGGATGACAGGAAAAGGGCCCAAAGAGTCAATCTGAATTAGCAAGACTTTAGTTGTTTATTTTATTTTTCTATTGTTATGTTGTGATAAAAAAAAGAAAAGAAATACAAATTATCCGTAGCAGGAATCGAACCCAAGCACTTGAGGCTGAATATGTCTCCTTAACCACTGGAACATATTAGTAATGCTTATGCTAAGGGGTTTTGCTTTTAGTTTTGTTAAGTCTTAAGGGCAAACTCTTAAACTGATTTCAAGTCCTCATCATGTGGTAAAAACTTTGCCAAAGACATATGACATCTTGCATGACCATTTCTACTGGGCTCACATGAAGCATGATGTACATAAGTTGTGTGATAAGTGTCTTGTTTGTAAAAAGGCTAAGTCTAAGGTCATGCCACATGGTTTGTACACTCCATTGCCTATTCCTAAACACCCTTGGATTGATATTTCTATGGATTTTGTTTTAGGTTTACCTCGGTCCGAGGGAGGAAAGGACTCAATTTTTGTGGTGGTTGACAGGTTTTCTAAAATGGCTCACTTTATACCCTGCAAGAAGGTGGATGATGCATGTCATGTAGCTGACTTATTCTTCAAAGAGGTGGTAAGATTGCATGGTTTGCCTAGGAGTATTGTGAGTGATCGAGAATCTAAATTCCTTAGTCATTTTTGGAGGACCTTGTGGGGAAAAATTGGCACTAAACTTTTGTTTTCAACTACATGCCATCCCCAAACTGATGGGCAAACAGAGGTGGTAAATAGAACTCTTTCTACTCTTCTTAGAGCTGTTATTAAGAGAAATCTTAGAACTTGGGAAGAGTGTTTGCCACATGTTGAGTTTGCTTATAATAGGGCAGTACATAGTGTAACATCCCCATTTTCACCTAAGTTAATTAGCTCGGTGTTCCTGGCTAATTAGAGGGGTTAACGATTGATTGAGAATTAATCGATTAATCTCGAGAGTAAGAGCTTAGTAAATTAAAGGCAAGTCAACAATTGAGATTTAATGCATTAAAGGTTACAATTAAAAGCCTAATTGCCCAATCCTTATTAACCCATAATTTAGAACATAAAAATCAAGATGGTTTAATCTAATTAACTAAGAGTATATAAGTCCCAAAACTTAATCACATTAACCTTCACATCTTCTTACAAAATTAATGAGGAAAAATCCTTCTTAATTAAAATGTGCTAATGAGTAATTTAAACCAAGTGAATTAATTAACATTTAGATAATTACAACAATTAGAAAGATGTAGAAACTTCCCTTTAATTATAGTTTGAAAGTTTGGTCAAAGCAAGAGCCATATCCAATCATCCATTTACTTTCTCATCATACACCACAAGAGCAAGAGTCCACATTAGTAGATCCCTTAAGTCATGACAAGAGTTGTACTCTTCTTCACCAAGATCATGACACTTGGTGTGATCCTAGCCATCCAATGCCCAATCCTAAGAGAGCTCATGCTTTTAACCACTTGACAAAAATACTACATAGTCTTTACCCAATTGCCAAGACTCAAAGGAAACACAACACACTCTTTTGCCCTATGGTTTTTCCCACTCCCTAGCTTGTGTAAGAAGCAAAAATCACCTCATTCTCCCCCCTCATTTGCGCCACCCATCAGCCCACTCTCTCTCCCTCATTTCATTTTTCCATTCCTCTCACCAAGAACACAAAGCTCTCTCCTCTCTCCAAGTCTCATACCCACTCTCTTCTTCTTTCAATCTTCCTTGTTCTTCTTCCAATCTCTCTACTACTCCTCACCTCATTTCCATCACCACCATCACCATCCCTTCAAGGACCACCATTTTTGGTCTTTGGAGAAACAAGATCACTCATACACAAGCCCCATTTCCAAGCATTCAAGGAGGAAGGCTCTCTCCAACCTTCTCCACCTTCAAAATCCTTCAAGGAAACTCTCTTTGGTAGTGGCTCTAAACTCTTTTTCTCTCTTGTTTTTCAAGCTTTAGAACTCCTATGCTCTCCATAGCTAGGTGATTTTAAAGTTTGATTATGGGCATCATAGCCATTCTTGTCAAAAAATGAGATGTTGTTGCTTGTATGGTTGTTTGTTGAAAACATGTTTTCGGTTGGGTGTGAAGCATGGTTGAACTCAATATTTTTGAACTCCAACATGTTAGTTTTTCACTAATCTTTCATGGTATATGAGTGTTTTATAACTTGAGAATGTTTTCTTGAAAGTGAGGTTGAGTGTTTTGGAGAAAACATGAGAAAGATCAAAACGTAAAAATCTGGATTTTATGGTAGTCTGTAAAGCGTGCGGTATGTTTATTGCTACAAAACTCAAAATGGAACGAAACTATTTTTCTATGAAAGTAGACTCAAAGAGCTTTCCATACATATAAAATACATAAGATTCGGAGTTAAAATGAGTGAGATATGATTTTTCAAAGTGGACTGTTCTCGGATTGGTTTCTGTCTGGGCAGTCTACACTAAAATGTGTATAACTCGAGCTACAAAAATGATTTTTGAGTGAGACCAAGTTTAAATGAAAGCTAAGACATAGAGGAACAAAACCATAAAACAGTTTTCTCAGATTCCTTCTGAGTAATTATAATGAGAAGTAACAATCCACTGTACCGGGAGTGAACTTAGAAACTGAACAGTCAGAATAAAATATGCATAACTCAAGCTACAAAATGAATTTTTAAGTGGGGTTTATTTTGTTTAAAAATAGACTCAGAGAAGTATATCCACACAAAATAAAAGAGTAAAAGATGAAATTATGGTAAATTTTCAAAGTTACTGCCCCACTGTAAAAGTAAAACTGGTTATGGTAAAAGTTAAAGAATAAGGAGAAATAAGCTTTAAGACATTAATACCCTTACATTAAGTATTAGAGAACCCTCATAATTCAACTTAAAAAGTATCAAAAAGGACATTAGACAAAATTGGTACTATGCCCAATAAAAGAAGTTTACATAAGAGACAACCTCAATTAAAAGCTTGCACCCAATTTACTAAGCTAAGCTCATAAAATGTTGCTTGAGAATATGCCTATGTTTATGTGCAAGCATGATGATATGATGATGATATGATGATGATATGATAATGATAATATGATATGATGCTTGATGATACTATGATATTGGTTTCTCTGTTTGGCAAAATTTTGGGAAGCTTCGGTTTAGCCGTTATCTTGAAATTTTGTAAGAATTATGGACTTAGAAATATTTTGCTTCATAATGCTTAAATAAGAAGAAGTTTAATTCAAGTAAGTGATCCTTCAAAAGGGAAGGTAACCTAATTTAAGCTCCCCTCACCCACGACTCACATGAGGCATGGCATGACCCAGCTAGTGTGAGTATAGGGGATAGGTCTTATATGAGGCATGGCATGACCCAGCTAGTGTAAGTACTGAAATTCTAAGGTGGCGACGGCCACGGTATGAGCTCATTACCACTTATGTTTAGTGGGTGAAAAGATAAAGTCAAGTTAAGAAAAGAAAAGGGGCTTCGGTCCAAAACCCTAGAAAGGGAAGAAGTCAAGAGAATTTCATAGCTTGGATATGCATGTTTTATGTAAATATGATTGTGTTCATGTATATTATGATGTAAATGATTAGAGAGTATGAAAAAAATTAAATCCGCTTCGGATATTCATGTTTTCGAAAATCCAAGAATTGAACCCTATGCATGCTCACTACTTTCATTAATAAAACCGAAGTGGCTGGGACGATGACGATGACACTTTCGTGTCGGGTTCGAGTCCTACTGAGAAATCTTATTTCTCACCCTAGCTGTTTTCCGTCTCGTCACCAGATACTCATGGCACGCCCCGTGGCATGGAGCATGGAGCCTCCTCACCATGAGTGGGCCTATGATGAGGATGCCCACGCTATCGTGGCCACGACCACCACGATAGTTCGCACGTATTTCTGCTTGGGTCGAGTTTTTGAGCAGGAGGAGTCGGAGGTCCCGCCAGCCCCCGCAGACATCTCATCGGCTTTCCTTGGACAGCCCCTAGGTCCTTGGGACTTTCCGCCCGAGCCATTACCCGACATCGAGATGGAGCCAATATCGCCGGGATTACCCGTAGCCGAGCCCGAGCCACTACCAGAGGTCCCGGTGATCGAAGTGGACAGCTACTCCTAGGGCAGCAGCCGCTTCGCCGTCGCTCCCTGAGTACCATCCGGCCGCGTCCGAGGAGGATCCTTCTGAGGAACGTTCTTCAGTCGCCAGTTATACTCCCGACCATCGCATTCGTCGCGTGGAAGTGATCAGTCGACACCCTTGTATCATCCGCAGTCCTCACGTCCCCCGAGGCTGAGGAGCGGGGGGAACCAGGCACTCGAGGACCTGAGTTCATTCGATGGAAGGGCATGGAAGGGGCCAAGAAGCCAGCATGTGTCTACGTGGGCCTATTTCATTAGTGCTCCTTATCTGTTGTATTTTGTTTTGTATCAGATTTATGTACCTTGAATATTTTGGGGCTATGGCATGACCATGAGTTCCCTTTATGTACTTGTTGGATATTATGAGGCTCATTATATTGATGGTTGTTGTAGTAATTGAATGCATGGCATTTTGATTTATCTCTGTTCCTTTAATTTATACTGAAATCTTTGCGATACGCTCGTTTATTTCTATCTTCTCGCGCAAGGCTTTACTTTCCAAAAGTGACGACGTATTTCAAAAGAAAAATTTACGGTATTTTTCGCGTAATGTAATTACAAAATGAAGTTCAGTTTTCCACGAGCATAAGTAACAACTAATAAAACGCCGTAATACGACTTAAGCGTAGTATGGGTTTATTAGGGTGTTACACATAGTGCTACTCAGCTTTCACCATTTGAAATTGTTTATGGTTTTAATCCTTTGACTCCTTTGGATTTATTGCCTTTACCTAACATTTCTCAATTGAAAGATAAGTCTGGCCAGGAAAAAGCTGATTATGTTAAGAAGTTGCATGAGAAGATTAAGGCCCAAATTGAGAAGAAAATGGAAGGGTATGCTAAACATGCAAACAGAGGAAGGAGGAAGGTAACTTTTGAACCAGGTGACTGGGTATGGGTACACTTCAGGAAGGAAAGATTTCCATCTCAACGGAAGTCTAAGCTGATGCCAAGGGGAGATGGACCTTTCCAAGTATTGGCCAAGATCAATGATAATGCCTATAAGATTGATTTACCAGGTGAGTATGGTGTGAGTGCTACTTTTAATGTGGCTGACTTGTCCCTCTATGATGCAGGCGATGACTTACAAGATTTGAGGACAAATGCTTCTCAAGAAGGAGGGAATGATGAGGACATAAAGGCCCAAGCCCAAGTCCAGACTCAAGCCCAAAAAGAAGCCCAAGATCCAATACAAGGCCTAGGAGGACCCATGACAAGAGCTAGAGCAAAGAAGGCCCAAGAAGCTGTCAAACATGTGATTATCTCCTTGTTGGAAGCCCAAACACAATTTGAAGTCCAATATCCAAATGAAGTCCAACACATGAATCTGAGGATTTACACATGCGTAGCCCACTTGGGATAAGAGGAAAAGGGCTCAAAGAGTCAATCTGAATTAGCAAAACTTTAGTTGTTTATTTTATTTTTCTATTGTTATGTTGTGATAAAAAAAAAAAGAAATACAAATTATCCGTAGCAGGAATCGAACCCAAGCACTTGAGGCTGAATATGTCTCCTTAACCACTGGAACATATTAGTAATGCTTATGCTAAGGGGTTTTGCTTTTAGTTTTGTTAAGTCTTAAGGGCAAACTCTTAAACTGATTTCAAGTCCTCATCATGTGGTAAAAACTTTGCCAAAGACATATGACATCTTGCATGACCATTTCTACTGGGCTCACATGAAGCATGATGTACATAAGTTGTGTGATAAGTGTCTTGTTTGTAAAAAGGCTAAGTCTAAGGTCATGCCACATGGTTTGTACACTCCATTGCCTATTCCTGAACACCCTTGGATTGATATTTCTATGGATTTTGTTTTAGGTTTACCTCGGTTCGAGGGAGGAAAGGACTCAATTTTTGTGGTGGTTGACAGGTTTTCTAAAATGGCTCACTTTATACCCTGCAAGAAGGTGGATGATGTATGTCATGTAGTTGACTTATTCTTCAAAGAGGTGGTAAGATTGCATGGTTTGCCTAGGAGTATTGTGAGTGATCGAGGATCTAAATTCCTTAGTCATTTTTGGAAGACCTTGTGGGGAAAAATTGGCACTAAACTTTTGTTTTCAACTACATGCCATCCCCAAACTGATGGGCAAATAGAGGTGGTAAATAGAACTCTTTCTACTCTTCTTAGAGCTGTTATTAAGAGAAATCTTAGAACTTGGGAAGAGTGTTTGCCACATGTTGAGTTTGCTTATAATAGGGCAGTACATGGTGCTACTCAGCTTTCACTATTTGAAATTGTTTATGGTTTTAATCCTTTGACTCCTTTGGATTTATTGCCTTTACCTAACATTTCTCAATTGAAAGATAAGTCTGGCCAGGAAAAAGCTGATTATGTTAAGAAGTTGCATGAGAAGATCAAGGCCCAAATTGAGAAGAAAATGGAAGGGTATGCTAAACATGCAAGCAGAGGAAGGAGGAAGGTAACTTTTGAACCAGGTGACTGGGTATGGGTACACTTCAGGAAGGAAAGATTTCCATCTCAACGGAAGTCTAAGCTGATGCCAAGGGGAGATGGACCTTTCCAAGTATTGGCCAAGATCAATGATAATGCCTATAAGATTGATTTACCAGGTGAGTATGGTGTGAGTGCTACTTTTAATGTGGCTGACTTGTCCCTCTATGATGCAGGCGATGACTTACAAGATTTGAGGACAAATGCTTCTCAAGAAGGAGGGAATGATGAGGACACAAAGGCCCAAGCCCAAGTCCAGACTCAAGCCCAAAAAGAAGCCCAAGATCCAATACAAGGCCTAGGAGGACCCATGACAAGAGCTAGAGCAAAGAAGGCCCAAGAAGCTGTCAAACATGTGATTATCTCCTTGTTGGAAGCCCAAACACAATTTGAAGCCCAATATCCAAATGAAGTCCAACATATGAATCTGAGGATTTACACATGCGTAGCCCCCTTGGGATGAGAGGAAAAGGGCCCAAAGAGTCAATCTGAATTAGCAAGACTTTAGTTGTTTATTTTATTTTTCTATTGTTATGTTGTGATAAAAAAAAAAGAAATACAAATTATCTGTAGGTTCTTCCTTGCATCATTTGATCTTATCAAGAATCCTCCAATTCTTGTGGCGATCCTTCTTGGCTTATCAAACTAGGTTTGTGGCGCCATTGTTTTCTTGTTTCTTTTTCATCAATTTCACGTCAATTTTCCCAGAATTCGTCTCAATTATCTCTTGGTCATATCTTGAGTTATACGCATCCTTTTTCGGTAATTCTTGAGTCTAAATTGTGTTTCAAAATGCCAGCTTTCTTCTCGTTTTTGAATCGTTCAATTCTGAGGTCTGTAGTGTCAGATACGAAAACTTTTTAACAAGACGTCTGGAGCCCTATTTTCTGCGTGAACTTGTTTTTGATTTGGTCATATTTCTTGTGTCCAAGTCCTAGATAGATCCTAATTCAAGAGGCTTAAGGTAAAAAACTCATCATTTGGTATCAGAGCTAGTCACTAGGGCTAATTGTGGATGTGAATTTAGAGGAAAAAGGGGCTATTTGGGTGATGTTTTTGTAGAAGCAAAACACAGAAATTTGATTGCTTGAAGGCTGCAAGGAGGCATTGCATTGGCTGGCAAGTAGGTACTCATAAAACCCTGATTTTAATTGCTTGTTTGAAGCCTAATTTGAAGGAGTTCAAATTCTGAATTGGAACTGTTTGGAGGTTAATTTGGTGCTAAAATTTACATCAAGTGTGGCTGGGATTTGTTGAACAATTGTTAGTGATTTGAAGGATAAAATTCTGCATTCATATTTAAGAAAAAAAAAGGGGAAAAGAAGGAAAACAGAATTGAAGTTAAAAAAAAAAAAAGGAGTAAAGTGGAAGTAATTGAAGTTGACATGGGAAACTTGAGTTGGTAAAAAAAAAAAAAGAAATTGAGTTCTTGAACTATCTTGAAATTCTGGATTTAGAGGGCTTGAAATTTCTTTTTACTAAGTTTCTTTGGTCTATTTCTTGTTTCTAAGTTGCTATCCTTGTTCCTCTGGTTGTTAATCTTTTGTTTGTAGTAACTTGTGTTTCTTTGTTCTTTTTAGTTGAAGTTTGTACCTTTGTTGTCCTAAACTTGTGAGTTTGTTTTCTTTTCATTTTCTTAAGTTGTGCCTTGTGTCTTGTCTCATCTTTATTTTCCATAGAGTCCGTGTTTATCTTTCTTGTCTTGTGTTTGCTGCCTTTAAGTGATTCTTGATAATTGATTGTTTGATCTAGTACGAACCTTAAGCTAGAGGAAGAGTGGAAAAAGGCAAGAGAGTTACATTACATAAAAGCCAATTTTGAGTGCAACAAACACGAGTGATACATCTTTAAGAGTGTAAACACGTGAGACGTATGGTGAGATCCTATTGCTTTCATTGTTGTTTTCTTTTTACTTGAATTATGGCAGGAACAGGTGGTGATGGCAACCCTCATCCTGAGGGAAACAACAGATTGTTAGTGGAGGCTATTACAGCTCAAATGGAAAGGATGATGAGGGAGCATACAGAGGAGTTATATGAGAGAATTGACCGGTTAGAAAATCAAGGACATCATGATGATGATGGAGGTAGAAGGAGGCTTACTGGAAGGAGGAGAGAAAATGAGGAAGAACCAAGAGGAAACCGAGATGAGGGAGTAAGAGTTACCATTCCACCATTTAGGGGTAAAAGTAATCCTGAAGCTTATGTAGAGTGGGAGATGAAGGTAGAACAAATTTTTTCTTGTCATACCCTGACTGAAGAGAGAAAAATTAAATTAGCTACCTTAGAGTTCACAGATTATGCCTTGGTGTGGTGGGATCAATTTCAAAAGGAGAGAAGGAGGTATGGAGAGCCTATGTTGCAAACTTGGGAGGAGTTGAAAAGAGTCTTGAGAAGGAGATATGTGCCATCCCATTACCATAGGGAATTACATAATAGGCTGCAAAGACTTACCCAAGGTAATAGGAGTGTGGATGAGTATTATAAGGAGCTAGAGATAGCCATGATCCGAGCCAATGTTGAGGAGGAAAGGGAGTCTACTATGGCAAGGTTTCTTAATGGGTTGAATGAAGAAATAAGGGATGTGGTGGAGCTTCAAAATTATGTTGAGATTGAGGACCTAGTCCATCAGGCCATGAAAGTGGAGCAACAATTAAAAAGAAAAAGTGTGAGGAAGAGTGCTTCAAACTATGATAACTCTAGATGGAAGGAGAAGTTTAAGAAGGAGGGAACTTCATCTAGTAAGACCCCAAGGGTAGCATCACAACCAACCCAAAACAAGGACAAAGAAGTGGCCAACAAGTCTCGGTCTAAAGACATAAAGTGTTTTAAGTGTTTGGGTAGAGGACACATAGCTTCTGAGTGTCCTACTAAGAAAGTTATGGTGTTAAAAGATGATGGGGAAATCACAAGTGAGAGTTCTCAATCTGAACCATCTAGTGAGGAAGAGAGCGAGGAAGAGGAGGAGGTTCTTGAAGGAGATTCATTCATTGTGAGGAGGATGCTAGGAGGGATAGCTAAAGAAGATAAGGAAAGCCAAAGAGAGAACATTTTCCATAATAGATGCCTTATCCAAGGGAAGTTGTGTTCTTTGATCATAGATGGAGGGAGTTGCACAAATGTGGCTAGTGCTAGGATGGTGACAAAGATGAACTTGAAGACCAAACCCTACCCTAGACCTTATAAGTTACAATGGTTAAGTGAGCAAGGTGAGATGAAGGTGGATAAGCAAGTAGAAATTGAGTTTTCCATTGGACGGTATGTGGATAAGATCATTTGTGATGTAGTTCCTATGGAGGCTAGTCATTTGTTGCTTGGGAGACCATGGCAATTTGATAAGAAAGCTCACCATGATGGGCACACCAACAAGTACACCTTTGTCCATAATGACCGCAAGGTCACTCTTGCTTCATTGTCTCCTAAAGAGGTTTGTGAGGATCAAAATACAATGAGAGAAAAAAGAGAGCAAGAGAGAAAAGAAAGAAAAGAAAATGAAAAAGAGGGTGAAAAGAGTGGCCGAGAGCTAAAAGAGAAAAAGAGAGAAAAGAAAGTAGAGAAAAAAAAGAAAGGAAAAATGCTCTGTTTGTGAAAAGTGGAGAGGTAAGGAGAGTTCTTTTGGCAAGAAAATCCATGTATATTCTATATAGTAAGGAAGTCACTTCACCTACTCATAATTCTGTTTCTAACCTTGATCTGCCAAGAGGTGTTGAATCTATTTTGCAAGACTTTCAAGATGTATTTCCTGAAGAGATACCACCAGGACTTCCACCATATAGAGGCATTGAACATCAAATTGATTTGGTTCCAGGAGCTGTGTTGCCTAATAGGCCAGCATACAGGAGTAATCCACAGGAGACCCAGGAAATTCAAAGGCAAGTTGCTAACTTGATTAGCAAAGGTTGGGTTGAGGAGAGCTTGAGCCCTTGTGCTGTACCAGTTATATTGGTGCCCAAAAAGGATGGGAGCTGGAGGATGTGTTCTGATTGCAGAGCCATCAACAACATCACCATCAAGTACAGACATCCCATTCCCAGGTTAGATGATCTTCTTGATGAGCTGTATGGTTCTTGTTATTTCTCTAAGATTGATTTCAAAAGTGGATATAATCAGATTAGGATTAGAGAAGGTGATGAGTGGAAAATAGCTTTTAAAACCAAGTATGGCTTGTATGAGTGGAAAGTAATGCCATTTGGTTTGACAAATGCCCCTAGTACCTTCATGAGATTGATGAACCATGTTTTGAGAGAGTTTTTAGGGAAATTTGTGGTTGTTTACTTTGATGACATTCTTGTATATAGTAAAAATTTGGATGAGCATTTACATCATTTGAAATCTGTTTTGCATGTGCTTAGAAAAGAAAGATTGTATGCTAATTTGGAAAAGTGCACGTTTTGTAAGGACCATGTTGTGTTCTTAGGATTTGTGGTTAATTCTAGTGGAGTGCATGTAGATAAAGAGAAAATAAAAGCAATCCAAGAATGGCCAACTCCTAAAAGTGTGAGTGAGATAAGAAGTTTCCATGGACTTGCTAGTTTCTATAGGAGGTTTGTTAAGGATTTTAGTACCATTGCTGCACCTCTAAATGAGCTAGTCAAGAAGCATGTGGAATTTAAATGGGGAGAGAAACAAGAGAAAGCATTTGTTGCCCTAAAAGAGAAATTAACACATGCACCCATATTTGCTTTGCCTAACTTTGCAAAATCCTTTGAATTGGAGTGTGATGCATCTGGGGTAGGCATAGGAGCTATTTTAATGCAAGAAGGACATCCCATTGCATATTTTAGTGAAAAATCGAATGGGGCTGCCCTTAACTACCCTACATATGATAAGGAATTGTATGCTTTAGTTAGGGCTTTGCAAACTTGGCAACATTATCTTCTACCTAAAGAATTTATCATTCATAGTGATCATGAATCCTTGAAGTATTTAAAAGGGCAGGGAAAGTTGAACAAGAGGCATGCCAAGTGGGTGGAATTCCTTGAACAATTCCCATATATGATCAAGCACAAGAAAGGTAAGTCCAATGTGGTAACTGATGCTTTGTCACGTAGGTATGCTTTATTGTCTACTCTAGAAACTAAGTTTCTTGGTTTTGAGTGCATTAAGGAATTATATGAGCGTGATGCTGATTTTTCTCATATTTATCAAACATGTTCTCATACTGCATTTGATGGGTATTTTAAGCATGATGGTTATTTAATAAAGGATAAGAGACTTTGTTTGCCTAAGAGTTCAATTAGGGAAATGCTTGTTCAGGAGGCACATGAAGGGGGCTTATGGGGCACTTTGGGGTGCAAAAGACATATGACATCTTGCATGACCATTTCTACTAGCCTCACATGAAGCATGATGTATATAAGTTGTGTGATAAGTGTCTTGTTTGTAAAAAGGCTAAGTTTAAGGTCATGCCACATGGTTTGTACACTCCATTGCCTATTCCTGAACACCCTTGGATTGATATTTCTATGGATTTTGTTTTAGGTTTACCTCGGTCCAAGGGAGGAAAGGACTCAATTTTTGTGGTGGTTGACAGGTTTTCTAAAATGGCTCACTTTATACCCTGCAAGAAGGTGGATGATACATGTCATGTAGCTGACTTATTCTTCAAAGAGGTGGTAAGATTGCATGGTTTGTCTAGGAGTATTGTGAGTGATCGAGACTCTAAATTCCTTAGTCATTTTTGGAGGACCTTGTGGGGAAAGATTGGCACTAAACTTTTGTTTTCAACTACATGCTATCCCTAAACTGATGGGCAAACAGAGGTGGTAAATAGAACTCTTTCTACTCTTCTTAGAGCTATTATTAAGAAAAATCTTAGAACTTGGGAAGAGTGTTTGCCACATGTTGAGTTTGCTTATTATAGGGCAGTCCATAGTACTACTCAGCTTTCACCATTTGAAATTGTTTATGGTTTTAATCCTTTGACTCCTTTGGATTTATTGCCTTTACCTAACATTTCTCAATTGAAAGATAAGTCTGGCTAGGAAAAAACCGATTATGTTAAGAAGTTGCATGAGAAGATCAAGGCCTAAATTGAGAAGAAAATGGAAGGGTATGCTAAACATGCAAACAGAGGAAGGAGGAAGGTAACTTTTGAACCGGTTGACTGCGTATGGGTACACTTCAGGAAGGAAAGATTTCTATCTCAACGGAAGTCTAAGCTGATGCCAAGGGGAGATGGACCTTTCTAAGTATTGGCCAAGATCAATGATAATGCCTATAAGATTGATTTACCAGGTGAGTATGGTGTGAGTGCTACTTTTAATGTGGCTGACTTGTCCCTCTATGATGCAGGCGATGACTTACAAGATTTGAGGACAAATGCTTCTCAACAAGGAGGGAATGATGAGGACATAAAGGCCCAAGCCCAAGTCCAGACTCAAGCCCAAAAAGAAGCCCAAGATCCAATACAAGGCCTAGGAGGACCCATGACAAGAGCTAGAGCAAAGAAGGCCCAAGAAGCTGTCAAACATGTGATTATCTCCTTGTTGGAAGCCCAAACACAATTTGAAGCCCAATATCCAAATGAAGTCCAACACATGAATCTGAGGATTTACACATGCGTAGCCCACTTGGGATGAGAGGAAAAGGGCCCAAGAGTCAATCTAAATTAGCAAGAGTTTAGTTGTTTATTTTATTTTTCTATTGTTATGTTGTGATAAAAAAAAAAAGAAATACAATTTATCTATAGCAGGAATCGAACCCAAGCACTTGAGGCTGAATATGTCTCCTTAACCACTGGAACATATTAGTAATGCTTATGCTAAGGGGTTTTGCTTTTAGTTTTGTTAAGTCTCAAGGGCAAACTCTTAAACTGATTTGTATTAAAACATTTGGAGATGAAAAGACAGCAGAGTACATATGTTTCAGAAATTGTGAGTTTTTCTC
This sequence comes from Pterocarpus macrocarpus, assembly GCA_031439585.1. Taxonomy (NCBI): domain Eukaryota; kingdom Viridiplantae; phylum Streptophyta; class Magnoliopsida; order Fabales; family Fabaceae; genus Pterocarpus; species Pterocarpus macrocarpus. The sequence goes on along the minus strand of CM062521.1, from coordinate 24,630,391 downwards.
TGCTAGGGTTCTTCCTTGCATCATTTGATCTTATCAAGAATCCTCCAATTCTTGTGGCGATCCTTCTTGGCTTATCAAACTAGGTTTGTGGCGCCATTGTTTTCTTGTTTCTTTTTCATCAATTTTGCGTCAATTTTCCCAGAATTCGTCTCAATTATTTCTTGGTCATATCTCGAGTTATACGCATCCTTTTTCGGTCATTCTTGAGTCTAAATTGTGTTTCAACACGCCAGCTTTCTTCTCGTTTTTGAATCGTTCAATTCTAAGGTCTGTAGCATTAGATACGAAAACTTTTTAACAAGACGTCTGGAACCCTATTTTCTGCGTGAACTTGTTTTTGATTTGGTCATATTTCTTGTGTCCAAGCCCTAGATAGATCCTAATTCAAGAGGCTTAAGGTAAAAAACTCATCAAATTGGAATCAAGTCTTAATCCATAATGAATCGGCTTCTCTTTGTCTTTTAAGTTCTTTTTGCCATTTTTTGGAATTAGGTCTTAATCCTTAATGAATTGGTTTCTCTTGGTCCTTTATGTTTTTTTGGCAATTGATTGGTAGTAAGTCTTAATCCTCAAGGAATTGATTTCTCTTTTTCCTTTAAGTTCTTCTTAGTATTGATTGGAATCAAGTCTTAATCCATAATGAATTGATTTCTCTTTGTCTTTAAACTTCTTTTTGCCATTGTTTGGAATCAAGTCTTAATCCTTGAGGAATTGGTTTCTCTTTGTCTTTTAAGTTCTTTTGGTAATTGATTGGAAGTAAGTCTTAATCCTTAAGGAATTGATTTCTCTTTTTCCTTTAAGTTCTTTTTGGTTTTCATTAGAACCAAGTCATAATATATAATGAATTGGTTTCTATTTGCCTTTTAAGTTCTTTTTGCCGTTTTTTGGAATCAAGTCTTAATCCTTAACGAATTGGTTTCTCTTTGTCATTTATGTTTTTTTGGCAATTGATTGGCAGTAAGTCTTAATCGTCAAGGAATTGGTTTCTCTTTTTCCTTGAAGTTCTTTTTGGTACTGATTGGAATCAAATCTTAATCCATAATGAATTGGTTTCTCTTTGTCTTTTAAGTTCTTTTTGCCATTTTTTGGAATCAGGTCTTAATCCTTAACGAATTTGTTTCTCTTGGTCTTTTATGTTTTTTTGGCAATTGATTGGCAGTAAATCTTAATCCTTAAGGAATTGGCTTCTCTTTTTCCTTAAAGTTCTTTTTGGTTTTCATTAGAATTAAGTCTTAACCCATAATGAATCGGTTTCTCTTTGTCTTTTAAGTTCCTTTTGCCGTTTATTGGAATCAAGTCTTAATCCTGAATGAATTGGTTTCTCTTTGTCCTTTATGTTCTATTGGCAATTGATTGGAAGCAAGTCTTAATCCAAAAGGAATTGGTTTCTGTTTATCTTTTCAGTTCTTTTTGGTATTGATTGGAATCAAGTCTTAATCCATAATGAATTGGTTTCTCTTTGTCTTTTTAGTTTTTTTTGCCGTTTTTTGGATTCAAGTCTTAATCCTTAACGAATTGGTTTCTCTTTGTCCTTTATGTTTTTTTCGCAATTGATTGGAAGTAAGTCTTATTCCTTAAGGATTTAGTTTCTCTTTTTCCTTTAAGCTCTTTTTGGTATTGATTGGAATCAAGTCTTAATCCATACTGAATTGGTTTCTTTGTCTTTTAAGTTCTTTTTCCCATTTATTGCAATCAAGTCTAAATTCATAAGGAGTTGAGTTCTCTTTGTCGTTTAAGTTCTTTTTGGTACTGATTGGAATCAAGTCTTAATGCATAGTGAATTGGTTTCTCTTTGTCTTTTATGTTTTTTTTGCCGTTTACTGGAATCAAGTCTTAATCCTTAACGAATTGGTTTCTCTTTGCCCTTATGTTCTTTTAGCAATTGTTTGGATGTAAGTCTTAATCCTTATGGAATTGGTTTCTCTTTGTCCTTTAAGTTCTTTTTGGTATTGATTGGAATCAAGTCTTAGTCCATAATGAATTGGTTTCTCTTTGTCTTTTAAGTTCTTTTTGCCATTGTTTGGAGCCAAGTCTTAATCTTTGAGGGATTGGTTTCTCTTTGTCCTTTTCGTTCTTTTGGTAATTGATTGGAAGTAAGTCTTAATCCTTAAGAAATTGGTTTCATTTTGTACTTTAAGTTCTTTTTGGTATTGGTTGGAATCAAGTCTCAATCCATAATGAATTGGTTTCTCTTTGTCTTTTAAGTTCTTTTTGTCATTTTTTGGAATCAGGTCTTAATCCTTAACGAATTGGTTTCTCTTGGTCCTTTATGTTTTTTTGGCAATTGATTGGTAATAAGTTTTAATCCTCAAAGAATTGATTTCTCTTTTTCCTTTAAGTTCTTTTTATAACATCCCCACTTTCGTAAATCGAACGTAATGGAAACTTTGAATTATTTCCCTTAGGGAGTGTGAGAAACTATCAGGCAGCACTATGCCATGGCGATCCTCACACTTGGAATTATAGGGTAGTGTAAAGTTGCCGTTGAGAATGTGGCACTACCATATGTTTAAAATTAGGAAATGACAAAAGTGCCCCTGCAAACTTTTGTTAATCGCAGTGATACCTTAAATTTTTAGAAATTATGTTTTGACCCCAAAGAATTATTTCCACAACAACCGTTGAACTTTTCATAAAATGACCCTTATGTCCCCACATCTATAGGATTAGCAGAATAGGGTTTTAAACGGAGCAGAATCTCGTGGTGAAACCGTAGAAGTTTAAATCTCTGCCGATTGGGCCACGGAGGCAGTCTAGTGTAAAATGACGTGGGGTGCCCCTGGACTTGCTCAAAATTATGAAAATGCCATTAGTTACAGAAAATTGGAAATAGAAAGGCTCCGGGTTTACAAAATTGTCTAATTTACTCCGTTAATTCACTTATTCGGTTTCAATAGTTATGTAAGGGCAATTAGAGGTTAAGTGAATATTAATCAAGAGTTAACTAGGTATTAGTTAGGGAGATTAGGCTTAAGATAAATTAAAAATGAACATGTAGACATCTTACAAAACTATTAAGTAACGTTTGACCGGTTTGGAGAAAATCGGCGAAGATTTGGTATTTTAAACCACCAAAATCGAACCAGTAGAATTTTCTACTGGAATCCCTCACTTAAGTGGCTGAAATTCAGCCTCTCCTACCATATATGAGTAGTGCCAAGTGTTGCTCAAGATAGTGGAAAAACTTGGCTTTACCTTCATCAGATTTTTATCGTTTTCGCCTAGTTATTTGGTTTTATCAACTACTTAAGATTAATTAGCATTCGATTAAATTTTTACTTAGAGCCAATTAAGTATCATTTAGAGAAATTAGATATGAGAGAATTAGATTGAAAGCACAGGAAACTTCATAGAATTTTTCCAAAACCGATTTACCGATTTAAAGGAAATCGGTAAGATTTCGGTATTTCAAACTGTCAGAACCGGAGCAGTAGAATTTTTCTATGAGTGCCCTAGAATCAACAGCCAAGATTTAGCCAAATAGCTCCCTCAAGTGGCGCCTTGGCAGCCCTTGATGATGGGGAGCTCAACCAAAATGGAAAGCCTTGAGAGATCCACCAATCACATGCCTTTACTTCCAAATATCTCTAACTTTTCCTTCCTTCCCTTATCATTTTCGTCCTCCCTCTCCAGCTACTGAAGGTCATCTCCTTCTCTTCTCTTTACTCTCATTTCCACTCCATTCTCATCCATTTTCAAGCCTCATCACAAGTTGCTTTCATCAAAGACACAAAATCCACCCAAACTCAACTAGACAAGGTAGGAAATCCTACTTCTCCTCTTGTTTCTCTGATTTGGGGCTGCATGTTGGGCATGCATAATCTGAGATGTTGGTATTTTATAGAGTGATTATGATGTTTTATGACTGATTTTGCAAGTATGTTGTGATTAAAATTGGAATTGAGGGCAAATAGCTTGAAGGAAGAAGATAAATCTAGAGGCTGTTAGGGTTTTCCCTCGGCAGTCTGTACAGTGGAGTGTATGACTCTGCCTACCGCCATTTAAATTGGATAAAACCATTTTTAAATGAAACTAGACATCCAGGTCTTTCCATACATATAAAATATGAGGCCATTGGATTAGTATAGAATTAATTATGAATTTTTAAAGTTAGACCTAGAAATCTGGGTTCTCACCTGGGCAGCATGGGTTGAGAAGGGTGTAACTCACCCTATACAACCTCAAATTGAGTGCAATCAAATTTTTTTGAAAGCTAACACATGAGAGAACATCCCATAAAAATTTCAGAAATTAATTCTTTGTCCTTTGTTCCCAGCACATCAATGAAGTTGGCATAGGTTTAAACTGGCCTAGAACAGGATAGCCCAGTAGGGTAATGTTTCGAGACTCATAACTCAAAATATACTAAAGCAAATGACATGAAACTTAACTCATTTTAAAGCTTGTTGTGTTAACTTTAGTTTGATATAAAATTCTCATGATTTCACCTAGTTTTCAATTTTTAGTGAATTTTCTTCTATAGGAACCCAATTCTGGCTAAGAACAGGACATGCTAAGATAAAATGTTTATATCTTGAGTTATACAACTCAAAATGAGATGGAACTAAAGGGATTAGAAACTAGGCATATAAAGCTGTAACATATCCAAAAATGAGATTTAAATGAGTTGAATTGGATAAAAATTGGGGCATGCCAAATTCGGGCAGAACAGGGAGGAACAAACTAAAACCTTAATGATGCTTGATTTAGAATTATTGAATGATGCTATGAATATGTGTATGTAATTGCTGGTCTATTTTGAAATTGCAAGTTTGTATATTTGTACTGGTTGCCTGGCACTATTCATGGGGAAGCGGACTCTATTCAGATTATCTTTGCCGAATTTTCGGCAGGAATTTATGAGAACTTATGCTATGGATGATTATGCTTTGAATATATTTACGTTTATATGTCATATTCATGTACGTCATGCATGCAAGTATATATTTAGAACATGATATGATATATAAAGTATGAAACATACTCATGAATGCACCAAGCGTCTATATGCATGACAAGATATGAAAAGGAAAAGATAATAAGAACTTGCAAGAAAGACGTACCAAGCTACCACGTGAGGCATAGCATAGACCTAGCTAGCGTGGGCCAGAGCAGTACTGTCTAAGACTTGGGCCAGCCCCCAACCAGATTTAAGTGGAATAGACTGGTGTGAGGGTCGGGGAAAGTAAACCCGTCACTCATGTATAGGTACGAGCTCGGACCTGAAAAGCAGGCTATCACCCAGGGGTGAGAGAGGCCATTCACCTCCGGGGGACCAAGTACAGAATGGCAAGGTTAAGTTGCAAGTTAAAGAAGAGATAAGTTAAGTCAAGTGCACTTGCATACATTCAAGTATAAGCATTTATATATGCATTTTCAACCATCTAGTTAAGTCATAATGCTATTATGACCTTTATTGAAGCATATTATACTATCCGTATTTCTATGTCTGTTATATGATATGGCAAGTGGTTGTTAAAATATAACCCGTTTCGTGAAAGGTGTTTTCAACTTAAAATTGAACCACTATTTGTTTATATGTGCTCACATTTTCATAATAAACCGAAGCGGCTGGAATATTTATAATGACAATGTAAGATTGGTTTATGTTTACCTACTGAGAACCTTAGGTTCTCATTGTCTACTTGTATGTTTCTCTTTTTCGTAAATATTCCAGCACCCAAGTTGGGAACCAAGTGCGAGGCAGAGTACAGGGCCATTCATGGAGCAAGAATCGGGCGTAAGTCAGATCAAGAGACCATTGAAGCTAGTAACGACTAGTCAGAAGTAGACGCTGTGTACTATATCAGTCACAATTTCTTTTAAAGTATAATTATTTTATATGTTTCCATGTATTAGAGACTATTAGTCGGTAATAAAGTAAGCAGTTAAAGGGCCATGTATTATATTTTCCATATTTTAAAGTTTTCTTAGCACAGTGACAACCTCTTAATATAATTCCATGACTCGAGCATGACTTATATAATAGAGGGTGTTACACTTTTTAGTATTGATTGGAATCAAGTCTTAATCCTTGAGGAATTGGTTTCTCTTTATCTTTTAAGTTGTTTTGGTAATTGATTAGAAGTAAGTCTTAATCCTTAAGGAATTGATTTCTCTTTTTCCTTTAAGTTCTTTTTGGTTTTCATTAGAACCAAGTCATAATCTATAATGAATTGGTTTCTATTTGTCTTTTAAGTTCTTTTTGCCGTTTTTTGGAATCAAGTCTTAATCCTTAACGAATTGGTTTCTCTTTGTCATTTATGTTTTTTTGGCAATTGATTGGCAGTAAGTCTTAATCCTCAAGGAATTGATTTCTCTTTTTCCTTGAAGTTCTTTTTGGTATTGATTGGAATCAAAGCTTAATTCATAATGAATTGGTTTCTCTTTGTCTTTTAAGTTCTTTTTGCCATTTTTTGGAATCATGTCTTAATTCTTAACGAATTGGTTTCTCTTGGTCTTTTATGTTTTTTTGGCAATTGATTGGCAGTAAATCTTAATCCTTAAGGAATTGATTTCTCTTTTTCTTTAAAGTTCTTTTTGGTTTTCATTAGAATTAAGTCTTAACCCATAATGAATCAGTTTCTCTTTGTCTTTTAAGTTCCTTTTGCCGTTTATTGGAATCAAGTCTTAATCCTTAATTAATTGGTTTCTCTTTGTCCTTTAAGTTCTATTGGCAATTGATTGGAAGCAAGTCTTAATCCTAAAGGAATTGGTTTCTGTTTATCCTTTAAGTTCTTTTTGGTATTGAATGGAATCACGTCTTAATCCATAATGAATTGGTTTCTCTTTGTCTTTTAAGTTCTTCTTGCCATTTTTTGGAATCAAGTCTTAATCCTTAACGAATTGGTTTCTCTTTATCCTTTATTTTTTTTGGCAATTGATTGGAAGTAAGTCTTAATCCTCAAGGAATTGATTTCTCTTTTTCCTTAAAGTTCTTTTTGGTATTGATCGGAATCGAGTCTTAATCCATAATGGATTGGTTTCTCTTTGTCTTTTAAGTTTTTTTTGCCATTTTTTGGAATCAATTCTTAATCCTTAATGAATTGGTTTCTCTTTGTCCTTTATGTTTTTTTGGCAATTGATTGGAAGTAAGTCTTAATCCTCAAGGAATTGATTTCTCTTTTTCCTTTAAGTTCTTTTTGGTATTGATTGGAATCAAGTCTTAATTCATAATAAATTGGTTTCTCTTTGTGTTTAAAGTTCTTTTTGCCATTGTTTGGAATCAAGTCTTAATCCTTGACGAATTGGTTTCTCTTTGTCTTTTAAGTTCTTTTGGTAATTGATTGGAAGTAAGTCTTAATCCTTAAGGAATTGATTTCTCTTTTTTCTTTAAGTTCTTTTTGGTTTTCATTAGAACCAAGTCATAATCCATAATGGATTGATTTCTATTTGTCTTTCAAGTTCTTTTTGCCATTGATTGGAACCAAGTCTTAATCCTTGAGGAATTGGTTTCTCTTTATCCTTTTCGTTCTTTTGGTAATTGATTGGAAGTAAGTCTTAATCCTTAAGGAATTGGTTTCTCTTTGTACTTTAAGTTCTTTTTGGTATTGATTGGAATCAAGTCTTAATCCATAATGAATCGGTTTCTCTTTGTCTTTTAAGTTCTTTTTGCCATTTTTTGGAATCAGGTCTTAATCCTTAATGAATTGGTTTCTCTTGGTCCTTTATGTTTTTTTAGCAATTGATTGGTAGTAAGTCTTAATCCCCAAGGAATTGATTTCTCTTTTTCCTTTAAGTTCTTTTTAGTATTGATTGGAATCAAGTCTTAATCCATAATTAATTGATTTCTCTTTGTCTTTTAAGTTCTTTTTGCCGTTTTTTGGAATCAAGTCTTAATCCTTAACGAATTGGTTTCTCTTTGTCCTTTATGTTTTTTTGGCAATTGATTGGAAGTAAGTCTTAATCCTCAAGGAATTGATTTCTCTTTTTCCTTTAAGTTCTTTTTGGTATTGATTGGAATCAAGTCTTAATCCATAATAAATTGGTTGCTCTTTGTCTTTAAAGTTCTTTTTGCCGTTGTTTGGAATCAAGTGTTAATTCTTGAGAGATTGGTTTTTCTTTGTCTTTTAAGTTCTTTTGGTAATTGATTAGAAGTAAGTATTAATCCTTAAGGAATTGATTTCTCTTTTTCCTTTAAGTTCTTTTTGGTTTTCATTAGAATCAAGTCTTAATCCATAATGAATCAGTTTCTCTTTATCTTTTAAGTTCCTTTTGCCGTTTATTGGAATCAGGTCTTAATCCTTAATAAATTGGTTTCTCTTTGTCCTTTATGTTCTATTGGCAATTGATTGCAAGTAAGTCTTAATCCCTAAGAAATTGGTTTCTCTTTTTCCATTAAGTTTTTTTTGGTATTGATTGGAATCAAGTCTTAATCCATAATGAATTGGTTTCTCTTTATCTTTTAAGTTCTTTTTGCCATTGATTGGAATCAAGTCTTAATCCTTAAAGAATTGGTTTCACCTTGTCCCCTAAGTTCTTTTCGCAATTGATTGGAAGTAAGTCTTACTCCTTAAGGAATTGGTTTCTCTTTTTCCTTTAAGCTCTTTTTGGTATTGATTGAAATCAAGTCTTATTCCATATTGAATTGGTTTCTCTTTTTCCTTTAAGTTCTTTTTGCCATTCATTGGGATCAAGTCTTAATCCATAATGAATTGGTTTCTCTTTGTCTTTTAAGTTCTTTTTGCCACTGATTGGAATCAAATCTTAATCCTTGATGTAACACTCTACTAATTTAATGTTATGCTTAAGTCATAGCATGAAATTAGGTAGTTTGTGTTACCGTGTTAACATTTTCCTTAAATTTCATGATCAATATCACAAAACAGTCGAAACAGCGCACTGTTATATAATAGACGTTAATAGCATTATGAAACATAATAAAGTTTAATATAACATAACAGAAAAGATACGAATAAGTGATATATTGTCAACTGTATACGTACATATGTAGGTTAGAAGCCAACACTTCAGTCTATATATATATATATATATTATCAGCAGATGAAATAAACGAATAGCAAAATTCCTATTGCTAAAAGGCAGAGGCAGAACTAGCAGGAGCAGCAGGCTGTGTGCAATGAGTCCAACTTGGAGTCATGGTGAAGCTGCAGGTCTGGGATCTCAATGAAAAGAGTGGCCGTTGAGCCCTTCGCTAGCGTCTGAGAATGATGCGGAAATACAACACGAGGTGAGAATTTAAGGAAATTCTCAGTAGAGGTCGTGTAGAGCGTTCATCTGACATCACATTCATTCCCAATTGTCTTGGTTTTTATTTAATTATAAAAACATGTGCTCAAACTGAAATATCCATTTTAATGAGTTCAAAAAAATGTCTGGTCCGAGGCAAGGTTCAATTTTACTTTAGACGGCACGAGAAACAAAATAGATTACTAATATTGATACATAGAATGATAAACAGAATAAATAAATAAATAGCAGTAAACAAACATAATAGATGACTGTAAACATCTTGACATAACTATTCCATGTATTCATGCATTCATGTAATCATGCAGACTCATTCTTAAACTTTCCTTCATAAACTTTTTCATTTCTTTTCATCATTTTTCCATCTCTTGGTCTCCTGGGAGTTCTTGGCCATTTAGACTCCTGGGTAATAGTCTGCTTTTTAGGATCGAGCTCGTTCCTATACAGGAATGCCAGGTTTACTTTCCCCGACCTTCCCACTGATCTATTACCCTTAACTTCTTATCCGGGGCTGGCCCAAGTAGCATGGAACTTTCATAGTAATATAATTCTTATCATAACTTTCATGGCTTACTTGAAATTGCATATGCATTAACATGTAATTCATAACTTATACATGGATTCTACCGAGATTCCGGCAGCATAACGGAACGTGTTCGCTTCCCCATGAATAGTGCCAGCACACCAGAACACCAATTTATCACAAAGATCACAACATTGCACACATATTTCAACATGGAACTCATAATAACATTAATCTCATTAAGGTAGAGTTTCTGCCTCAGCATAATCAGCCAACCCGATTTTTATAATTCAAGCCATAGCTTCTATTTAACTCATTTGAACCTCAATTTTGGATATGTTGAAGTGTTATGTGTCTAGTTTCTAACCTTTTTGGTCCCATCTCATTTCGATATCTATAGCTCAAGATATTTAGTTTTTTCCCGGCCTACCCAGTGGCTGGGCAGAATCAGACACCTAAAAGTAAAAATCCAATAAAAATAGAAAACTGATTCAAATCACACGAAATTGGTCTCATATTAAATCTAACAGGGCAAAGTTTCATTTACAAAATTTTCAATTCCATTTGACTTAGTAGGGCTTGAGTTATAAGCCCCGAATTCTGACCTTTCTAAATTGCCCTATTCTGGCCTAGTTTGGACATAGGGCAACTTTCTTGAATCACTGGGAGTAAACGGGACCTAATCCAATTCTAAAATTTTTATGGGATATTCTTCTATGTGTAAGCTCTCTAACAAAGTTAGTTTCATAAAATTTCAAGTAATATAGGGCGAGTTCTACCCTGAGGAACCCAGTCTGCCTAGAATCAAAGTTAGAAACCTAGGTTGAAATTCAAAAATTTATATCTCTCTCAATACTAATCCAAAAGCCTTATATGATATATTTATGGAAAGCTATAGATGTCTAGTTTCATACAAAAATGGCTTCATCAAATTTAATTGGCGGTAGGTGGAGCCGTACACTCCGCCGTACGGACTGCCGAGGGTTTTTGGTTCTCCAGCCCACCAGCTCTTCCTATTTTCATTCTTTCTTGCCTCCAATTCGATTTTAAATAAACAAACAGCCAATAACCAGCCATATATCATCATAATCATTCAATTTATACATCAAAGATTGTGGAAATAATCTACCCTCAGCTAGCCAAGATCACAAAATTGATGCAAGAATTAAGTCTCTACCTTTGTTATATGTGATTTTGCTTGATTTTTGGGGCTTGAGTGAGCAAAACCTAGTTGAACTTGAGAGTTTGATGGAGTTATGTGAGTGAAGAGAAGAAGGAGAGAGCTGGAGCTGAGAAGAGGAGGCGCAGAAAATGGCTGAATGGAGGAGAGGAGTTGTGTTTATAAAAGCATGGAAGTAATTAGAATGAGAGGTTGTGATTGGTAGAGCATGTATGGCTGAAATTCAGCCAAGCTTCTTCATGTTTTGGTGGCCTTTGTTGTGCCACTTTTAGGTGATAAGTGGCTGAGTTATCAGCCACTCAAAATAGGGTTGATGAGTTGAAATCTCATGGGTTCGGTTCCGATAGTTTAAAATACCGTAAACTTACCGATTTCCTTTAAATCGGTAAATCGGTTTCGTGAAAATTCTTATGAAATCTTCTATATTTCTAACCTAATTAACTTGTACTTAATCTCAATTAATTGCTAATCAATTGATCCTAAATAATTATTTAACCGAATTTTATTTATTCTCAATTATTCGATATAACCGAATAATTAAGCGAAAAACGATAAAAGAATTTTGGTGGATGTTACACTTGAGGAATTGGTTTCTCTTTATCCTTTATGTTCTTTTGGTAATTGATTGGAAGTAAGTCTTAATCCTTAAGGAATTGGTTTCTCTTTGTCCTTTATGTTCTTTTTGGTATTGATTAGAATCAAGTCTTAATCCATAATGAATCGGTTTCTCTTTGTCTTTTAAATTCTTTTTGCCGTTTTTTGGAATCAAGTCTTAATCCTTAACGAATTGGTTTCTCTTTGTCCTTTATGTTTTTTTGGCAATTGATTGGAAGTAAGTCTTAATCCTCAAGGAATTGATTTCTCTTTTTCCTTTAAGTTCTTTTTGGTATTGATTGGAATAAAGTCTTAACCCATAATGAATTGGTTTCTCTTTGTCTTTTAAGTTCTTTTTACCATCGTTTGGAATCAAGTTTTAATCCTTGAGGAATTAGTTTCTCTTTGTCTTTTAAGTTCTTTTAGTAATTGACTGGAAGTAAGTCTTAATCCTTAAGGAATTGGTTTCTCTTTTTCCTTTAAGTTCTTTTTGGTTTTCATTGGAATCAAGTCTTAATCTATAATGAATTGGTTTCTCTTTGGCTTTCAAGTTCTTTTTGCCATTTATTGGAATCAAGTCTTAATCCTTGAGGAATTGGTTTCTCTTTGTCCTTTCAGTTCTTTTGGCAATTGATTGGAAGTAAGTCATAATTCTTAAGGAATTGGCTTCTCTTTTTCCTTTAAAGAATGATTTAAGTATGATATGAAGTATATGAATGATTGCCTGTAGCATATGCATGTATAATCATGTCCAAAGAAGAATAAGATTTATGAGAACTTGCAAGAAAGATGTACCAAGCTACCACGTGAGGCATGGCATAGACCCAGCTAGCGTGGGCCAGAGAGGTATTGTCTAAGACTTGGGCCAGCCCTTGACCAGATTTAAGGGGAATAGACCGGTGTGAAGGTCGGGCAAAGTAAACCAGTCACTCATGTATAGGTACGAGCTTGGACCTGAAAAGCAGGCTATTACCCAGGGGTGAGAAAGGCCATTCACCTCTGGGGAACCAAGTACATAAGAGCAAGGTTAACTCGCAAAAGAGATGAATTAAGTCAAGTGCACTTGCATATAATCAAGTACAAGCATTTATATGTGTATTTCTAATTATCTCATTATGTCATGATATTATTATGACTCTTACTGAAGTATATTACACTATTTGTGTTCCTATGTCTATCATATAATATGCCAAGTGATTGTTAAAATATAACCCGCTTCGAGAAAGATGTTTTCAACTTAAAATTGAACCGCTGCGTGCGTATATGTGCTCACATTTTCATAAGAAATCGAAGCGTGTTTATGATGGCATTGTATGAGTAATAGTTTGAGTTTACCTATTGAGAACCTTAGGTCCTCACTGCCTGCTTGTATGTTTTTCTTTTTCGTAAACATTCCAGCACCTAAGTTGGGAATCAAGTATGAGGCAGAGTACTGGGACAGTTTCTGAGCAAGACTCGGACGCAAACCAAACCAAGAAACTATTGAAGCTAGCTAGTGACCAATCGAAAGCAAGTTTGATGTATTATGTTAATCACAATTGCTTTTAAATTGTAATTATTTTATCCTCTATGTATCAGAGATGATGAAGTTTATGAACTATTAGTCAGTAATAAAGTTATCAGTTAAAGGGCCATGTATTATATTTTCCATATTTTAAAGTTTTCTTAGCATAGTGACACCTTTTTAATAAAACTCCATGACTCGAGCATAGCTTATATAATAGAGGGTGTTACAATCCACATTTAATATGTTCACATCCTTTCATTTTCATACATAATCATGCATAGGCATGCTGAATGCACTCATACATATGCTTCCTCATTTACTTTCATATATCCTTGTATATAGAATTTTATGTTCATATCATAAGTATTCATAATAGAAACCATCATAATTTCATAAAATTCTGTCAAAAATTCGGCAGCATAATGGATCAAGTCCACTTCTCTATGAATAGTGCTAGTACTTAGGAAAACAATTTTTCAGAGAAATCATAACGTTTCATTCAAAATTCCATCATCCATTTCATAGGAACAATTGTTGCATTTAGAACATGGTTGCTGTCTCAGCACATTCATTCAATCCAATTTTTGTAAATCAGGCCACAATTTCTATTTAATTCATATGGACCTAAATTTTGGATATGTTAGAGTGTTATGTGTCTGTTTTCTAACCTCTTTGGTCCCATCTAATTTTGATAAATGTAGGTCAAGTTATTTATGTTTTATCTCGGCCTGCCCTATAGCCGGCCAAAATTACACACTTAAAAGTAAAAATCCACTAAAAATCGAAAACTAGTTCAAATCATACAAAATTGGTATCCTATTAAAGCTAACAGGACAAGCTTTCATTTTCAATAAGTTACATTTCATTTTCTTTATTAGAGCTTGAGTTATAAGCCTCGAAATTTAACCTTCTTGAACTGCCCTATTTTGATCCAATTTGGACATAGGGAAATTTTCTCGAGCCATTGGGAGCAAAAACGGGACCATATCTAACTCTAAAATTTTTATGGAATGTTCTCCTATGTGTAAGCTTTCTAACAAAGTTAGTTTCATTCAATTCCAAGTCGTATAGGGCAAGTTTTCCCCTGAACAACCTAGTCTACCCAGAATCAAACTCAAAAACCTAGGTCAAAGTTCAAAAATTCATATCTCTCTCAATACTAATCCAATGGCCTTATATTATATATGTATGGAAAGCCCTGAATATCTAGGTTCATATAAAAATAGTTTCACCCAATTTAAATAGCTGTAGGTAGAGCCGTATACTCCGCCAGACGGGCTGCTGAGGGATTTTAGTCTTCCAACTCCTCCCTGCTCTCTACTTTCACTCCTTTCTACTTCTAGATCGATTTTAATATCAAAAATAGCCAGCGAATCAGCCAAAGATTATTATATTCATTCAATCATCATATCAAAAAGTGAGAAAATAAAGTCCCAAATCAGACCCATAACCAAAATAACAAGAACAAAGTTGAATCTCTATCTCCTTTGGGTGTGATCTTGATAGATTTTAGTTTAATTTGATGGAACCCTAGCAAAACTTGAAGGTTTAATGGAGTTGGTTGAGAGGACAAGAGAAGAAGAAGGATGAAACATGAAGAAAGGGGGTGCAAGTCAGCTGGGAATGAAGAGAGAAAATCTTATTCAAGTATAAAGAAGGATAGTTGGAATTGTGGGTTTTGATTGGTTGAGATTTTGTGGCCAATTTTCAGCCATGCTTCCTCCCCCTTGTGGCTTAGAAGCACCACCCATAGAGGGTTGAATGGCTGAGTAATCATCCTTGAGTCATAGGGTTTGGGTTGTACACTTCTATTGATTCAGTTCCGATAGTTTAAAATACCAAAATTATACCGATTTCCTTCAAATCGATAAAATGGTTTTGAGAAAATTTCTATGAAATCTTCTATGCTTCTAACCTAATTCCCTCATGTCTAAACTCAATTAATTGCTAATTAACTGATTCTAAATAAATATTTAGTTGAATTTTAATTAATCTCAATTATTGGATAAAAATCGAATAACTAGGCGAAAATGATAAAAAAATCCAGTGGATGTTACAGGTGCAGTTTCTAGTACTATCTTTGTGTCTTCAAATTCAAGCTTGAGAACAAGGGTTTTGTCTGACCCTGATCTTTCTGGCATATATCTTTGTGCATTCTGACAATTCAATTCCAAGGAGGTAAAAGGCCTTCCGAAATTACCAAAAGAAGCACCTATTCCAATAGCTCTGTCTCTCTACTGCTGTAACCATTCCTCTTCTCTGAATCCGTGTTTTGCAACTTCTCTAATTGCTCTTTTTAGTGTAGAATGAGCTTTTATCTCTTGTAAGATCATTAGAGGAAATCTTTCTTTTCCCTTTTATTTTGTAGTCAGAATTGATATTTTCACCATAAGCTTCTATATCAGCTTACAACTCTTGAATGAGGCTGAGGTAGAGGCTCTCTGATTGTAATGCCTTGTTTAAGAGGTCTTGAGACTCCTATTTCTGGTTTACCAAAAGAAGATTCCATTAAATCCATATTTGTTGCAGATCTTGTATCTTTGACTCTAAAAGGAACGATCTATCTCTTTTTATTTGAGAACTACCTATTAGAAAGACGAGATAGACTTTTTCTTGATTTGTCTATGCTTTTCTTTTTGTTCTTCCTTCTCTTTTTTGTTCTAGTATAAAGAACACAGGAGTTGATCTTGAAGTGATAGAGATAGATAATGATTGTAGATATGATACTGGTCAAAGTGTGCAGATTTGGCTTTGATCAAGAAGTATGAAGAGGATATAGGATATGAAAGGTTTCAAGAAAATTTAAGGATTTTGAAAGAAGACGGTTTCTGAATGAGGATAAGTTAGGTAATTAAATTAAGTTAATGAGATAAAGGGAAGTGGACGGTTAAAATATGTGAACGATTTCAAATGAAATGCTATCGTTTCAAGATAAGTGGGTCTTTCGGTTTTCCCACTTTTTGAGATCATGACAATCGTGTAATAGTGGAGGTAATCAAAATGACACACGTCACAAGACCATTTCATTTCTCCAGAAACCAGACATAGATGAGAATCTTGATCATCTTTCCAGAGAGATATGTCAATTTGTGCCCATGAGAAAATCTATTTCTCGAATACATCATTCTGAAGCTATTTTTCTCAATCTTATCTTTACCCTGTTCTAAAGTAATCATTTTGAAGTACTTTGATCTCAACTTGAACTTGACTTCAATCTTTCTCAACTAAGTGGATCACCAGTTTTGAAATTACTTTCTGAACCATATGAGGAAACATTTTGAGTTGGTTCTTCGAATCCTTTCTTGAAGTAATCTTTCTGAGCCACACATTTGAGTTGAAGAACTTTATCCAGAGAGCAAATTCAGTTTGGATGCAGCAATCTCAACATTTACTTTTTGCTCAAGAGAGAGGGAGGTACTAGATGCAGTGAATATGAGTAATTTTAAAAACTAATCATGTTCAGAAGGTTCCTTATATGACAGAAATAATCTTCAGCTAAGGGTTTTGTGAAGATGTCAGCAATCTGATTTTCAGTATTAATAAATCTTAGCTCAATATCTCCTTTTCTGAGCATGATCTCTTATGAAATGATGCTTGATGTCAATGTGCTTAGATCTAGAATGTTGAATGGGATTCTTTGTGAGATTAATTGCACTAGTATTGTCACACAGGATAGGGATCTTGGTATGCCTCAGATTGAAATCTTCTAGCTATTGCTTAATCGACAGAATTTGAGTACTGCAATTTGTAGTTGATACATATTCAGCCTCTGCAGTTGAAAGAGCAGTAGTGTTATGCTTCTTGCTTGACTAAATAATCAACGATTTTCCAAGAAAGCAACAATAACCACTAGTACTTTTTCTTTCAACTCTGTCTCCAGCAAAATCAGCATCACAGTAGCCTGTAATAGTGTAAACAATACCTTTCTCGTACCAGAGACTAAGATTAGTAGTACCAACTAGATATCCTAGAATTCTCTGGACAGCATAGATTAGTAGTACCAACTAGATATCCTAGAATTCTCTGGACAGCATTCACGTGTGATTGTTTGGGATTTGATTGAAATTTAGTATAAATTCCCACACTTAATTGTAAATCGGGTCTACTAGTAGTGAGATACAGTAGAGATCCAATCATACCTATATAAAGAGTTTTAGAAACTTTTTCACCATCTTCATCAGCTTCTAGAACTTAAGAAGGATGCATGGGAGTACTAATGCTCTTAGCCTTATCCATATCAAACTTTCTAAGCAAATCCTTAGTATATTTCTCTTGATGAATTAGGATTCCATCCTTCTATTGTTTGATTTGAGTCCAAGAAAGAAGTTGAGTTCTCCCATCATGCTCATCTCAAATTCTCCCTGCATAAGCTCAAAAAAATTTTTGCACAAAGTTTGATTAGTTGCTCCAAAAATGATATCATCAACATAAATCTGAACGATCAGAAAATCACTTTGTCACGAAGAATAAACAAGGTAATGTCAACTTTTCCTCTTACAAAACCATTTTTTATTAGAGAAGAGCTGAGTCTATCATACCAAACTCTGCGAGTTTGCTTTAAACCATATAAGGCTTTTGAAAGCTTAAAGACATGGTGAGGAAAATTTTTATTTTCAAAACCAGGAGGTTGATTGACATAAACTTCCTCAAATATGAAACCATTTAAAAAAGCAGATTTTACATCCATTTGAAATAACATAAAATCTTTATATGAGGCATAAGCAAGTAGCATTCTGATTACCTCCATTCTTGCTACAGGGGCAACAGTTTCATCATAGTCAATGCCTTCTTGCTAATTGTAACCTTGTGCCACAAATCTTGCTTTGTTTTTCCATTTTGATCAAGCTTGTTTCTGAACAACTATTTAGTTCCAATAGCAGATTGTCCTTTTGGTAGAGGGACAAAGGTCCAAACTTTGCTCTTCTTAAACTAATATAACTCCTCTTTCATTGCTTCAATCTTGTTTTGATTTGTCAAGGCTTCATCAATACTTTCTAGTTGAATTTCAGAGATAAAAGCAAGATTTGATTCGCTTCTAAGAAAAGATCTTCTTCTGATTCCTTGGGAAAGTTCACCAATAATTTGGTTTTGAGAGATAGCTCTTAAGTTTCTCACACCAGTGTATTTTCACTTCAGAGGAGTACTTTCTGGTTCTTCAGAATTATCATTAAAAACTGGTTGATGAAAGGAAAGTTCAGAAACATCATCATCATCATTACTAGTGGCAATCTAACGGTTTTGCAACTTAAGAGAGTTGTCATTTAATGACATGTTTTCAATTTCTTCTTCCAGATCTGCAACCTTCTGATTCAGGTCATCCTTCTTTTCCATGAAGCTTATATGAATGGTTTCTTCCATAGCTAGAGTTTTCTTGTTGAACACCTTGTAAGCTCTTGAAACAGAAGAGTATCCAAGGAAAATCCAGGATCAGATTTAGGATCAAACTTTGAAAGTTTGCCCTTAGTGTTAAGTATAAAACATTTGGATCCAAAGATATGAAAATAGGAAATGTTGGTTTTTCTTCCCTTCCATAGTTCATAGGGAGTTTTCTCGAGAATAGGCCTTGAGAAAATATGATTTTGAATATAGCAGGCAGTTTTAACTGCTTCTGCCCAAAAACCTTTTGATAATAAACCATTTTCAATAAGCATAGTTCTAGCCATTTCTTGCAATGATCTATTCTTCCTTTCCACTACTCCATTTTGCTGGGGAGTTCTACGAGAAGAGAAATTATGAGAAATGCCATTTTCATTACAAAAGTTTTCAAAAGAGTGATTTTCAAATTCTCCACCATGATCTGATCTGATGGAAGTGATGCAACAACCTTTTTCATTTTAAATTCTTTTTGAGAAAGATTTGAAGGCCTCACAAGCTTCATCCTTATGGATCAAGAATATAACCCATGTGAATCTTGAAAAATCATCCATAATGACTAAATCATATTTCTTACCACCAAGATTGGCAATTCTAGTTAGTCCAAAGAGATCAAGATGTAAAAGCTCAAGTAGTCTAGTAGTTGACACTATATGTTTGCTATGTAAAGAACTTTTGGTTTGTTTACCTCTGAGATAGAACTCACAAGAAGAGTTATCTTCAAAATTGATTTTAGGCAAACCTTTTACTAACTCTTTCTGAGAAATCTGAGAAATTAGTTTCATCTGAGCATGACCAAACTTCCTGTGCCATAGCCACTTTTCATCCACAAAGGAAGCTAAGCATTTAAATTTTAATCTTGAAGGTCATCTAGATATAATACATTAGTATTATTATGCCTTCTAGCAGTGAGAATAATTTTATTAGTTGTGGAATCTTTTATTGTACACTGCAAAGGATCAAACACAACTTTATAGCCTTAGTCACAGAATTGACTAATGCTCAAAAGGTTGTGAGTTAACCCTTCTACTAATATAACGTTAGTTATTAGGTTGGAATTGTTCTTACCAATATTACCTATACCAATGACTTTGGATTTGATTCCATCAGCTAATTTCACTATTCCACCATCCTTGGGTCTGAGATTTCTGAACCAAGATTTGTTTCCAGTCATGTGTCTGGAGCATCCACTGTCCAGATACCACTTTTTTTCCCTTTGGTGTATTGATTTAAGACACACTTGCATCAGAGGAAATTTTAACTTTAGGTACCCATATTTTCATGGATCCTTTTGTGTTAGTCGAGTTTGTGGGCTTTTTCACTCTCTGTTTGGCTTTCCTTCTAGAGAAGCATTTTTCAGAAGAGTGTGCCTTTTTGAAATAGTATATACATGCAAGAATCTGATATGAGGAATCTTTGAATGATTGTTCGTCATCTCCCTTCTTAAAGCCTAGACCAGTTTCGTCAAGATAAGGCTTTTGGCCAGTAAGCATCAAATCCAGATTTTTGTAGCCATTTACCATTTTCTCAAGATCTAATTTGAGAAGTTTAACAGTTTTCTGAAATCTCAGAAACATCAGAAGATGATTTTGAGTGAGTTTCAGAAACTTCAATTTTTAAGGCTGTTACATCCTTCTGAAGAAGGACATTGTCATTTTACAATCTTTCCTTTTCGTGCCTAGCCTTCTCTTTTTCAATCTCGAGTTTTTCAAACCCAAGGATAGTTTTCGAAAATCCTTTTTCAGAGAGGCATAATGAGAAGCAAGAGACTTGGAATCATCCAAGAGTTCATCATAGGCTTTTTAAAGATTCTCAAAAGTGAGTTCAAGTTTAGAATCATGTACCTCAGTTTCTTCATCTGAAATAATCTCAGCCATGAAACAGAGATTTACTACAATTTCTTTTTCACTCTATGATTTTGCATTTTCTTGTTCTTCATCCAAATCCTCCCTGTAGCCATCATAACTTTCTTCTTTGTAGTCTTCTTTTTCAAGGGTTTCTTCAATCTAGGACATTCAGATCTAACATGTCCTGGTTCTTTGTACTCAAAGCAGATGATCTCATCTTGTTTAGCTTTACCCTTTTTATCTCTTTTGGGAGAAAAGTTCTTCTTCTTCCTCTTGATCAATGTTTTTGAGATCTTCCTCACTAAGTGAGCAATTTCATCACTATCGTCATCATCATCAGAGGTATCCTCTTCTTCTTCTTCAAATTCTTTTGAGGCTTTCAAGGCTTTGGAAGATTGAGTCTTTTTTTGAGTGGACTTCAAAGCAATAGATTTTCCTTTCTTGACAGCCTCATCAGCGACTTCATTTAGTTGAATCGCATGAGTCTTTAATGACCTAATAAGAGCATCTAAGCTAAGCACATTCAAGTCCTTAGCTTCTTGAATAGCCATGACTTTTGGATGCCAAGCCTTTGAAAGACTCCTTAGAATCTTTCTCACCATATCTGCATTGGTGTACCTTTTGCCTAAAGCCTTCAGCTGATTTATGATATGCATAAATCTAGTTGTCATTTCATCAATATTCTCCTGTTCTAGCATTTTGAACATTTCATATTGATGAACTAACATGCTGATCTTGGTTTCTTTGACTTGGTCCATACCTTTATGCAACACTTGAAGTCTATCCCAGATTTCCTTCGCTAAATCACAGGATATGATCTTTTCATATTCACTTTTGCTCAAGGAACATGGGAGAAGATACTTTGCCTTGGCATTCATTTGAACCTTGGTTTTGTGTTGATCAGTCCATTCATTTTTAGGGATGGTTTTGACTATAACAGGTGGGGGTTGCTCTGAATCAGCAACTACTTGAGGTGGTGTTGCTCAACCATGGGTATATAGTCACCATTTTCTATATTCTCCTACATATCCAAACTTGTAGACTCGATGAAGAGTCTCATTCTATCCTTCCGATATGGACAATCTTCACCATTAAAGTAGGGAGGGCGATTTATAGAGTGACCTTATGCAATTTGATTTATCTATTGAGCCATTTGATAGGATCTTTGACCTCTGCAGCTGTTAAGAAGCTCAACCCCAAAGTTAGGCTCTAATGCCTATTGTTGGATGGGATAGCACGAGAAGGGGGGTTGAATCGTGCTTTCAAGAATTTTTATAATCTAAAAAACTTTAATAAAACAATTTATCTCAAGTTCAAGAATTGGATTGCGAAAATGATTATATTAGTTCATAAAAGTGTTTAGTCTGTATAAAGCAGAAATAGATTTTGTTTCAAATAAAGTTTAAACAGAAAAGAACTTATGTGATAAAACTAAGTATCAAGATAAGAGATAGGTAAATCACACAAGAAATTTTTATACTGGTTCGGCCAAACCACTTGCTTACTTCTAGTCCCCAACTCTTTGTTGAGATTTTATAATCCACGAGTATTCTTTGTCCAAGTTTCTCCAAGCTTCTTACAAGTAAATAGTCTTTTTCTGAGCCTCTCCAAGCTTTACAAATGAGTAGTATTTTTTTGGTCTCTCCAAGCTCTTACTAACCACTATTGGGTCTGAATATGATATATTCAAACAATATGTTTTTGTTTAAACACTCATACTAACTTTGTTGACAGAGAATAAACAATGAAGCTCTGTGTGTGTGACTTCTCTAAATTCTCAAAGAGAGAATATTATCTATTACAGAACAGAAGAGAAGATTTTCTTTTGAAGTAAAGTTACGATAAGTAACTTTCTGATGTTACAAACGTTGAGAAGGATGAAGGAAGGAAGCTATTTTTACATAAAAGGTATTCAATCTATCTAACTATTCTTTCTTCGACTTCCAGCCTTATATAGACTTTGAAATATGGTCATCAAAACTCGCAGGCCTTGATCCTTGTGATCCTTTTTGTTTGCTAGTCTACAACTAGATAGAAAGAAATAGCCTTCCCTTTTAACCATTCTTCAAAGCTTACACAAAAGTGGAAAAGTAGCCATTTGTTGGTTTACCAATTATTCAGAGTTGTCAGCACCACTTCTATATCTTGTCAAATCACCATTTTTTTGACTATTTTGAATATGTCTATGAAGTGTGCAGAGGAAGCTTTGAAGGTATGACACTTTGTGAGAAGTATGTTTCTGAAGATATCCCTTCTAGATAGAGTTATCTTTCTGAATGAATAGTGTTTGTTCTCGAGGCACATTTTCCCTTTTGATGTTGTTGTTTCATCTTTTTAAACTTGACTTTCTGTTTCTTATGTGATAGCTCAAGAAATACACAAAGCATATACTCCATATCAAGTATATTCAAATAAGAATTAGTGGACAACAAGGCTTTATAGCAGTTAATGCACACGTTTAAGATCTTTTATCACAAAAGAAAACATTTCAACAAAACCTTAAAGCTCATTTTGGTTCACAACCATAGAACAGTTTCTAAAGGGCATTGGAGCTAACAAGCTAGACTTTCTTTGAGTAGTCTTTAAATTAATAGATTTTCCTCTTCTGCTTTATTCCTCGGAGGCTTCATTTAGCTCGATTTCATGAGTCTTTAAGGACCTAATGAGAGCATCAAGAATGAGCATGTTTAATTCTTTTGCTTCTTGAATGGCTATCACCTTCGAGTGCCAGGCCTTAGAAAAATTTCTTAGGATATTTCTTACCATTTTAGCATTTGTATACCTGTTGCCTAATGCTTTCAATTGATTTATGATGTGCATAAATCTAGTTGTCATCTCATCAATATTTTCATGCTTTAACATCTTGAACATTTCATCTTGATGCACTAATATATTGATCTCAGTTTCTTTCAGTTGATCAGTTCCTTCATGGAGAACTTGAAGTATGTCCCAAATCTCCTTAGCAAAGTCACATGAGGTGATCTTATCATATTCACTTTTGCTTAAGGAACAAGTGAGAAGATGCTTGGCCTTGACATTCATCTAAACTCTGGCTTTATGTTGGTCAGTCCATTGGTTTCTTGGAATCTTTTTGACCACCACTAGCAGGGCCTGATCTGGGTCAGCAACCACTTGAGGCACTGGTTACTCGATGGTTGGAACATAGTCACCATTTCAATAATTTCCCACATATCAATGCTTGTAGAATCAATGAAGAGTTTTATTCTATCCTTCAAGAAAGGGTAGTCTTCACCATTGAAGTATGGAGGGCGGTTGATGGAATGCCCCTCAGCAATATGATTGATCTGCTATGCCATTTTTCTGGATCTTTATCCTCTACACGGTTAGGAAACTCAACCCTAGAAGCTCGGCTTTGATGCCAATTGAAGGATGAGGTAGCACGAGAAAGGGGGTTGAATCATGCTTCTAATGAAATTTTAGTTCCTAAAAAACTTTTAGAACAACCTTGTCAAGTCTTGGACTTAGAATGCAAAAGCAATTGAGTTAGAAATAAAATCAGTTGTTTTCACAAATATTTTCTTATGTAGTGAATAAGTTAGCACACAGAATTAGATACTTCATGAATAATAATAATAAAGAGTAGAAAGGATAGAAAGATCGTACAGAGAAGTTTTATACTAGTTTTATAAACCAATTATTGTTTTTCCTAGCTTCTCCAAGTTTCTACAATTGAGTAGTTCTTCCTAGCCTATCCAAGCTATTCAAATAAGTAGTCTTTACAAAGCCTTTCCAAGCTAACACTAAGTAGTATTTTTCCTAGTTTCTCTAAGCTTGCAACAACCACTAACAGGTCAGCTTACAATAAGTAGATTTTGAGGTTTGTGTTTAATACACTCACACTAAATCTCTTAGAAGAGTATAAACACTTAAGTGCAGTGTTTAGTGACTTATTTATGCTCTTAATAAGAGGATATTGACTAATTCACAGCTAACGAGAAGTTTTTTCTTTTCAGAAGTTACAACAAGTAACTTTCTGGATGTTTAGAAGGTTAAGAAATAAGTAGCATTGAATGATTTTCGAATGCATAGAATGCTTTACTATTGAACTCTTTATTCATCGTCTTCCAGCTTTTTATAGACTTTGAAATGTATCTGTTGAGACATGTAGATCTTGAGCCCAAGCATTTTTTGATCCACTGGTCTAAGATTGGAAAGAAAAGCACATCTTTCTTTCATTCTCAATATATAGAGATATCACCGAAGAGGAAATAAACTAGCTGTTTGATGGTTTACCAACTTTTCAGAATCGTCAACTCTTCTTTTGTTTCTTGCCATGTCACATTTGACTTTTGTAAAAGATCCTTGAAACATGTAGAAGAAGCTTTGAAGGTGAAGTACTTCAAGAAATTCAACTTTCTAGTGGTCACCCTTCTGGACATAGCCTTATGGATAGTTTATTTTTTTGAACCATCTGTAATCCTTCTGATGGATTGTGTTTCTTTCTAATGGCATAGATTCATCCTTCTGAACTTTCTGATATGCTTCTTAAGTGAGAGAGATCGTAGATATGACAAGGTGTTCTTTTCTAGAAGTGTATAGATGAAATATACAAAAGAACTTTGAACTTTGTATCATCTAAGACTCATTCCTATACAAATTGCATGATCTAACTCAAAAGAATTTAAACACTTAAACAAACGGTTAGTTAACAAAAGACTTTATTAAAACTTGATTTGTTGTTCATCAAAACCTTTAGCTCAATAATGTTCAGACCACGAGGCGGCTTCTGCAGGGCATTAGAGCTTACAATACTAACCTCAATAAACCTTGCTTGAAGTATTTTTATCTATTACTGGGTATAGATGGACTAGTTGACACAGCATCTGGTCTTTGATTTCTACCTTTCATGGATGCTTACTCCAAGTACAACCAAATCTTGAGACACCCCTACCACGAAGAGCAGACAGTTCCATCACCCAATGGCTGACTACTACTACAAAGTTATGCCATTTGGATTGAAGAATGCTAGGGACACGTACCAGAGATTGATGAACAAGATATTTTGCTGACCACATTGGAGTCTTAATGGAGGTTTACATAGATGATATGCTAGATAAGATGATAGAAGATGAGAAGCTCCTTTCTGACCTTAAAACTGTCTTCGACTGTTTGTGCAAGCACAAGATGAGGTTAAATCCTCAAAAACTCACCTTCACCTTTGAAGTCAGGAAGTTTTTAGGATTTATGCTTACACATCGGGGAATCTGACTGCAACAAGTGTTGAATGATATTGGAAATGAAAAGTCCAAGCTCTGTGAAGGAAGTCCAACGATTAACAGGGATGATAGCCTTCTTCTCTAGGTTCTTGGCATCATCGACTCGGAAGGCACTCCCTTTCTTTGCGATATTGAAGAAAGAAAACACCTTTGAGTGGACATTGGAGTATGAAGTGGAGTTCGCCAAATTCAAGAGATGCCTTTCTAGCCCACCAATCTTGAGTAAGCTAGAGACTGGCCAACCATTGTATTTGTACCTCTCCATGACCAACACGGCTATACCAAGCGCTCTAGTCCAAGAAAGTGCCAAGAAATAACTCCCTCTCTATTTCGTTAGTAAAGCATTACAAAGGTCTAAACTCTGATATCATAAGTTGGAAGAGATTATCTTTGTCTTAGTTATTATGGCCCGATGTCTCTATCAGTATTTCCAAGCATATCTAATAGTAGTCAAAACTGACCATCTAGTCCACAATATTGCAAAAGCTAGATCGAGTAGGAAGAATAGTGGCATGGTTTAGGGTACCAAGCTTAGGGGAAACAACAAAACTCTAATCTAGGAAAGACTGAAGTCCCCTTTTATAACAAAAGCGGTCTCGACCTCGACTATAAAAAAATCTCCTAGTTGGATGACTTCGAACATCTAGTATTTAAAGGATGGAACCCTCCTGGAGGATCCCATTAAGTAAAAAAAAAAAAAAATGGCAAGAGAAGCCTCTTATTACATTATCTTAACCACTGCTAAAGTGTCTAAGTCCACCTCAGATCTCATGCATCCTTGAAGAAATCCATGAAAGATCCTGTGGTCATCACCTCAGAGGAAAGGTGTTAGCATTATAAGTGTTGTGAGTTGGCTACTATTGACCCTCCACAATCAAAGATTTTGTGAATTTTGTAAAGAAATGTTTGAAGTGCTAGTGGTATGCCCACTTCCATGTTGCCCTAACCGAGGAACTCTCGACTATTATGTTCCCTTGGTCATCCAGTAAGTGAGGAATCAACTTCTTTCGTCCTTTCCCACTTGCCTTGGGGTAGAGGAAATACCTCATTGTAGCCATTGCTTACTCCACCAAATGGGTGGAAGCAGAACCCTTATCCATTATCACAGTGGCACAAGCTCGAAAGTTTGTCTAAAGAAGCATTTCCGAGGTTTCCATGCAAGCTACAAGGTAAAACATCACTTCACTTCAGTCAAGCATCCACAGGCCAACGGCCAAGTTGAAGCTGCTAATTAAGTCATGCTTTGTGGTCTAAAGAAAAGAGTCAATGAGGCCAAAAAGGCATGGGCTGATGAACACGGCAGCATCTTGTGGTCATATCAGACAACTCCTCAATCAACCATTGATAAGTGCATTTTATTCACTTATTTCATATTCTTTTCTATGCTTGTATGACGCTTTAATCTTGTAAATATAATGCTTTTATTTACTATTTGTGTTTTGTAGGAAAATAAAGCTTAAGAAGGATTTTTGAGCTGAACAAGAGTAAAATGACTCAATTTGGAGCTAATTCAAGAAAATGCTAAGAATTGACTACTGGACAGCATGAGCAGTATGTCTTTCCAAGGGCATAACTTTTTGGTCCGAAGTCAAAATGACATGATTCCACTTGGAAATGAAAGTAGACATCCAGAGCTTTAATTTGACACCAAGATCACTCAAAAAGTCCAACGGACCAGAGAGATTGAAGCTGCCAAAGTTGGGCTACCAAAGTTGGGCCTGGCGCTGACCCGTCACTGCATTCAATGCAGTTTTGCTCAATTCAGTTCTCCCTTGATATAAGCCCAAATGGGATGATTCCAGAGCCAAAAATGAAGCCCAAGATGTTAACTTTCCAATGGTGGTCGAATTACTCTCATCCAAGTCCATTTGGTCAATGAAATTTACGTGTGAAGTAGAGCTGCCAGAAAAAACCGAAACTGTCAATTTTGATTAATGAATGGTGGGCCAATTGAGTTCAATTCATTTGTGGGTTTTCATTGTCTGATTATAGGCTGTTAGAAACTTAAGTATCAGAATTATTTCTGATAATCACCAAGGCTTTGTGAGAATGTAACCTATGAAGCTAGTTTAATGTGGAGTTACAATTGGAGCAGTTACAATTTGGATGGTCGAGATTACATTTTGACAAGAGACCAAGAAATGTAAAAAGGAGAGATAGATGGGCTTTTTGGCTCTGGCTAGAAAGAATTATTTTCGTGGAGAGAGAAGGAGGTTTCAGCCACTCATCCTTAGAAACCATAGTTACAATATTGGAGTTGGAGAAGTGACATTTTCACCAAGCTTGTAGCTGTGGACATCACTTTTTTGCTTCTTTAGGGATTTAATTGAGGATAAGAAGAAGAGATGGGTGGAGAAGATTGGAGTTTGGGCAACTTTGCTTTCACCCTTTAGTTTGCACATGTTTTCTTTCTTTCTTAACTCATGTCATGTATTCTTCAATTTGTGATATGGTTTTCTTTAGAATGTTAGGCTAAGTTATTTTCATGGTTATGGGTGAACTTTGAACCCTAAATTATCATGTAATTAATTGATTTTCAGACCTCTATTTTCCTGAAGAGTTGATTATATTCTCCTACTCACTTCATGATTATGGTAGTAATGTGACATGTTTGGATTGGCCACCCTTATATTTCATGTTATAGCTGATTGCTAGATTTAGGATTATGATGTTCATTATCCTTTATCCATATGTAGTAACTTGTGTGCAAACTTAATGGTCAAGTTTTGATTGTATGCAAAGGAGAATATAACCTAAGTCACTTAGTCCTATGTTAGAGACCAACACTTAGATCAATCTGTCCTTCTTGTTGCAATTGTTAATTGAACTTAGTGGATGTTCCTTATGTCAATTAGTGATTAGAATAGGTTAATGGATGTTCCTTAATCTATTTAAAAGAAGGTAGGTAATAGAATGTTTCATTGCCTAAGATTGGTAACTATAAAAGGAGAATTGGAGGCTGAAATTGAGAACTAATTGCATGATGTAATTTGGTGGGGAAAAGGGATCCCATAACCAGTTTTAATTGATTTCAACAGAACAACATCATTTGCTCTTGTTTATCTTTTTTATTTTCGTGTAATTTTTTTTTATATAATTTTTGTTTGACTTATAGAAACAACCAACCCCCCCCCATTTTATGTTACTTTATCTTTTTAGAGTTTATTAGAATCAGAATCTAAATTTAGCTAAATAATTAAATTAATTCAATTCCTTGTGGATCGACCCTTTGCTCATTACTAAACTAATTTTTCCTAAACCAAGCAAAGGTTTTTAATTTGGTAGTTTAACGACATATCAACCATGGGTAAAATTCAAGCTAATTTATAGGGTAGATGCGATAATTCTAGTAGAGGTCAAAGAGTCTAGTCCGAGAGTCATCTTCCAAGCTACGAGTCCCCAAGCCCTCCGGGAAGAAATTGACCTAGTTGGCAAAGCCAGAGAGATGGCACATATCCAAGAAATGGTATTGAAGTAGAGAATGGCCAACAGATATAACTATGCCATCGTACCTCAAAAGTTTGAAAAAGGAGATTTGGTACTTAAACGTGCCAACATTGGACCACCACGCCCCAAACAAGGTAAGTTTACAGCAAATTGGGAAGGCCCGTATAGGGTAAATGAAGTTTTAGGTAAGGGAGCTTTTTAAGCTCTCCACTTTGTCAAGATCGAGGTCATGGGATTCCTCGAACCTTCAAAAATTTTTTATATGATGTAAACCACGCAAAGTTACCATACTCTTTTCCCTACCATGGGTTTTATTCCAGTAGGTATTCCCAAGGAGGTTTTAATGAGGTGGGATTTTCGTGGGCTAAGCGATATTCTTGTACTACTACTTGGTTGTTCATTTTCTTGTCCCATTAACAAACTTATCCCATTTATAATACTGATTCATCATCAATAAAGTTATTCTTCAAATTTATTATTTAATCCTAAGGGACTGGTCACCCCGTGGTTGAGATACATACAACCCAGGTCCAAAACCTTGGCTATAATCACTTAAAAACCTGAGTTATCATATAACTCAGATGACTATTGGATAAAAAATCATTGAGTGATCAACTTAAGTGGAAACAAATCTGGGTTACCAAAAAGACCTCGGAATAGTCTAAATTAACTATTTAATCCGGGTTTAGAACAAACTCCTAAGTAATCAGGTGTGTACATAGCTATAGAAGAAGCCTTAATCCTTGAGTTTCTAACTTAAGTGAAATCGAAAGGCACTATTTTGTGTAACTTCGGAAGAGAATCAAATTCCCTTCGAGTTATATAACCTAAGCCAAAAAATAAAAGGGCACATAATTAGCAAAATCAAAGTTTTTATTAATGATAAAAACTCGGAAGCCAGGCGATCAATTCATTACAAAAGCCCTCAAAAGGGCATCTACAAAAAATACATTAATATAGATAAATATTCAAGATTCAATAGTAGGATTGATGGGGTCAGACTCTGGGTTAGCCTTATCATCCTCTTTAGCGACATCCTTGATGCGCCAATCAACGACGTGCTTGTCTAGCAACTTTCCCATTGCTACTCTATATATTTGGTTTTTGCCTTTAGCTCGAAAATTTCCTTGGAGGAATTGGCATGGGCTTTCTCGGGTTTCGATAGCTAGATCCACGATTCCTCCAATTGTTGATCCTTAGACCATATTTGCCCCCTCAATTCCTCGACCTTGGAGGCCAGTTCCTGCTTTGTATTCTCCAAGCTCATTTTGTCATTTCAGAGGAGTGTAACATTCTCCTCTAAGTCTTTCTTGTTGGCCTAGGCCTGAAGCCCAGGAGTCACAACTGACTCCAAGTAGTGACACATAGCTGCCGATTTCAGCAAAGCACAACCGGCCTATTAAAGCTTCTCCACAAGGTCATCTTCATCCCCGTGGAATGTTGCGAGGGTGGTCAACGTCATCAGCACTTGATCCATGAATTCCTAGTATGGAAAGTCTTTCACTAGGGCATTTAACTTAGATTTCCTTACTAAAGTTAAGGAAATATCCGAGTCTACCTGCATTAACTACTTTTCTTTGGAGGTTTTCTTCCTTTTTTACTTCTTTTAGGGTTGAACCTCTAGCACTGAGGACCCGGGAGCATATGTTAATTTTGGCTCCTTGGAGACAGTAGACCTTGGGTTGTTACCACCACTTCCTTCATGAAGCCTCTTCAGGATATGGCATCGGAACTCAGCTATCACAGATTTGCAAAAAGAACAAAAGTCAATAATGGAATATAAACATAAAAGCAAGAAAAATGCCAAAGGAAAAATAGAAAACCTAACTATAGAAAAATGCCAAAGGAAAAATAAAGAACCTAACTATCTCCTAGCCATCTCGATATCTATGCTGACTATGCCTTTAAAGTTAAGGTGTTTTTTCCCAAAGCTCAACAAGAAAAATGCTACAATGGCCCATTCCTCGGACATGAAACTATCTTTAACTATCTGGGGTCCTTCAAAAATTTTATTCCAGTAGCAATTGATTTTGAGTTCCCTTTCTTTGGTCTCCCAGAAAGGAGTTGTACCCAGAGCTCCAAATACTTTGAAGTAGATGGGCTTTGAAGTTGTGGAAGGACTCTTTGTACAAAAGAAAAACTTTCCAAATACAATGAGATCAAAAAGACAACAACCCATAGTCAAGCCTTTGCCATTAAGACGAGTGAGGGTGAATAGATAGAAGAAAATGTTTGGCAAAGGTGGGACTTCGAGATACGTGCAGATAATCTCAAAGCCTTGTATCATCACCCAGCTATTAGGATGTAGTTGGGAAGGGGCAGTTAAAGTCCACTCCAACATCGTGAACTAGAAGTTGGTAAATAAGATATGAACCTCAAACTTCGAGGTTAGGATGTTGGAGATCCCCATCCAATTAGGATCATTCCCATGGTTGATATAACACACCCTCTCATTTGCTTTAGGAACCTCCAGCGTGTAGTATTCCTCATACTTGCCCTCCAGGGGAGTAAATTGCCCTTCCTCAAAGAACTCAGGAACTCCAAGCTCACCATCAAAGGGGTTCCCAAAACTTTGAGCTCCATTCACTAAGAGATCTAATGTATTAAGGAGAGAAATTGGAGAACCTTTTAAGCTTGTTTTTTTACCCATTTGTATCTCCATGATGGACCTGCACATGGAAACCATTTCAATCACCAGGTTGGAACATGGAGATTGGAAAACGTGAAAAGCAAAAGCAGAATTAAAAGAACCTATGGTGGTTTTCCCCTCCCTTTAGGCTAATCCCACTAGAGGTAGGTGGAGAATAAGAAGAGTTAGGGGCAGTGACTAACCCCAACAATGCCAAATTACTAAAACAAAGTGGTGGGTAACCATCCTAACCACCGCAGAGTAGTAAGAGAACAAAAATAAAATGGCAATGAAACTACCAAATGACAATAGTCAAAAGGAAAAAAGGGAAGGTTGAGAGCTTGCCTTTGGAAGAGAAAAAGCAAGCATAAAGGTAAGGAGTCAAGGAAGCCTTGCCCTAATATACATTAAAGCCTATCTTTTTCTCGAATTTTAGATAATGGCAATGGAAGCAAAAGTGTGAAGAAGAGAAGTAGAAGGGGTATTTAAGGAGAAGAAAACATCCCTTATCGTGCAGCCCAAATGTTGCCGGGGGCAATACAGCATCTTTTCACACTAATAAGCTAGAGGCAAATGGTACTTTCCTCCCATTTTAAATAATGATGATACATGTCTTCTCATGTTTAATAAGATACAACCTATGATGTCACCTCATATCAGAGAAAGGAAAGATGCATCCCTAGAAAAACATCAGTTCAAGCATTATGTAAACAACCATCCTCCGAGATTGAAACCAAGGGTGAAGAAATGTAGTAAAGCATAGCATCCAAGGTCATTACCTTGGAACTGAGTCAGGGGCACTATTTCGGACAAGAATCTTGGAGCCATGTCACCAGCTATTTACGAAGGCCATATTACACTTGGACTAAGGTGGCCTAAGAGCTCATGTAGTATAGGACCAAGGCCGAACTCGGAACCCATAAATAGAAAGAACTACACAGATAGGATGAGGATAGGAATATCGAATGCCACCCATGAATGAAAAGGAACTGCACAACTCATAATGTGCTACCGCGAATCTTAGATTCACCAATGTGCATGGAGCCATTGCAT
Organism: Pterocarpus macrocarpus; assembly: GCA_031439585.1. Taxonomy (NCBI): domain Eukaryota; kingdom Viridiplantae; phylum Streptophyta; class Magnoliopsida; order Fabales; family Fabaceae; genus Pterocarpus; species Pterocarpus macrocarpus. The sequence continues at coordinate 24,597,791 of CM062521.1, read as the reverse complement.
GATCTAGAGGTTGCTTCTAAGAATCGTGGAGCATACCTGCTCATCCTCATCCACTTTCATCTATAAACAATTAGCCAACCTCTGAAATCAGGTACAAAAACACACCCTATATACTTGTATCTCTTACACTTCCTGACTTGAATATTAGAGTCCTTGCAGGTACACCCTCTTCCGCTGTGGAATTCCGGTCTCAGCTTTTATTCACCAAGGTTGAGTAGCCTTTGGAGTCCTAATCACATTCAGAGCTCCTCCAGTTTTCATATTCCGGTAACCCACCTCCAAACAGTTAGTCATTGAATTTGTTAAATAAAGTATTTTTAATGCCATGTGAAAAATATGTTGATAAAGAAAGTCTTCGTAAAGATTTTCTTGAAAATGCCTTTTATAAAATGCATGGGCCGAACTTGATAAAATGATGTATTTATGCTTGTTATTAGAAATGAACATGAAAATCTGGCCAATTATCTCCTAATTTACTATGAGATTTTGAAAGAGATTTTGATTGATGCATGTTGAGAATATGAAATGAGTGAGACTTTGAGGAGATATCTTCTAAGTTGTTATGAGATTTTGGATTTAAATATCAAAATATCTTGATTTAATAAAATAGAAATTGATTTTTATAGGAGAAATCTTTAACAGAACCTGTAGCTAATGGCAGCAACATTAGCCTCGGTGCACCTTGGTTGGAAACCTAACTAGTAGGCGATTGCTAGCTCGACATGTTTGGCCGAAATGTTTGGTTTGTCGCTATCACATTGCGGATGGGTGTAAGGGCTAGCCAGTTGTGAACCAGATTATAATATTATTCTGGACTTTGAACCTCCCTCAAATTTTTGTATGTATAAACTATTAAAGTATTTTACAAGTTTGCACATATATGTTACTTTTGAAAATTATTTTAATTATGAAATTATGAGTTCTTCCCTTATTGAATCTTGTCCTATGTTAGCTATAGATACATTATCCCTTGAGCCCTACTAAATGAGTGGGCCTTATTTTAGATTAGTTTATAAAGCCATATAAGGCTTACCTTTTGTACTAGAGCTCGAATGCTACAGGCAAGATTCGGACCAATTTATCTTATGTGTATTTAAGTTCTAGAGTTATTAAAGCATGTTGACTAAGAACCTATATATTTGTATACTTACCCCTCTCTATGGCTATATATGTATTTACTTATTTAGTATCCTAGTATTGTTGTAGTGTTATTCATACATGAATTTTATATGGGAAAAGTCCAATTTTTGGGGGAGACTCTATTTATTTTCCCGTAAGAAACCCATTAGACTTTGCTAGGGTGCAACATCCACCACGCACCAATCACGGTCCCGGATTGAATCCTGACAAGTAGTCTTTAGGAGTGACAATTTGATTGCTTAGATGATAATAAATTTTAGGAAAAATATACATGCATGAACTTTGAGGAAGTGGGGTCCCATGCATGCTTATATGCCACTCCCATGCATGGCACCCTTACAAACACCTCATTAGACACCTCATAACCTACACTAAAACAAACTCATCTCTACTCTCTTCTCCATTCATGCCATTACCACCACCATCACCACCATTTTCTTCTATCATTCCTTCCTTTGCATGGCATAGAAAACTAACTCAAATCCTTCCACTCCTTTTATGAAAATCAAGAGGATCAAATAAAGTTTTGGACCTCACACAATAGGAAGAAGCTACAACCAATCAAGAAAGAACAAGGAGGAGTTGGTGCACTTAGTTAGATTGAAAGATTAAGACGTAGGTGACAAGATCTTTGGCTTATCCTAACTTTCTTATGTTGCAAGTTTGACCATAAAGCCTTAGGGAAAATTTTGTTTTAATATTTGACATGGTGCACATGATGAATGATAGTTTTGATTTGGAGCTAGCTAGTATGTGTTTTATGTTGTGATAAAAAAGATTGGAAGGAAAACTTGTTTGCATTGAGGACCAGAGCTGAGGTGATAAGATTTTGAGTTCCTAGGTGAGAATATTCTGAAATGGATTGTTTATAATGATATGTAAAGTGAGGAAAGTTTGATTGGTGAATTTGTAGTGAGTTTGCTCAAGTGCTAGTTAATTAAGAACCTTAAGTAAGTGAGAACTTAGATACAAAAGGTAAAAAGCTAAGTTTGGGACCATAAACCCTTATACATAGGTTAGCTTGATAGGTTGGTTAATGGATTATTAAATTAGAATCAAGAGGATGTGTGTAACGTCTGAAAAATTCTATCATTATTAACCGAGTTGTTCGGTTTTCATCAAATAATTAGGATTAATTAGAATTCAATTAAGCATTCACTTAAAGCCAATTAAGTGTGATTTAGAAGGATTAGACTTGATGGGATTAGATTAGGAACATAGGAAACCTCTTAGAATTTTTCTAAAACCAGTTTACCGATTTAAGAGAAATCGATAAGATTTCGGTATTTTTAAACTGTCAGAACTGGACCAATAGAAGTTATGCTATGAGTGCCCTAGGATGGATGGTTAAGATTCAGCCAAAACACCTGTAACATCCCCAATTTTCTAGTGCTAAATTATTTTCCATTTTGCCTAAAAATTGGAACTCGTTTCCATTCTGTCTGCAAGTTTAAAATCTTAAGTCTTAATCTATCTTTCAAGCTTTTAACTTCTATAGATGTTCCTGAGTTTGAGCTTAGGGCTAACTTCCGAGATTGAATTTGTCAGAGTTCTGAGATTATATAAGTTCCAACTTCCGGGTTATGTATATAAGGTTAATGTTTTGATTCCCGACTTCTGGGGTTATGTATATAAGGTTAATGTATTGATTTCCGACTTCCGGGGTTATGTTCGATCTCCGAGATTGATTCTGGACCGAGTTTCGAGGTTATATGTTTGATAAGATACCGAGTTTTGGAATTATGTGTATAAGAGTTTTAAAGCGTCCTAGTTCTTGATTTCCGAGATTCAGGTATAAGGTTTCATACTCTGGTACCAACTTCCAAGTTTATGTTGAAGATCCTCGACTTCTGGGTTTAAGTATTTTAGGTTTTATATTCTTGTCTTTGACTTTCGATTTCAAAGTGCTTTCTGTACTGTGTGATTCCAATCTCTGACATTAATCCACAAGTGGTCTTCCAAGACTTTTATGAATGTGTTTCCTAAGTTCCAAGTTCTGACATTATTTTTACCAATCTAGTTTTCTATTCACTAAGTTCCGAGTTCAACGTTAAGTATACCTGATCTAGTTCTTTGTTTGCTAAGTTTTGAGTTCCGATATTAACTAAACTTGATCCAGTATTCATACATGTTGCATAACAGTATTAATGCACCATCACTTAGAACTATCACTAATTTCTACTTAAAGTCGAAACTCATGTCCATTTTATTTAAACTTGGAGATCACTTCGGAAATCGGAACTCGTGTCCATTCCGATTGAACTCAATAATCAACATGGAGATTGAAAACCTGATATTGCTTGTTCTGCTTGAACTCGAAGCTAAAACCATTAGAACTGAACTAGCCAAATTCAACACTCCAAACCCTAGATCCAATGGCTGAGAACTCACCCACTTTACCTCCTTAGGATGGCACCATTTTGAGCCACTTGATAGGGGAGGAGTGGCTAAGTCTCCACCACCCAAGCCACTAATCACACCATGACTCAAACACCATAAAATTTAACTAACTTCCACTTTCCTCCTTAGATATTTTTGACCCCATCAGTAGCTACCTCTTCTCTATTCTTTCTTCATTCTTCTCCTTCCTCACTTCACCTTACTTCTACCTTCAAGCTCCATCCCTCTTCCACACCAAGAACTTGTACCTAGTCAACATCTACAACAATCTAGAGGTAGGATTTCTATTTTCTGCTTCTTGTTTTCATGGATTGAAGCTGTATGAGAGTTCAACTCTCTTCACTTCTTTGATGATATACTTGATGTATGTGATAATTTATGGCTAGTTTATTAAGTATTTGGAGGGATTGAGATTGGATCTTGCATGGAACATAAAATAGAGAGCAAACCAGAATCTGAAAACCTAGGAGAACCTATGGTGGTCCGTACGGCGGAGTGTACGGCCCCGCCTACAGTCGTTGAAACAAAATGAAACTAATTTTATGTGAACCTAGACACTCAGAGCTTTCCATGCCTATAAGATCATTGGATTAGTATTGAGTAAGTTATGAATTTTTGAATTTTAACCTAAAAATTTGGGTTTCCTTAGGCAGTATGTGTTGGGAAGGGTGTAACTCCCCCCACACACCTTCAAATTGACTGAAACTAGTCTTGTTATAAAGCTAACATGTAGGGGAACATCCTATAAAAATTTCAGAATCAGATTCATTCCCAATCACTCTCAGTATTTCAATGAAATTGCCTTAAGTCTAAACCGGGGTAAGATAGGGTAGTCCAGAAAGGTCAACTTGTGGGACTTATAACTTGTGTTCTGCTTATGCAAATGATGTGCAACTTGTTAGAAGTAAAAGCTTGTCCTATTATCTTTAATTTGGTATAGGTTTCATATGGTTTCACTTAGATTCCTATTTTTAGTGAATTTTTACTTCCAGGAGTGTAATTCTAGCTAGTGACCGAATAGGCTGAGGCAAAATTTAAATATCTTGAGCTACATTTATCAAAATGAGATGGAACTAAAAGGGTTGGAAACTAGACACATAGAGCTATGACATATCAAAATTCAAGTTTAAATGAGTTGAATTGGACTAAAGGTGGATTATACAAAAATTCGGGCAGAATGGGGTGAAGTAAGCAGAAAACTCTATTGATATTTGTATTGAATTTGATGAATGATATTGTGAATATATAATTGCTGTTCCATAGTGATTTGCATGTTTGAATGATTTTACTAGTAGTCTGGCACTATTCACAAGGAAGCGGACTCGATCCGTTACGCTGCCTAAATTCCAGCAGGAATAGGTGAATTATATGGATGTTATAAACATTTATAAGCTATGCTCATAAGATTCATATATGTAAGAATGATTTAAGTATGATATGAAGTTATGAGAACTTATACCATGGGTGATTATGCTTTGAATATGGTTACATTTACATGTCAAGTTCATGTACATCCTACATGCCATTATAATTAGAATATGATATGAGGAGTACGATGTGAGACATATCCATGAATACACAAAGCATCCATATGCATGATAAGATATGGAAATGAAAAGATAATCAGAACTTGGAAGATGGACGTACCCAGCTACCACTTGAGGCATGGCATAGACCCAGCTAGCATGGGCTAGAACGGTACTATCTAAGACTTGGGCCAGCCCTCGATCAGATTTAAGGGGAATAGACCAGTGTGAGGGTCAGGGAAAGTAAACCCGTCACTCATGTATAGATATGACCTCGGACCGGAAAAGCAGGATATTACCCAGGGGTGAAAGAGGCCATTCACCTCCGGGGGACCAAGTACAAAAGAGCAAGATTAAGTTGCAAGTTAAAGAAAGAGATGAATTAAGTCAAGTGCACTTGCATACAATCAAGTATAAGCATCTATATGTGCATTTCTAGTTATCTCATTATGTCATGATGTTATTATGATTCTTACTGAAGTATATTACACTATTCGTGTTTCTGTATCTGTCATATAATATGCCAAGTGGTTGTTAAAATATAACCCACTTCGAAAAAGATGTTTTCAACTTAAAATTGAACCACTGCTTGCATATATGTGCTCACATTTTTATAAGAAATCGAAGTGGCTGGAATGTTTATGATGGCATTGTATGAGTAATAGTTCGAGTTTACCTACTGAGAACCTTAGGTTCTCAGTGCCTGCTTGTATGTTTTTCTTTTCCATAAACATTCCAGCACCTAAGTTGGAAATCAAGTGCGAGGCAGAGTACTGGGACATTTTCTGAGCAAGACTCAAATGCAAACTAGACCAAGAGACTATTGAAGCTAGCTAGTGACCAGTCAAAAGCAAGTTTTATGCATTATGTTAGTCACATTTGCTTTTAAATTATAATTATTTTATCCTCTATGTATCAGAGACGATGAAGTTTATGAACTATTAGTCAGTAATAAAGTGTGCAATTAAAGGGCCATACATTATATTTTCCATATTTTAAAGTTTTCTTAGCATAGTGACAACCTTTTAATATAACTCCATGACTCAAGCATGGTTTATATAATAAAGGGTGTTACAACACCCCCATATGTGGCGCTAGATCAGCCCATAGAGGGCAACCACAAATCAAGTTGAAGCTCCAACACATATCCACCAATCACATGAATTCTTGCTTCACAAGTTTGTGTTTAATCCCTTCTTTGCCCTTGTGAATTTCGGCCAACATAAGGAGTTGACCCCGCCTTCATTTCTCTTCTATTCACACTCATCTTTACTCCATCTTCAACCTCTCTTCAAGTCTCATGAAGAGTCTCATCAATCTAAGACACCAAACCACCAAGAATTCAACTAGACAAGGTAGGAATCTTAACTTCCTTCTTCTTTTCTTTGATTTGGGGCTTCCTAGGGTTCCTGGTTCACCCAAGAATGTGATGTTGTAAGGTGAGGAAAGGATGAATTAAGGTTGTTTTTAGGTGTATATGTGAGTTTGAATTGAAGACTTGATGGTTTAATTTAAGGAAAACATGAATTCAAGAAGAACCTAAGAAGCTGTTAGGGTTTTTCCTCGATGGTCCATACAGCGGAGTATACAGGTCCACCTACAATCATTTAAATTTGATGAATCTATTTTAATATGAAACTATACATTCAATTCTTTCCATACATATAAAATATAAGGCCATTGGTTTAGTATAGAATTAGTTATGAATTTTTTATATTTGACCTAGAAATCTAGATTCTCATCTGGGCAGTATGAGTTGAGAAGGGTGTAACTCATCTTACACAACTCTAAATTGAGTGAAACTAACTTTATTTGAAACCTAACATATAAGGGAGCATCCCATAAAAATTTAAGAGTCAGATTCTTTGCCAATTATTCCCAGGACATCAATGAATTTACCTTAAGTTCAAATCAGGCTGGAATAGGGTAGTCCAGTAGGGTCAAGTTTTGGGGCTTATATCTCAAAATATACTCATGAAAATATATGAAACTTCTTTCTTTTGAAAGCTTGTTCTGTTAGATTTAATTTGATATAAATTTTGCATGATTTCACCTAGATTCCTATTTTTAGTGAATTTTCACTTATAAGAGTGTACTTCTGGCTAAGTATAGGGCAGTCTACGGTAAAATGCGAATAACTTGAGCTATACAAATCAAAATGAGATGGGACTAAAAGGGATGGAAACTAGACACATAAAGCTATGACATATCCAAAATTCAGGTATAACTGAGTTGAATAGGAGTAAAGGTGGATTTTACAAAATTCGGGCAGAGGAGGGTAGAGTGAGCAAAAAACTCTATTGATATGTCTATTGATTTTGACATATCATATGGTCAATAATGTTGCTGTAACTTGTTGTTTTACATTGAATTGCATACTTAATTGATTGTACTGGTAGCCTGGCACTATTCAAGGGGAAGCGGACTTGATCCGTCATGTTGCCAAAATTTTGGCAAAGCCTATGCATAGGTTATGAAATAAACTTTGATACATATGCATTCATGATTATGATGAAAGCTATAATAAAGATTCTATGATGAAAGATATGATGATGAGTCCATATTCCAAAAGACTTGACATGGCGACCATGCTATGGAATGTGGCATAATGATCCCACACCCTAAGGAATATGACATGGTGATCACATCTCGATAGAGTATGACATGGTGATCATACTCTGGGACGTGGCAGGATGAACATATTCCTAAGGAGTGCGACATGGTGATCACACCCCTACGGATTATGACATGGTGATCGTACTTTGAAATATGTATAACAAGTAAAGGAAGATAAAGCAAGAAAAGAAAATTATGTGTATCTTCCTAAATTCAAGTACAAGTAAAGGCATGTGCAGTTTTTATGTTTTCATTATATTAGTGGTATTATATTTTAATACATTTTAGTTATTATTCATAGTATAATTTATGAATTTATTTTGTATTTGCTCACCCAAATGACACGTGTATGAATAAAATGGACTCTGCTTCGAACAATATGTTTTCGAACTATAAAATTAAATAGTTTATATAGCATGTCCACCTTTTTCATAATAAATCGAAGCAGCTGGAGATAATAACGATGACACCGTATGAAATTTCTTAGTGAATCCTACTGAGAATTTAAAATTCTCACTCCTGCTTCGATGTTATCTCCAGATAGTTCGAGAAGTTTCAAAGACGGCTGAAGTTGCTGTCAGATAAGGTCCGCTCAGGTAATAGTAACAACTCTAGAGTGTGGTACTATGACTTAAACATAGTACTGTATAGAAGAGGACATTACAAAATGATTAGCCAAGATTCATTAGATAGGAACTTAAAACTAGTTTTTTTGCACCAAGTCTATTTGTACAGCTTGTGTTCAGAAAATCATATTTGATGCTAGGGTGATCGAAATCAAGTGGGACTTGTTTCATATGAAAAATGCTTCATAAATATTAAGTTTTGTAATTTTCTAATGTGGGATGCAAATTTGAGAGCCGTGGAAAGTGGATTGTTCGAATAGAGTTGCAAAATATAACCAGATTTAGTTCTCATATCTTAACATAGATTTGATGAGACCAATTTTCAATGATATTTTAATGATAAGAAACTTGCTTAAAAAAATATAGAGCCATCTAAGCCAAATTAAGGGAGTTATGAGTTTTCATTTTTGCCATTTCTGCATAAAGTCCAAACTAAATCAACAGATTTATGTACTCCACAAAACCTGAGCTATATAATTCTAAATTAGGTGGGGCTAACTTTTTTAAAAAGCAAAGATTGAGTATTTATATAGTAGAAATTTTCAGAGGAAAAAGGATTTAAATTGTGATCTTAAGAATTTTTAGAATGAGACTGTGTTCTATAAATAGCTTATGATGTAGATAGGATATCTCATGCCAATCTTAATAAAATTGGATGGGACTAATTGGATTGAAAAGTTGTGAAATAGATGAATAAAGCTGTGAAATTTTAGGTCAATATGAATTAGGACCAAGTTTTAGTGATTTTTCAAGTTTACTAGTTCTATAGAATTGAAGATTTGGACAACATGGGGTTGAGTTGTGCATATCTTGAGTTTGAGAGCTTAAAATGAGTTAGGACCAAATCTTATTGAAAGTACACATTAGAACTTTATAACACCCTTGATTTAATTTCAAGTTTTTCTATGATCACTCCGTTTGATCGATGTGTTTGATCCGTTTATGACGGAATTTTAGTTGGTATGTGAAGACCTTGGGTGTTGGATGTCATTGGCAATCAAGGAACCAAGTTTTAGGGTGTTGTAATCCATTACCGAGGGGCTAGTAATCGATTACAGGACTCTCTGTGTGTCCACGATTAAAATTTTTTGCGTGGTAATCAATTACCAATTCTGGGTTCGTGGTAATCGATTACCAGCTATTTGTTCGTGGTAATCGATTACTACAGGTCAATATATATACAAAGACATGTTCGATGCCCTCATTTTCGAATTTTCTTTCTCTCTCTAACCCAAACTCTCTCCCTTCTCTCTAGAATTGCTTTCTTCCACCACTCCTCACATCTATTACACCCATTCCATCATTTCCAACTAAATCAACAACAATAACACAATCTTCACTCCATTTAAACACAAATCATCCATTCAATCCGTTCTTCCTTCTTTTATCCTTGCTTGGGTGGATTTGAAGTTGGAGAGCTCACCTCTATCCCTATCCTCCTCATTCCAATTCTAACGGTAATTCTTATCTCTTACTCCTTCTTTTTCCTAAGAAATTCCAACTCCTTGATTGTTAGAAGAATTCTTGAAACCCTAGGGTAGTAAGATTAGAGAGCTTATGGTATGGAGATTATTAGTGATCAATAATTGATACAAATGTCATATTTTGGTGTTAGATTATTCTAAGGGAGTCCCCTCCAGCTTTGTGGCTCTGGAGAGTTAAGATTTCCTGTGACCGTTGATCTGTGAGTAGATAAAATACTTTTAAATTAGTACTATTTTGAATTATAATTGTTTATTTACTTCTAGAATGCTACTCATGAGTCGATGATGAAAACAAATTGAATGCTTATTTGAAATTGATGGTTTATGAACATGAAAGGTTAGGAAAGTCTGTAACAGGAACTATTTGCTAACGGCAGTAGATGTTAGCCTTGGTGCACCTTGGATTATGATATTGCATGGCCAACCAAGGGGGTGGTGCGTGACGGACATTACACGGCCATACATATAGTATGGTGCGTGACGGAACTTCACGGCCTCTCAAAGAGGGGTGCATGCCTGATTTCGGGGATCACACGAAGGAACGGCTACCTAAGTGTGAATCCTACCTGTTTATCCTATTAGATATTTCCTCTGTTTTCCTTATCTAAAATGTAATCATTTTATACGTATATGTTCATTGACTCATGAGGTTCAAAGGTGTCCTGTCTCTCACTGAGTTTCGCAAACTCACCCCGTGGCTATTTTATTCTTTTCAGATTCAGGTTCAAACTTGGCAGTCGATCCTTCTACTCAACATCATTAGATTTCTATCTTTGGTGAGCCCTCAATAGTAAGGGCCTTAATTTGTATACTGTTTTAGTTTGTATTCTTAGTATGTGGCTCCATAGTACTGCAGGCAAGGTCTGACCCTTGCTAGTGTGTTAAGTTATGTTTAGAGATTGTTTAGACAGAATTGAATTGACTATTGTATATTAAATTTGATGAATGGATTATGTTGGATTTGATTCTGAATTGAACTTAGAAATGCCTTGTGACATGTATGATTATAAATTGTGTTGTGTGCTGAGGGGTGCATTCTGAGAATGCCTGGATCCTCGATGGAAGTGTGTGCTTGTTGCATTGTAGGATAAGTACTTGTATTTGGGAAATAACCTAAATATAGAGGAAACTCTGCCCAATTTTTGTGAAATCTTGATGTCTAAGGCTTGCTAGGGAGCGTGCTCTCTAAGCGCTGGTCACGGCCTAGGTTGGGTCGTGACAAACTTGATCCTTATGAAATCTTAGCAGAAATGAATTAAGCTTGCTTATTTTAGTGTAATTTCCAAGTATGTTGAAATTTAGTGAAAGTTATGAGAATTAGCACAAGAACTTTTTGTGCTTTGCCTTGAAATGCCAAGATGGTTATCTTAGTTGCATATAATGAGCATGGTTGGATGGAATGACATATTAGGCCTCTTGCCTAGTAGCAGTCACGAACAATATAATCATAACTAAACTTGTGGGATCACCTCATCCCCAAAATTTATAAGAAAGAATTGATGTTTGTCTAATTAAGTGGCATATTAGGCCCTCGCATAGTAGTGGTCGCAGACAATATGATCAAAAAGAAAGTCTCATAGTGGTATGAATGGCATGTTGGGCCCTCGCCTAGCAATAGTCACACACAATATAAGCACAAATTAAATGATATATTAGGCCTTCATCGGGCAATGGCCTATGACAATACAATCATAAGTGACGTATTGGGCCTCCATCAAGTAGTGGTTAGGACGATATGATCACATGTGATGTAACAGGCCTCCTCCAAGTAATGGCTAGGAAATTACAATTACTTATCTGAACTAGGGGATGCCCTAGCATGAGCGCTCACACATATCACAAATCAAATTTAAGATATGATGAGAACCCCTATAAGCATGGTTAAGGCAACAGTTAAGTAAAGGATGAGCTACCATAAATGAGAATTATGGTTATAGTTATGCAAGGCACTTAATTATACTTTCATGATGTTTATGAAGAAATGAGATACGATGAAAAGCTCCACAGTTGTAGTTATAGTTAAAGTTACGGATGAATTAATGATACCGATATGAATGCTAGGCATTTGTCAACTTATATTACTTGACTGAGTTGTGTGTGCTTTCCTTATTATTGATATATGATGTGTGGCTAATCCTGTTTAAAAGGAAGTGTGTGTTAAAAAAAATCTACTTCATGGAGTATGTTTTTGAAATTAAAAATGAACTTGTCTTTATGTTCACTATTTTCTAATAAACTGAAATGGCTGGATGATGTCACTACAAGTAGTGTAGTTTTGTTGCCTACTGTGAATTTTAAATTTTCATGTCTATGTACATTTTTGTGTTATTCTAGAGTAGGGAAAAAAGTATTTAAGACTATAGCTTCATTGTGGACTTGTGATGGTAGGATGAAGCGTGCTTAGTTTTGATAGCCGGAGATTACTGCCACTTATGTTTTTTAGTAGCACGTAGTGACAAGTTTAAAGGTTGTAGAACTATTGGTATATGTATAGTTTTGTGTATACTAGGAAAAATTATGAATGAATTGTATTACCTTATAACTAGAAAAGCAAGGGTTTGGATTTTGTAACTCCTGAATCTACCTATAAATGAAATATCTTATGGGACATGCATTATGTAACTATGTTAATGAGTTTAATAAACTCGTGACAACCTCTAAATATAACACTGTAGCTGAAGACTAGTGCTTATATTTAGTAGGGTTTTACACTTTGAATCTTACCCTCCTCTCTATTTCCAATCATAGTGGCTAACTAGGCAATTTGAGTCTCTAAATTAGGTATGGATTGTGTATGGGAATGCACAATATGAGCTATGTTTCAAAATCTTTCAAGGTAGACAAAACTTACTTGTGGAAGCTAAGCTGGCTACTAAATGATGGTGAGGATTAAGGAAGTGTATACCTTTGCGGTTGAAAATCATGTGACAATGACATACCACCATGTTTTCCTTATTGACCTAATTGAGCATTCTAACCTTGTTATCTCCAGGAAAAGTTAGGACGGTTCCTCCAACCTAGATTGTATGTACTTGGATATAGTTTATTTTATAGAGGAAATTATTGGGCTGCATTTATTTGCTCGTGCCTGAATTTAGGAAATTGTGAGGCATTTGGACAATCAAACATAAAATCAATAGAATTGGTGCAAATAGCACACACGTCATGATTATTAAGAGAATTCTTGAAAACATTATTCGTAGATGAAAATCGATCAAGTTTCCTAGACAAAGCATCCACCTTTCGCGACCAATCATATGCTTGATAGGTTTCATAAATTACCCTTTTATTTCCTACTTGGCTAAATGTGCCTTGATATGAAGAAATCTCATGCTGTTGTGAATTCTCAATTAAGTGTTCAAATAATTCCATGAGTCATTTTTATTCTTGTGCAAAATGTACCATCACAAGATGCATCAACCATAAGTCGGTTATGTTCGTCTAATCCACTATAAAAATTTTGCACTTGTTTCCATTTGAGCATCTTAAGATGTGGACAACTATGCAATAGTTATTTAAATCTATCCAAACTCTCATGAAAATGTTCATTATTGGCTTGTAAAAAAGTGGTGATCTCTTACCTTAATTTTGTGAGCTTACCATCTAGAAAAAATCTCTCAAAAATTCTTACACCATTTGTTCCAAGTTGTGATGTCATTGTATCTGGTTAACTAATGCTTGACCTTATTCTTTTAGGAAGAAGGAAAAAGATTCAAGCATCTTGTGAAACATAAGGAATATGAAAAGTGACGCCTCAAGAAATTCATTAATATGTGTAACGTCCGAAAAATTTTATCGTTAACAATTGAGTTGTTCGGTTTTATCGAATAAGTGAGTTTAATCAGAATTTGATTAAACATTTACTTAAAGCCAATTAAGTGTGATTTAAAAGGATTAGGCTTGATGGAATTAGATTAGGAGCATAGAAAACCCCACAAAAAATTTTCAAGCCAATTTACCGATTTAAGAGAAATCGGTAAGATTTCGGTATTTCAAACTGTCGGAACCATACCAATGGAAATTTTCTATAAGTGCCCTAGAATCAATGGCTAAGATTTAGCCAAATACCTCCCTCAAGTGGCGCCTTGGCAGCCCTTGATGATGGGAAGCTAAGCTAGAATTGAGAGCAAGGTTGAATCCACCAACCATCATCGACCTTGCCTCAAAAATCTTTGCTTTTTCTTTCCTTCCCTCATCCAAAATTTCGGCCACTCCTTGCTGAAGCTCTCTTCACTTCTTCTCTCCTCACTCTCATCTCCACTCCATTTCCATCTCTTCTTCAAGCCTCATCACAAGTTACTACCATTAAAGGCACAAAATCAACACAAATTGCATTAGACAAGGTAGGAAATCCTACTTCTCTTCTTGTTTTCTCTGATTTGGGGCTGCATGGTGAGCATATGCAATCTGAAATATTGATGTTATATAGAGTGATGACGATGGTTTATGACTAGTTTTACATGTATATTGTGATTAAAATTGGAATTGAGAGCAAATAGCTTGAAGGAAGGAGACAAATCTAGAAGCTATTAGGGTTTTTCCTCGGCGGTCCGTACGGCGAAGTGTACGGCTCTGCCTACCGCCATTTAAATTGGATGAAACCATTTTTATATGAAACTATACATCTAGGGCTTTCCATATATCATATAAGCCATTGGATTAGTATAGAATTAGTTATGAATTTTTGAAGTTTAACCTAGAAATCTGGATTGCTATCCGGGCAGTATGAGTTGAGAAGAGTATAACTCACCCTATACAACTCCAAATTCAGTGAACCCAAGTTTATTTGAAAGGTAACATGTAAAGGAATATCCCATAAAAATTTCAAAATCATATTCATAGCCATTTACTCCCAGTACACCAAGGAAGTTGGCTTAAACCTAATCCGGGCTAAACCAGGGCAATTTAGTAGGGCCAAGTCTCATAACTCATAAGTCAAAATATACTTATGGAAATGATATGAAACTTAGCTCATTTGAAAGCTTGTTCTGATAGCTTTAATTTGATATAAATTTCATATGAATTCACCTAGTTTTCTATTTTTGATTAATTTTTATTTGTAAGGACCCAATTCTGGATAAGAACAGGGCAGCCTAAGGTAAATTGTTTATATCTTGAGTATACAAATCAAAATGAGATGGGACCAAAAGGATTAGAATCTAGACATATGACGCTATGACATATCCAAAAATTAGATTTAAATGAGTTGAATTGGATGAGAAATGGGGCATACCAAATTCGGGTAGAACAGGGGAAGATAAACTAAAACCCTATTGATGCTTGATTTGAAATTGTTGAATGATGCAATGAATGTATATATATATATATTTGCTGGTCTATACTGAAATTGCAAGTTGTACAATTGTACTGGTTGTCTGGCACTATTCATGGGGAAGCAGACTTGATCCGTTATGCTACCGAAATTTCGATAAGAAGTTCATATGTTGTGAAATTTATAATAGCATGAATATATAATGTTTGAAGAGTCAAGTTAGATGTGCATCCATTTCATGATATTATAAAGGATTCCATATCACTTGGGCCAATCCCGAAATAAATTAAGGGGAATAGATCAGTGAGAAGGTCAGGGAAAGTAAACCCGGCTATCCTGTATAGGAACGAGCTCGGTCCTGAAAAGCGGACTATTACCCAGGAATATATGGCCAATGACTCCCAGGGGACTAAGGATGGAAATAAGTTCTAATAGGCGAAAGCCTTCAAGGATAAGATGCATTTTCTAATTGCACATGCATATGCATAATGTAATGCTTCTTAATTGATTGTTCTAGATCCTTGTTTATTATTTTCAGTATGCTATTGCTCCGCCATGATTACTGTTTGAGTACATTAGTGTATTTGTTAACTAAAATTGATATTGTTTTTGGTGTATACTTTACAAACAAGTATTTAAGTTAAATATTATCATTATACCGTACTATTTGAAAAATATTGCACAACCGAAAAAACTGGGAATGACAGCGATGACAGATGTGTAGAAACTAGGAGTTCTTACTGAGAAATATTTATTTCTCACCCTATTGTATATTCCGCATCATTCTCAGACCATGGAGCACGCAGCCACCAGAGTGCTATTCATCGAGTTCCCTGAGCTACATATACACCTTGACCCATTTTTGGATTCTGTATATATATCCGGCCGATGTCAGTTCCGTCTCTACTTCTTTTTCCAAAGGGACTTTGCCGTCCCGCTTATGCACCCTCTTTTTGTTCCTGTTGTCCCCTACATTGCCATACCTCTTCACATGGCCCATCCATTTCTACCACTAGCAGCACTAGCAGCATCAGCAGCTCCAGCTCCCATGGCTCCTCCTGCTTCACCAATGCAGCCGATGGTATCAGCCTCGATCTCGGAGGAGGATCCGTCTGAGGTGGCGACTTCTTCTTCCTCGTCCTCTACACCTAGTGTGGGTCACCCTCCAGTAGACGCCGCCATGGCGAACGGGTTCCTTTCTTCAGATTCTGTTTAGATAGCGTGCATGCTGCAGCAGTAGTAGATGTACAAAATGGCCCTCTTTGGCAGTCTGGGTCATGGATAGATGGGTAGATATTAGGAGATGTACATGAAATGTCCCATGGGGACCATCTGGGGTACTGTTTATAGAGACTGGCCATTTTGCTTTGTATTAGCGACCTCATTTTGTTACCCTATATCATTTTGACAAACTTTAAAATCAGATGTCTATGTATATATTTATGATGCCTTTTGCAGTAGTTCTATCCTTACTATATTTTTTTTTATGCTACGTTATTTATAGTATACCGAGTTACTAGCATGTATCCTGCCGTCACGCAAAAATTTTTGTTATGCGATTAAGCATTTTTTTTTTATGTGAGTAACTAATGAGAATACAGAAACTAGAATGTATCCAGTACTACACGTAATCACTTATCAGATAATTTATTATAACTTAAGCATAGTACTTTGTTTGGTAAGATGTTACAATATGCCTATACGAGTTCTTAGAATTAAGCCTATGATATAATGGAAACATTTGATATATGCTAGGCTTGATTTAAAATTGATTTGCCCCAATATTAGGCAAATGAATGCATGTAGGAGAATTATATCCATCTGGAGTGAAGTACTCCCTAAGTTGTCTAGGTTCATCTGCCATTTCAAAATTAATATTAGTGGATGAAATTCTATGTTTTGCTTCAAGTGTTGTAAGTGTGTGCTCTATCTTAGGATCATATTCCTTTAAGTCAAGTGACAACGAACATCTACCAAACAAAAACAAAATAAAGACAAACATTTGGAATAGAAGTGCCAAAATCTCACAAGTCAAAATAAAATTGATCCTCTGCAATCTTCACAAAAAGGAA
The DNA here is from genome assembly GCA_031439585.1 of Pterocarpus macrocarpus. Taxonomy (NCBI): domain Eukaryota; kingdom Viridiplantae; phylum Streptophyta; class Magnoliopsida; order Fabales; family Fabaceae; genus Pterocarpus; species Pterocarpus macrocarpus. The sequence goes on along the minus strand of CM062521.1, from coordinate 24,580,655 downwards.
AACAAATAAGAGTAATAAATGTTGCAAAATTTTTTACTTTTTATTTTTATTTTTATCAGTAACAAAATTCAAATCTAACAACCTCATAAATAAATAAAATAAAATAATTAATTAATAAATAAAAATGAAAAAAACCCTAAATTAAGAATTAAAATAGGAAATAATGAAATTCTAGCAATCTACAATCTGTCCCCAACAATAGCAACAAAAACTTGATAGGAAATTTTGTAGCTCTAAAAGTAACCCTTACATGTAAGTGCACAAGATCAATGTAGTTCAAAGCAAATATAAGAGGGTGTCATACCCAAGAACAGCGAATTGATTAACTAAAACCAATTTACCCCAAAATTAATTGAAGAAGAAAAGAAGAATTATTATTGGAATTAAAAAAAATGAAAATGAAAACAAGAAACTAATTTAAACGTGCAACTAAAATTGAGAGGAAGATAATTATGGAATGGGCTTAGGCTTTAAATCCACCACCTACCTCCTAATAATGAAATATTAAATTTATTAAGAGTTTAGTGTAACACCCTCTATCATATAAGTCATGTTCGAGTCATGGAATTATATTAAAAGGTTGTTGCTGTGCTAAGAGATCTTTAAATTGCGAAAAATATAATTTATGACCCTTTAATTACATACTTTATTACTGAATAATGGTTCATAAAGTTCATCATTTTTTATACATATACAATAAAATAATTACAATTTAAGAAAAATTCTTGTAGCTAGCATTATACATCGAAATTGCTTCAGCACTGCGACTGTTGCCCTCATTGAACTTTAGCCAGTCTCCATAGTCCCTTGGGCTAACTTATGCCTGAGTCTTGCATAATGAATATCCTAGGAATCTGCCTTTTTCTTAAATTTTAGCATAGCCACTGGAATGTTTATGAAAAAGAAAAACATACAAGCAGATAGTAAGAACTTAAGGTTCTCAATAGGTAAACTCGAACCATCACTCATACAATGTCATCATAAACATTCCAGCCACTTCAGTTTCTTATGAAAGGGCGAGCACATATACACAAGTAGTGGTTAAATTTAAAGTTGAAAACATCTTCCTCAAAGCGGGTTATATTTTAACAATCACTTGGCATATTATATGACAAACGTAGAAACAAGAATAGTGCAATATACTTCAATAAAAATCATAATGACATTATGACATAATAAGATAATTAGAGATACACAAGATGCTTGTACTTGACTCTATGCAAGTGCACTTGACTTAATTCATCTCTTTTCTTTTTTTTTTTTTTTTTAACTTGCAACTTGATCTTGCTTCTTTGTACTTGGTCCCTTAGAAGTGAATGGCCTCTCTTACCTGATACGTGCTCCAGAGGACAAATTGGACATTCTAGCACAAGGGGCCAAGATGGAGATTTTACCATGCCAGTAGGACCAATCACACGAGCAAGAGCAAAGAGGTTAAGAGAAGACTTTGGAAACTTGGCTAAAGCAATTGTGGAAGAGATGTATCAAGAATGGGCCAAGGAGACCAAGATACCAACTCATACTAATGGACAACCCAAGATCTTGTTATTTGCTGCGAATTGGGCTTAGAAGCTTATTCTGGCCATATTGGGCCATTATCCTATTTTGGTCTTATTTAGTTTAGTTAGTTTATGTATTTAGGACATCTAAACTTTTATTTATTTTATTTAGCCCATATTTTATATTTTATGTTTTATCCAACCCAATTTATATTATTTAGCATCAGAACAAGTCTTATTGGGCTTGGACTTAGTTTAAGTGTCTAACCTAGTGTAAGAGGTTATAAATACCTCAAGGAACACATTGTTTAGGAGTTTTTGATTAATTGAAATTCTGTTTTGTTTTCTTTCAAGAAAACGGTTCCTTTGTGTGCAAGTGAGGTGAGTGATTTGCTTTGCTTGTTGCATCAAGAAATTGAAAGAATTCATCCTAAGGTAAGTTCCTTGTGATATTCAATCAATTTCTATTCTATCTTTTCCTTGTTATCTACGTTTCCAAGGACAGGTTTCTTGGGGGTTTAGTAGGGAGGGTCTTTATTCTATATCTTATTTTCTATCAAAGTGTATGCCTGGGGTTTCTGGATCTTTATATCCACTGGGTTCCATCATCATTACCTCTAGGTAATAACCTACTTTTCAAGACCGATCTCGTTTCTATACAGGATTGTCGGGTTTACTTTTCCTGACACTCCCATCGACTTATTCCCCTTAAATCTATTTAGGGGCTAGCCCAAGTTTTAGACAGTACTGCTCTGGCCTCACACTAGCTAGGTCTGTAACACCCTACAAATTTAATGTTATGCTTAAGTCACAGCATGAAATTGGATAGGTTGCGTTACCATGTTAATTCTCTGTTTAAAGCTGTATTCTTTATTTTATATTCTCTTTTTCTCTGCTATATACATATTTGATGACTATACCTACGTACTGTATATAATAAACGTGATCAGTGTTGTAGAGCGTAACAAAACTTACTAAAGCACACTACAGAAGGAAATGAAGACAGGTAGTATATCATCAGTCGTATACATACATATGTAAGTTGGAAGCCAACGCTTCAGTTTATACATATAGGTTCAAAAGCGGGTGAAATAAAAGAATAGCAAAATTCTTACTGCTAAAGAGGTAGAGACGGAAATGGCAGGAATTGGCTATGTACAGTGAATCCACTATGGGATCATGATGGAGCTGCAGGTCTGAAATCTCAATAAAAAGGGTGGCCATCGAATCCATCACCAGCATCTAAGAATGATGCGGAAATGCAAAATGAGGCGAGAATTTAAAGAAATTCACAGTAAGGTTCGTGTATGGTGTTTAACTGACATCATATTCATTCTCAGTTGCCTCGATTTTTATTTAATTATAAAAATATGGGTTTAAACTGAACTATCCATATTTAATAAGTTTAAGAAAACGTCTAGTCCGAGGCAAGTGGCAGCAAGTGTCGCAGCTTGCTCCAAATTACAATTTTAAAATACTTAATTACACTAAATTTGAAGTATAGTGCAACCAAGGTCGTCTCACAAGGATGTTCTTGTTATCTAGTTAAGTAACAATGGGGTATGTGCAAACATGTAGTCAATAAGCTATAAAAGAAAATTAGATGAAAATAAAAACACTAGTTTAAAGAGTTCCTTAGGCATAAGTTGAATCAATCATTAACGCACAATATATCAAACACATGGAGTGCGACTAATTTGAGCTATTAGAAAGACCTCTACTAACAATCCCACAATTCTACCTAGAGAACTCTAGTAATTCAACCAACACATAATTGATTAGATAATTGAGACCTCAACTCTAATTAACCTATGTTGATTTCTAGTCCCAATTGTATTAGCCTAGGTTTGAACCCAAACCCAATTCCTAATTCTTTAACTAATCAAGTTCATACCAATTGACCAATTAGCAATCACCCAACTAATTTCTCATTCATAAACTAACATATCAATATCATTCAATGCAAATTTACAAATAAAAGAGGGCAAAGAATCAAGAAAAACAAACATGATTGAAATTCAAGCATAGGGTTTCAAGATTACAACCATAATGCCCTCGGAATCTCCTTGAACTAGCTTGAAATCCTACTCCTCCATAGAAATGAAGGTTACAAAATAGAACCCAAAACAAGTATCTTACAAAATGAAAGGAAAAGAAAAAGAAAAGAAGAGGAGAGGAGAAGAGAAGAAAGAAAAAATGAAAAATGTTGGAGCTGAGTCCTCTTCATGTCTCGGTTTTCTCTCTTCTTCTCAGACCTCAAATGTCAAAATTCAAAAATACACTTGAGTCCAACTTAATCCTCTGCCTCTTAGCTTTAAGTGGACACCCAATTTGCTTAATTTGGACTTAAAATGAGAGAGTTATGTCCCAATCTTTATAGCATATCTAGGTTGTATCTCTATCCTCATAAGTCAAATTCAACAGCCAATAAGTCTATCAAGATGTCATTATTTTGGAGAGTACTCTCATATTAATTGAAGCTTTATATCTTAGCTTTCAAATAGCACCAGTTTCACCTCAGTTCAATGTCTACAACTCACATTATGGCCCAATTAGTGCACACTAATCAGGTTCTAGTGTAAAAGCCCTATTATGACTTCGTGGCCCAATTCGACCCACTAGACATCTGAATTAGTTTTTGATTTCTTCAACAAAGTTGTAGATCTTTCTCTCAGATTTCCTGCAATATAAAATTTGTAATTTTTAGATATCTACAACTCAAGATACAGCAATAATACAAAAATAGTATAAATTCACAATAATGCTAAAAAATACAATTGAGCCCAATTAGAGTCCAAACTTATAAAATGTGTCCAATATTATTCAAATAAGCACAAAAGAGGTTCAATAAACTAAATATGAGGGTTAATCAATGTATCAAAATATTGCTTATCAGCAAGGTTCAGTTTTACTTAGGACAGTATAAGAAACAGAATAAATTACTAATAATGATATACAGAATAATGAGCATAATAAATAAATATATAGCAGTAAGTAAATATAACAGACAAACTGTAAACAACTTGAAATAACTATTCAATGAAATCATGCATTCAATGTAATCATGCAAAACTCATTCTTGAACTTTTTTTCATAAACTTTTCCATTATTTGGTCCCCTGGGAGTTCTTGGCCATTTAGACTCCTGGGTAATAGTCTGCTTTTCAGGATTGACCTCGTTCCTATATAGAAATACCGGGTTTACTTTCCCCGACCTCCCCACCGATCTATTCCCCTTAACTTTAATCCGAGGCTGACCCAAGTATCATGGAACTTTCATCATAACATACTCTTCATGTTCATCATAATATAACTTTTATGATTTTCTTGAAAATGCACATGTATCTACATGTATATTATAACTCAAGCATAGACTTTACCGAAATTTTGGCGGCATAACGGAACGTGTCCGCTTCCCCATGAATAGTGCCAGTACTCAGAACACCAATTTCTCATAGAAGTCACAACATTTCATTCATAATTCAACATTGAATTTATAGGAGGATTAGTTACATTAAGACAGGGTTACTGCCTCAAAACAATCTTTCAACCCAATTTTTGTAAATCAAGCCAAAATTTCTATTTAACTCATTTGGACCTGAATTTTATGTAAAAGTGTTATGTGCCTATTTTCTAACCTCTTTGGTCCCATCTAATTTTGATAAATATAGCTCAAGTTATTTAAGTTTTATCTCGGCCTGCCCTGCAGCTAGCCAAAATTGCACACTTAAAAGTAAAAATCCACTAAAAATCGAAAACTAGTTCCAATCATATGAAATTAGTCTCATATTAAAGCTAACAGGATAAGCTTTCATTTGCAAAAAGTTCCATTCCATTTGCCTTAGTAGGTCTAGCGTTATAAGCCCTGAAATTTGACTTTCCTGAACTATTCTGTTTTGGCCCAATCTAGACATAGGGCAACTTTCTCAAATCACTGGGAACAAAGGGGACCTTATCTAACTCTGAAATTCGTATGAAATATTCTTCTATGTATAATATTTCTAAAAAAGTTTGTTTCATTCAATTCCAAGTAGTATAGGGTGAGTTTTGCCCTGAACAACCTAGTCTGCCCAAAATCAACCTAAAAAACCTAGGTCAAAATTCCAAAATTCATATCTCTCTCAATACTGATCTAATGGCCTTATATGATATATGTATAGAAAGCTCTGAATGTCTAGTTTCATATAGAAATGGTTTCATCTAATTTAAATGGCGATAGGCAAAGCCGTACACTCTGCCGTATGGACTACCGAGGGTTTTTGGTTCTCCAATCCCTCAGCTCTTCCTATTTTCATCCTTTCTTGCCTCTTAATCAATTTTAACATCACAAATAGCCAACAAACCAGCCAAATATCATCATAATCATTCAATCATCACATCAAAAATTGAGAAAATAAAGCCACCACTAGCCACCCATAATCAGAATAGTAAGACATGAATTGAACCTCTACCTCTTTCTATGTGATTTGGCTTGATTTTGGAGTTTGAATCAATAAAACTTGGTTGAGCTTGAAGGTTCGATAGAGTTGGGTAAGTGGAGAAGAAAAGGAGAGAGCTGAAACTAGGGAGAAGGCAGCGCAGAAATGGGGTTGAATGAAAAGAGAGGAATGTGTTATAAAAGCCTTGAAGTGGTAGTTGGAATGAAGGGTTTTGATTAGTCTAAAACACATGGCTGAATTTCAGCCAACCTTCCCCATTTTTTGTGGCCTTTCTTGCGCCACTTTCATGTGGCAAGTGGTTGAGTTCTCAGCCACTTAAGGTAAGGTTATTAGGTGTAAAATCCTATTGGTTCGGTTTCGACAGTTTAAAATACCATAATCTTACCGAATTCCTTTAAATTGGTAAATCGGTTTCGAGAAAATTTTTATGAAATCTTCTATACTTCTAACCTAATTCCCTTATACCTAAACTCAATTAATTGCTAATCAATTGATCCTAAGTAAATATTTAGTCAAATTTTAATTAATTTCAATTATTCGATAAAAACCGAACAATTGGACGAAAAATGATAAGAAAATTCTGGTGGATGTTACATTACCACCTTCCTCAAAAAAAAATTTTGTCCTCAAAATTTAGTACCTAAGAATCATTCTGGATACTCTTTCTTCATATCTGATTCCAGTTCCCAAGTGTAGTCTTCAGCATCTTCTTTTCCCCATGCTACCTTTACTAGCTGCACGGTTTTGTTTCGAAGTTGCCTGCAGCTTCTATCTACGATCTGTGCCAGTGGTACATGGAAGGTCAGGTCCTCTTTTAATTGTATTGACTCGGGTTCTAGGAAGTGTGTAGGGTCAGGCCGATATCTTCTAAGTTGAGAAACATGGAAAACATCATGAAGGTTTGACAAATGTGGAGGTAAAGCGATTCGGTACACAACTGCTCCGATTTGCTTCAAGATTTGGAAAGGACCAATAAAGCAAGGATTTAGCTTTTTGACCTTAATGGCTCTACCTATCCCTGTTGTAGGGGTAACCTTTAGAAATACGTGGTCTCCTTCTTGAAATTCCAAAGGTTTCCTCCTGGTATCCGCGTAACTCTTCTGACGGCTTTGAGCGGCTCTTACTTCGTATTTTCTTGATCTGCTCAGTGGTCTGCTCAACTAAATCAGCGCCAATAGAGTTGATTCTCCTTTTTCATACCAACACAATGGAGATTGGCACTTCCGTCCGTACAACATTTCGTAAGGAGCCATGCCGATGCTAGCGTGATAGCTATTGCTGTATGCAAATTCGTCCAGCGGTAAGTATCGATCCCAATTCTCACGTTGTTCCAATGTATAGGCTCGTAGCATGCCTTCCAAGGTTTGAATTGTCCTTTCCATTTGACCATTCGTTTGTGGGTGATATGCAGTGCTTAGGCATAATTTAGCACCAAACACCCTTTGTAAGGCTCCCCAAAATCGTGAGGTAAACCTTGGGTCCTGATCAAAGATGATGGTTGAAGGGGTCCCATGCAATCTTATAATCTCTTGAATGTACAGCTGTGCCAATTTTCCAGCGGATAATTTGCTTGAATGGGTAAAAAGTGAGCAGATTTGGTTAATCTATCCACAATGACCCATATGGCATCATATCCTGTTGACGTTCTTGGTAATCCCATTACAAAGTCCATGGAGATACTCTCTCACTTCTATTCAGGGATTTCCAAGGGCTGCAATATACCGGAGGGTTTCTGATGTTCCACTTTGACCTTCTGATAGGTCAAGCACTTGCTCACGAAGCTTGCCACGTTTTCATGCCTGGCCACCAAAACATTGTCTTGAGGTCTTGATACATTTTAGTAATGCCGGGATGTACAATAAATTCACCCTTATGTGCTTCTTCCAAGATTCTTTTTCGAAGATCATTTCCCTCGGGCACACACACCCTGTCGTGACACTGCCATATGCCTTCTTTATCTTGAGCAAAACCCGTTAATTTCCCTGATTACAAGAGATGGATCGTATGCTGGAAATTAGCATCCTGCTGCTGTGCTTGCCGAATCTGTTCCGTAAAACCACTAGCTATCTTAATTTGGTGTAGCTAAAGGGTCTTGGGAGTTATAAGGATTTCCAAATTAAGATTTCGGAAGCTTTTAATAAGCTCTGTCTCTTTAATCATCATCCAGGCTATGGTTAACCATTTTTTGCTCAAATCATCTTCCACAGCGGCTTCAGAAGCAGAATCAAGAGAAGCAATTCTCTAAGTTTTTGGAAGTGTTTAAAAAGTTGCAGATTAACATTCCATTTGCTGAAGCCTTGGAGCAAATGCCTTTATATGCCAAATTCATGAAAGACTTGCTTTCCAGGAAGAGAAAACTGAAAGAAGATGAAACAGTAATGCTAACTGAAGAGTGTAGTGCTATTATCCAGAGGAAATTACCACAGAAGCTGAAAGATCCAGGTAGTTTCCATATTCCGTGCACTATTGGTAGTTTGACCATTGGTAGAGCATTGTGTGACCTCGGAGCTAGCATCAATTTGATGCCGTTATCTATCATGCATAAATTGGAGATTAAGGAAGTGAAGCCTACCATGATTTCATTGCAACTAGCTGATTGGTCTATCAAGTTTCCATATGGGATAGTTGAAGATGTGTTAGTTAAGGTTGACAAATTCATTTTCCCTGCGGACTTTGTGGTGCTAAATATAGAAGAGGATTTGGAGATGCCTCTAATTCTAGGAAGACCATTCTTAGCAACAAGAAGAGCATTGATAGATGTTCAACAGGGTAAGCTCATGTTGCGGGTGCATGATGAGAAAGTAATTTTTAATGTATTTGAAGCTATGAAGCATCCAGCAGAAAAGGAGCAATGCCTGAGAATTGATGTGATTGACCCATTGGTAAGAGAAGCTTTTCAGAAAGAAGCTTTATCATGTCCTCTTGAAACAATTCTGGTAAATGCAAAGTTGTCAACAAATGATGAAGAAGACAAGCCAAAAGTTATTGAGTGTGTGAAATTTCTGGAAGCTTTGCCACCAATCATGCATCTGAAGGAGAAGGAGAATTTGTGCTTGACAAAGGAAATTGTGAAAGAAGAGCCTCCGAAGCTTGACCTGAAGCCTTTGCCATCAACTCTCAAATATGCATTTCTTGGAGGTAACAATTCATATCCTGTGATTATTAGTGCATTTTTGAGTGAGTTGGAAAAAGAAAAATTGTTAAGAGTCTTGAGAGGGCACAAGACTGCCATTGGTTAGACTATCAGTGATTTGAAGGGGATAAGTCCAACTATGTGTATGCACAAGATTCTGTTGGAGGAAGATAGCAAGCCTGTGGTGCAACCTCAAAGAAGGCTAAATCCAAGAGGTGGTTCTGAAAGAAGTTCTGAAATTATGGGATGCTAGAATTATTTAGCCTATTTCTAACAGTTCATGGGTAAGTCCTGTTCAGGTTGTGCCTAAGAAAGGTGGCATCACTATAGTGCCAAATGAGAGCAATGAGTTGATACCTACAAGGACAGTTACAGGCTGAAGGATGTGCATAGATTATTGCAGGCTGAATGCGGAACAAGAAAAGACCACTTTCCCTTGCCGTTCATTGACCAAATGTTGGAGAGGTTAGTTGGACATGCCTATTATTGTTTCTTGGATAGGTATTCAGGTTACAACCAGATTGTGGTGGACCCTGTAGATCAAGAAAAGACAGCTTTCACGTGTTCTTATGGTGTTTTTGCTTATCGGAGGATGTCGTTTGGGTTGTGCAACGCCCCAGCTACATTTCAAAGGTGCATGCTTTCCATTTTCTCTGATACAGTAGAAAAATTCATTGAGGTATTTATGGATGACTTCTCTGTTTTTGGTAGTTCTTTTGATGCCTGTTTGAATAATTTATCTTTGGTTCTAAAAAGGTGCCAAGAAACAAACCTTGTTCTTAATTGGGAAAAATTTCATTTTATGGTTACTGGAGGTATTGTTCTTAGGCATCGGATTTCATCCAAGGGTATTGAGGTAGATAAGGCTAAGGTTGAAATTATTGAAAAATTGCCTCCTCCTGTGAATGTTAAAGGTATTAGAAGTTTTTTAGGACATGCTGGTTTTTATAGAAGGTTCATTAAAGATTTTTCAAAAATTGCAAAACCTTTGTGTAGTCTTTTGGTTAAGGATGCACCTTTTGTATTTGATGATGATTGCTTGCATGCCTTTGAGACTTGAAAGAAAAATTAGTTTCTGCTCCTATAATGTCTGCACCTGATTGGAATTTGCCATTTGAATTGATGTGTGATGCTAGTGACTTTGCAATAGGTGCCGTTTTGGGTCAAAGAAAATATAAATTGTTGCATGTGATCTATTATGCTAGTCGTGTGTTGAAGATGCACAGCGTAATTTTGCAACTACTGAAAAAGAATTGCTTGCTATTGTTTATGCTTTTGACAAGTTTCGGTCATATTTGGTTGGGTCAAAAGTAATTGTTTACAGTGACCATTTCGCTCTTAAGTATCTCTTGTCTAAGCAGGAAGCAAAGCCAAGGTTGATCAAATAGGTGCTATTGTTACAAGAATTTGACTTGGAGTTGAAGGACAAGAAAGGCACAGAAAATTTGGTTGCTAACCATTTGTCCAGGATTGTTCAAGAAGGAGGCCAGGATGTGCAGCTGTTACCAATTAAAGAAGAATTTCCTGATGAGCAGTTGTTGGTAATTCAAGTACTTCCATGGTTTGCTGATATGGCCAATTACAAAGCTGCAAAGGTTCTTCCAGAAGGTTTGAGTTGGAATCAAAAGAAGAAGTTCTTACATGATGCAAGGTATTTCTTTTGGGATGAACCTTATCTATTCAAGAGGTGTGCTAATGGGATGATCAGAAGGTGCATTCCAGAAGAGGAGATGCAAAGTATTTTATGGCATTGTCATGGCTCTAAGTATGGTGGACATTTTGGTGGGGAAAGAACAGCAGCTAAGGTCTTACAGAGTGGTCTTTATTGGCCCATAATTTTTAAAGATGCTCGGTCTTTTGTTGAAAAATGTGATAGATGTCAGAGGACGGGGAACTTTTCAAGAAGAAATGAGATGCCACAGAACTACATTTTGGAAGTGGAGTTGTTTGATGCGTGGGGGATAGACTTCATGGGTCCTTTCCCTTCATCATACTCTAATTTATACATTCTTGTTGCTATGGATTATGTGTCAAAGTGGGTGGAAGCCATTCCATCACCCACTAATGACGCAAAAGTTGTTGTGAATTTTTTGAAAAAGAACATTTTCACAAGATTTGGAGTTCCAAGAGCACTTATTAGTGATGGAGGGAGTCATTTTTGTAACAAGCAACTTGACATGTTATTGCAGAAATATGTAGTGAAACACAAGATAGCTACTCCATACCATCCTCAGACGAGTGGTCAAGTTGAGGTGTCTAACAGGAGTTAAAAAGAATTCTTGAAAAGATGGTTGGTGCGTCCAGGAAAGATTGGGCAAGGAAAATTGATGACGCACTTTGGGCTTATAGAACAGCTTTTAAAACTCCCATTGGAATGTCTCCATATCAATTGGTATTCAGAAAATCTTGCCACTAGCCAGTGGAGTTAGAACATAAGGCTTTTTGGGCAATAAAATTTCTAAATTTTGATGCTAAATCTGTCAAGGAAAAGAGGCTCCTCTAACTCAATGAACTTGAGGAATTCAGGCACAAGGCTTATGAAAGTGCTCACTTGTACAAGGAAAGGACAAAGAAATGGCATGACAAGAAGATTTCTTTCAAGCGTTTTGAACCAGGACAAAAGGTATTACTGTTTAATTCAAGGTTAAAGTTGTTTCCAAGGAAGCTGAAGACAAGATGGTCTGGACCATTTGTGATAAGCAAAGTTCTCCGTTTAATGCTGTTGAGTTACTTGAGCCAAGTTCTGGAAGAAAATTTACAATAAATGGGCATAAGTTGAAGCATTATTTTGGAGAAGAGGTTGAAAGACAGAGATCAACCTTAACATTGTCCTGAAAAATTGCAAAACGTTAAGCTAATGATGTTAAAAAAAGCGCTTATTGGGAGGCAACCCAATTTTTGGTATCCTTTCATTTTATTTTGTTTCATTTTATTTTCTTTATTTTCTTTGTTTTGTTTTAGTTAATTTTATTTTTTTTTATTTTTTATTTTTTATTTTTTATTTTTTTATTTTATTTTATATTTATTAGTTTTCCTTAGTTGTTTTATGCTTTTCCTTAGTTATTTTATTTTATGATTTTAATTGTTGTTTTATTTTTATTTAAAAAAAAAATTTGCGTAGAGCGCCCAGGCCTTGGGAATTGACTGCCCAGACGCTGGAGCAAAACACAATTAAAACACGAAGCCTCTTCATTCGCGCACTCTGTTTATTATTTTTTTCTTTTCCCCTGTTTCTTCTTCTTCTTCTTACTTGTTCCTTCAATCACCACAGCCACTGTAATATTAGGTTCTTCTTCTTCATTCTCATCACTTTCAACCCTTTTCCATTCTAACTTATCTAAGAACCTTATTCTTCTCCTTCTTTTATGTGCTGTAACCGCGGGTTTGGGGGGATTTTCTTTGAAACTTTGCATTTGTGTTGTAGTTGCTCATTGAGGTAAGATCTTCCTCTTTTCCAACTCTCTTCATTTCTTGTTGTATGTTACAAAAGTGAATGGGTAGTTCTATTTGAATGTTAGGGTTTGAATAATTGGGAATTGTTCTTACATGTCTATGTTGCGGTTGATTTTGGGTGCGAATTGAGCGCAAACAGGCTGTTAAATCTGAAGTTGATGAGTTTGGTAAGTGATTGATTCTGTTGTTTGCTAAATTTGGTTGACAAAACATGTTTAAGGTTGTATTGTTGAAGCAAGTTGCTCTTAGAATGAATAGGTTGACATTGTGCACTTTAAGTGTTTGATGGTTGTCTTGAATGAAATTCTAATGGGTTGATATTCATTGTTCAATATCTGAATGGTTTGGATGGAATTAGAAGTTGAGTTTGATAAAATTGGTATGAATGGCTATTGCATGTGAAGAATGGTTACATTGAGCAATGACAATTTTTGTTGTGAATGAGCTTGTGAGATTTGTAGTAGACAAGGGAGATTTAATTCAGGAACTAAAATTCTAGTTGCTCGTGTAAATTGTCAATTAAGATGACTGAGTGTGTGGTGGTTCTGGCTAAGAGTCTATGGTTAGTTTAGTATGTCATTTCATTTGATTATGCCATAGATGGATTAGAATATGATTGGAATTAATTTTGAATTTGCTATATTGACTTTTATGGTGGATAAATTTGCTTCTATTGTGATGGTTCTTTGGTTTGTTTTGCAGGTAATTGTTCTCATGCCTCCAAGAAAGAAACAAAATACGAGTGGGGCTGGCTCTAGTTCAGTGGTTGCATTTGATCACACTCATTTCAAGTCACAAGTACATGAACAGAGATTCAGAAACAATTTGATAAGAAGAGGAGAGGTGCGAGAAAGAGGTTTTGATCTGCAGAATAATGAATATCCTGAAATTCAAGAGCAAATCCAAAGGCACAAATGGGAAATTCTTTGTGGAGATCCGGGTGAAGGAAAGGTGAACATTGTCAAGGAATTTTATGCAAATAATTTTGTTGAAGTGGGACAAGAAACTAATCACAAGAGCTAGGTACGGGGCAAGGAAATAGATTTTGGTAGAAAATCACTCAGCATCTTGCTTGGCACTGATTGGAGGTTGGCTTGTTATTATTCAACTCGAATGAATTGAAATGAGGATCATCAAAGAATCATTTGAGATCTTTGTAAAGCTGGTTCTGAATGGATTTTAGATGTGAAAGGTCAGCCAAATCATTTAAAGAAAGCTGATTTGAAACCAATTCCTTCTATTTGGTGCTCATTTGTTCATGCGAAGCTTCTTCCTACTTCTAATCATTCGAAGGTGTGGGTAAAAGTAGCTAGGCTTATACATTGTATAATGGAAGGGCAACAAATCAATATTGGGGAACTCTTAGCTGCAAATATTCAGCAAATAGCCCAAGCAGCGAAAGGTAATTTGGGATATCCTTCAGTGATCACAAAGTTGTGTGTAGCAGCAGGGGTCTCTACTGATGGAGACTTTCTTATTCCAGTTGAAAAGCCTATTACTTTATATCAAAGAGAAGATGCACAAGGGCAGCAATCACAACCACCAGTTCCTAGAAGACCTAGATGTAATCCTTCCTATGGGCAGCGCTTAGATCAGTTGGAAGATTTATTGAGGCATTTTCTAATACATTCTGAGAGAAAATTTGATTATCTTATTAATGCTCAACTGGGTTTGGAAGGAATGATCAGGGGATTAGTGGAGCAGCTGCAATTAGACCCAGATAGCTTGGGAGGAATTCCGCCAGCAGATGATGAGGTGATGGCTCATCTTAACTTGGATGATGATGAGGACGCTGCTGAAGAAGATGAAGAGGAAGATGTTGAATGAAGCCTGCTGTGACTTTTGAAAAGTGATAAGGGGAGTTTTAGTGTTCAGTTTCATTTTTGTTTCTTTATTTTAAATTTATGTTTAGTGCATGTTTCTTCTTAGTTAAGGTGTTATTTTGCATGTAGGAAGTTTAGTTTGTTACTGATGTTCATGTGGGGATCTGTTAGGAAACTAGTTGTACTTAATTGAAAAGTGTTTTGATAGGAGTAGTGTTGAATGCTCGATGATGCATAAGAATCTTTAAATTGAAATTAACTGTTTACCATGCTTTCATTCACACTTATTCATTTTCTGAGACTGAAATTGTGTGGTTTCTTGGGAGAGGAATTGGATATTTTCTAGAAAAAGCTTATGAGATACATTTGAATTGATTCTAGTTCTAGGTAGTGTCTGATTCTCTGTTGAGGCAAAATCCTAGATTAGTGTATTTTGGGTGAAATGATCAGGGCATTCTTTGGACCGTTTGAGCCTTACAAGCTTACCTGACAATGTTTGTTCCTAGGTCCCTTTTTGAATTTGAAAAATGAAAAAGGCCATTTCTTTTATTTAACCCATATCCACTTTACCTCTTTAAGCTGGAAAAAAAAAAATTCTGCCTTAAATAACATTTGTTGGGTTCTTGAAGTAGTGCATTACATGTTCTATTCTTCTCAATAATTAGTGCCATATTTTCATGGATAAGTTGTTTTTGGTTTGTTTTCTTTACAAAAAAAACAAAAGAGAAAGAATTGTGGCATTACTTGGCTTTTATTTTGGAATGTTATCTACATGCTTCAATTATCCGACCTAGTTTAAATTTCCTTTCCCCTTCTTTCTTAACTGTACCCTTTGGACTAACATTACAAGCTTTAAAAGACCCTTATGATCACTCAAGTGCATTAGTTTACATTAGTGGAGATAGAGATGAAAGACATGTCCTAAGTTCAGGAGGATTTTTGAATGTTTTTAATAATCTGATCCGGAATCATTATCTATAACTAATTTTGAGTTCTGCATATTTTGGGATTGGATAATTACGTTGTTGTGAATGAATGCATGGTTTATTATGATTTTTCATGGTTCTTGCTAATTGTGACATGCAGAAAATTCTGAGAACATGAATGATACACTATTTCTTTTTGCTTGAGGACAAGCAACATCTTAGGTTTGGGGGTGTGATAGGTCATATATGTGTGCAATTTTGCATATGAAAAGTTGTAAAAAATCAGCATATTTTGAACCTTTGATGATGTTTTGTTTATTAGGATTTTGTTTTATTTTGGGTTTTGTATATTTAATAATTTTCTTTGAGTTCATTTTAATCTTAGAGTTTTATTTATTTTTACATGTTTTTAGGTAGTTTAGATTAATTAAAATTTTATGTTTTGGCCTTGCAGAGAGCGTCTGGGCGCTCAAAGTCCACCGCCCAGGTGCTAGAAGTGAAAAAAAAAATGTGTGCTTACTGGAGTTCCACTGCCTAGGCACTCAAAATCCACCACCTGGGTGGTGGCGGAAAATCTGCACCCACAAATGCGTTTTTAATCAGAACGAAACGGGACTTTTGGGGCATCTTTTGACGGCGAAAAACACAGAAAAATAGGTGGCTCTGGAGAAAAAGTGGAAGACAAGAAAAGGAGGGGAGATTGAAGACTCTTTCACTCCAATTCTTAGGTTCTTGACATGGATTCTCTTCTTATCTTCTCTATTATTTTCTATTTTGTTATGAGTTGCTAAACTCTATAGCTAGGGGTTAAGGGTTTGGTCTGAGATGGTTGTAATTGTTTTGAATTCTTGAACTCTTGATGTTGGAATTGTTGAACTAATGGTTTATCTCTTGTTTTCTTATACAATTTTATGAAGTATTGTTCATGGATTGATTTAGGGTTCTTGCATAATTTGGAAAAATTGTGTTTGAGCTAGCTTAAGAGATGAACCTCATAATATTCAAGGTTTAGGAATTTATCTTGAATCTTATATGAATTGTGGACTGAATTTTATGCCTAATCCCTTTTTCTTGTTGAGCATAGTTAAGGAATTATCATGTTTAATACGAAGAGGAGAGTTGATTAACTAAGGAATTAGCATCAACTACTTAAAATCCCTTCATTAGTCTAATAATCTCCAACTCAAGTGATATAAGAGTTCATAAAAACTTAAGAAAAATCAGACCACCTCAATCCTCTAACGTTTTAGAAGTTTGAAATTTTCTCTATTTAAGTTGTTACATTAGTTTATACTATTTGCTCGTCCATAGTCTATTTTTATTATCTCTTTCCTTTGTTGAGAGCTGTTTTCAATCCAAATTACTTTGATTTAATCTGAATAGAAATTTTGTTAGTGAAGTGTTGCTTGATACTTCAATCCTTGTGGGACGATACCCACTTACCGTGGTTATTACTTTAACGATTTGGTGCACTTGCCAAAGAGTTATCACGATGCACTTGGCTGTATAAATCCTTTTTCCAAAAGCTCTTCGATCTGTCTCTTTAGTTCTATCAGCTCCAAAGGTGACATTTGATACGGAGCTATAGATATTGGTCCCGCACCTAGAACTAACTCGATGGTGAACTCAATTTCTCTCTCAGGAGGGAATTCAAGAATATCTTCTGGAAAAACATCAGGATATTCCTTAACAACTAGGATCTCCGCTAGTTTCTGTTCAACTTCCGTCACATTGGCTGACAAGAGGATGTATCCTTGACTCTTCAACACACTATAGTTTACTAATAAAGAATTCAGATAAAAGTGTGTTGAAGCTTAGGGTTCAGAAGACGAGACAGAGGGGAATACCACTGTCTTATTGGAACAATTGAGCATGACTCGATTGGCGGAAAGCCAATTCATGCCTAGAATTATATCAAGTCCAGAGAGAGGGAGACAAATCAAATTGGCTGCAAAGGTCCTACCCTCTATTCGAAGAGGAACATTTTTGCCAAATTGACTAATTTCAACAGGTTCATTGGTAGCTAGTAGATCATAAGGCAATTCAGAAATTGGCAATTGCAGAACAGCCACACAATTATGAGAAATAAATGAATGTGAGGCACTCAAATCATAGAGTACAGTTAAAGTCTCACCGTCCACTTCACAAGTACCTTGGATTAGTCCCTCGGACTTGTCAGCTTCTTTTGTATTCATCGTAAAAACCCGTCCATGACGTTGGGGTCGAGATGGCTGTGGTGGATTCTTGGTTGGACACTCATAAATTATGTGGCCTGGCTTGCCACACCCATTGAAACGTCCGAAGAATTTTATTGTTATTAACTGAGTTGTTCGGTTTTTTATCGAATAAGTGGGTTTAATCGAAATTCGATTAAGCATTTGCTTAAAGCCAATTAAGTATGATTTAGAAGTAATTAGGCTTGATAGAATTAGAGTAGAAACATAGGAAACCTCACAGAATTTTTTTAAAACCGATTTACCGATTTAAGAGAAATCAGTAAGATTTCAGTAATTTAAACTGTCGAAACTGAATCAATAGAAATTATACTGTGAGAACTCTAGGATGGATGGCCAAGATTTAGCCAACTTACCCATGCAAGTGGCGCCATCTCAGCCCTCCAAATGGGCTGCCAAACCAAGTTACATAACCTACTCAAATCTACTAATCACATGTAACTTGCTTTAGAAGTTTTTAAATTTTTCCTTTTCTACCCTCGCACATTTTTGGCCCTTATCTAATACTGACCCCTCTCCATTGTTTTCTCCATCATCTCATCTCATCTCAACTCATATCATCTTCCTCTCCCACAAACCTTCAAGCCATAACAAGATTTCTTCAACTCCAACCACAAATTCAACAAGAATCATACCTAGTAAAGGTAGGAATCCTACTTCTCTTCTTATTTTCCTTAGTTTGGAGTTGTGTGTGTATCTTGTATACTTTGTGCTACTGATGAGATTTGAAGTGATGATGATGAATTATAGTTGATTATGCATGTATGTTATGATTAGAATTAGAATTGGTATGAAAGAACTTGAAGAAAGGAGAAAACTAAAGAAGCTGGTAGGGTTTTTCCTCGGTGGTCCGTACGGCAGAGTGTACAGTTCGGTCTACAGCCGTTTAACATCTATGAATCTATTTTTATATGAAACTAAACATTTAGGGCTTTCCATAAATATATAATATAAGGCCATTGGATCAGTGTAGAGGTAGTTATGAATTTTTTAAGTTTGACCCATAAATCAGGACTTTCATCTAAGCAGTATGAGTTGAGAAGGATGTAACTCACCATATACAACTCCAAATTGAATGATTCCAATGTTGTTAGAAAGCTTACACATAGGAGAATATCCCATAAAAATTTTTGAATTAGATAAGGTTTGTTCCCAGTGAGTCGAGAAATTTGCCCTATGTCCAATCTGGGCTAGAACAGGGTAGTCCAGTAGGGTCAAGTTTCAGAACTTATATCTTGAATTATACTCATTCAAATGATATGAAAATTACTTCATTTGAAAGCTTGTTCTGTTAGCTTTACATGCATATAAATTTCACATGATTTCACCCAAATTTCTATTTTTAGTGAATTTTCCCTAATAAGGGTGCAATTCTATCTAGAAGTAGGACAAGTCTGGGATAAAACACAAACAACTTGAGTTAAGTCGGAAGTCGGGATTTAGTAAACAGAGAGCTAGGTCGGTACACTGAAAATTGAACTCTAAACTTAGTAAACAAAGGACTAGGTCGGAAATATTTGATGTTGAACTCGAGACTTAATAAATAGGAAACTTGGAATTTAGGAAACACGCTTATCAAAGCCTCAGAAGACCAATGGTGGGGGAAGGTCGGAAACCGAACACAACCCCGAAAGTCGGGAATTATATAATCTCAGGAGACCTATAACACCTTACCAGACAAAGTACTATGCTTAAGTCATAATAATCTATCTGATAAGAGATTACGTGTAATACTGATTAAATTTCTCTTTCTGTATTAGTATTAAGGTTTCGCATAAGAATACTTGATCTCATAACAAATTTTTCTGCGTGATGGCGAAATAGATACTAATCAATCAGTGGCGAACATAACTTAACATAAATAAAAATACAATAAGAACAGAATAACTGCAAATGGCGTCATAGATATGTACATAGGTATCCGATTTTAAAGTTTGTCAAAATGAGGCCGCTAATGCAAAATAAAACGGCCAGTATCTATGAATCGCACTTAATCGTCCCCATGGGACATTTCATGTACATTCCTAATATCTACCCATCCAACCATGACCCAAACTGTCAAAAGAGGGTCACTCTGTATATCTAACCCCACTACAGCATGCACACTATCTAAACAGAGTCCGATGAAAGGAACCCGTTCGCCATGGCGGCGTCAGCTGGAGGATGCCCGGCACCGGGAGCAGAGGACGACGAAGAACTAGCTGCCTCGGACGGATCCTCCTCTGGGGTCGAGGCCGACGACATCGGCTGCGGTGGTGAAGCAGGAGGGGCCATGGGAACTGGAGCTGCTGGTGCGGCTGGTGTTGCGGCTGCTGCTGCTGGTGGCGGTGGAAATGGATGGGCCATATAAAGAGGCATAGCAATGTAGGGGACAGTAGGATCAAAAAGAAGGTGCATAACTGGTACAGCAAAGTCCCTCTGGAAGAAGAAATACAAACGAAACTGCACCGCGGATATATATAGAGTCTAGAAAAGGGTCGATATGGATGTGAAGCTCAGGAAACTCAATGAATAGAACCCCGGTTGCCGCGTGCTCCATGGTCTGAGAATGACGCGGAACATACAATAGGGTGAGAAATGAATATTTCTCAGTAGAAAATCCTAACTTCTATACATCTGTCATCGCTGTCATTCCCAGTTGTTTCGGCCGTACAATATTTTTTTCAAATAGTATCATAAAACGATAATATTCAATTTAAATATTTGCTTGTACAACATACACCGAAACAAATTCAATTTTAATTAACAGATATACTAATGTACTCAACAGTAATCACAGCAGAACAATAGCATGTTATGAATAATAAACAGAGATCTAGAACAATCAATAGAAAAGTATTACACCGTACATATGCATGTGTAATGAGAAGATGCATCTTATTCTTGGAGGCTTTCGCCTGTTATAACTTACTTCCATCCTTGGTCCCCTAGGAGTCATTGGCCATATACTCCTGGGTAATAGTCCGTTTTTCAGGACCGAGCTCGTTCCTATACAGGATGGCTGGGTTTACTTTCCCCGACCTTCCCACTGATCTATTCCCCTTAATTTATTCCGGGGCTGGCCCAAGTGATGTGGAATTCTTTATAATGTCATGAAATGAATACACATATAACTTGTCTCTTTACATATGATGTACTCAAGTTGTCATAAATTTCATAACATATGAATTTCTTACCGAAATTCCGGCAGCATAACGGATCGAGTCCGCTTCCCCGTGAATAGTGCCAGACAACCAATACATTTATACACTTACAATTTCAGTATAGAGCAACAATTATACAAGTGCATTCATAACATCAATCAACAATCTCAATTATACATGTACATTCATAATCTCAATCAACAATTTGAATTTAAACATCAATAGAGTTTCAATTTAACCCCCCCTGTTCTGGCCGAATTTGGTGTGTCTCATTCCTCATTCAGTTCAACTCATTTAAATCAAATTTTTGAATATTTTATAGCCTTGTATGTCTAGTTTCTACTCTCTTTGGTCCCATCTCATTTTGAGTTGTATAGCTCTAGATATAAACATTTTATCTCAACATGTTCTGTTCTTAGCCAGAATTGGGTGCCTATAGAAGAAAATTCACTAAAAATCGAAAACTAGATAAAATCATGCGAATTTTATATCAAAATGAAGCTAACACAACAGGCTTTAGAATGAATTAAGTTTCATGTCATTTGCCTAAGTAGCTTTTGAGTTATGAGTCTCGAAACATTACCCTACTGGGCTGTCCTGTTCTAGTCCGGTTTAAACCTAAGCCAACTTCATTGATGTGCTGGGAACAAATGACAACGAATTAAATTCTGAAATTTTTATGGGATGTTCTCTCATGTGTTAGCTTTCAATCATCTTTAGTTGCACTCAATTTGAGGTTGTATAGGGTGAGATACACCCCTCTCAACCTATGCTGCCCGGGTGAGAACCCAGATTTCTAGGCCTAACTTCAAAAATTCATAACTAATTCTATACTAATCCAATGGCCTATTATGATATATGTATGGAAAGCCCTAGATGTCTAGTTTCATATAAAAATGATTTCATCCAAATTAATCGGTGGGAGACAGAGCCGTACACTCCGCCGTACGGACCGCCGAGGGAAATCCTATCCTGCTTCTAGGTTTGTCTCCTCCCTTCAAGCTATTTGCCCCCAAATCCAATTTTAATCACAACACACATGCAAAACCAATCATAAGACATCATCATCACTCTATAAAACATCCAAATCTCAGATTATACAAACCCCACATGCAGCCCCAAATCAGAGAAACAAGATGAGAAGTAGCATTTCCTACCTTGTCTTGAGTAGTTTGGCTGATTTTGTGTTCTTGGATGGTGGTGGCTTGGGATGAAGCTTGAAGATCGATGAGAATGGAGTAGAAAATGAGAGCAAGGAGAAGAGAAAGAAGGGAGTTTCAGCTGATGGAGGGGTCGAAATTTTGCTGATGGAGAAAGAGAAAAGGAAGTGAGATATTTGGAAGTTGGCTTGATCTTCATTGGTGGACCTAAAATGGTCATAAAATCTAATTCAATCCTCCTCATCTAATGGCTATCTAGGCGCCACTTGGGGGAGCATTTGGCTGAATCTTGGCCATTGATTCTAGGGCTCTCATGGTTTTAATTTCTACTGGTCCGGTTCCGACAGTTGGAAATACCGAAATCCTACCGATTTCCTTTAAATCAGTAAATCGGTTTGAAATTGTTCTATGAAGTTTTCTATACTCCTAATCTAATTCTATCTAGCCTAATCCTTTTAAGTTACACTTGATTGGCTTTAAGTAGATGTTTAATCAAGTTCTGATTAAACTTACTTATTTGATTAAAAACCGAATAATTCAGTTGTTAACGATAAATTTTTCGGTCGTTACAAGACCAAACATAACCCCGGAGGTCAGAACTTGTATAAGATCGGAACTCGGAACCCATTAAATCTTGGAAGTCAAACTTGGGAACCTTAATAGAAATTAAAAGCTTGCAAGATAGATTGATACTAAAGATTCTAAATCTTGCACTTATTGATATTGTTACATTCTTGGCATGAATATGATGTTTTGTATTAAGTTCGCTGTTTGATTAAAATTTCCTGGTTGTTTGGCACTATTCATGGGAAAGCCGACATGATCTGTTATGCTGCTGAGGTTTCAGCAGAAAATGCAATTAAAGTGAATTTACAAGTTATGCATACATTGGTCAATGTGTTTGACAAGCAATTCTACCCTATAAGTATGAGAAAGGATTTCCATGTGACTTGGGCCAGCCCTTGAACAAAGTTAAGGGGAATAGATCAGTGGGGAAGTCAGGGAAAGCAAACCTAGTGACCCTGTAAAGGAACAAGCTTGAACCTGAAAAACGGACTATTACCCAGGAGTCTTATAGCCAATATACTCCCAGGGGACCAATATGGAAAAATATGAGTTAAGACCAAGTGCATCATTTTTCATGCATATCCATAATTTCAATTTTTATGCATTGTGTTAAATTGCACCATTGGATGTTATATAGATATTATTGCTCACTTTATAGCTATTACTTATCTTTGTCAATACATAGATCTGGTTGTTTATTTTCTATTTAATTTCCTTTATTTCCTTAAGTAAAACAAAGTTGTGTTTCGGGCTATGATTTATATAACTAATTGAGTAGGACCTCCAGCTGATGTAACATTTTCTCCTAATTAACCAAAAATCTGAAACACCTAAGAATGATAACGATGACAGATATGCATAGATTTAGGAATTCCTACTGAGAAATCTTTGTTTCTCACCCTATTATATACTCCCGCATCATCCTTAGATCATGGAGAACGCGGCAACTGGCATCCTGTTTATTGTGTTTCTAGAGCTCCACATCCATCTCGATCCCTTCATAGATTTCGTGTACATATCTGGTAAATGCCAGTTTCGTCTTTACTTCTTTTTCCAGAGAGATTTTGCTGTACCCCTTGTGCACCCGCTTTTTGACCCTACCGTCCCTTACATCACCATCCCTCTCCACGTGGCTCATCCCTTTCCACCTCCACCTACAGCAGTAGCACCAACCATGACTCCACCAGTCGCACTATCGTAGCCGATCCCTTGTGCCTCTATGTTTGAGGAGGATCCGTCGGAGGCAGCGAGCTCGTCGTCCTCATCTTCTGCCCCGAGTATAGACTATACCCCTGCTGATGCCGGTATGGCAAATGGATTCCTTTCTTCGGAATCCATCTAGAGTACCCGCCGTAGCAGCAGTAGATGTACAGGATGACCCTCTTTTGGCAGTTTGGGTCATAGGCATATGGGTAGGAGTTAGTAGTTATACATGAAATATCCCGTGGGGACCAGTAGGGGGATGTTCATATAGTCAGGCCGATTTATTTTATGTTAGCGGCCTCATTTCTTTTACCCTATACTGTATTATATTTCTTTTGACAACTTTGAAAACAATGGTATAAGCATGTACATATGTATATGATGCAGTTTGTTTATTCAGCAATTTTTTTTGTGTTACTTTATTTCCGATACAACGACTATTTAGTATATATCTTGCTGCCAAACCGAAATTGATTAAAGTTAATAGTTAGCTCTTAGTTCACCACACGTAATAACTGATCAGGTAATATATTATGACTTAAGCATAGTATTTAATCTGGTAAGGTGTTACATTTTTTATATCAGAGCAATTCGTTGTAATAAAGGCCTGAGGATTGGACTGACTATGCTTCGTATATGTCCTATGTTCCTTAGACATTATCATGCACTGAGTCTTGTCCATATGGATAGGATGCATGTGAGAGGATTGCCTAACCATATGCTATTATTTACTAGCACACCGAACTTAGTATTGAGCCTGATCAACTCAATTACTCTTATTTTGTGTGTTCAGAACTTGATGGCTTCTGGAAGGCGAGGTAGGCCGCGAATTTCCCTAGCCCAGGAGGAATCTATGGAGTTCCTGGACACAATGCGAGAAATGGCGCACACTATGCATGAGCAGGCAGCTGCGGTGGCTCAAATGATGGGCTAACTAGGAAGACAACTAGAGGTAGGTCTTGGAGGGAATCATAATGGCATTGGGGTGGATCTGGAATATCTCAAATTTGCTAAGTTCAAGAAGGCTAACCCACCTAGCTTCAGGGGAGCCTTTAACCCAGATAAGGCGGATGAGTGGGTTAAAGCTATGGAGAAAGTCTTCTCCGTACTAGATTGCACAGATCGTCAGAAGGTAACCTTTGCCACCTATATGCTAGAAACAGATGCAGAGTTCTGGTGGAATGGGGCACGCCGATTATTAGAGGGATCTCAAACAGACATTACTACATATTTAGAGATGCGTTCTATCAAAAGTACTTCCCTGCATCTGTCCAAAATGCTAAGGAGTTGGAATTTGTGCACCTCCGTCAAGGGAATAGTAGTGTATCGGAATACATTGCTAAATTTGAGGAATTGTGCAAATTCTCCACCATTTATCAACAGAACCTCGACAAAGCCTGGAAATGCATGAAGTTCTAAGGTGGGCTAAGAGAAGACATCCTTACCACTATGGGGCCAATGGAGATAAGAGATTTTCCTACTTTGGTGAACAAGCGCTGCCTAGTGAAGGATTGTAACAAGAAGTTAGTTGCTGCTAGGTCAACTGGTAGTAACTTTAACAAAGGGTTAGCTCCGCAAGGCCCAAGGTTTCAAGCCCAACTTTCAGCAGCAGAGGAAGTTTCAGCTTGTGGATAGTAAAGGCAAGCAACCTTAGAGGTCTTTTGGGAACCAGACCTACAGCCAATACGGCAAGAATCATGGCAACTGCCCATGTCTAGCAGGACAGAATGTTTGTTTTGGATGTGGCAAGCCAGGCCACAAGATCTATGAATGCCCTGCCAGAAATCCTCAAACGACTCCAAGGCCACAACGCCAGGGAAGAGTTTTCACTATGGATGCACAGGAGGTCACCGAATTAGAAGACTTGATTCAAGATACTTGTGAAGTAAATGGTAAGACCTTAACTATTTTATATGATTCAAGTGCATCTCACTCTTTCATCTCTCATGATTGCATGTCAGCCTTGCAATTACCTATTTCTGAATTACCCTATGACTTGCTAGTTTCTACTCCTACAAGTGAACCCATTAAGACCAATCATATTTGCATGAATGTCCCCTGTCGGATAGGAGGTCGAGCTTTTTTAGCCAATTTAATTTGTCTCCCCTTGTCCGGACTTGATATTTTGGGAGTGGATTGGCTCTCTGCCAACCAGGCCCTATTAAATTGCTCTGATAAATCCATTGTGCTTGCCTCTATTTCATCTTCTGAATTAGTAATCCCTGTAAGCCTTTATTTAAGCTCCTTAGTAGTACATCACTGTGGGGATAAAAGTCAAGGGTATATTCTCTTATTAACCAGTATAGCGGAGGTTGATCAGAAGTTAGATAATATTCCAATTGTTAGGGAATATCC
Source organism: Pterocarpus macrocarpus (assembly GCA_031439585.1). Taxonomy (NCBI): domain Eukaryota; kingdom Viridiplantae; phylum Streptophyta; class Magnoliopsida; order Fabales; family Fabaceae; genus Pterocarpus; species Pterocarpus macrocarpus. Next base: position 24,554,721 of record CM062521.1, on the reverse strand, counting down.
TGATGTGCTCCCTGAAGATATTCTTGATTTTGCTTCTGAGAGAGAAATTGAGTTCGCCATTGAATTGGTACCTGGAGCAGGACCAATATCTATAGTGCCATACCGAATGTCACCCTTGGAGCTAATCGAACTTATGAAGCAGATTGAAGAACTCCTGAAAAAGAAATTTATTAGGCCAAGTGCATCACCATGGGGAGCCCAGTCCTGTTAGTTAAGAAGAAAGACGGAGGCATGCGACTATATGTGGATTACAGGCAGTTGAATAAGGCGACAATTAAGAATAAGTATCCGTTGCCAAGGATCGATGACCTCATGGATCAACTGCAAGGGTTAACTGTATTCTCCAAGATTGATTTATGGTTTGGGTATCACCAAATTCGGGTTCGAGAAGAAGATATTCCGAAGACAGCGTTTTGAACTCGTTATGGACATTATGAATACACTGTGATGTCCTTCGGGTTGACGAATGCACTGACAATATTCATAGATTACGTGAATCGGATATTCCGACCACATCTTGACAGATTTGTTGGTATTCATTGATGATATACTTGTTTACTCAAAAACAGAGCAGGAGCACGCAAAACATTTGTGACTAGTTCTGCAAATTCTAAGAGAAAAGAAACTTTATGCCAAGCTATCCAAATGTGAATTTTGTATGAGAGAAGTAAAATTCCTTGGCCATGTGGTATCCCATGGGGGAATTTCAGTGGACCCCAATAAGGTAGAAGCAGTATTAAACTGGAAACGGCCGACAACAGTTACGGGAGTTAGGAGCTTCTTAGGGTTGGCAGGATACTACAGGAGATTTGTTAAGAACTTCTCTCAAATAGCCCTTCCTCTAACAAAGTTAACTAGGAAGAATGTCCCATTTGAATGGATATCCGAGTGCAAGCAGAGTTTCCAAGAATTAAAAGAAAAGTTGACGACAGCTCCAGTACTTACTCTACTTAATCCTCATGGACCGTTTGAAGTCTACTGTGATGCTTCTAAGAAAGGATTAGGGTGTGTGTTGATGCAAAACAAGAACATCGTCACGTATGCTTCCAAGCAATTGAAAACTCACAAAAGAAATTATCCAACACATGACCTAGAGTTAGCGGCGGTAGTGTTTGCTCTGAGGATATGGAGGCACCACCTCTACAGAGTGAAGTTTGAAGTATTTTCTGATCACAAAAGCTTGAAATACCTTTTTGATCAGAAAGAATTGAACATGAGGTAGCGAAGATGGATGGAGTTTCTTAAAGATTACGAATTTGAGCTAAAGTATCACCCTGGCAAAGCAAACGTGGTGGCAGATGCCCTGAGTAGGAAATCTTTAACTGTGGCATGGATGATAATCAAAGAGACGGAACTCATTAAGAGTTTTCGAGATCTCAATTTGGGAATCTCTATGACTCCCACTGCCATTCAGGTAAACCAACTTAAGATAACCAGTGATTTCAAGGACCAAATCCAGCAAGCATAACAAAGAAATAATGACTTCCAGCATACAGTGTAACTAGTGCAATCTGGCAAGCTAACAAGATTCACTCGGGATGCATAAGGAATATGGCGATATCAGGGGAGGATATATGTACCTGAGAAGGATAACCTCAGAAAAGAAGATCTTGGAGGAAGCCCATAAGAGTGATTTTACTATACATCCTGGCATTAACAAAATGTATCAAGATCTCAAGAGGATGTTTTGGTGGCCAGGCCTTAAGAAAGATGTGGCAAGTTTCGTGAATAAATGTTTAACCTGCTAGAAGGTAAAAATAGAGCATCAGAAACTAGCAAGGTCACTACAACCCTTAGAGATTCCGAAATGGAAGTGGGAGAGCATTTCTATAGATTTCATGATGGGCTTACCAAGAACACCCTCAGGATATGATGCTATATGGGTCATAGTGGATAGACTAACTAAGTCCGCTCACTTTTTGCCTGTTCGAGCTAATTATCCTCTAGAGAAGCTAGCTCAATTATACATTCAAGAAGTGGTACAACTACATGGTATTCCTTCAACAATCATTTCAGATCGAGATCCAAGGTTCATCTCACGGTTTTGGGGAGCACTCCAAAAGGTGTTTGGTACTAGGCTATGTTTAAGTACTGCGTACCATCCGCAAACAGATGGTCAAACTGAGTGAACTATTCAGACTTTGGAAGATATGCTGCGAGCATACATTCTGGAACAGCGTGGGAGCTGAGACCGATACTTACCATTAGCCAAATTTGCATACAACAACAGTTACCATGCTAGCATCAACATGGCTCCATATGAGCCTTTATATAGACGAAAGTGTCAATCTCCCCTGTGTTGGTATGAATCAGGAGAACAAAGCCTATTGGGACCGGAATTAGTCAGACAAACTACAGAGCAAATTAAAAAGATCCGTAGCAAAATACTTGCAGCTCAGAGAGCTGTCAGAAGAGTTACGCGAACATTAGGAGAAAGCCATTGGAGTTCGAAGAAGGAGACCATGTGTTTCTAAAGATCACACCCACAACTGGAGTAGGTAGAGCCATTAAAGTTAAAAAGCTAAGCCCTCGCTTTATAGGTCCTTTTCAAATATTGAAGCGAATCAGGCCAGTGGCGTATCGGGTCGCCTTACCTCCACATCTGTCAAATCTTCATGATGTCTTCCATGTCTCTCAACTCAGAAAATACCAGCCTAACCCTACCATTTCTTGGAACCTGAATCAATCTAGTTAAGGGATGACTTGACTTTTCATGTACCCCCAGCACGGATAGTGGACAGGAGCATCAAACACCTTCGGAACAAAGCCGTACAGTTGGTCAAGGTGGCATGGGGACACAAAGACTCAGCGGACTGTAAGTAGGAGCTAGAGTCCGATAAGGAGGGAGTATCCTGAATTATTCTCAGGCACTAAATTTTGAGGACAAAACTTTTTTAGGAGGGTAGTAATGTAACATCCGAAGAATTTTATTGTTATTAACCGAGTTATTCGGTTTTTTATCGAATAAGTGGGTTTAATCGAAATTCGATTAAGCATTTACTTAAAAGCCAATTAAGTGTGATTTAGAAGTAATTAGGCTTGATGGAATTGGAGTAGGAACATATGAATCCTCACAGAATTTTTCTAAAATCAGTTTACTGATTTAAGAGAAATCGGTAAGATTTCGGTAATTTAAACTGTCGAAACCGAATCAATAGAAATTATACTGTGAGAACCCTAGGATGGATAGCCAAGATTTAGCCAACTTACCCATGCAGGTGGCACCATCTCAGCCCTCCAAATGGGCTGCCAAACCAAGTTACATAACCTACTCAAATCCACCAATCATATGTAACTTGCTTTAGAAGTTTTTAAATTTTTCCTTTTCTACCCTTGCACATTTTCGGCCCTTATCTAATACTGACCCCTCTCCATTGTTTTCTCCATCATCTCATCTCATCTCAACTTATATCATCTTCCTCTCCCACAAACCTTCAAGCCATAACAAGATTTCTTCAACTCTAACCACAAATTCAACAAGAATCATACCTAGTAAAGGTAGGAATCCTACTTTTCTTCTTATTTTCCTTGGTTTGGAGTTGTGTGTGTGTCTTGTATACTTTGTGCTACTGATGAGATTTGAAGTGATGATGATGAATTATAGTTGATTATGAATGTATGTTATGATTAGAATTAGGATTGGTATGAAAGAACTTGAAGAAAAGAGAAAACTAAAGAAGCTGGTAGGGTTTTTTCTCGGCGGTCCGTATGGCGGAGTGTACGGCTCCGCCTACAGCCGTTTAACGTCCATGAACCTATTTTTATGTGAAACTAGACATTCAGGGCTTTCCATATATTTATAATATAAGGCAATTGGATCAGTGTAGAGGTAGTTATAAATTTTTGAAATTTGACCTAGAAATTAGGACTTTCATCCGAGCAGTATGAGTTGAGAAGGGTGTAACTCATCCTATACAACTCCAAATTGAATGATTCCAATGTTGTTAGAAAGCTTACACATAGAAGAATATCCCACAAAAATTTTTAAATTAGATAAGGTCCCATTTGTTCCCAATGAGTCGAGAAAGTTGCCCTATGTCTAATCCAGGCTAGAGCAAGATAGTCCAGGAGGGTCAAGTTTCAGAACTTATATCTCGAATTATACTCATTCAAATGATATGAAACTTACTTTATTTGAAATCTTCTTCTATTAGCTTTACATGGATTTAAATTTTGCATGATTTCACCTAGATTTCCATTTTTAGTGAATTTTCTCTGATAAGGGTGCAATTCTGGCTACAAGTAGGACAAGTCTGGGATAAGACACAAACAACTTGAGTTAATGTCGGAAGTTGAGATTTAGTAAACAGAGAGCTAGGTTGGTACACTGAAAATTGAACTCTAAACTTAGTAAATAAAGGACTAGGTCGAAAATATTTGATGTTGAACTCGGGACTTAATAAATAGGAAACTTGGAATTTAGGAAACACGCTTATCAAAGCCTAAGAAGATCAATGGTGGGGTAAGATCGGAAACCGAACACAACCTCGGAAGTTGGGAATTATATAATCTTAGGAGACCGAACATAACCCTGGAGGTTGGAATTTGTATAAGATCGAAACTCGGAACCCATTAAATCTTGGAAGTCGAACTCAGGAACCTTAATAGAAATTAAAAGCTTGCAAGATAGATTGATACTTAAGATTCTAAATCTTGCACTTATTGATATTGTTATATTCTTGGTATGAATATGATGTTTTGTATTAAGTTTGCTGTCTGATTAAAATTTCCTAGTTGTCTGGCACTATTCATGGGGAAGCGGACATGATCCGTTATGCTGCTGAGATTTTAGCAGAAAATGCAATTAAAGTGAGTTTACAAGTTATACATGCATTGGTCAAAGTGTTAGACAAGCAATGCTACCCTATAAGTATAAGAAAGGATTTCCATGTGACTTGGGCCAGCCCTTGAACAAAGTTAAAGGGAATAGATCAGTGGGGAAGTCGAGGAAAGCAAACCCGGCAACCCTGTAAAGGAATGAGCGCGAACCTGAAAAGCATAATATTACCCAGGAGTCTTATGGCCAATATACTCCCAGGGGACCAATATGGAAAAATATGAGTTAAGATCAAGTGCATCATTTTTCATGCATATCCATAATTTCAGTTTTTATGCATTGTGTTAAATTGCACCATTAGATGTTATATACATATTATTTCTCACTTTATAGCTGTTACTTATCTATGTCAATATATAGATCTAGTTGTTTATTTTCTATTTAATTTCCTTCATTTCCTTAAGTAAAACAAAGCTGTGTTTCAAACTATGATTTTTATAACTAATTGAGTAGGACCTCTTGCTGATGTAACATTTTCTCCTAATTAACCAAAAATCTGAAACACCTGAGAATGATAGTGATGACAGATATGCATAGATTTAGGAATTCCTACTGAGAAATCTTTATTTCTCACCCTATTATATACTCCCGCATCATCCTCAAATCATGGAGAACACGGCAACCAGCATCCTGTTTATTGAGTTTCCAGAGCTCCACATCCATCTCGATCCCTTCATAGATTCCGTGTACATATCTGGTAGATGCTAATTTCGTCTTTACTTCTTTTTCCAGAGAGATTTTACTGAACCCCTTGTGCACTCGTTTTTTGACCCTGTCGTCCCTTACATCGCCATCCTTCTCCACGTGGCTCATCCCTTTCCACCTCCACCTACAGCAGCAGCACCAGCCATGACTCCGCCAGTCGCACCATCGCAGCTAATTCCCTCTGCCTCTATGTCTGAGAAGGATCCATCAGAAGCAGCGAGCTCGTCGTCCTCATCTTCTGCCCTGAGTATAGACTATACCCCTGCTTATGCCGGTATGGCGAATGGATTCCTTTCTTTGGAATCCATCTAGAGTACCCGTCGTAGCAGCAGTAGATGTACAGGATGACCCTCTTTTGATAGTTTGGGTCATAGGCATATGGGTAGGAGTTAGTAGTTGTGCATGAAATGTCCCGTGGGGACCAGTAGGGGGGATGTTCATATAGTCAGGCCAATTTATTTTATGTTAGCGGCCTCATTTCTTTTACCCTGTACTGTATTATATTTCTTTTGACAACTTTGAAAACAAAGGTATAAGCATGTACATATATATATGATGCAGTTTGTTTATTCCGCAATTTTTTTTTTGTGTTTCTTTATTTCCGATACAATGACTGTTTAGTGTATATCTCGCTACCAAACCGAAATTGATTAAAGTGAATAGTTAGCTCTTAGTTCACCATACATAATAACTTATCAGGTAATATATTATGACTTAAGCATAGTATTTTGTCTGATAAGGTGTTGCACCCATAGCAGACATTCTGGCCTGCCAAACATGGCCGATCGCCATGATTCTTACCGTATTTCATGCAAGTTGGATTCGGAAGAGGCCTTTGGAGCTGCTTGCCTTTGTTGCCTATCGGCGGGAATCTCCTCTGCTGTTGTAAGTTAGGCTTGAATCTTGGGCCCTGCGAGGCCAACCCCTTCTTGAAACTACCACTAGATGCCTTGGCTACAGCCAGTTTCAAGTTGCAATCTTTAACAAGTCGGCATTTATTTACCAATGTGGGGAAGTCTCTAATCTCTATTGGCCCTATTGCGGTAAGAATATCTTCTCTTAGCCCCCCTTTAAACTTGACGCACTTCTAAGCTTCATTTGGGTTCCTTTGGTAAATTGTAGAAAATTTACATAACTCGTCAAATCTGGCAATATATTCGGATACCGTCCAATTTCCTTGACGAAGTTGCATAAATTCGAGTTCTTTGGCATTTCGAACTGAGGCAGGAAAATACTTTTGGTAGATTACATCTCTGAACAACGTCCAGGTGACTGCTGTCTGAGATTCTTCGAATAACCTTCGTACGCCGTTCCACCAAAACTCGGCGTCTGCTTCGAGCATGTAGGTGGCAAAGGTCACCTTCTGATGATCCAAGCAATCCAGGATAGAGAAAATCTTCTCCATGGCTTTGATCTATTCATCGGCTTTATCAGGATCATATGCCCCTCGAAAGCTGGGTGGATTTGCCTTTCTAAACTCAGCAAACTTAAGGTAGTCTAGGTCAGTTCCTGGGCCATGTGGGTTTTCTCCACAGCTTGCCACAGGTCGCCTGCCTAATTGATCCATCATCTGGTGAGCTGTTGCGGCCTGTTCTCACATCGCATGAGCCATTTCTCGTACCGTACCCATAAGGTCAGTGTGATCCCCTTAAGCAGGTTCTATGCATGGTCTACCTCGCCTCCAGGAAGCCATTAAGTTCTGACCACACAAAACAAAAGTTATTGAGTTGATCAGGCTCAACACTAAGTCTATGTGCTAATAAATAACAGCTCACACGGTCAGACACTTCTTACCCATGCACACCTATATCTAAACCATACAGGCAAGATCTAGTGCATGTTATCAACCAAAAATACAGAATTTGCGCAAAGCATAGTCAGTCCAATCCTCAGGCCTTAGCTAGGACGAACTGCTCTGATACCAAAAATGTAACACCTTACCAATTAAATGTTATGCTTAAGTCATAGCATGAAATTAGATAGATTGCGTTACCATGTTGATTCTCCGTTTAAAGCTGTATTCATTATTTTATAATCTCTTTTTCTCTGCTATATACATATTTGATGACTATACCTATGAAACGGCGCACTGTATATAATAAACGTGATCAGTGTTGTAGAGCGTAACAAAATTTAATAAAATGCACTACAGAAGGAAATGAAGACAGGTAGTATATCATCAGTTGTATACATACCTATGTAAGTTGGAAGCCAACGCTTCAGTTTATACATATAGGTTCAAAAGTGGGTGAAATAAAAGAACAGCAAAATTCCTATTGCTAAAGTGGTAGAGACGAAAATGGCAGGAATTGGCTATGTACAGTGAATCCACTATGCGATCATGATGGAGCTACGGGTCTAAAATCTCAATAAAAAGGGTGGCCGTCGAATCCATCACCAGCGTCTGAGAATGATGCAGAAATACAAAATGAGGCGAGAATTTAAAGAAATTCTCAGTAGGGTTCGTGTATGGTGTTTAACTGACGTCACATTCATTCTCAATTGCCTCAGTTTTTATTTAATTATAAAAACATGGGTTCAAAATGAACTATCCATATTTAATAAGTTTAAGAAAACGTCTGATCCAAGGCAAGGTTCAGTTTTACTTAGGATAGTACAAGAAACAGAATAAATTACTAATAATGATATACAAAATAATGAACAGAATAGATGAACATACAACAGTAAGTAAATATAACAAACAAACTATAAACAATTTGAAATAACTATTCAATGAAATTATGCATTCAATGTAATCATGCAAAACTCATTCTTGAACCTTTCTTCATAAACTTTTCCATTACTTGGTCCCCTAGGAGTTCTTGGCCATTTAGACTCCTGGGTAATAGTCTGTTTTTCAGGATCGAGCTCATTCCTATACAAAAATGCCGGGTTTACTTTCCCCAACCTCCCCACCAATCTATTCCCCTTAACTTTAATCCAGGGCTGGCCCAAGTATCATGGAACTTTCATCATAACATACTCTTCATGTTCATCATAACATAACCTTTATGATTTTCTTGAAAATGCACATGTATCTACATGTATATTATAACTCAAGCATAGACTTTACCGAAATTTTGGCGGCATAACGGAACATGTCCGCTTTCCCATGAGTAGTGCCAGTACTCAGAACACCAATTTCTCATAGAAGTCATAACATTTCATTCATAATTCAACATTGAATTTACAGGAGCATTAGTTACATTAAGACTGGGTTACTACCTCAGAACAATCATTCAACCCAATTTTTGTAAATCAAGCCAAAATTTCTATTTAACTCATCTGGACCTGAAGTTTAGCTATGTTAAAATGTTACGTGTCTATTTTCTAACCTCTTTGGTCCCATCTAATTTTGATAAATATAACTCAAGTTATTTAAGTTTTATCTCGGCCTGCCCTGCAGCTGGCCAGAATTGCACACTTAAAAGTAAAAATCCACTAAAAATCGAAAACTAGTTCAAATCATACAAAATTGATCTCATATTAAAGCTAACAGGACAAGATTTCATTTGCAAGAATTTTCATTCCATTTTTCTTAGTAGGGCTCGAGTTATGAGCCCCGAAATTTGACCTTCCTAAACTACCTTGTTTTGGCCCGGTCTGGACATAAGGCAACTTTCTCAAACTATTGGGGACAAAAGGGACTTTATCTAACTCTAAAATTTTTATGGGATATTCTCCTATGTATAATCTTTCTAAAAAAGTTTGTTTCATTCAATTCCAAGTAGTATAGGGCAATTTTTGCCCTGAACAACCTAGTCTGCCCAAAATCAAACTCAAAAACCTAGATTGAACTTCCAAAATTCATATCTCTCTCAATACTGATCCAATGGCCTTATATGATATATGTATGGAAAGCCCTAAATGTCTAGTTTCATATAAAAATGGTTTTATCTAATTTAAACTGCGGTACGTGGAGCCGTACACTCTGCCGTATAGACTGCCGAGGGTTTTTGGTTCTCCAGCCCTTCAGCTCTTCCTATTTTCATCCTTTCTTGCCTCCTAATCGATTTTAATATCACAAATAGCCAACAAACAAGCCAAATATCATCATAATCATTCAATCATCACATCATAAAATTGAGAAAATAAAGCCATCACCAGCCACCCATAATCAGAATAGCAAGACAAGAATTAAACCTCTACCTTTTTCTATGTGATTTGGCTTGATTTTGGAGTTTGAATCAATAAAACTTGGTTGAGCTTGAAGGTTTGATGGAGTTGGGGGAGTGGAGAAGAGAAGAAGAGAGCTGAAACTAGGGAGAAGGCAGCGCAAAAATGGGGCTGAATGAAAAGAGAGGAATTTGTTATAAAAGCCTTGAGGTGGTAGTTGGAATGAAGGGTTTTGATTGGTCTAAAACACAAGGCTAAATTTCAGCCAACTTTCCCCATTTTTTGTGGCCTTTCTTGCTCCACTTTCATTGGTAAGTGGCTGAGTTCTCAGCCACTTAAGGTAGGGTTATTGAGTGTAAAATCCGATTGGTTTGATTTTGTCAGTTTAAAATACCGTAATCTTACTGATTTCCTTTAAATTGGTAAATCGGTTTCGAGAAAATTTTTATGAAATCTTCTATACTTCTAACCTAATTCCCTCATACCTAAACTCAATTAATTGCTAATTAATTGATCCTAAATAAATATTTAGTCAAATTTTAATTAATCTCAATTATTCGATAAAAACCGAACAATTGGACGAAAAACGATAAGAAAATTCCGGTGGATGTTACAGGGTCTATGCCATGTCTCACATGGTAGCTCGGTACGTCTTTCTTGCAAGTTCTCATAATTTTTATCCTTCTTTGGACATGATCATGCATGCATATGCTATATACATTCATTCATATACTTCATATCATACTTAAATTGTAACACCTTACCAGACAAAGTACTATGCTTAAGTCATAATAACCTATCTGATAAGAGATTAAGTGTAATACTGATTAAATTTCTCTTTCTGTATTAGTACTAAGGTCTCGCATAAGAATACTTGATCTCATAGCAAATTTTTCTGCGTGATGGCGAAATAAATACCAATCAATCTGTAAACTGTAAATAACTTAACATAAATAAAAATACAATAAGAACAAAATAACTGCAAACGGCGTCATAGATATGTACATAGATATCTGATTTTAAAGTTTGTCAAAATGAGGCCGCTAATACAAAATGAAATGGCCAGTATCTATGAACTGCACCCTAACTGGTCCCCATGGGACATTTCATGTACATTCCTAATATCTACCCATCCAACCATGACCCAAACTGTCAAAAGAGGGTCATTCTGTACATCTATCCCCACTACAGCATGCGCACTATCTAAACAGAGTTTGATGAAAGGAACCCGTTCGCCATGGCGGCATCAGTTGGAGGATGCCCGGCACCAGGAGCAGAGGAAGACGAAGAACTAGCTGTCTCGGACGGATCCTCCTCTAGGGTCGAAGCCGACGACATCGGCTGCGGTGGTGAAGTAGGAGGGGCCATGGGAACTGGAGCTGCTGGTGCGGCTGGTGCCGGCTTCTTGGCTGGTGGCGGTGGAAATGGATGGGCCATATAAAGAGGTATAGCAATGTAAGGGACAGCAGGATCAAAAAGAGGGTGCATAATGTACAAAGAAAGTCCTCTGGAAGAAGAAATACAAACGAAACTGGCACCTTCCAGATATATATATAGAGTCTAGAAAAGGGTCGATGTGGATGTGAAGCTCAGGAAACTCAACGAATAGAACCCCGGTCGCCGCGTGCTCCATGGTCTGAGAATGACGCGGAACATACAATAGGGTGAGAAATGAATATTTCTCAGTAGAAAATCCTAACTTCTATACATCTGTCATCGCTGTCATTCCCAGTTGTTTCGGTCGTACAACATTTTTTGAATAGTATCATAAAACGATAATATTCATTTTAAATATTTGCTTGTAAAACATACACCGAAACAAACTCAATTTTAATTAACAGATATACTAATGTACTCAACAGTAAACACAGCGGAACAATAGCATGTCATGAATAATAAACAGAGATCTAGAACAATCAATAGAAAAGTATTACACCGTACATATGCATGTGCAATGAGAAGATGCATCTTATTCTTGGAGGCTTTCGCCTGTTATAACTTACTTTCATCCTTGGTCCCCTGGGAGTCATTGGCCATATACTTCTGGGTAATAGTCCGCTTTTCAGGACCGAGCTCGTTCCTATACAGGATGGCCGGGTTTACTTTCCCCGACCTTCCCACTAATCTATTCCCCTTAATTTATTCCGGGGCTAGCCCAAGTGATATGGAATTTCTTTTAATATCATGAAAAGAATGCACATCTAGTTTGTCTCTTGAATATGATGCATTCAAAATATCATAAAGTTTCACAACATATGAACTTCTTACCGAGATTTTGGCGGCATAACGGATCAAGTCCGCTTCCCCATGAATAGTGCCAAACAATCAGTACAGTCACACAACTAATAATTTCAGTATAGACCAGCAAATATGTATAAACACTTATAACATCATTCAACAATTGCAAATCAAGCATTAAGAAGGTTTCAGCTTGTCCTTCCCTGCTCTGCTCAAGTTTGGCATGCTCCAATTTCTATTCAATTCAACTCATTAAATTATCATTTTTGGATATGTTATAGCCTTATATGTCTACTTTCTACTTTCTTTGGTCCCCTCTCGTTTTGAGGTGTATAACTTTAGATATAAACATTTTATCTCAGCCTGTCCTGTTCCTAGCCAGAATGGGGTTCCTATGGAATAAAATTCACTAAAAATCGAAAACTAAATGAAATCATGCGAATTTTATATCAAAATGAAGCTAACACAACAAGCTTTAAAATAGTTAGGTTTCATGTTATTTGCTTAAGTGGATTTTGAGTTATGAGTCTCGAAACATTACCCTACTGGGCTGTCCTGTTCTAGGCCAGTTTTAATCTAAGCCAACTTCATTGAGGTGCTGGGAACAAATGACAACGAATTAAATTCTGAAATTTTTATGGGATGTTCTCTCATGTGTTAGCTTTCAAACATCTTTAGTTGCACTCAATTTGAGGTTGTATAGGATGAGATACACCCTTCTCAACCCATGCTGCCCGGGTGAGAACCCAGATTTATAGGTCTAACTTCAAAAATCCATAACTAATTCTATACTAATCCAATGACCTATTATGATATATGTGTGGAAAGCCCTGAATGTCTAGTTTCACCTACAAATGGTCTCGTTAATTTTTAACGGCGGGAGGCGAAGCCGTACACTCCGCCGTACGGACTGCCGAGGGTTTTTGAGTTTTCCAGCCTCCCAACTTTTTCATATCTTCATTCTTCCTCACTTTCAATTCAGGTGTTAACCCCATAAACAGCCCATAACTCAGCTATAATTCATCATAATTATTCAATCAACATATCAAAATTAAGAAATTGGACCGCTATCAATCCTTCAAGAATCAAAAAGTCAAGTAAGAATTTAGAACCTCTACCTCTTACTATGAATGATTTTGGTTGAGTTTGTAGCTGGAACTTGAGTGAATCTCAAAGTTGGGTGGAGTTGGGTGAGTGGAAAAAAAAAAAAAAAGAGAGAGCTGAAGTGAGTTCTAAGTTACGTAGAAGGGGGTCTGAATCAGAGGAGGAGAGAGTGTTATATAGGCATGAGTGGGAGTTAACTTGGAAGGTTTTGATTGGTCTCAAAACATAAGGCTGAGTTTCAGCCAGCCTTACTCTCCACGTTGCCCTCTTTGTGTGGTAGAATTGCTCTCCACGTCGCCTAAAGTGGGACTAGCTTCCAGTATATTCTGAAAATGAAGTCGGAACTCGTATTCTTTATAAAATCGGAACTCGTGAACATCCCCATATGAAATCGGAACTCGGGGGCGCGTATCCAGTTTATTTGAAACTTGAAAGTAATGCCTGATGTGAAGCCAAGCACTTAAAGTCGGAAGTCGTGAGTTGTAGGACCTCGATCTCGGAACTCGGAAGAATAGATAAATGAGAGCTCTTGGTATTAAACCCGAGATCGGAACTCGTGAAAATTTGACTCGGACCGGGAGACAAGTTCAAAAATCTGATCTCGTGTCCATTTCTGGTCGAGATAAAATCGGACGTCGGAGTGTTAGGTCGGAAATCGGAAAATGCAGCCGGCCCTTAAGCCTTGGAAACGAAGTCGGAATTTGAAACTATGACTAAGGTCGGAAGTCGGAATTTACAAGACAAACTCGGAAATCGGAAATTTCAACATTAAATGAGATCGGAAGTCAGAAATCGGACGTTACATAAATCATTCTTGCATACGTGAATCTTATGAGCATAACATATATATGTTTACAACATTCACTTGTTTCTGCCAAAATTTTGATAGCATAACGAATCAGGTCTGCTTCCCCATGAATAGTGCCGGCCCTCACATACAAATAAGTCACAATAGTATAATCAATATGACAAAAATGAAATACGTAATAGTGGAAAGGAAAAAAAATGAAGGAAAGAAAGGAAGAGTCGCAAGAGAAGGATCTAGACGGGAAAAAGGAGGAGGAGAGGGGTCTAGGATGCACAATATCACTTATGGTGCATCGTGGTCCTTTTTTTTTTTTGTACAAACACTTCTAAAAATTTTCTAATAATTTTAATTCTTTTATTACTATATTCCTAAAAGTAATTAAAGGAAATACCCAAAACATAAGCTATGAAAATTTTTACAAGTTTTTGGTTGCTAAAATTTTATCTTAAACAGGCATTTTTTTTTGGTAGGATATTACAATATTTCTATTGAATGAACAAGTAGATCCAAGGTGAACATTGTAAGCTCCAATGCTCTTCAGAAACCATCTCATGTTTCTAACCATCTTAAGCTTTAAGGTTTTGATGAGCAGCAAATCTAGTTTTAAGGAAATCTCTTGTCTTCTAATGATTTGTCCTAAAACAAAATACATTCCTTTGTGAGTAAGATCTTTCAACTCGTACTTACAACTATCTTCGAACTAAGCAAAGCATTTTATTCCATAGCATTTCTTCATAATTTATATCTTTGTAATTTATAGCCATCATGTCTTCTTCAGAATGTTAATTTGTCCATAAGGGTGTTCATTAGAAAGATGCTTCTCATCAAGTGTCTCACTTTCAAAGCTTCTTCAACATGTTTTTGTGATATATTTCAAAAAGTCAAATGTGTTTTGACAAGATCCAAAAGAAGCTCTAACAAGTCTGAAAAGTTAGTGAACCCTTCAACGGATACTTTCCTTCTTCTTTATCACTTCTATGTGTTGAAGAAGAAAGCTACATTTTCTCTTTCCGTCCTAGACTAGTGGATCAGAGGCACAAGGCTCAAGATCGAAAAGCTTCAATGGTTACATTTTGAAGTCTATATAAAGCTGGAAATCGATGATGAATTGTTAGACTATTTGAATCCTTTATACGCTGAAAAGGCTTTCATTCTCCATCCTTCTCAACCTTCTCAACCTTATGAAACATCATAAAGTTAATCATTGTCACTTCTGCTTGAAGAAAATTTTCTCTACAACATTGTAATAGCTAACACTCTCTTGTTGAGAAGTTAGAGAAGTCTTACACACTATATATCCTATATCAAACTCTAAAAAGAGATTTAGTGTGGGTGTTAAAACACAAACCAATATATCAACCTGTTGTAACCAGACATAATAGTGGTCAGTGTGAGCTTGAACAGGCTAGGAAAAATACTACTTGTGTAGCTTGAAGAGGCTAGGACAAATACTACTTGGTTGTACAAGCTTGGAGAGGCTTGAGAAAGACTACTCGATTGTATAAGCTTGGAGAGGCTTGGAAAAAGAACACTCATGGTATAAAAATTCTCAACAAAGAGTTAGGGACTGGACGTAGGCACTTGGTTGGCCAAGCCAATATAAACTCTACTATGTGATCTCTTTATCCTTTCTATTTCATTAATTGTCTTCACTTAGTATATAACTCTGTGTGTTTATTATGATCCTACTCAAACATTTTGAAAGCTAAACAACATTTATCTCTAACCAAATTGCTTCCGCATTCTAAGTCTTGGACTGGAGAAAGTTGCTTTTTCAAAAATTTTCAGGTATAAGTTCTTATCTAAAACATAATTCAACCCCTCTTCTCGTGCTACCTTTTTCAACAAACATCACATCTAAAATAATTATGTAATTAAGAAACTAGATAAATAATCCATACTCACAAGAAATACTCACTATCAATTGGTTTGGGTTTCATTTGCACCCTAAACAAAGGAATTAGTTACACATCGTAAAGAAATCAAACACAAGATGGAGTGAAGAGCCATAGGCGATAAATCCTCCCAAGATGTACAGCAACTCTCCTAAGGTGTATGATGGCTCCTATTTATACTAATCCTAAAAGCCCATAACTATAAGCCTATCAAAGCTCGACAAATTACAAAGAAAAGAAAAATCAACATTACAAGGCATGTAGCTCTAAATCTGGTGCTCTAGCACCAACTTTTTGCCACCATGTATAAAGTTACTAGTGTACTAAAATTTTGAGAACTTTTGTCTTCTGACTTGAGTGTAATATTTCACCCCTAACATTTTTGAAATGGGTTTCAACGTCTCCATGAAAGTTGTAAATTTTTTCTGAGCTTTCTAAAACCATATGATACAGCTCAATACAAATGTTGTAGCTTAAATTTTTCCCAAATTACAACATCAACATGCATTCTAACTTGGCTTTCTCACTTAATTTCATTTCTTCTTGATATTGTACATTTGAAACACAATCAGATGTCATAAATGAGAAATACCAATGATTGGAACATAAAATAATAAATCTAAGAGCTGAACAAAATCACTAATATTCACCATACAAAAAGGTATCCAAAATATAATCCAATTATAATTGTTGAACAAGCAACTCAAGCATACTACGTAGCTTATCTGTAAACCATAAGGGGTAAGACATATTGGTAGGTTGTCATGGCATTGAGCCTAGGAGAAAATGTGGATAACCCATAGAAATTGGAGGTTGCTTACTAAGATAAAAACATGTCATCTGTCAATAACATACTTTATAATGGTCTACTTTTGAATTAGGTAGGCAATGAAAGAGCTTCAAAGGTCATGGTGGACTATAATAATGAAAACATAAATGTGGATGATAACCAAGAGGAAAAGGATGAATAACAACCAAATTTTAGTTAAGATGATTATACTTAAGAAACTCAAGATGAATTAGATTTTAGTGAAAATGATTAATTTCATATTTATGCTTGTAAGTTATTCATTATGTTTTGGTTATCCATTTTAGAGTTGTTGATTCAATTTATGATATTATTATAGTGGTTGATTTACACACTACTATTATTTTGACATTATGTTAGAATTTTTTCTTTAGATGTTAGGGTTTGGAGGGTTTGGTTGAGGAAAAGGGATGGATAAATAAAAAGATATGCTTTAATTTTTCATCCCATGTTATTGTCAACTAATACAAGTCTTAATAGATTATATGTCTCCAAAATTGATTCTTGCCTTCTGCAGAGGCTATTCATGACAATATTGCAATAATAAAGTGTCATGATCATCCTTATATATCTTGAAAGAAGTACAAACTTTCTATTGTTGTCTGATACATGGTTTTAATGTGTTCCATGTAATTAACATGATTCTTCGTTAATGTTCATTTTATTTGTTACATTAGCTAACTACTTGTTCTAAAAATATTGTAAAAAAAAATTTTTTCTGACCACTTAATTTGCATTTGGGTAGAATCAACTTAGAAAAGCGTAGTGCAACTTATTTGAAGAGTTTACTCAATGATGCTCCCAAGCATAACCAAAAACCACCTCTGAGAAAAGTTGATGTGTGGTATGGATTGTACACCCATTGGAGAAGCAGTGAATTCAAAGAGAAATTTGCAAAAGCTAAAGAAAATTGTGCTTTAGATTGTGGTGGTTTTGGATTTGCACAGCATACTTGAAGTTCCATCACATTTTCATAACATAAGCACCATAGAGTGAAAAACTTCATTATTTTTTTTTCCAAATCTTAATAGTGAAGTTAATTAATGTATTGAAAGCATGAATTACTATTTTGAACTTCACAGGTGGTAAAGACTGGTGTAGCTTCAAATATAAAACAATTGTTCAAGAATACTCATTTCAGCAAGAAGAGTAAAGATTGGGTTCATGATAAAGCTAAACATATTGCTATAAGTTTGGTCACAAAATTTGATGCTTTAAATTAATTATATTTGTTATGGGCAATCTAAATTCGACCGAGTTCTTAATAAGCTTCGAGTTAGGCTACACAAGCCCAAATTGGAATGCCACGTTATTTATCCTCCTATTCAAATGGTGGAAGCAAAGTTCATGGGATTCAGTACTCAACTATCCTTTGTTCAATTACTCTCAACCTCCGAGATAAGGGAAGAGTCATTCGTGGGAAGCAATTACCATGAAAAACGGAGTAAAACTCGAACTCCCTCAAACCTAAACTGTCTATATAATAAGTTATGAGTCGATAGGTCTGGTAAGTTTTCTCATCCAATTTAACTTAGTACCTTTCGTTCCACTCTTGATTCAATCATTAGAGTCCTTATAAGTACACCCCCTAAATTTGGTACATGAGAAGTGGATTGACAACACCTTTATTGCCACCTTGGAGATTATATGTAATTCTAATTCTTCGATCCTTGTTTACAACGATATTCTTCCAAATAATTCATTAATGGTGTTATGTTTCATGATGGTGAATTGTCCTTAAATTAATAAAATGGTGGTGTTATATTTTGTTTGTATTGCACACAATTCCCCTTTTATGTTTGTATTTGAGTTAGATGTGTTAAGATACAAGAATGGGTGATATAAAAGCTAAAAATGTTAGATGGATCATTTGTCAAGTAGTAACTCATTCTCGAGCTAATCATGTTTTTGGTATTTTGTAGGTTTCGTTTGCTGTGTGTTGTTAGAATTGTAGGTTCATTGTCAATATCACGTGTCTTGAGTTACTTTCTTTTCCTAAGTGTATTATATTTTAGAGTAAATAATACTAAGTACCCTTGAGGTTTTGAGACATTACACTCCACCAATTCTCATGCAAAAAAAAACACTCGACCCCATTTTTATGTGCAAAGTACAATTCATCCCATGGGTTCTGGAGCTAACTTCTCTCCCCTAATCATGGTTGGACTCATTAATGAAACACCCCCACAAACCTTGACCCATTTCTTCTACCTTGGATTATCAGCAACATTTCATGACAGAAGAGAAATAGTAACTCTTTACTTTTACTCTTAGTAACTCTTTTATTGCTAAACAACTAAACTAGAGAATGAAGGCATGATCCTGCACAACAGACCCAAATTCCCAACAACCGCCATCAACTCCTGCCTACTCCACTGAGGCCCCTCTCTTCCTAGGTAGCTATTCCTAGTCCTAGCACTAGCAATCCCCACCCTTTTTTTCCCCCTTTCTTCATTCGTGGTATCATATTATATCATATCAATGAATTTCTTTTTATAATTTTTTATAACATGGGATGACATCAGATTAATTGAAAAGATGATAATTGGAGGATATTTCGCATTGGGTTTTCACGGATTATTGCTAATCGTATGGTTGTTTCTATTTTTTGTTCGTTTTAGTTTGTGAAGGGAGCCACTGGAATTAATTACATAGATCTATTTGTTGATTTGTTCATTTTAGTCTCAGTGCTCGGTGATGTGTGAATGGTGGAATGGAGAGTATCCAATAGAAATGAGGATGAAGATGTGAGTAGCAGAAGAAGTGGGTGTGCGATATCTATATGTTTCAAATGTAAGGATCAAAGAAAATTTTACGAAGATGAATATAGCTTATGGCCTCAATGGACTTATTTCAAGGGATCTTAACAATTTTTTTTCTTAAATATTCATATCTAAATCAAGGTTAAAGTGGGACCACTCTTTTAGTGACAAACGCATATGGGGTGGAGTGTTTATTTTGTATGAGAATGGAGTGGAGTGCAATATCTCAAAACCTCAAGGTTGCTTAGTGTTATTTACTCTATATTTTAAATATTGGATTAAATATTCAGGTACAACAACTTGAAATTTTTAATTGATGTTATGACTATTCTGGTTTGAGAGAATTGCAATAGCTTACCGTCAAATATATTGTTGGAGTTTTAGGAGTTACAACTTTAATATTTGTATATCGTTATATCATAAGCTATATGTTTGTTTTTTTTTAGGAGATAATTGATTATTCATCACAAGGCGCATTCTAGTAACAATGTTGTTGAGAGGTCTTCTAAGATTCCAAAACCAACTACACAATTAGAGTTAGAATTATGGGCTAAGACCATTGGTGGAGAGAAGCAAGGACAAATATATGGAGTTGGTCCACAATCGTTGTTGGTCATCATCCCACCACATGTCTATATCCTTATCCATGCAGATGATGTCATTAATTGACACTCCAAAAATTCAAGAGCAATTGAGATCTTTAGTTATAGCTGTAACATCTAAACTGTGAGCTCAAGTTGAAATAGAGTAATGTAAGAAAGAGCGAGTTTTTTCTCGAGTTTGATCGCTTTCTATTTGCGTCACAGCCTCTTTAATCATTTGCTTTTGCATGCCCCTATTGACAACAACAATGTTGGTTCTGGAGATTAGGTTTTCATGTACTATACAATTAGCACATGTACCCTTTCATGACAACGCTAATGTTATTACTCATAATGAGCTGCTATATGATTAGAACCTATGCCTTTTTTATGTCAAAGATGTTTGTATTGATCATGACTGATAGTTTGTGTTTGATAGCGAAGATGTTTATGCAAATATTCACTATTGGATTATCTATGGATGATAAAAATGTTTGTGATACTTGATTATGTAATTTCAATATTTGAATTTTGTTTTATTCTGGTTCCATATGGTTTTATTTCTTTCTAATAGTACGAAACGTTTAGGGTTTATAATAGGTTCAAAGTTAATAGGTTGGGAATTATTTTCAAAGAAGTATATTTAAGGTTTAGCGTTTAGGAGAAGGTGTGTTTGTTTCAGCTTTTTCTTTGATAGAAAGTGATTTTTTAACTACTAAAATAAAAATAGCTTTTTTTTTTTCAAATTTTTAGTAGAAGTTAACATAAATAGCTTCTCTAAAAATAATTGTTTTTTGTAAAAAAAATAACTTTTTTCGTCAAAATAAGTTGAACCAAATACACCTTTAATTTATTAGTGGCTAAACCCTAAATAGATTTCTAATTACAAAAAATAAAACAAAAATAAGGTCAAAAATAGAAAAGTGGTCAAAGCAATACTAAAACACTCTTCTTTATGCCGAGAATGATCCCAATAAGGCAAAACCAAATTGCTACGTTGACGCTCTCGTCTTCAACTTTCCATTGATATATAATATTAATTATTTTGACACTTGGACCAAAGATTATGACCAATTAAATCTCAGCCAAGTGTTTGAGATTTTTTCAATCAATTCAAGCCAAACATTCTTTAGTAACATGTTGCACATGAGCTGATTGTCACCTATTAGTTATCCACTGATGACCACTAGCTATCGTCTATCAGCTATTATAGTTCTTTTATGTTTACCAAAATGCCTTTTTCACAGAAAATTAAGCAAACAAGGCAGCAGTCCAAGTTATGATGAAGCTAAACTAAGAAAAGAAACTCAATGGCAGGAGGTCCAAGCCCTTCCTTACGTCTTGGACTGTCTCTTTCATAGCTGACATGAGAGTTGATCCAAATGGACAGCGGAGAGAAATATCATTTGTGGTAAATAGAAAATACAGGAAGTGGCTAAGACTAAGAAGATTCTCTCAGCCATTGCTCGTGTGAACTGTTATTTGCTTCGTCAATATTACATTATTGCATGTGTTGCTAAGGCGTGAGACATCTATGCATCAAACTATTCAGATCGAGCGAATGAGATTTATGTATAAATCCTGGATTTTAGTCATAATATTGATTTCAAATATGTCAACCAAATTTAGGAAATATCTTAAGAAAATATAATTTTTTTGGCTTTGTAGACTTTGAATTTTAACTCTAAATGTGCCAAAATATCCTTCGACTCGATATGAGCAAGAATTGTTATAACTAATTGCTTGTCATTTTAAGTTTTACCTGTTGAGCTTTTTAAAATTAAAGGCAATAGTTATTCAATGTCATAAATAATATTTATCTTCAAAACATTCATGAAATATATACGTACCAGGTTATTATGTGCATGTATCTATTCTCTTAGAATAAAAAAAACGGCATTCTTTATTGAAAATTAACATCTATAGATTTATTATATTCTTAAATGATATTTTGTGAAATTTCAATGCGCACTGCTATGATATATGCATTCTTAATTACTGAAAATGAAAATTGCTAGAACGAATCACGTAACTTGTTAAATTTAACAGCCAGTGAACTGTTGTATCATGTTAGGAGGCAAGAGGCATATATAACGAGCACCATCATAGCATTTTCGTCAATTTTTTCTTCCCCTAACCAGAGTCCACATTTGTTTCATCGTAGTCGTCCATCTTATTCACCTGTATCTATATTTGTACATATTAGTAAAGTTACTTCTGAGAAGTACTTATTAAATGCATAGATTCACCGATGGTATATATTATTATTATTATTATTGTTGTAATTAGTGTTAACATTGAATGCATATGTGAGCGTATTAAAAAAACAGACTTTATGTTTTTGTATACCTCGTTTTTGAACTGGTGCATGCACTGTGAATGAATCGCCATGCCATCAAGGCTCAAATGATAGAAGAGAAACTATTAAATGAAAGTAATAATTATACTATCTGAAATAATAAATGGATACCAAATATTTTAGTACAAAAATCCTGCATTACAAGGCTAAAATGGTATAAAAGTTTTATCTTACCAATAAAATTGAACGCCAGCCCTGCACATTCAACTCTTTGAATTTTTCCTCTCCGAATAATTAATTAATATTTATTTATGAAAGAGGCAAAATTGATTGTATTGTCATATTATATTATTAGAATATTTTATACTTAATATTGTATTTATTTCTTACTTCTTAACATTTGTTTTGGTTAATCGTGACCTCTACATCAGTGTCCTCTAAATAAATAAATTACATATGAGATAATTTTAATGGATTACACAACTGTAAACACTTTAAGGATATAAAAGAATAAAAAAATCCAAAACGAGAAAAGAAAAATTAAAATGAATAGATTTCTTATAATGCACTCCTGTTATGGTGAATATGATTTACATAAATTTCCAAACATTTTCGATTGCTCAATACTCGAAAAGTTATTATTATCATAGCATAAGAGTTCATCCCTCACTGATTACCTTCCAAAGATACAAATGACAATATGCGATATTATCAAATACCAAAATCTTATGCAAGCTTGTTCGTCATAATAAAAACCAACGTTATATCAAATAATAGACAAGAAAATTGAACAACAATGGCTTCCTTTCTCCCTTCCCCAGACCCTGGTGCCAACATCACTGTCACCAAAGAAGAATTCAACCTCTTTCACAGCATTGATCGCCAGCTCTTCACCCGTTTGGTAGTGAGTCTTGGCCGCGACACGAGCCAATCCACTCATGTCATGGCCTTCATCATGTGGCTTGAGAAGAAGTGTAAGGATTTCAAGATAGTGGCAAACCTGCTCAACTGGCCTGACAACTTGCTGAATGATCTTGCAGACGAGGCTGTCTTGGCCTTGAATTGCATGGAGAGTTCCCAATTCCCTTATTCTCGTGATAAGGTCTTGCCTTTGATCCACAACATCAGCCGTGGCACTATGACCCTCCAGTACTTCCATGAGAACCGCATCGAAATCATCCCTGCAGTCACCAAGTACCTCAACGATGTCTGCATCAGAGCCTTCACGGACATAGTGCAGCATGTGCAATATGAGAGAGCAATGAAGCAGCAAAATTATAATGTTGCAAATTATTATGGGACAATGCAAAATGCTTTTATGCCGCCAGTGTTGTACTATGCTCCTGCTTCTGGGGTTGCAGTTGTACCTCAACAGATTGCGGTGCCTGTAGCACAATGGCATGAAGGAAGTTCGACCCCTTGGGTTGGTAGTCGTACCAGTACTGGTACTGGTGCCGATTCTTATGATGCTGCAAGTAGAAATGATAATCAAGAATTCAAAGAGATTTTGAACAAGATACAGCTGAGTGCTGCTGCTAGTGCCAGTGAGATGAAAGATGTGCCTGCAGATGATAGGACTATATTCATGACATTTTCGAAAGGGTACCCTATTTCCGAGTCCGAAGTTCGAGAATTTTTTGCAAGGTTCTTATACTATCGTCTACGCTCTTTTACAAGAAAAATTATTATTTACTCTGACAGTCATATGTCAAGCTACTTAGATTTATTAGGGTTAACTTCGGTTTGTCACATTGGGTTTGAATTGTTTTCATTGCATGTGACACCACGTGGTTTTGACTATGACGTTGTTGCCCACTGCGATTAGCTAGCTTTGTTAGCGCAAAGCTTCCTTTGGAATCATTCGATTAAATCCAAAAGGTGACTAGCACTTTATTATTTTGAATAGTTTAGATGATTCTAGTGATAAATTATTTGTAGGATACTAACACAACTTCTCAAAGATATATGTGTGGTATAAAATGATAAACGTTATTTATATCAATTTTTTAGGACACCTTTCAAGCAATACCTTAAACTATCTTTTAAATAATAGTTGAGAGTAGGCTTCAATTTTTCTCAACCAAAATTTAAGAAAATATACGTCTCAATAGGTGCTACGAGTAACATAACTCATATAAAATTAGGCAAACAAATAGCAGTGAAAAGATATATATAGATAAAACCACATGAGTAAAACTCAAGGTAACCAAAAGATAACTTTATCTGGGTCATGGAATAAAATTACTCACAGCAATTTTAAATTTATGTATCGACAATTGCATATGGACAATTTACTTTATGTAATTATTCGTTAATATGACACACCTGAATTAGCTAGATGCAAATTTAATAAGTTGATAAGTGACTAGTTAGACTCAATTAGAGTTATGATTGTAGATGTATAAATTGTGTTGCTATTGTAAACTTGAAAAAAGTTGCTATTCACGCTATTCCATGTAGCATAGACTCTTCAGGGTCATGTCATTTTCACCATTAAAATCATATTAGCATTTCAAAATAAAAGGACAATCAATGGTTGGACTGGACAAGTTGATATAATACGACGGTTTTGTGATGGTAGAACTAATGAAGTTCGAGTTTTCTACTAATGGAACTAGAAACAGAAGGCTAGCTTTGTAATAATGGAACTAATTATAAGATAAACTTGAATACCGCGGGTAACATAAAGCCCAGAACTCCGAGGGACAAACAAAATTTAACACAATTAAATTGGCAGTACAGAAATAAAATGTTGTATTCTAAATGACTAGTAGATATGAACATTTCCTTTTAGCAAAATTTACGATATTATCATTTCGTAGACAGTTATCTTAGTTCATAACCTTCTTTCTGATATTCATTGCTGATTTTTGTCACATTCTCTATCATGTTAGTATTTTCTTGTTTTATCTTCTTTCATGTTTTAACTTAGTTTTACTGTCAAACAGGACACATGGAGATATCATTGAAGCGATTCATATGCAAGATGTGCAACCGACGGAGCAACCGTTGTTTGCTCGCATGGTGGTTCGCCCCGAGGCCATGAATATGATTGATTCCTTCCTTGAAGGTACAGGTAGAGTGAAATTTGCCATCAATGGCAAGCATGTTTGGGCTAGAAGATATGTTCGCAAGGGTAACAAGTCACCAAAGGCAACATCCCCAGTTACTTCTGGACCACCTTCACCATCTGCAGCAGGGACATCATATTGATACAGTCTCTTGAAATATGTTATATTGCTTTGCTGAGTAATCATTATAGTTTGTGGGTCAATCTTGGTCTTTCTTTGAGTGTCCAAGTCAAGACAATTGAACTATGGGGGTTTTATATCAGGCATACAGCAGCTTTTGAAATAAAATTTGGACATACTGTTTGTAAAATTATTAGACTTCTTGAACTTTACAAGTCATCGTGCTTAACTTTTGTATGCTGTTGGATATGGTTGATTTTAATTTTTTTAATTTAATTTTATTGATTATTTGTTAGATTTATCTAATTTTGATTATATATGCATGCTTGCGGCGGTGGTATACATGTTAGTCTTGGACGCGAAACAGCATGACCTGAAACATTTATAACGAAGACAAAGATATTCATAGTGTACAACATACGAAAATTGCGGTATTGTTCGGCATTTGATTTTGAGGTAAAACATGACACTTGCAGGAAAGTAAAAGCAAGGGAAAGCTACCATCTTTCAAAGTAAAATCCTATTTTCTTACACGAATGATTTAAACTTAGTTTATTCCTTTAGTTTTCAAAAGATTTGGTCTTCAATTTAGTTAATTAATAATGTATCATTTTACTTCATTAAAAATCAATGACATGTATTTCCTGGATAATTATCATCGATTTAGTCACCAATTAGACAAAATCTCTTAATTAGTCCCTAAATCAGAACATAATTACACTTATTAATTTCTGTACTTCTAACAAATAATGATTAATTCTTTTGGTACATTAGTGGTATTGAAATTTAAACCTATAATTTCATATAAATTATCCAAACCTTTTATTACTAGATCATTTCTAATGACTTAAATAAGGACGAATTTAAGGATAAGAACACCGATATTTTTCTCATAGAAGTTTTTATATAATTTAAAACAAAAACACTCTTATAGAAGGAGTAAACTGGTGTCAGAAGTTTTTCAAGAAGGAAAATGATGACCTTTTAACATTAAGGAATTAATTGTGATAAACTATTTTTTTTACACAAATATTTAATTATATTTTATTGCTATGTCATTAAAGTGTTTGATTCTTATAAAATTATCTTAAAAGTTATGCATATAATATTATATGAAATTGGTTGATAATACAAAATATTTTATGCTAATAGTGTATCAAAATCAATCTTAAAATTAAAAAGATAAAAAATAGAGATTTACTCTTCATTTAATTAATACAACCTAATTATCTGTCATGAGTGTTTCTTTGGTTAAAAGTTTTATACATAGTCAGTAGCCATTCAGTCTCAATGAATGTTTTATGTGCTTTCATTTTTCTTTTATCTTGAGTGACTTTATAAGAATATAAGAAGTTTTCTTGCAATATTGTTCAATGATTTTGTAGTGTTTTTGTTCCATCCCAATCTTCGGCAATTATTGATTTAATTTTACGTCTTAGTTAATTTGTAGTTATATATTTTTCTTTTTATCTATATCTACTATGTTAAATAATGACTTATTTTTTCCTACTCCCTCTTAAAGAATGATATATCTTTCTTAACTTCTTTCTTTTGTAATTTCAAATTCAAGTTTTCTTTTGATCTAATTATGCATAACCTCCTTTTTAGTTTTAAACATTATATTATTCTATTTTACACTTATTTATATTCTAACTGAATTTAAAGAAACATGTACAATGCGGGGATACTCACTAGTTTCTAATAGCAGCAAGGATTAGGCCATGCAATATGATTGCTGTTGCCACAACTATCACGTGGTTAATTTGCAACAGTTATGAAGAACAAAGGACAGGAAAACAGAAAACAGCTAATACAGGACTAAAATTGGAACAAAGGTAGTAACATCTCTGTAATTTATCTCCAATAGGATATCTGAATGAGATTGAACTTGGAAATTAGAACTCTTGATTTCATATTTGCATCTTGCTTCAACGTGTCTATATTCTGCATTGCACAAAAGAAGTTTGAAATTAAGGAATGAAATTTAAATGTTGAGTATTTAATAACTTCAATTTATTTTTTTAATGCACTATATAGACATGCGAATTCATTTAGAAGATTGAGTGACTTTAGAAACAATAACGTAAATATTAGCTAAATTAAAATGTAGTTATTTATTTATTTGTTTTTATTAACATGGTTACTTTATTTGTAAAGAAATTATCCTAGTTTATATGAACACGTATTTGTCAAAGCTATGTCAGCCGATCTTTTTCAAATTATAAGCGAATGTTTTATTAGATTTTTTGGTGAAGACATGTTTTATTAGCTTAGTCTTTAGTTTTTTTTTTCCCAAAAATTTTTTAATAAAATTTTAGTTATAATTAAGCTTCTTATAGCATATAATAAGCTAATATATATGAATTTGCACTAAATCTAGCTAGGGATTAATTAGAGAGAAGAGATTATGAGTGATAGAACCGTAGAAATTCATAATTTGAAATAATAATATGAAGTATAAAACTAATTTTCCATTTCTTTCTCACACGAATTCGGTTCTCAAAGGCAAGTTATCATGACTTCATACATTAGATACAAGGGAAAAGAAAGCGAGAAAGCCTAATAGAAAATTGAATCTATGTCAATTTCTACTCCTTGTAAGAAGTAGTCTTCAAGTTGGCAGTGCTAGGAATTTTAGCATATGCAGCGGAAGTAAAATAAATAAAAATAAAAATAAAAAAAATTAAATTCCTTTAAGCGCCGATGATCCCCTTGATGTGGTTTAGAATTCAAAGAAATTAGTTTCAGAACATACCTTCCAAATGGGCAATGACTATTATGTGTAATCCTTGAATTAGACACACAAGTGTCCATCCTTCAATGGTGATCCACACCAGGAAAATCTTGTAACTCCAACTACCTCTATGAGCGAAACTCAAGTCTTACTTTCTCTCTCTATATGTGGCTTGCTTCAATGTATAGCTTGTTTAGAGAACACCTTCTCTACTATATAATTTCATGGTCTTATTCCAAAAGCACTTAAAACAGATTTCAGTTTTTTTTTTTTATCTCATAAATGATTTTTTTTTATCATCAAAAAAAAGATTTTGAAAACTGATTGTGTCTAGTACCAAAAAGGATAATATTGTTATCCAAATCCGTTTAAACATGTGATTGATATTTGGACACAATTCTAATTGACAGTTCATGTTTTACCTTAATAAGGTTGATTTCATATCAATAAGCTATAGCTCATGTAACACCTTAATAAATACATACTACGCTTAAGTCGTATTACAGCATTTTATTAATTATTACTTATACTCGTGGAAAACTAAACTTCATTTATAAATTAAGTTACGTGGAAAATATGGTAAATTTTTTTTTTGAAATACATTGTCACTTTGCAGCGTTTTGGAAAGTAATGCCTTGAGCGAGAAGATAGATATAATAAAAAAGTGTATCGCGTGAGAGTCCGAAACACAATATCATAAAATATGAGAAAGGTAAATAAATAATAATTTACAAATACATTGCATTATATAGCTAATCATTACATCCATATGGGTTCATAATATATATACATATATATATATATATATATATATATATATATATATATAAACATTACATCGAAGGAGGCTCATGGTTGTGCCATGACCCAAATACTAGATACTAAATACAAACTTAAAATGATATAGTTCGCACAAAAAGGAATATATAAAGGTGCAAAGCGATGGTAGCTATAAGTCCAAAACAGCATCATCTGGCATCCTCCATCATACATCCACTTATAGTGTAGGGGATCCATCCTCCACTCCACTGGATATGCCATAGGATTCTGGTGACGATATAGAAAAATAACTAGAGTACTGAGAAATATGATTTCTCAGTAGGACTTGAACCCGACACTAAAGTGTCATCGTCATCATCATCATCCCAGTTACTTCGATTTTATAAATGAAAATAGTGAGCATTCATAGGGTCCAATTCTTGGATTTTCGAAAACATAATTATCCGAAGCGGATTCAATTTTAAATATGCATTCTCAGTATAATAACAACATCATGGTATACATAAGAGCTTATCTAACAATTCGCATTATGCATGAACATCTTAAGAGTTTCATTCTTTACTTGGTTTCTAACCGAAATCCCTTTCTTTTCTTAACTTGACTTCATCTTAAGTCTTTTTCACCCACAAATATAAGTGGTAATGAGCTTATACTATGGCCATCGCCACCATAAACTTTCGGTAGTTACACTAGCTGGGTCAATGTCATGTCTCATGTAAGCCCTATCCCCTGTATTCACATTAGCTAGGTCTATGCCATGCCTCATGCGAGTCATGGGTGGAGGTGTTTTCTTATTACAGACCACCTTCCTTTTCGAAGGATCATACCTTTAGTTTCATATTTTCTTATTAAGGCTTATGATGCAAAAATCATTCTAAGTCCATGAATTTTGTGGAATTTTGGCAGCATAACGGCTAAACTGAAGTTTCCCAAAATTTTGTCAAACAAAGAATCCAATAGCATATATCATCAAGCATCATATCATCATCATATCATCATATCATCATCATCATTCTCATGTTGGTACATAGAGACATACATAACACACATAGTCTTATGAGCTTTAACTTAGTAAATTTGGTGCAAGCTTTTAATTAAATTTGCCTCTTGCGTCAATTCTTTTATTAGGCATGGGGCCAATTTCATCTATTATCTATTTTGAAACTTTTAAGTTGAATTATGAAGGTTTCCAACATCTTAATGTAAGGGTCTTAATGTATTTAAGCTTATTTCTCATTAACCTTTAAACTTAACTATTACGAGTTTTACTTTTACAGTGGGGCAGTAACTTTAGAAATTTGCCATAATTTCATCTTTTACTCTTTTGATTTGAATTTTTGGTATGATTATACTTCTCTGAGTCTATTTTTAAACAAAATAAATCCCACTCAAAAATTCATTTTGTAACTTGAGATATGCATATTTTATTCTGACTGCTCAGTGTAACACCCTCTATCATATAAGCCATGCTCGAGTCATGGAATTACATAAAAAGGTTGTCACAGTGCTGAAAAATTCTTTAAAATAGGGAAAATATAATACATGGCCCTTTAATTGTCCACTTTATTACTAACTACTAAACTCTAATACATAGAGAATAAAATAATTTACACTTTAAAAGCAAATTGTGACCGACAGAGGAAACAGTGTGTACTTCTGACTAATCATTAGCTAGCTTCGATGGTCTCTTGATTTGGCTAGCGCCTGAGTCGTGCTCAATGAGCGACCCTGCATTCCGTCTTGCACTGGATGTCCAACTTAGGTACTGGAATATTTACGGAAAAGAAGAACATACAAGCAGGCAGTGAGAACCTAGGGTTCTCAGTAGGTAAATTTGAACAAAACTTATGATGTCATCATAAACATTCTAGCCGCTTCGGTTTATTATGAAAATATGAGCATGTATAAACAAATGGTGGTTCAATTTTAAGTTGAAAATATGTTTCTCGAAGTGAGTTATATTTTAACCATCACTTACCATATTATATTACAGACATAGAAATATGATTAGTATAATATGCTTCAACCAGAATCATGATGATAATAATATGAGTTAATGAGATAACTAAGGATGCGCTTATAGATGCTTGTGCTTGACTGTATGCAAGTGCACTTGACTTAATTCATATCTTTCTTTAGCTTGCAACTTGATCTTACTTTTCTGTGCTTGGTCCCCCGGAGGTGAATGGCCTTTCTCACCCTTGGGCAATAGCACCTTTTAGTCCGAGCTCGTACCTATACATGAGTGACGGGTTTACTTTCCCCGACCCTCACACCGGTCTATTCCCACTAATCTGGTCGAGGGCTGGCCCAAGTCTTAGACAGTACCACTCTGACCCACGCTAGCTGGGTCTATGCCATGCCTGGCGTGGTAGCTTAGTACGTCCCTCTTGAAAGTTCTTATCATCTTTCCTTTCCATATCTTATCATGCGTACAGATGCTTTGTGCATACATGAATATGCCTCATGTCTTATTTCTCATATCATATTCTAATTATGCTTGCATGCATGGCATACATGAACATATCATGTGAATGTAATATATTCAAGGTATAATCTCTCATAGCATAAGCTCTCATAACTCATATCATGCCTAAAATTCATCCTTATATATAAACATTCCTAGTTTCATAGACTTCTGCCGCAAAATCGACAGCATAACGGATCAGTTCCGTCTCCCCATGAATAGTGCCAGTTCTCACAGACAATTCAATCATAGCAATATAATCAATGTAACACACACACATATATATATATATATATACATCAATATAGAACTGGCAATCCTCAGTTCAAACCTTATATGCTCACCAACTCTTGTGAAACTATTACTTCGGCCATTCTACCAATTCTATTCGGTTCTGCCCGAATCTTGTATAATCCACCTTTATCCCTATTCAACTCATTTAAACTTGAATTTTGGATATGCCATAGCTCTATATGTCTACTTTCAAACCTCTTTGGTCCCATATCATTTTGATTTATATAACTCAAGATATTCAAATCTTACTTCAACCTATTCAGTCACTAGCCCGAATTACACCCCTGAAAGTATAAATTCACTAAAAATCGAAACTAAGCTCAAATCATACGAAATTGGTCTCATATTGAAGCTAATAGGACAACCTTTCATTTGCCAAAGTTTCATTCCATTTGCTTAAGTATACCTCGAGTTATAAGTCCTGAAAATTGACCTTCCTGAACTACTCTGTTTTGGCATAGTTTAGTCATAGGGTAACTTCCTCGAATCACTGGGGACAATTGGGACCATAACAAACTTGGAATTTCATATTGGGATGTTCCCCTATGTGTAAGCTTTCTAAAAAAATTAGTTTCACTCAATTTGGAGTTGTATAGGGTGAGTTATACCCTCCTCAAGCCACCCTGCCCGGATGAAAGTCCTGAACCCTAGGTCAAACTTCAAAAATTCGTATCTCTCTCAATACTAATCCGATAACCCTATATGATATATCCATGGAAAGCCCTGAATGTCTACTTTCATCTAAAAATGGCTTCATTGGATTTAACCAGTTGTAGGTGGAGCCGTACACTCCGTCGTACGGACTGCCGTGGAATTCTTCATCCAGACAGCATACTAGTTCTTCTCTCCTTCTAATTTTCTCTTCTAACCATAATTTTAACTCAAGATTTCCTATTAATCCTATCATACACATCCAGTATATCATCAAATAATCATAAAAAGTAATCTTTCATGCATCCTTAGTTTAGAGAAATTAAGATTAGAGATTGAATCCTACCTCTTTGGAGTGTGATCTTGAGTTAAGTGTTGAAGCTTGAATTATTAGGACCTGGCCAAGCTTGAAGGAGTGATGGAGTTGGGTGAGTGGAGAAGAGAAAAGAGAGCTGAAGTGAGGGAGAAGAGAGGGCACAGAAAATGGGTCTGAATGAGAGGAGAAGAAGGTGTTATATAGGCATGAGTGGTAGTTAACTTGGAGGGTTCTGATTGGCCTTAAAACACAAGGCTAAAATTCAGCCAACCTTCCCCTCTTTTGTGACAATTTGCTCTCCACGTCGCCCTCCTTTTCTGATGAAATTGCTCTCAACGTCGCTCTAACAGTGGGACTCGTTTCCAGTATATTCTGAAGATGACATCAGAACTCGTACTCCTTTAAAGTCAGAACTCGTGCACTTCATGAGATGAAATCGGAACTCGTGGATGATTTGGAAACCAGCTCAAAGATCCGAACTCGAGTCCATTCTAATTGAATTCCACTTTAATGCGGGACCTCGTGACATTTTACTCGGAAGTCGGTACTTGCACCATTGTGTTAAACTATAACTTCTGAGGTCGGAAACCATGTACACTATTAAGGTTAGATCGGAACTCGGGTACATTTTCTTTGAGACATGAAGTCGGATATCGTGGAATTACGTCATGTTGTTTGGACTTGAAGTCCAAGTCGGGAGTCAGGAACTGAGGAATTTCGAAAGTTGAAATCGGAGGTCAGAAATTATACTCACTATACTTTAACTCGAATATTAGAACTCGGAAGCCTCTCCAGTTAACTCGAAGCTAGAACATTAAGTCGGAAATCGGAAAGGCCATGAAGTCGGAATTTTGCAAGCCAATTCGGAAGTTGGACAGGACATGAAGTCGGGAATGAAGAACATGCTGGGATAAGGTCGGAAATCGTAAATTGGGCTGAAAAATTGAAGACAAACTCGAAAATCGGAAATTGTTCCATTTCATGTGAACTTCGAGGATGAAGTCGGAAATCATAAAAACTAGTGAACTCGGAACTCGGAACTCGTTGTGGAGGTAAAATGGAATAATTTAGCACAAGGAAAATTGGGATGTTATACTCAGTCTTTATATTCATTCCAGAATAGTGAATTTTAAACTTTATTGGGAGTTTCTCACAAGAAATCTGACAAAACTGTTTTAAGAGGATGTTCCTATATGTCTTATCTTTCTAACAAACTTGGTTCCACTCAAAAATGTTCTGTATAACTCGAGTTATTAAGATTTTATTACATACTACCCGAACAGAAACATATCTGGGGACTGCACACTTTGAAAATTCATATCTCTCTCGTTTTAAGGCCAAATTTTACGTATTTTATATGTATAAAAAGCTCTATGAGTCTATTTTTATTTAAAATTAGTTTTGTTGCACTTGGAGTCATATTGAATGAGTTATTAGTCATGCCATATAGACTACCAAAATTTCCAGCTTCAACAGTTTTGGTTTCCATGAGTTTTCGTGTAAAAACACTATGCCTTTCCCTCAAGTGACCACTTTTCTCATCTAAACCACTTTTATACTTTGAGATCTTGATGAAAATCAATATTTTGAGTTCTAAATAGTTAGGTTCAACATAAAATAAAATGCGCAACCAAAGTCATTTTCCAAGAGAAGAGCAACAATAACAAACAACTTCTTATAATAAAAGCATGACCATGAGGCCTTTAGAGCAAATTCTAAAACCACCTAGCTATAGAAAGCTTAGGAGTTCTAGAGCTTGAAAACAAAAAAGAAAGAGGGGTTAAAGTCACCACCACAAAGATCCTCTTGAAAGCTTCAAGAGTGAAAATAGTTGGAGATGGCCTCCTTCCTTAGAGCTTGAGAGAATATGACTAATATGTGTTTACTTTGATTATCCAAAGACCAAAGAAGGTGGTCCTTGAAGGGCTTATGAGAGTGGTGAAAGGAAATGGAGTAGAATATGGTAAGAAAGTGGGTGGAAGAACAAAGAAATTTTGGAAGAGTAGAAGAGTTAGAATAAGGCTTAGAGAGAAGTGAGAGCTTTTGCTTTGAAGTGAGAGGATGAAAATCACAAATGAGAGAGTAAGAGGGTGTTTTGGGCGCAAATTTGGGGGTAAGGGGCTGATGGGTTTTGCTTCTCCAACAAGCAAACGGAAGTAGATGAGTTTAGCTTCTTTTTCAAGCAAAAGGCTAGGAACCTTGGGGCAAAAAGGTTAGTTATGTTTTCTTGAAGTCTTGGTGCATGCTATAGATTATTTTGTGTTTTCTCAAGGGGTTAAAGGAAGGCACTATTCTTGAGATTTACTTGATGGAGTAAGATTTACCCATGTGGCATGATCCAAGTGATGGATTGCCTTTCTCTTGATCTTACCTAACGTGATGCTACTAATACAAGCCTAGATCCAAGGGTGCAAGATATAGGAGACAAATGGAGGGTTGGATCTTGCTATTGTCTTGGCCGAAATTTTCATTCAATAATGAGGAGAAATTTTTGAATTTTCAAAGCTATTAGAATTACCTATGTTGTTAATTAATTTGCGTGGTTTAATTTCTCTTTAACTGATTTCAGTTAATTACACTTTTAAGACATTTTTCCTCTAAAAGAATTGCTCTTATGAATTATGTATTTAGGATTTAGTAATTAATTTATCTCAATTGATTAAGATAAAACATTTGTCATGTACTTAATTATATTTCTAATTACAGATTAATGAGGTTCGAATAATTAGGATTTAATTAAAACGTTTAGTGCATTATAATTCAATTATTGACTTGACTCAATTTACTAAGCTCTTGCTCATCGAGATTAGCTGATTAGTTCTTCATTAATTGTTAACCTCTCTAATTAGCCAGGATTATTGAGCTAATTAGCTTAGACAAAATTGGGACGCTATAGCTGAAATAGTATCTTTCTTGATCTATATGACAAGGTGTTTGTTGGCATTGATTGGGTCAGGGGTTTTGATCATCCCCTTCTCCATTTTCCCTTAACGCCACTAAAAACTCTTTAGAAGTAATTGGAAAAAAAAAGTTGTATTCACTTTCTATGTACACAATATATTAATGCTGCTGTACTGATACAATTTACACATGTCTTTATGCGTATTGTGTAGAAGCTACTAATGTTTTGCTTCTAACAATGCAACATTTTAGGTCTAAGGCAATGCTTATGAGGCGTTGCCTAAAAATATGAAAACAGTTGCCTTTGATCAAAGGCCACGCTTTCGTACCTAAGGAAACGCTTTCTGGAGGGTGGCCTAAAGAACCGTTACCTTTTCTCTACGGCAATGCTTTTGGGAGGAAAAGACAATGCTATTTGTCACAACACTTCTCAAGCATTGCCTATTCATGACCAAAGGCAAGGCTTGTTGCCAGCCTCTAAGACAATGGTATCCAAGCGTTGCCTCTTCTCGTCATAAAAGCAACACATGATAAGCGTTGCATTTCCTATTAATATAGATAATAGCTTAGTGCTGTCTTTTTTCCTGATAAAAGCAACATACAATAAGCGTTGTCTATTCTCTTAATATAGATAACACTAATCAAACGTTGCCTTTTCTCCTAATAAAAACAACATATGATAAGCGTTGCCTTTTCTTTCAAATTAGGTAACAACATATAAACGTTGTCTTTTTTCTAATTGCAACAACATTACCTATCTTGAAAATGTGACATTTGCTTAAATTTAAACATGGTCTTATTAAACTTGTCACCTTTTATAAGCTATAAAGTACACATTCTAAAAATAAATCAACCTTATTTATATTCAAATTTAATTTTTGTTATTTTAATTTTATATTTAATCAACTTAACTTCATAAATAAAATAAAATCATTGCTATTAATCAATTAAGTAAAAAGGTCATCTCAAGTATATAACAATTAATATGCTTAGCTCCAAATACATATTATCAAGCATTAATTCAAACCAAAATGTATATAAGTAAACAAAATACATTTAGTCATGAAGTTAAACAAAATAATTATATCGATTGCAAGTTTTGTCCTGCATATTCCATCTCCTAGCCTCTTTGGGTTGCATATGCAATATTAGCTCAATCTGCAACATATAATATAGGTAGTAATGAGATAAATGTAAACATAGTTGAAGTAAGTAAATTGTTTATGTAGTTTTATGAATTTACGTGATTGTTAAAAATAACTATCCAATAACATATTAAAATTTCTTTTTTTTTCTAGTAGATTTATTGATGATAAGACTTAGGACTTTCAAGAGAGTAGCTAGCTTACAAAGTCTCAAAACAGAAGCAATATGAAAAAAAATACTAGCATTAGGGGTGTTAAAAAAAAACCACTAAACCAAATCAAACCTTGAACTGATCCAAACCTTCTCATTAGAAATCGAATTTTTCTAAAATAGTTTAAAACTGAACCAGTTTTGTTGGTTCAGATAACCCAACAAATAAAACTAGTTGGTATCCATTTAGTTTAATCTTCTATCAAACTCAAGAAGAGATCTATGAACTGTAACCTCTAGTGATTTTTGCCTCATTTCCATACAATCACAATTCCATACAACTTCAAAATTGAAATTCAAAAAATAAAAATCCTTACAAACACAACCT
This sequence comes from Pterocarpus macrocarpus, assembly GCA_031439585.1. Lineage (NCBI taxonomy): Eukaryota > Viridiplantae > Streptophyta > Magnoliopsida > Fabales > Fabaceae > Pterocarpus > Pterocarpus macrocarpus. The sequence goes on along the minus strand of CM062521.1, from coordinate 24,517,550 downwards.
TCTCTTTTTTTTTTTTTTTGCCTTTTAAATTTTTATTTTCTATTGAGAAACTAGACAAAGAAGAAAAACTATGAAGCATGGCAACAGAGAATAAGAAACAGAGTATTACAACGTAGCTCTAAACATAAATAGGAAATAGAGATACAGTTTTCTCTTTAATCCACAATCAACGAATATAAGGCAAAAACCAAATAGCATCAACACAACCAATATAAAGTAACAAAAAAAAAAAAATTAAAGTCAGAGAGAGAGAGAGCCAGAGATTACTTAAAGACAATTTTTTCAACACATTTCACTTTTTCCTCCTTTATCTAAACCACACACATGCATAGTATGAAAGCAGTAATGAACAGTTCAATGAAAATGCAACTATCATGCAATTAATGAAATGAAGAAAATTAAACTTCTAGTAGCAATGCTTTCCGCTAATTTTCACTATCGAAGTTACATAGATAATGAACCCAATGGTGGTTAGTTTACTTGCTTGAGGAATTAAGCTATATATCATGGAATAATTTAGAAGAGAGAAAATTAAGGCTTTTTGTGGACCATGCTGCACAAGATCCTTTTTTGGCACACTTAATTAACAAGCAAAAAAAGCCATCTCCTATTTAATGATAAGACTCTAACATCTAATTTTGTAATTTCCTTAAAAAGTCTTCACTTAACTTGCTAAGATTTAAGATAAAGAAGCACTATTTCATCCTAGTGCAAATATCCAAATAACCATTGTTGTTAATAAGATCCTAAATAGAAGCATTCATGAAATCCAGTAGAGGTTTTGACTATAACATAAACTTAGAGAAAAGCATAAAGCTCACATATTTCCTACCAAACTTAACATAAGGCTATACATAATGACAACTTAAAAGGCATCATGTGTAACATCCTCAATTTCATACCTTGCTAAATTACCACAGCAACCCTGAGTAATTAGGCACTTAATGAGAAATTATGAGATTAAGGCTTAATTAAGAGATTAATGAAGTGATTATGAGCTAATTATGAGGAGAAAAATCAAGAGAATGCTTAATCGAGATTAGATAATGATACATGCTCAGGAAGGTAATTTGGTTATTTCAACACTGGAAAAGAGTTGTTTCTAGCAAGTTGGTTCTGCCTTGGAGATCAAGCAAACCAAGAGCTTATTTCAAGTTACTTGAAAATCAAGGAATCAAGCATAATTAAAGTAACTTGAAGAGCAAACAATTTGATTATGTTGGAGATATATTTAGATTGTGTCTAGATTCATTTTTTAATTTGTTTTGACTTTGTATAGATTTGTTTAGATTAAAATTGAATCAGTTTATCTTTTAAGATTTAAATCAAATCTGATCAAATCTGTAAAGATCAAATCTGATTTAATTTTATTAGGAATAAATCTTTTAGGATAGAATCATATCTTTAATTTTAAATTTTAATTTCAAATCAGAGTTTTTTAGATAGGATTAGATAATTTCTACTTTTAGGATTTATGTATAAATAGGCAACTTGGCCTATAGACAAGAGAGAATTTTTATGATATAATTTTTATCATGGTTTGACTACCAATAAGTTGTGAGGTTTTCCTCATTTTATTCTGTGTGATGCAGAATTTTCTATTTATTCCCGATTATCTACGTTTTCAAGGACAAGTTTCTTGAGAGTTTAGTAGAGATTTCCCTGTTATCTATGTTTCCAAGGACAGGTTTCTTGGGGGTTTAGTAAGGAGGGTCTTTATTCTACATCTTGTTTTCTATCAAAGTGTATGCCTGGGGTTTCTAGATCTTTATATTCACGGGGTTTCTTCATCATTTGGTATTCAGAGCAGGGTCTAGATAAATTCCTATTTATCTATCATTGTCTTTTACGTTTATCTTTTGTCTTTTTTCCTTGTCCGTTTGCGTTCTTTTTTTTTGTGTTTTTGCATTCTATCCTTTTGTGTTGCTGTCACATCTTTGTGTTTCTCTTGTTTTGCGTTCAATCTTTGTTGCTGGTTCAGTTTCTTTCTTTAAAAAAAAAAGAAAAAAAAAAGGAGAAGAAATCAGAAAAGGTGAGGATTATAAGCATAATTTTTTTTCCCTTTGATCTAGGTTGTCAAGGACAGGTTCTTTGAAGGTCTAGTAAGGAAATTCTTTCCTTTGATCTAGGTTGCTATGGACAGGTTTCATAGAGGTCTAGTAGGAAAATCCCTTTCCGGTGACCTAGGTTGCTAAGAATAGGTTTCTTAGAGGTCTAGTAGGAAAACCCTATGTTTACTATCCTTTGTTTCTATTTCGTTTCTGCTTTGTTAATTTTATTTCCCTAGTTTTTGTTTTCTCTTTGTGTTTTGAGTCTCATTTCCTTAATTGTTGTGTCTACTTTGTCCACATTTTTTTTTTGGTATTTGAGATATATTCAGTTCAAAAAGGAGAAAAAAGCAAAAAAAGAAAAAAAAAAGAAGGAAAAAAAGCAAAAAAAAAAGAAAAAAGAAAAAGGAAAAAAAAAGAGAGAGAGAAGAGAAAAAAAGGAAAAAAAAAAAAAGAGAGTAGAGTGTTAGTGAGGTTCTTTATTTTCAGGTTCCTAGATGGCTTTACGAAGGGAAGATAATGGTGGAGTGATCAATTGGATTTTTATATACTTATTTTCCCTCATTCCTAGCTCCTTAATTCTCTTTTGTGCCTAATTATTTTGAATTCGACTATTTTGTATTGTTTGGATTTTGTTTGGGTTTGAGTTAAATTTTCTAGCATTAGGCAAATTCTGACACTGTTTTGGTTTTTGGGTTATATCTTGAGTTGTAGAGCTTATTTTATTGTGATTCTTAATTTGTAGAAAAGCTGAGAGATAGGCCTCCAAGTTATATGAAGAGCTCAGAAGCCAATTCTAGTGTTAAGAAGCTGAAATTGGGCCTCGAAGTGAACTGAAGTGGTGCAACCGCGGATTCTGAGCAGGGTGTGGTATTTGGGCCATATCTCGGTCCACAGATGTCCGATTGAGCCCGTTCTAGTGGCATTTTGAAGCTGACATCCAAGGCTACAATTCTTCTTCAGAGTGGAAATCCAAACGGAATCGTTTTGATAGACGAAACGGTAGAAGAACATTACTCACGGAATTAGCTATAATGATTTCATGTTTTTAATGTAACTTTCTTTCTATAATTCGGATTTTAGCAAATAAGATGTCCAGATTCAAAGGAGAGAGAGAGGATTAACGTAGTGATGACAATTTAATAAGTTTAGGTGGTTTTGATTTGGATTTTTGGCCAGTTTCAAAAGAGGGCCGAACTTGTACTTGGGAGACAGATTTTGGAATAAGGAGAATTTCGGTTTTGTTGGCTCTTCTTCTCCTCTCTTCACTCACCCCCCCTACCTTAACAACTCGTCTTCCTCCATTCATGGAGGAGTAAGCTTCCATCTAATCCAAGGATTCAAAGAAGCATTGGCTGTCTTGAGGATTTGCGCAACCAAACTTCATCAAATCAAATTGGTTTTCTACTCCCTTTTCTTTCGTTGTGATTAATTCAATTTCGGATTTAAAGGTTTTTGATTCGGGATTGTGGTGGACTATAATTGATTGCTTACTTGCTTGCATATTGCTCGATTGATTAATGTGTAATGCAATTGCGTGAGTAGAATCATTTTCAGGTTTGAAATTGATGATTGATTACATTAGTGCTTAAAAATTAACATGAATTGGTTAGGTTCTAGAGGTTTCTGAATTTAATCATTTATCTGTTAATTGAATGCATGAAGGTTTTCATGTGCAATGTCATATCCGAACAGAGGTTTCTTTCGGGTTTGATGTCAGTCGCTGATTTGATTTGAATGATTATTTTTAGAATCTGATGATAGATGAGCCACTGTCTTTCTTGGTTCTTGGATTGGATGTTCCAAATTCTGTTCATTTCTTTTATATTCATTTCAGTATTTTAAATTCCTAAACCCCCCCTGTAACATTCCCATTTTTACCTAAGTTAATTAGCTCGGTGTTTCCGGCTAATTAGAGGGGTTAGCGATTAATTGAGAGTGTCGATTAATCTAGAAAGCGAAAGCAGTAAATTAAGTCTAGCCAACAATTTAATCGCCATAATGTCCTAGCGTTTTAATAAAACCTTAATCGTCGAATCCTTAATTACTCGAAGGTGCCAAAACAAAAGTAAGACAACCTAACCTTACTAATCAAGTTTATAATGATTAAGACACTTAAGACAACTCTTGAAAAATTAAAACCCAAATTTAAGCATATGCTTAACCGTAATACAAGGTATCATAAAAAGTGTAATTGACAAGAGTTAACTCATGGGTAATTAAGCCAATTAAGTTAAATTACACTTAAATAATTCTAATAACATTTAGAGATAAAAAGTTCTTCCATGCATATGCCCTAAAAGACATACCAGGAGGAGCAACATCTCACCCTTCATTCGATCTCTTTAATCCTACACCATTAGATCAAAAGCCAAGACTAGGATCATTGTCATCCACCGTTAGATCTTGTGTTGGCGGTGTGATCACTGTAATCCCGATGCCCAATCCTGCAGAGAGGCTCATGCTTTTAACCACTTGACAAAAACACTACATAGTCTTTCTTGCGATTAGACTCAAGGAAACACTGGCCTTTCTCTTTTCTTGAGGTTTTCCACTCCACTAGCTTGTGTAAAGCAAAATCACATCACCTTTTCTCCCCATTTTAGCCACCATCAGCCCCTCTCTCACTCATTTCATTTTCACTTCCTCTCTCCAAGACACACTTTAAAGCTCTCTCTCTCTCTCTCCAAGTCTCATACTCTTCTTCTTCGAGCTTCATTGTGTTCTTCACATAATCCTACTTCTACTCATCTCCATTTACCATTCTCTGGCTTCGTGAGGACTACCATTTTGGTCCTTGGAGAAACAAAGCACTTTCGTACACAAGCCTCATTGTCAAGCTCAAGGAGAAGGAGGCCATCTCAACATCTTTCTTTCTCTTCAAGCTTTCAAGAAATCCAATTGGTAGTGGCTCCTAAACTCTTTTTCTCTCTTGTTTTCAAGCTTTAGAACTCCCATGCTCTCCATAGCTAGGTGGTTTTAAAAGATTGATTATGAGCATCATAGCCATTCTTGTCATAAAATGAGATGTTGTTGCTTGTATGAGTGGTTTGTTGGAAAACATGTTTTCGGTTTTGGTGTGATACATGGTTGAACTCAATATTTTGAACTCCAACATGTTAGTTTTTCACTAATCTTTCATGGTATATGAGTGTTTTATCACTTGAGAATGTTTCTTGAAAGTGAGGTTGAGTGTTTTGGAGAAAACATGAGGAAAATCAAAACGTGAAATCTGGATTTTCTGGCAGTCTGTAAACCAGGAACGGTATAACTTTTTCCAGTGAACTCAAAAATTAGTGGAACCAATTTTATATGAAAATAGACTCAAAGAGCTTTCCATACATATAAAATACATAAGATTCGGAGTTAAAGTGAGTGAGATATGATTTTCAAAGTGGACTGTTCTCAGTTGGTTTCTGTCTGGGCAGTCTACACTAAAATGTGTATAACTCGAGCTACAAAAATGATTTTGAGTGAGACCAAGTTTAATTAAGCTAAGACATATAGGAACAAACCCATAAAACAGTTTTCTCAGATTCCTTCTGAGTAATTATAATGAGAAGTAACAATCCACTGTACCGAGGAGTGAACTTAGAAACTGAACAGTCAGAATAAAATATGCATAACTCAAGCTACAAAATGAATTTTTAAGTGGGGTTTCTTTTGTTTAAAAATAGACTCAGAGAAGTATATCCACACAAAAATTCGAAATAAAAAGTAAAAGATGAAATTATGGTGAATTTTCAAAGTTACTGCCCCACTGTAAAAGTAAAACTGGTTATGGTAAAAGTTAAAGAATAAGGAGAAATAAGCTTTAAGACATTAATACCCTTATATTAAGCATTAGAGAACCCTCATAATTCAACTTAAAAAGTGTCAAAAAGGACATTAGACAAAAGTGGCTTTATGCTCAATAAAAGAAGTTCTACGAGGCAATCTCGATTAAAGCTATGCATGGAATTCCTAAGCTAAGCTCATAAAACTTTGCTTGAGAATATGCCTTATGTTTATGTGCAAGCATGATGTTATGATAATGATCATGATGATATGATGATGTTATGATAATGATGGTGATGATATGATGATGTTATGATAATGATGATGATGATATGATGATGTTATGATGATGATGATATGATATGATGCTTAATGTTACATGATATTGGTTTCTCTGTTTGGCAAAATTTTGGGAAGCTTGATCTATTACAGCGGTTATCTTTCGAAATTTTGTAAAATTATGGACTTAGAAATATTTTTGCATCATAATGCTTAAATAAGAAGAAGTTTAATTCAAGTAAGTGATCCTTCAAAGGGAAGGTAACCTAATTTAAGTTTCCACTCACCCACGACTCACGTGAGGCATGGCATGACGGTAGTGTGAGTATGGGGATAGGTCTTACATGAGGCATGGCATGACCCGGTAGTGTAAGTACCGAGAATTCTGTAATGGTGGCGGCCGCGGTATGAGCTCATTACCACTTATGTTTAGTGGGTGAAAAGATAAAGTCAAGTTAAGAAAAGAAAAAGGGACTTGATTCCAAAACCCTAGAAGAGAAAAGTTAGAGTACCTTCTGGCTTGAACATGCATGTTTCATACGATTACACTTGTGCTTATGGTCATTATGATACAAATGATTAGAAAGTATGTTAAAAATTGAATCCGCCGGATACTCATGTTTTCGAAAATCTAGAATGGTATTTGATGCATGCTCTTTTGTTTTATTAACAAAAGCAAAGTGGTGGGACAATGGCGATGACACCGTGTCGGGGGTCGAGTCCTGCGAGAAATCTTGTTTCTCACTAGTATTTTTAAGTCTCGTCACCCAGGATACTCATGGCTCACCAGTGGAATGGAGCATGGACCCTCCCCACCATGGAGTGGGCTTACTGACGAGGGATCGCGCGCTATTGGCCCACGACCACCACGCAGTGAATGCGTACACATTTTTATGCGGGTCGAATTTTTGAAGGAGCGAGAAAACCCCTTGACCAGTAGGCGTCTCTTGACTCTTCTTGGACAGCCTCTAGGTCCTTGGGACTTCCCGAGCCATTGCGGAACCGAGATGGGCCAGTGTCGCCCAGGGTTTGCCATGGTAGGGTTGCACCTGCTAGAGATCCACTGTGATGGAGGTGAGCTCGGTGACCGCCGCCACCGCCCCACGAGTATCACCTGTTGAGTCCGAAAGGACCCCTCAGAGCCGCGTTAAATGCGTGGCCCGACCATACCGGGTCGTCGCGTGCGTCAGCTTTGAGGTGATCGGTCGGCACCCCCGCATCATCCAGCATCTGCGTTCCCAGAAGTAGAGGCGAGGAACCAGGCATTCGAGGACTTGAGCCCACTTGATCGAAGGCATGGAAAAAGCGGAAGGCGATGAACATCCACATGGGTCTATTTTTATTTGTGTTCCTTATCTGTTGTATTTCATTACATGTATCAGACTTATGTATCTTTAACTTCGGGGCCATGACATGACCATGAGTTCCCTTTTATGTATGGATATTATGAGATTAATTATATTTATGATTGTTGTAGTAATTGAATGCATGGTATTTTGATTTTATCCTTGTTCCTTTAATTTTTCGAAATCTTTGCGTCGTCCGTTTGTTGCTACTTTCTCGCGAGGCTTTACTTTCAAAAAGTGGCGAGGCGTATTTCAAAGAAAAAGAAAAAAAAATTTTCTGTATTTTAAGTAATTTAATTTCAAATGAAGTTTAGTTTTCCACGAGCATAAGTAACAGCTAATAAAATGCCGTAATACGACTTAAGCGTAGTATGGGTTTATTAGGGTGTTACACCCCCCCCCATTTCCTGATCGTATAACATTGTCATCACTGGACCCGGGTTGCACCCTTGCTACGAGTTTAGTGTAATTCGGTTTTTATTGTAATTTGATCGAGCTCGGCACTCGAGTCATGGAGATGACTTTGAAGATTACAAAGGCAAGATTCGAGGACGAATCTTTTTGGAGAGGGGGAGAATAATACATGCTCAGGAAGGTAATTTGGTTATTTCAACACTGGAAAAGAGTTGTTTCTAGCAAGTTGGTTTTGTCTTGGAGATCAAGCAAACCAAGAGCTTATTTCAAGTTACTTGGAAATCAAGGAGTCAAGCATAATTAAAGTAACTTGAAGAGCAAGCAATTTGATTATGTTGGAGATATATTTAGATTGTGTCTAGATTCATTTTTTAATTTGTTTTGACTTTGTATAGATTTGTTTAGATTAAAATTGAATCAGTTTATCTTTTAAGATTTAAATCAAATCTGATCAAATCTGTAAAGATCAAATCTGATTTAATTTTATTAGGAATAAATCTTTTAAGATAGAATCATATCTTTAATTTTAAATTTTAATTTCAAATCAAATTTTTTAGATAGGATTAGATAATTTGTATTTTAATGATTTATGTATAAATAGGCAACTTGGCCTATAAACAGGAGAGAATTTTTATGATATAATTTTTATCATGGTTTGACTACCAATAAGTTGTGAGGTTTTCCTCATTTTGTTCTATGTGATGTAGAATTTTCTATCTATTCCCGATTATTTACGTTTCCAAGGACAGGTTTCTTGGGGGTTTAGTAGGGATTTCCCTGTTATCTATGTTTCTAAGGACAGGTTTCTTGGGGGTTTAGTAAGGAGGGTCTTTATTCTACATCTTGTTTTCTATCAAAGTGTATGCCTGGGATTTCTGGATCTTTATTTTACATCTTGTTTCTATCAAAGTGTATGCTTGGCAAGTTTCATTCTTATTAGCTGAAATTTTTGTGGCTGAATTGCAGCCAACTTCATTCATTTTGGGGCTGATTTGCGCCACCAATTGAGTGGTTATGTGGCTGTGTATTTAGCCACTAAACATAGGGTTTTGGGTGTGCAAATATATTGATTCGATTTTGATAGTTTTAAATACTGAAATCTTACCGATTTCCTTTAAATCGGTAAATCAATTTTGGAAAAATCCTATGAAGTTTCCTATGCTTTCAATCTAATTCCCTCATATCTAATTTCTCTAAAAGATACTTAATTGGCTCTAAGCAAATATTTAATCGAATTCTAATTAATCTCAAGTAGTTGATAAAACCGAACAACTTGCTAAAATAAAATGATAGAATGTTTTCGGACGTTATACTAAATAATTTCTCATAGTATTTTACATAACAATCTAAATTTTCCTTAGCTTTAGTATTTATAATTCATCCCTAATTACTTTTATTTTTCTGATAAATTGATTAGCAGTGCAAATCAATCGCACAATTTCTTTGAACTGTTATATTTTCGCTTTTTCATAAATCTTTTAGCATTTTCTGTTTGGTTTTCGTAACTAATGGCATTTTCGTATATTTGAGCAAGTCCAAGGGCACCCCATGTCATTTCACACTTGACTACTCCTGTGGCTCAAACGGTCGAGACTCAAACTTTTACGGTTTCACCACGTGATTCTGCTCCACTTAAAGCCCTATTCTGCTAACTCTACGGATGAAAGGATATAGATGTCATTTTCTAAAAAGATCTAGGGTCCTCATGGAAATATGCTTCTGGGGTCAAAGTGAAATTTTTTAAAAGTCCTAGGCCACCCTACAAATAATAAAAAGTTCACAAGGGTATCTTTGTAGTTTTCTAATTTTTTAACATATAACAGTGCCATATTCTCAATGGCAGTGTTATGCTACTCTATAGTTTTAAGTGTAAGGATTGTCAAGGTATAGTACTGCCTGAGAAATTCTCACACTGACTAAGGGAAATAATTCAATATTTCTATTATTCTTTATTTAAGAAAGTGGGGATGTTGCAATCTACCCTCCTTAAAAGAATTTTGTCCTCAAAATTTCGTGGCTAGGGATGGTTGAGGAAAGACCCTTTAACCTACAAGTGTAACTCCTTCTTTCGAGGTTGCTTGCTGATAGCTATGAGGTATTATTTCAATAAGTACAAGGATCCCTAAGAAGTACATTAGCGCCCTAGCTTGTCTAGTTCCTTTGGCACCCGAAACCAACATCTAGTTTATTGGAGTCTTCTATTATCTTTTTCACTTTGTACTCAACTACTTTTACTTAGTAGTGACCGTTAAACTTTCTATTGTTTGTACTCGAGACTCCAAATATCAATTCGTGAAGATTCGCAGTTTTTAAAGACTACTAGTTGTCGCCATGTTCGATGTCAGCATGTCATGATTACAATGGCAATATTGAAGTATATGTTAACCTGATAACACCCTGATCCATTACTGAATTCTTGACAAAGGTACTTGCCTTCTTTATCACTCTGAGCAGCCTTATGATTTTTGCCGTTATCACTTATAGTAATGGTCAACTTCAATATGTGTCAGTCATAGTGGCTATATTAAGTGCTGGGAAGCTGGTTTCGCTATTCCTAGAATTTCTACTTACTTGATCACCCTTGATCAAACGAAGAAGCTCTCTCTGTTGAGTCCCACTTCTAGGGTTACAGTTTTCCTTAGGTCTTGTATGGTGATTTTGATCTACAATTACTTTTCGTAACAATTCTTTGATCGTGTTGCTGAGCATGGTTGCCTACTCCTATCCACTAACTCCCAAATGATTTAGGGCATGCTCGTTCCTCTGCAATTGACATATTGCTAAGAAGTCACAAGATTAGGCCGGGAAAATTCCTTGTGAAATCTTCTTATAGTTGCGATTCAGCCTAAGTTATTAGATACTAGAGGTCGCAAGTGGAGCTCCAACTTGTCTAATGATGATTGTCCTTTGCTACGTAAATTTTGAGGAAATCTTGTACTAATCATCAAGAAGTACGTGGCATTTACATTGGGTTTACAGCATAGGTGTCTCTACCTCTAGGCTAGTTAGGAAATTCCCTTCTGGTCTTATTTAAAGATATTAGAGTAAGATTCCATGAATCCAACTATTCTCGACATTCTCGATCGACTCTACTACTAGTTCGGATGCACGACCTTTATGAAGGTGATGTGATCAAGGAAGATAAAGTAGACTCACGAAAGCAAAGGCAAGGAGGAGATCCTTTGGAAGGACTTGGTGGACCAATGACTAGATCCAAATCAAAGAGAGCCAAGGAAGCTTTGAGCCAAATGATTTCAAGTTTGTTTGAGGCAAAGCCCATTCAAGAAGATGAAGACCCAACACTAGTCCATTGCATTCACGTGGCTGAACAAGCTTAGTTATATCTTTGGGCTTGTTAATTTTAAGTTAGTAATAATGTAATTGGGCTTGTAATTTCATATAGCCCATCACTTGTTTTTAGCTATTTAGTCTTTTACTCATTCTTAATATTGGGCTAAGTGTTGCAGCCCATTTGCTAAACTTTAGTTTCTTTTATAAACCTTGTAAACACCTTTTGGAAGGGAACTTTTGGAAAACTGAAATCAGAATACTTTAGTAAAAGTGTCTCTTTGGTTCTTGCTTGGAACCCTAGGTCTTATCAAGAGTTTCCAATTGCTCTTGTGGCGATCACCCTTGGCTTATCAATCATCCTTGATTGTGGCGCTCTCCAACCAATTCCATTCCTTATCTCTTCCATCTTTTTGTGTTTTTATTTCTCCTTGATTGAATTACAAACGAAATACACCAGAAATTAGGGTTCATGGATAATGGTTCATAATAGAAGGCTTAAAGTTCTCTTTGGAATTACAGCTAGGAGCTTCGTTTTAGAACTTCTTTTTCCTTATAAACTTTACCTCGTGCCTTGATACTTATTAAGAAGACCTCAGAGTGTCCCTACTATTGAACTCCTTGATACTTACCATGAATTCTATTCCCAAGATATAATCAGCTCATTGTAAGAAAAAGGATTATTAAGCTGCAAGAGTTCTACCACATTCCTACTCTCCTTAACTTGTCAGCAAGGAGATTCCTCATCTGTTATGTTGATGTCCACCCCATCGAGCTTTTAAATACCGACTAAAGAAATCTTACGGTCACCACTGTTACCATTCTCATTGGTGGTTAACCCTAATAAACGATGTGCCAGTCTTAGTAGTTGGACTTTATATCGCTCCCATTATTGAACCTTCTCGCTATTCATCGTAATATTTGGTTTCCAGGATGTGACCTATTCAATGTAAGAGAAAGAAATGATAGTTTCATTTTCGTGTCAAGGTTGCAACACAAAGACTCCCCAGAAGGTCACCCATCTTAATATTACTCTAACACAAGCACGCTTAATTGCGGAGTTTTAATGGGACTCGGTACGTTAGCACTGCTATCCGTGTACCCAATCTAGGTTCGAGGATGGAGAGTTATTTTTTTTTTTTTGGCTACCTCCAATCTTGCATTGTAATCATTACCAGCATGGGACATATTTCCAAATCCTTTGATTTTATATTGATGCATCACCCAGTCCTGCTCAGGGTGCATCGGGTCAGTTGCACTCATTTCTAGTGTCAAGACAACCCAATTCATTACCTCTTACAAACTCTTGTTTGCGCCATAATTTCATACTGGGTAACAGGCCACTTGGAATCAAAATAGCCTTTATCTCTCTTCTTGTAATGTCCTATTGTTTGAAGCTTATCTTGGTCTTAGTCTGTTAGGGCCTCCTATTTTACTACTATCTCGATATTTCGGGATCTGTTGCACATTCTGAGTCCTTGTTACTCTCACCTGAATTCGAATACATTTCTCCTCAAGTTATCCCACTTATGGCATTCACAATGATGTTCGAAGATGACTGTTATATCTCGTATTTCTTCTCCAGATAACTGCATCTCTTTACTAATAACATATTGAAGATAGTCGGATCATGTGGTGCCTATGATAACTAAGGTTGATGGAGTTTTAGTGTAACCTACTCTTCTGACACCTCCTTCACCCTTAACGGATAGGAAACACCAAGCTTGCTTTGCGTGCTGTCCTAGTCCGAAAGTGTTCTACTTCTGGTTTGTGAGAAATATCCTCCTGTTGTTTCAAAGAATGCTTTTGGGTTTATTCGTATAACTTCACTTCCTTTTTGCACCATGAATAATCGCATCCCTACCATGATATATAATTAGATGAATTTCTTCAAAGTTTATTAACATTTTCCCTTATACCTAACTAAGGCTCCTGCTCTTAATTCCCTTTGCTAAAACTTTGCCTCATTTGCCCATGCTCTCAATTTTTCAATAAAGGATCGGGTCTTTATAATGTGACATTACCATAATCTAGAATAAACATCATTGACTGAATTTGCCGGTGAAGTACCTTCGAGGAAATCTTAAGAAAATAAGGATACTATCCACGCCACTTGAGATAACCTGATCAATGGATAATTACCTTACTTTTATTGAGCATTAGGTCTACTAAACCAGGCAAAAGAATTCCCTAGATACAATCTAAAGAAGATAGCCTAGATCGGGCAATTGCAAATAAAGCTTAAAATAAGCCTCATCAGAGTGAAGAAGATAGCCTACTCCACTCATTGCTAATTGAGATCCTGCCCTGTAACACTTAAGAAATGATCCTTCTTCATTATGACCAGGTTTACTAGATCCATAGTAAATTGTCCGACACAATTCCTTTGATTGAAGCCCCAATTCTCTACACCCCTTAACTCGCTCAATCATCTGCCTCCTATTGCTATTGCTACTTTCTAGGAGTCTTATCCCTAATAATTATATATAAAAGGTTCCTAATAAGCCTGCAGGGCGTCATAGGCTTCTGTTTACACAAAACCATATATTGAGATGATCAGGCTCAACATCAGTTAAGTGCAATAGATAGTCCTCAACACTCACAGCAAGACTACCATGCACAATTATCTATGTCTTAACATGCAAGGACTTAAAGCATGGTTTATCTAGATTCTTAAAATATGCTTCAAAAGCATAGTCGGTCCATCCACGGGCCTATACAGGACGAACTGCTCTGATACCAAAAATGTAGCACCCTTCATCATGTAAGCCGTTCTCGAGTCATGAGTTATATTAGGAGGTTGTTACTGTGCTAGGAGATCTTTAAAATATAGAAGATATAATATATGGCCCTTTAACTGCATACTATATTACTGAATAATGGTTCATAAATCATCATTTCTGATACATATAGAATAAAATAATTACACTTTAAGAAAAAGTTTTGTGGCTAACATTATACACAGAAACTACTTCCGCACTGCAGCTGTCACCCTCACTGACTTTAGCCGGTCTCCATAGTCTCCTGGGCCAACTTATGCTTGAGTCTTGCACGATGAATTCCCAAGAATTTTGCCTAGTTATTAAATTTTAGCCTTGGCACTGCCGCACTGGAATGTTTATGGAAAAGAAAAACATACAAGCAAAAGAACCTAAGGTTCTCAGTAGGTAAACTCGAACCATAACTCATACAGTGCCATCACAAACATTCCAGCCGCTTCGATTTCTTATGACAATGTGAGCACATATACGCAAGCAGTGGTTTAATTTTAAGTTGAAAATATCTTTCTCGAAGCAGGTTATATTTTAACAACCACTTGGCATATTATGTGATAGACATAGAAATAAGAATAGTGTAATATACTTCAATAAGAATCATAATAACATTATGACATAATGAGATAATTAGAGATGCATATATAGATGCTTGTACTTGACTTAATTCATCTCTTTCTTTAACTTGCAACTTGATCTTATTTTTCTGTACTTGGTCCCCCGGAGGTGAATGGCCTCTCTCATCCTTGGGTGATAGCTTGCTTTTCAGGTCCGAGCTTGTACCTATACATGAGTGACGGGTTTACTTTCCTCGAGCCTCACACCAGTCTATTCCCCTTAAATCTGGTCGAGGGCTGGCCGAAGTCTTAGACAGTACCGCTCTGGCTCACGTTAGCTGGGTCTATACCATGCCTCACTTGGTAGCTTGGTACGTCCCTCTTGCAAGTGCTTATAATCTTTTACTACCTCTTGGATATACTTATGCACATGAATGCTCTATGTGTTCATGCATATATCTCGTATCATTCCTCAATCTTATTTGCACGCATGATTTTCATAGACATGGCATTCATATGAACACATGTATCTTTATAATCTTAGTACAATTATTCATAATATAAGTCCTCATAAACTCCTGCCGAAAATTCGGTAGCATAACGGATCGAGTCCACTTCCCCATGAATAATGCCAGACTACTAGAAGGATCAATCAAGCAACAAATCCAACATAGAGCATCAAGTTTTATAACAATAATATCAATCATATAATATGTCAATATAAATACATAACTTAGGTTTTCTACTCATTCTACTCAATTCTGCTCAATTTTGTAAAATTCACAATAATTTCTATTCAATTCAGTTGGACATAAATTTTGAATATGTTATAGTGCTATGTGTCTAGTTTCCAACCCTTTTAGTGCCATCTCATTTTGATTTATGTAGCTCAAGTTATTCAAAGTTTCCTATGCTTTCAATCTAATTCCCTCATATCTAATTTCTCTAAATGATACCTAATTGGCTCTAAGTAAATATTTAATTGAAGCCTAATTAATCTCAAGTAGTTAATAAAACCGAACAACTTGCTAACAAAAAAATGATAGAATGTTTTCAGATGTTATACTAAATAAGTTCTCATAGTACTGTACATAACAATCTAAACTTCCTTTAGCTCTATTATTTATAATTCATCCCTAATTACTCTTTTTTTTCTGATAAATTAATTAGCAGTGCAAATCAATCACACCATTTCTTTGAACTGCTATATTTTCGCTTTTTCATAATCTTTTAGCATTTTCTATTTGATTTTCATAACTAATGGCATTTTCGTAAATTTGAGCAAGTCTAGGGGCAACTCATGTCATTTCACACTTGACTACTCCCGTGGCTCAAACAGTCAAGACTCAAACTTCTACGATTTCACCATGTGATTCTACTCTGCTTAAAGCCCTATTCTGCTAACTCTACAAATGAAAGGACATAGATGTCATTTTCTAAAAAGATCTAGGGTCCTTATGGAAATATGCTTGTGGGGTCAAAGTGAAATTTTTTAAAAGTCCTGGGCAACCCTACAAATAACAAAAGTGCACAGGGGTATCTTTGTAGTTTTCTAATATTTTAACATATGGCAGCGCCATATTCTCAATGGCAGTGTTATGCTACCCTATAGTTTTAAGTATAAAGATTGTCAAGGTATAGTACTGCCTGAGAAATTCTCACACTGCCTAAGGGAAATAATTCAAGATTTCTATTATTCTTTATTTAAGAAAGTGGAAATATTACATATAGTGCACCTGACCATTTACAAAAAATGAAATGCACTCTTAAAGTAACCATATCATTCACAACCCAGCCCAAATCCCAAATTGTAGAATAATCACATGGCTGCCATTCCACCAAAAATAACCAGCAGCCCATTACAACAGATGACCATAATCCTTTACAAAAAGAGAAAAAGAGGTCCAGTTCACCAAAAATGTGATGATCTATTTCTTTGTAAGCCTGAATCCTGGAGTAGGCATAAACTTGAAGAGCCTTTTTGCTGTACCTGGGCTTGCAGTTGCCATGGTCTTTGCAGAAATTGCATGATCTTGGGCTTGGCCTTGTATAGGCGGCATTGGGTGCGGGGAATTAGATCTACCTTGGTGGACTTCACCTTGACTTAGGATTAGTGGAGTTGGGCATTGTGGATATCCTTCGGTTCAAGCAGGGGGCCTCAGCTGGGTAGATGGAGCAAGGGGCTTGAATGAGGTGGATGCTACAGGGGCCCTAAATGGAGTGCTTTCCATTGCCTGTTGAAAAAAGAGATATGTTAATGTCTTGGTTTAAGTACGAATCAGAAATTATATATTGATGACAGTAAAGACATTACCTGAGGTGGTCTTCTTGGTGGTGGCCTAAATGCTGGTGGCCCTAATGTAGATTGATCATAGACCTGAAAATAAAGTAATGACAGATCAATGAAACCAAGAAACATAAAACACAAATTAAAAATACTTTGACAACTTGATACTTTATCCTGGGAGATCTTCTTGGTGGTGGTTGGGGGGAGCATCTTGGCTAGCTTTATTGGTAGTGAGGTTACCTTAAACACAAAAAGAAAAAAAAATCATTTGTAAGAGGAAAGTATAGCATAAAAACAAAAGAAAATGGCTAGCTAAGAGTCAGCCACATGTTGGGACTTTGAAACCAAAACTGAGACTGAAATTGATCCAACATTACCATTGCCTTCATTAGTTGTAGCACTTCCTTGCGTAGGCTAAAACCACAGTGATATCAGTGATCAGGTTCGGACAAATTAATCCCTCACAAATTTTAAGTACACCCATAATAGTCCCTCAATAAAAAAATAATATACCAAATTAGTCCCTGTGCCTAGATCGAAATGGTTACCTGTGAGTTGCCCTCACCTCGAGGGTGGGACCGAGTCAAAGGAATTTCCTCATGGTTTTCACCCTCACCCATTTTTACTCACTTCCTTTTTACCTTTTTTGCTCCTATTCCTTTGCAAGTCTTTGCATAGTGGCCAGATTGTCCACATTTGGGACAAATTACCTCAACTGTTCTCTTAACCCTATGGCTTAGAATATCTTCATCCTGATTTTTCTTCCTTTGCTTGTTGGGTCTGCCAATTGGTCTTGTAATGATGGCAGAGATAGGTCGATTGTACTCAGACCTGGCTCAATATTCTTCACTATTTATTGGCTAAATGCAGTGTGTATATGTGGCATTGAATGCATCCATTGTTAGCCATTGGTGCACATAATCTTTAGCTTTCTCATTTTTCCATGCAATTGCAGCAATTGCATGTTAGCATGGAACCTTTATCACATATAAGAATTATTAATGAAAGGAAATTGAATAATATGAAAAACACTACATAATGCAAATTCTTATTTACCTGTGAGTTGCCAGACATTACAAGTACATATTTGCAGGTCCAAATTTACAGCAAGCTTGCTTGAGTGGTGATGAACCTCAAATCTTGCATGCTCATCATCTCCACTCCACACTGGATTCCACTTTTTGCTGTCAACCTTAAGCTCGTCAAGCCTTTTCTGCTGGACAGGAGCAATCTTCCCAATATAAGACCCAAGCACCTTCTTGTGTCCAGCCATCTTCCGCGTTATATAACATCTTAACTCTTCACACATGGTCAATATTGGCTTGGTCCTATAATGGATGATCTTAGAATTCCAAAACTCACACATGTTGTTTATGAGGCTATCAGCTTTCAATGGTGGCTAAAGTAAGCCTTCACCCATGTGGAGGGGTCAAGCTTATTGAGATATGCCCATGTGTAACACCTTACCAGACAAGTACTATAGTTAAGTCATAATAAATTATCTGATAAGTGATTACGTATAATGAGCTAATTAAAATTCTATTTCCTGTATCATTATTAATTACTCACATAAAGGTGACTATTTGCGTAATAACATTATCTGCTTAACGGCGGAATAAATACTAGTTAATTGGTATACTGTAAATAACGTAACATAAATAAAATTGCAATAAAGACAGAACTACTGCGAAATACATCTTAAATATATACATAGATGTCTGCTTTCAAAGTTTGTCAAAACGATACAGGGCAAAAAAATGAGGCTGCTAACACAAAATAGAATGGTCGGTCCCTAAGAATAGTACCCTAGATGGTCCCCACGGGACATTTCATGTACTCCTCCTAATTTCTACCCATCTGTCCATGACCCAGACTGCCAAAAGAGGGCCATTCTGTACATCTACTACTGCTACAGCATGCCCACTATCTAAACAGAGTCCGAAGAAAGAAACCCGTTCGCCATGGTGGCGTCTACAGGAGGGTGGCCCGCACTAGGAGCAGAGGACGAGGAAGAGGATCTCGCCGCCTCAGACAGATCCTCCTCTGACATCGAGGCTAAGAGCATCTACTGCGGTGGTGAAGCAGGAGGGGCCATAGGGGCTAGAGCTGGTGCTGGTGCTGGTGCTAGTAGAGGTGGAAATGAATAGGCCATGTGAAGGGGAATGGCAATATAAAGGACAGCGGGGTCAAAAAGTGGGTGCATAAGCGGTACGGCAAAGTCTCTCTAGAAAAAGAAATAAAGATGGAACTGACACCTGGTAGATATATATACAGAATCCAGGAACGGATCGATGTGGATGTGGAGCTTGGGGAACTTAATGAACAGGACTCCTGTTGCTGCGTTCTCTATAGTCTGAGAATGACGCGGAAATACACAGTAGGGTGAGAAATAAAAATTTCTTAGTAAGAATTCCTAGTTTCTATACATCTGTCATCGCTGTCATTCCCAGTTGTTTCGGTCTTTCAATAGTTTCAAATGGTACAACACAATGATAATATTTAACTTAAATACTTATTTGTAAAACATACACGGAAACAAGCTAAATTTTAATTAACAAATACACTAATGCAATTAAATAGTAATTGTAAAGGAGTAATAGCATATTAAGAATAATAAGCAGGTATCTAGGACAGTCAAGTAATAAGCATTATAGTGTACATATGAATGTGCAATTAGAAAATGCATCTTATTCTTGAAGGCTTTTGCCTATTAGAACTTCTTTCCATTCCTGGTCCCCTGGGAGTCGTTGGCCATATACTCCTGGGTAATAGTCCGCTTTTCAGGATCGAGCTCACTCCTATACAGGATTGCCGGGTTTACTTTCCCCGACCTTCCCACTAATCTATTCCCCTTAATTTGTTCCAGGGCTGGCCCAAGTGAAATGGAATCCTTTACAATATCATGAATTGAATGCACATCTAACTTGATTATTCAAATATCATATATTCATGCTATTTTAATTTACACAACATATGAATCTCTTACCGAAATTTCGGCAGCATAACGGATCGAGTCCGCTTCCCCATGAATAGTGCCAGACAACTAGTACAATTGTACAAACTTGCAATTCAATATAGAGTAGCAAATATATATACATATATATATATATATATATATATATATATATATATATATATATATATATCTCCAAAGATTCGTTCCTTAGTTTCAATTCAAGCATCAATATGGTTTTAAGTTTATTCTCGCCTGTCCTGCCTGGGTTTTGTATACTCCACCCTTATTTCAATTTAACTCATTTAAATCTAATTTTTGGATATGTTATAGCCTTATGTGTCTAGTTTCTAATCCTTTTAGTCCCCTCTCATTTGGATGTGTATAACTCAAGATATAAATATTTTACCTCAGCATGCCCTGTTCTTAGCCAGAATTGGGTTCTTATAAAAGAAAATTCACTAAAAATAGAAACCTAGGTGAAATCATACAAATTTTATATCAAATTAAAACTAACAGAACAAGATGTCAAATGAACTAATTTTCATGTCATTTCCTAAGTATATTTTAAGTTATGAGTCCCGAAACTTAACCTTACTGGACTACCCTGTTCTAGCCCAGGTTAAACTTAAGTCAACTTCATTGGTGTGCTGGGAACAAATAGCAATGAATCTGGTTCTGAAATTTTTATTGGATGTTCTATTATATGTTAGCTTTCAAACAACTTTAGTTTCACTCAATTTGGAGTTGTATAAGGTGAGTTATACCCTTCTCAACTCATACTGCGCAGAGAAGAATCCAAATTTCTAGGTTAAACTTCAAAAATTCATAACTAATTTAATACTAATCTAATGGCCTTATATTTTATATGTATGGAAAGTCTTGGATGTCTAGTTTTATATAAAAATAGATTCATCAAATTTAATTGGCTGTAGGCAGAGCCGTACTCTCCGTCGTACAGACCGCGGGAAAAACCCTAATAGCTTCTTGGTTTGTCTCCCTTCTTCAAGCAATTTGCTATCAATTTCGATTTTAATCACAACATACGTGCAAAATTAATCATAAACCATCATCATTACTCTACATAACATCAATACCTTAGATTATACATGATCACTATTCAGCCCCAAACCAAAGAAAGTGAGAAGAGAAGTAGAATTTCCTACCTTGTCTAGTTGAATTTGAGTAGATTTTGTGTCTTTGATGAAAGCAACTTGTGATGAGACTTGAAGAAGAGATGGAAATGGAGTGGA
Organism: Pterocarpus macrocarpus; assembly: GCA_031439585.1. Taxonomy (NCBI): domain Eukaryota; kingdom Viridiplantae; phylum Streptophyta; class Magnoliopsida; order Fabales; family Fabaceae; genus Pterocarpus; species Pterocarpus macrocarpus. The sequence goes on along the minus strand of CM062521.1, from coordinate 24,496,574 downwards.
GATGAGAGTGAGGAGAAGAGAAATGAAGAGAGCTTCAGCAAGGAGGTGGCCAAAAATGATAAGGAGAAAGGAAAGAAAAGATGGAGATTTTTGGAAGCACCTTCTTTTTGATTGGTGGATTTAACTCCATCATAGAATTTTGTTTAGCTTCCCTCCCTCAATGGCTGATCAAGGCGCCACATGAGGGAGTGGTTTGGCTAAATCCTAGCCATTGATTCTAGGGCACTCCTAGAAAAATTTCTATTGATTCGGTTCCGACCGTTTAAAACACCGAAATCTTACCGATTTCTCTTAAATCGGTAAACTGGTTTGAAATTTTTCTGTGAGGTTTCCTACATTCCTAATCTAATTTCATAAAGCCTAATCTTTTCAATTCACCCTTAATTGGCTTTAAGTAAGTGTTTAATCAATTTTTGATTAAACCCACTTATTCGATAAAAACTGAATAACTCAATTGTTAACGATAAAATTTTTCGGACGTTGCATTTCTATCCCCCTAAAAAAACAATTTTGTCCTCAAAATTTAGTACCTGAGAATAATTTGGGATACTCCCTCCTCATATCCGATTCTAACTCCCATGTATAGTCCGCTGAGTGTTCGTGTCCCCATGCCACCTTTACCAGCTGTACGGCTTTGTTCCAAAGGTGTTTAATGCTCCTGTCCACTATCCGTGCTAGGGGTACATGAAAAGTTAAGTCATCCCTTAACTGGATTGATTCAAGTTCCAAAAAGCGAATAGGATCAAGCTAGTATTTTCTGAGTTGAGAGACATGGAAAATGTAACATCCCCAATTTTTGTCTAAGCTAATTAGCTCAGTAATCCTGGCTAATTAGAGAGGTTAAGGATTAACTGAGGATTAATCGGCTAATCTCGATGAGCAAGAGCTTAGTGAATTAAGTCAAGTCAATAATTGAATCATAACGCACTAAATGTTTTAATTAAAACCTAATTGTTCGAACCTCATTAGTTCATAACTTAGAAATATAATTAAGCTAATCCAATCTTATTAATTAAGTACAAGACAATTGTTCTACCTTACCAATTGAGATAGATTAATTCTAAACCCTAATTACATAATTCATAAGATCAATTCTTTTAAGAGGAAAAACGTCTTAAAGATGTAATTAACCGAAATCGGTTAAAGAGCAATTTAACTAATCAAATTGATTAACAACTTAGGTAATTCTAATAGCTTTGAAGATTTACAAATTTCTCCTAATTGATGCACCAAATTTCGGCCAAGGACAAGAGCAAAATCCAACCATTCATTTGCCTTCTCATCATGCACCCTTAGATCAAGAGTCTATATTAGCAGTATTCCTTGAGTCAAACCAAGAGATGTACTCTCTTCCCTCAAGATTATGACACTTGGAGTGATCATATCTACCCAAGTCAATCCCAAGAGTGGTCATGCTTTTAACCACTTGAGAAAACATAAAATGGTCTTTACCCAAACACCAAGACTCAAAGGAAACACAACCCACTCTTTTACGCCAAAGTTCCTAGCTTTCTTGCTTGAAAAAGAAGTAAAACTCACCTACTCACTCTTGCTTGTTGGAGAAGCAAAAGCCATCAGCCCCGTCACCCATTTTTACACCCCAAACTAGCCCTCCCACTCTCTCATTTGTGATTTTTATCCTCTCACTGCAAGCCCAAGCTCCCACCTCTCTCTAAATTTCATCCTAGCTCTTTTGTTCTTTCAACCTTTCTTGTTCTTCTTCTCTTTTTCTCACCTTATTCAACCCTCTTCCCTTTCACCATTGTCACAAGCCCTTCAAGGACCACCCTCTTTGGTTCTTGAAGAAGCAAAACAAACACTCACTTAGCCCCATCATCAAGCTCAAGGAGAAGGAAGATCATCTCCATCCCATCAACTCTTTCTACTCCTCAAGAAACTCATTTGGTAGTGACTCTAACCTTCCTCTTTTATGTGTTCTTCAAGCCCTTAAACTCCTAAGCTCTCCATAGCTAGGTGGTTCTAAGACTTGTTTCCAAGGCCTCATGACCATGCTTGTTGATATGATGAGTTTTCATGTGTTGTGTCCTTCTCTTTGGCATGAAATTTTCAGTTGGTATGTCTATTGTTATTGAACCAAATTTTTAGAAGTTAAAACATTGAGTTAATATCAAGATCTCAAAGTGAGTTGGAAGAGAATAGTGATCACTTGAGGAAAAGCTTTAATGTTTTTACAAGAAAACTCTTTGGAACCAAAACCATGGAAGCTGGAAAATTCTAGCAGTCTGTATAGCGTGACCTATAAATCTTTCAATATAACTCCAAATGCAACGAAACTAATTTTAAATGAAAATAGACTCATAAATCTTTTTATACATATAAAATACGTGAAATTTGGATTTAAAACGAGGGAGATATGAATTTCCAAAGTGAGCTGTCCCCAGATGTGTTTCTGTTCGGGCAGTATGTAATAAAACGTGCATAACTCAAGTTATACAGAACATTTTTGAGTGGGACCAAGTTTGTTAGAAAGATAAGACATAGAGGAAGACCCCCATAAAACAGTTTTGTCAGATTCGATGTGAGGAACTCCCAGCGGAGTTAACAAGCCATTGACCCGAGTTGAACTTTCAAGTTTGAACAGTCAGAATAAAATGAGCATAACTCAAGCTACAAAATGAATTTTTCAGTGGGGCTTATTTTATTTAAAAATAGACTTAGAGAAGTATAATCATACCAAAATTCGAAGCAAAAGAGTAAAAGGTGAAATTATGGTGAATATTTGAAATTACTGCCCCATTGTAAAAGTAAAACTATTATGGTTAAGTTTTAAAGGTTAATGAGAACTAAGCTTTAAGACATTAAGACCTTTACTCTAAGCATTGGAAAAACCCTCATAATTTAACTTAAAAGTTTAAAAAAGGATAATGGATGAAATTGGCCCTATGCCTAATAAAGAAATTTATTCAAGAGGCAACCTTAATTAAAAGCTTGCACCAAATTTACTAAGTTAAGCTCATAAGACTTTGTGTGATATGTTTGCCTTTATGTGTCATTATGATGACAATGATATGATGATATGATAATGATTATGATGATGATGATATGATATGATGATGATTATGATGATGACGATATGATATGATATGATGATATGATGATGATGATGATGATGATGATTATGATAATTTTATGATGATAAGAATGACAATGATATGATGGCAATGTGATAATGAATGATAATGATATGAATACGATATGTTGATGATATGATGCTTAATGATATGCGATAAAGAAATCACATTTGGGGACGATGATACATAACGCCTAAATGTGGAAAAGAATTAGAATAATTTTGCATCATAAGCTTTAATAAGAAGAGATTTAATTAAGTGTGTGATCCTTCAAAAGGGTAGGTGACCTAATTTAAGCTCCCCTCACCCACAACTCATATGAGGTATGGCATGACCTAGCTAGTGTGAGTATAGAGGATAGGGCATACATGAGGCATGGCATGACCCAGCTAGTGTAAGTACTGAAATTCTATGGTGGCGACGGCCACGGTATGAGCTCATTACCACTTATGTTTAGTGGGTGAAAAGATAAGACTTAAGATAAAGTCAAGTTAAGAAAAGAAAAGGGACTTCGGTCGAAACCCTTGAAGGGAAGAAGTTAAGAGAAGCTTATAGTATAGCCATGCATGTTTTATGTGATTATACTTGTGCCCATGTATGTTATGATATAAATGATTTGAAGGTATATTAAAATTGAATCTGCTTCGGATATTCATGTTTTTGAAAACCTAAGAATGGAACCTTATGAATGCTTACTATTTTCATTAATAAAATCGAAGTGGCTGGGGCGATAACGATGACACTTTCATTATTTCTCACCCTAGTTATTCTTCCGTATCGTCACCATATCTCGATAGTGCATCCGGTGGAGTGGAGCGTGGATCCCCCACACTGTGAGTGGGCGCATGACGTGGGATGTCAGACAATACTAATGTGGACTTGTGGATGCCGTAGCTCCGCACCTTCATACATTCCTTTTTGTGACAAACGATGTCAATTTAAGTTTGTATCTAGTATTTGTATCATGGCATGACCATGAGCCTCCTTCAATGTCATGCTGATATATATGTATGTATGTATATATATATATATATATATAGATATATTGTGAACCCCTATGAATGTAATGGTTAGTTAGTTAATGCAATGTATTTGTGAATTATTATTTGTTTACCTTTCTCTTGTTTTATGATATTGGAGTATGTATTTTATGCGACACGCTCTTTCTCTATCTGTCTTTTCGCTCAAGGCTTTACTTTCCAAAACACAGCAAAGCGACGACGTATTTCAAAAAAAAAAAAAAATCTTACCATATTTTTCGCGTAACTTAATTCCAAATGAAGTTTAGTTTTCCTACGAGCATAAGTAACAACTAATAAAATGCCGTAATACGACTTAAGCGTAGTATGGGTTTATTAGGGTGTTACAGAAAACATCATGAAGATTTGATAGATGTGGGGGTAAGGCGACCAGATACACAACTGGCCCGATTCACTTTAAAATTTGAAAGGGATCTATAAAGCGAGGGCTTAGCTTTTTGACTTTAATAGCTTTACCTACTCCAGTTGTGGGTGTGATCTTTAGAATCACGTGGTCTCCTTCCTGAAACTCCAAGGGTTTTCTCCTAACATCCGTGTAGCTCTTTTGACGGCTTTGAGCTGCAAGTATTTTGCTATGGATTCTTTTGATCTGCTTTGTTGTTTGTCTGACTAGTTTCGGACCTAGCAGACTCTGTTCTCCTGATTCATACCAACATAGGGGGGATTGACACTTTCATCCATATAAAGCCTCATATGGAGCCATGCCGATGCTAGCATGGTAACTATTGTTGTACGCAAACTTGGCTAACGGTAAGTATCGATCCTAACTCCCCCGTTGTTCCAGAATGTATGCTCGTAACATATCTTCCAAAGTCTGAATCGTTCACTCCATTTGACCATCCGATTGCGGATGATATGCAGTACTTAGACATAGCCTAGTACCGAATGCCTTCTGGAGCACTCCCCAAAAGCATGAGGTGAACCTTGGATCTCGATCTGAAATGATTATTGAAGGAATACCATGTAACCGTACGACTTCTTGAATATACAGTTGAGCCAACTTCTCTAGAGGAGAATTCGCTCGAATGGCCAAAAAGTGAGCAGACTTGGTCAGTCTATCCACTATGACCCATATAGCATCATATCTTGAGGGGGTTCTTGGTAAGCCCATCATGAAATCCATAGAAATGCTCTCCCATTTCCATTCCGGAATCTCTAAGGGTTGTAATGTCCCTACCGGCTTCTGATGCTCTATTTTTACCTTCTGGCAAGTTAGACATTTATTCACAAAATTGGCCACATCTGTCTTAAGGCCTGGCCACCAAAACATCTTCTTGAGATCTTGATACATTTTGTTAATGCCGGGATGTATAGTAAACTCACTCTTATGGGCTTCCTCCAAGACCTTCTTCCTGAGGTCGTTCTCCTTAGGTACACATATCCTCCCTTGATATCGCCATATTCCTTCTGCATCCTGAGTAAATCCTATTAGCTTGCCAAATTGCACCAGTTGCACTATATGTTGGAAGTCATCATCTCCTTGTTGTGCTTGCTGGATTTGATCTTTGAAAGTACTAGTTATCTTAAGTTGGTGTAATTGAATGGCACTGGGGGTTATAGAGATTCGCAAGTTGAGGGTTTGGAAACTTTCTATAAGTTCCGCTTCTCTGATCATCATCCATGCCACTGTTAAGGATTTTCTACTTACGGCATCTGCCACCACGTTTGCCTTGCTTGGATGGTATCTTAGGTCGAACTCATAATCTTTAAGAAACTCCATCCATCTTTGCTGCCTCATGTTCAATTCCTTTTGATCAAAAACGTGTTTCAAGCTTTTGTGATCAGAAAATACTTCAAACTTTACTCCGCAGAGATAGTGTATCCACATCTTCAAGGCAAACACTATCGCTGCTAGCTCGAGGTCATGTGTTGGATAATTTCTTTCATGAGTTTTCAATTGTCTGGAAGCATACACTACAACGTTCCTATTCTGCATTAACACGCACCCTAATCCTTTCTTAGAAGCATCACAGTACACTTCGAACGGTCCATGAGGATCTAGTAAAATAAGTACTGGGGTTGTTGTCAACTTGTCCTTTAATTCTTGAAAACTCTGCTAGCACTCGGGTGTCTATTCGAATAGGGCGTTCTTCCTGGTTAACTTTGTTAGGGGTAGGGCTATTTGAGAGAATTTCTTAACAAATCTCCTGTAGTATCCTACCAACCCTAAGAAGCTCCTGACTTCCATAACTATCGTTGGTCGTTCCCAGTTTAATACTGCTTCTACCTTACTGGGATCCACTGAAATTCCCCCATGGGATACCACATGGCCAAGAAATTTTACTTCTTCCATCCAAAATTCAAATTTGGATAGCTTGGCATAAAGTTTCTTTTCTCTTAGAATTTGCAGAACCAATCGCAAATGTTCTACGTGCTCTTGTTCTGTCTTCGAGTAGACAAGTATGTCATTAATGAACACCACCACAAATTTATCGAGATATGGTCTGAATATTCGATTCATGTAATCCATGAATATTGCCGGTGCATTCATCAATCCGAAGGACATCACAGTATATTCATAATGTCCATAACGAGTCTGAAACGCCGTCTTCGGGATATCTTCTTCTCGAATCCGAATCTGGTGATATCCAGACCGTAGATCAATCTTGGAAAATATAGTAACCCCTTGCAGTTGATCCATGAGATCATCAATCCTTGGCAACGGATACTTGTTCTTGATTGTCGCTTTATTCAACTGCCTGTAATCTATATATAGTCGCATGCCTCCATCTTTCTTCTTAACTAACAGGACTGGGGCTCCCCATGGTGATGCACTTGGCCTAATAAATTTCTTTTCCAGGAGTTCTTCAATTTGCCCTTTAAGTTTGATTAGTTCCAAAGGTGACATGTGGTATGGCGCTAAAGATATTGGTCCTACTCCTGGCACTAATTCAATGGTGAACTCAATCTCTTTCTCGGGAGGGAACTCAGGAATATCTTCAGGGAACACATCAGGATATTCCTTAACAACTGAAATATTGTTTAACTCCTGATCAACCTCTGCTATAATGGTTGATAAGAAAATATACCCTTGAGTACCATTCCCACAGTGGTGTACTGTTAAGGAACTTAAATAAAGACTTACAGAGATTACTGATTTAGAAGATGAAACAGGGGAAAGTATAATGGATTTATCTGAGCAATTTAACAAGGCTTGGTTAGCAGAGAGCCAATCCATACCCAAAATAATGTCAAGTTCGGACAAGGGAAGGCATATTAAATTAGTCGGAAAAATTTGACCTCCTATTTGATAAGGGACATTTATACAAATATGATTGGTCTTAACAGGCTCACTTATAGGAGTAGAAACTAACAAGTCATAAGGTAATTCAGAAATAGGTAGCTACAAGGCTATCATGCAATCATGAGAGATGAAGGAGTGAGATGTACCTTATTTGTATAAAACGGTTAAGGTCTTACCATTTACTTCACATGTATCTTGAATTTCCGACTTGTTGACCTCCTGTGTGTCCATGGTGAAAACTCTCCCCTGGCGTTGTGGCTTAGGAGCCGGTTAAGGGTTTCTGGCAGGGCATTCATAGATCCTGTGGCCTGGTCTGCCACATCCAAAGCAAACATTTTGACCTGTCAAGCAGGGGGGTCACCATGATTTCTGCCGCATTGGTTGCAAGTCTGGTTCCCAAAAAGCCTTTGAGGTTGCTTGCCTCTATTGTTCACCGGCTGAAACTTTCTCTACTGTTGTAAGTTGGGCTTGAACCTCGGGCCTTGCGGAGCTAACCCCTTCTTAAAGTTATTGCCGGATGACCTAGCAGCAACTAACTTCTTGTTACAATCCTCCACTAGGCGGCACTTGTTTATTAAAGTAGGGAAGTCTCTGATCTCCATTGGTCCTATGGTGGCAAGGATGTCTTCTCTCAGTCCACCCTCTGATCTCCATTGGTCCTATGGTGGCAAGGATGTCTTCTCTCAGTCCACCTTCAAATTTCATGCATTTCCATGCTTTGTCAGGGCTCCGTTGATAAATGGTGGAAAATTTGTACAACTCCTCAAATTTAGCAATGTACTCCGACACGCTACTATTCCCTTGACGAAGGTGCATGAACTCCAACTCCTTGGCATTACGGATAGATGTAACATCCCCCATTTTCTTAAGTGGAGTATAAAAAAAATTTTTTTGAATTATTTCTCTTAGGCAGTGTAGGAATCTCTCAAAAAGTGGTATACCCCGAAAATCCTCACACTTAGAAATATAGGGTAGTATAACACTGCCGTTAAAAATATGGCACTATCATATGCTAAAAATTAGGAAATAACAAAAATGCCCTTGTCAACTTTTGTTAATTGTAATCTTGCCCAAAAGTTTTAGAAATTGTACTTTAACCCCAAGTGGATATTTTCACAATAAACCTGGAACTTTTCATAAAATGACTTTTATGTCCCCACATAGGTAGAATTAGCAGAATGGAGTTTTAAACGAAGCAGAATCACGTGGTAAAGTCGTAGAAGTTTAAATCTCTACCAATTGGGTTATGGAGGTAGTCTGGTATGAAATGACATGGGGTGCCCCTGGATTTACTCAAAATTACGGATATGCCATTAGCTATGAAAAACAGAAAACAGAAAGGCTCTGCATTTGCGAAACGTTTAATCTACACTATTAATCGATCTATTCGATCTTATTGACTAAGTAAGGTTAATTAGGAGTTAATTATATTAATTAGGAGTTAATTAGATGTTAATTAGAGGGATTAGGCTTAGGAGCAATTAGAATGGAGATATAGAAATTCTCTCAGAGTCATTTAGTAAAGTTTTGCCGATTTAAAGAAAATCGGCGAAGATTCGGCATTTTAAACTGCCGAAACCGAACTGGTAGAATTTTCTACTGGAAACCCTTACTTAAGTGGCTGAAATTCAGCCACCCTTACCACATATGAGTGGCACCAAGTGTTGCTCAAGATAGTGGAGAAACTTGGCCTCACCTCCACCGGATTTTTATCGTTTTTCGCCTAGTTGTTCGATTTTCACCGAATAATTGGGATTAATTAGGATTCGATTAAGCATTCACTTAAAGCCAATTGAGTATGGTTTAGAATGATTAGGTATAAGGGAATTAGATTATAACCATAGGAAACTTCATAGGATTTTTCTAAAACCGATTTACCGATTTAAAGGAAATCGGTAAGATTTCGGTATTTTAAACTACCGGAACCAGACCAATAGAAATTATACTGTGAAAACCCTAGGATGGATGGCCAAGATTCAGCCAGCACTCCTCACAAGTGGCGCACAAATCAACCATAAAAGAGGGAAGCCAAGCCAAGTTTGAATGAGGGTTGAAATCCACCAATCAAGAGCCAACTTCCTTCATAAGTTTTCATTTTTTTTTTCCTTCCCCTTTTATATTTTCAGCCTCCCCATAAGAGGTGCAGACCAGCCCTCATTTTCCCACTTTCCTTCATCTTCTTCCACTTCCTCTCATCCCCAAGCTCAAGCCTCAACCATCAACTTCACTCCAAGATCAAGTTCCATCAAGATTTCACACCACCAAGGTAGGAATCTCAATTTTCTCCTTCTTTTCTTTGAATTGGGGCTACCTAGAGCCTTATTCATCCATGATTCTGATGTTGTGATGGGTGGGGATGATGAATTAAGGTTGGTTTAAGGTGTATATGTGAGTTTGAATTGAAGATTGGATGGATTGATTAGAGAAGAACATGAATCCAAGAAGAATTCAAGAAGCTGTTAGGGTTTTCCCCTCGACGGCTTGTACGGCGGAGTGTACGGCTCCGCCTACAATTGATTAAATTTGATGAAATTTTTACATGAAACTAGACATTCAGGGCTTTCCATACATATAAAATATAAGGCCATTGGATTAGTATAGAATTAGTTATGAATTTTTTAAGTTTGACCTAGAAATCTAGATTCTCATCTGGGCAGTATGAGTTGAGAAGGGTATAACTCACCCTACACAACTCCAAATTGAGTGAAACTAATGCTATTTTAAAGCCAACATGTAAGGAAACATCCCATAAAAATTTCAGAGCCAGATTCGTTGCCATTTGTTCCTAGCACATCAATGAAGTTGACTTAAGTTCAAATTGGGCTGGAACAGAGTAGTCCAGTAGGGTCAAGTTTCAGGACTAATAACTCAAGATATGCTCATGTAAATGACATGAAACTTATTTCATTTGAAAGCTTGTTCTTTTAGCTTTAATTTGATATAAATTTCGTATGATTTCACCCAGGTTTCTATTTTTAGTGAATTTTTACTTATAAGAACCCAATTCTAGCTAAGAACAGGGCAGTCTGAGGTAAAATTTTTATATCTTGAGTTATACAAATTAAAATGAGATAGGATGAAAAGGGTTAGAAACTAGACACATAATTCTATGACATATCCAAAAATTAGATTCAAATAAGTTGAATTGCAATAAGGGTGGAGTATACCAAACTCGGGCAGAACAGGAGAGAATAAACCGAAAACTCAATTAGTGCTTGAATTGAAATTGATGAATGATGCTATGAATATATATATATTTCCTGGTCCATATTGAATTGCAAGTTTGTACATTTGTACTGGTTGCTGGCACTATTCACGGGGAAGCGAACTCGATCCGTTATGCTGCCGAAATTCCGGCAGAAATATGTGAATTATGTGACTATTATGAACAGTTGTATGTTACGCTTATTAGATTCATATATACAAGAATAATTTAAGTATAATATGAAGTATATGAATGAATGCATGTAGCATATGCATATATAATCATGTCCAAAGAAGAATAAGATTTATGAAAACTTGCAAGAAAGATGTACCAAGTTACCACGTGAGGCATGGCATAGACCCAGCTAGCGTGGGCCAAAGTGGTACTGTCTAAGACTTAGGTCAGCCCTCGACCAGATTTAAAGGGAATAGACCGGTGTGAGAGTCGGGGAAAGTAAACCCGTCACTCATGTATAGGTATGAGCTCGGACCTGAAAAGCAGGCTATCACCTAGGGGTGAGAGAGGCCATTCACCTCCAGGGGACCAAGTACAGAATGGCAAGGTTAACTTGCAAGTTAAAGAAGAGATAAATTAAGTCAAATGCACTTGCATACATTCAAGTATAAGCATCTATATGTGCATCTTCAATTATCTAGTTAAGTCATAATGCCATTATGATCCTTGTTGAAGCATATTATACTATCCGTATTTCTATGTCTATCATATGATATGGCAAGTGGTTGTTAAAATATAACCTGCTTCAAGAAAGGGGTTTTCAACTTAAAATTAAACCACTGTTTGTTTATATGTGCTCATATTTTCATAATAAACTGAAGCGGCTGGAATGTTTATGATGGCATTGTAAGATTGGTTTGAGTTTACCTACTGAGAACCTTAGGTTCTCATTGCCTACTTGTATGTTTCTCTTTTCCGTAAATATTTCAGCACCCAAGTTGGAAATTAAGTGCGAGGCAGAGTACAGGGCCATTCATTGAGCAAGAATCGGGCGTAAGCTAGACCAAGAGACTATTGAAGCTAGCTAACGACTAGTCAGAAATAAACGCTGTGTATTATATCAGTCACAATTTCCTTTAAAGTGTAATTATTTTATTATCTATGTATCAGAGACTATTAGTCAATAATAAAGTGAGTAGTTAAAGGGCCATGTATTATATTTTCCATATTTTAAAGTTTTCTTAGCATAGTGACACCTTTTTAATATAACTCCATGACTCGAGCATAGCTTATATAATAAAGGGTGTTACAACAGACACAGGGAAATACTTCTGGTAGAACACATCTCTGAATACGTCCCAAGTAATATCTGTTTGGGATCCTTCTAATAATCGCCGTGCACCATTCCACCAGAATTTTGCATCGACTTCTAACATATAGGTGGCAAAAGTCACCTTCTGACGGTCTGTGCAATCTAACACGGAAAAAATCTTTTCCATAGCTTTAACCCAATCATCTGCCTTGTTAGGTTAAAGGCTCCCCTGAAGCTGGGTGGGTTGGCCTTTCGAAACTCAACAAACTTAAGGTATTCTAGATCCATTCCAGGACCATTATGATTTCCCCAATGATCTACCTCTGACTGCCTTCCTAGTTGACCCATCATTTGAGTCGCCGCAACTGCCTGCTCGCGCATAGCATGCGTCATCTCTCGCATTGTATCCAGGAACTCTGTAGATTCTTCCTAGGCTGGGAAAGTTCGCGGCTACCTCGCCTTCCAAAAGCCATCAAGTTCTGAACACACAAGACAAGAGTAATTGAGTTGATCAGGCTCAATATTAAGTTCAGTGTGCTAGTAAATAATAGCGTACGGTTAGGCAAACTTCCTCACGTGCATCCTATCCCTATGGACAAGACTCAGGGCATAATAATATCTAGGGAATACAAAGCATATGCGAAGCATAGTCAGTCCAATCCTCAGGCCTATATTAGGACAAACTGCTCTGATACCAAAAATGTAACACCTTACCAGACAAGTACTATGCTTAAGTCATAATAAATTATCTGATAAGTGATTATGTATAGTGAGCTAATTAAAATTCTGTTTCCTATATCATGATTAATTACTCACATAAAGGTGACTATTTGAATAATAACATTTTCTGCTTGACGGCGGAATATGTAACATCTGAAAAATTCTATCCTTAACAACCGAGTTATACGGTTTTTATCGAATAGGTGGGTTTAATCGGAATTCGATTAAATACTTACTTAAAGCCAATCAAGGGTGATTTGAAAAGATTAGACTTGATGGAATTAGGTTAGGAGTGTAGAAAACCTCACAGAAAAATTTCATACATCCAGGGCTTTTCATACATATAAAATATAAGGTCATTGGATTAGTATAGAATTAGTTATGAATTTTTGAAGTTAGACCTAGAAATCTAGGTTCTTACCCGGGTAGCATGGGTTAAGAAGGGTGTAACTCATGCTACACAACTCCAAATTGAGTGAAACTAAGGTTATTTGAAAGCTAACATATGAGAGAACATCCCATAAAAATTTCAGAATTTGATTCATCATCATTTGTTCCTAGCACCTCAATGAAGTTGGCTTAGGTTTAAACTGGCCTAGAATAGGGCAGCCCAGTAGGGTAACGTTTTGGGACTCAACTCAAAATCTACTTAGGCAAATGACATGAAACCTAATTCATTTGAAAGCTTGTTGTGTTAGCTTTAAATTGAGATAAAATTCGTAAGATTTCACTTAGCTTTCTATTTTTACTGAATTTTCCTTTATAAGAACCCAAATCTGGCTAAGAACAGGGCATGCTGAGGTAAAACATTTATATCTTGAGTTATACAAATCCAAATGAGATGGGACCAAAAGGGTTAGAAACTAGACAAATAAGGCTACAACATATCCAAAAATTAGGTTTAAATGAGTTAAATTGAAATAAGGGTGGAGTATACAATAACCAGGTAGAATAAGGAAGGGTGAACTGAAAGCCCTATTGATGATTGAGTTGAAGCTAAGGAATGAATCTATGAATATATATATATATATATTTGCTGGTTTATATTGAATTGCAAGCTGTACAATTGTACTGGTTGTCTGGCACTATTCATGGGGAAGCGGACTAGATCCGTTATTCTGTCAAAATTTCGGTAAAAGATTCATGTGTTGTGTGATTTGAAATGGCATGAATATATGATACTTGAAGAATCAAGCTACATGTGCATTCAATTCATGATATTGTAAAGGATTCTGTAACATCCTCAATTTCATGTCGTGCTAAATTACCGTAGTAACCCTGAGTAATTAGGCACTTAATGAGGAATTTCGAGATTAGGGCTTAATTAAGGGGTTGACTCGGACGAGAAGGGTCAAGAGAATGTCTAATCGAGGTTAGATAATCTCTAATTAAGCAAGTTAGAGCCCCTATAGCTTACTTAAGCACTAATCGCCCTTAATTAGCTTACTCGAGTTTAATTAAGGTTAATTAAGCTTAATTGTGAGATTAATTTTTGTTAATCATGTTCTTGTGTGTTAATCACTAATTCTTGCTTAATCACCTTAATTAAGTTGTATGAGCACTTAATCACATGATTAAATTCAAATTTAGTCAACTAGACAATAAAGTAGAGAGTGATGTCATAAAAGCAAAAAGCATGAGACAAGACTACTTTATGTAAGAGTTTGACCATGTTTTGTCTCCCCATCATCCCATTTGTCCCCTTAATCACTAATTAACACAAGATAACACAAAGTGAAGCAAAAATATCTCATCCTCCCTCCTTAAAGTGGACGCCACTTTCTCTCTCTCCCTCCCTCCCTCATTCATTTTCATTTTCACTCATCCTATTCTCTCTCTTCAAGCCAAATTCTCTAACTTTTCTCTAAACACTTCTTCATCTTCTTCATCTTCCTCTTCCTTTCTCCACCACCACCACCCTAAACCACTCACTTAGCCCTTCAAAGACCTCATCTTTGGGTCTTTGGAGACAAGATCAAAACACTACAACCTCCATTTCCACAAGATTTCAAGAGCTTCTCCTTCCTTCTTGCAAAACCGCCACCTTCATCATCAAGAGGAGTCATCATCTTCTTCTTCCATTTCTCTTGTTTTTGCGCCATCTTCAAGAAAGGTAGTGATCTTCATCTTTTTCATTTTGTTTGCTCAAGAAAGCTTGGAGCTTGGGTCTTTCATGACCAAGATCTCTAAATGAAAACTTGAGAAGATCCTTCATGTTTTTCATGTGTTCTTAAGTTTCCTCTTTTAGAAAAATATGCTCTTGATGTTCTTCATGTGTTCTTAAGTTTCCTCTTTTGGAAGTTTCCTCTTTTAGAAAAATATGTTCTTGATGTTCTTCATGTGTTCTTAAGTTTCCTCTTTTGGAAAAATATGTTCTTGATGTTCTTCATGTGTTTTTAAGTTTCCTCTTTTAGAAAAATATGTTCTTGATATTCTTCATGTGTTCTTAAGTTTCCTCTTTTAGTAAAATATGTTCTTGATGTTCTTCATGTGTTCTTAAGTTTCTTCTTTTGGAAACCTATGTTCTTATTGATCTCTAGCTTAAAGTTGTTCCTTTCTCTTTATGATGAGTGAATGATTAGAAAAGCTTCACCTTTCTATGTTTCCATGATTTGATAAGACTATGAACCTTCTCAAAGTTTTAGACTTTAAAAAGTTTGCTTCATGATTTCTTCAAAGTGGCGCAACTTTTAACCTTCCATAAAGTTTTATTTTGTTTTGTTTTGAAGACAAGAATCCATGTGAAAGTCTAAACTTTTTGAGTTAGAAAAAAACGATATCTTGTCACTTTAGGCTTTAGAAATCAAACCTTAAAGAAAAGACCTTTCACAAAGTTTCAAACTTTATTCAAGAATGAGATCATTAAGTTATAAAAATGTTGTTCTATAACATTTCATTCATAAAGTTTAGACTTTGAACCCAACTAATGCAAAAGGTGTTAACTTTTATAAAGAACAAGACTTTTTATTCAAAAAGCTAGTAGCTTGTATCATTATTTCATAAAGATCCAATCTTAAGATAAGAGCTTAATGTCAAAGGCACTTACTTTCACAAAGAATAAGACTTTATGACTACTTTATAAAGAATGACAACTTTAATAATGTTTAAGGCAAAACCTTGGTATGTTATTAGTAAAAGTTTAAAACTTTGCAACTTGACTAAGTTAAAAGTCACCCTTGGTGATTAGTGAACATTGGTGTTGTTGGATTCATGATGTGGTTATGCGTTGTCATGACCCAAGGATTAGAGGGATCTCGAACTCCTTGGGAACAGAAGTATGATTAGGGCCTCTAAGCATACCATGAACCTAGGAATCACTAAGTGCGCTATCTCAAGGAAAGGAAACAATCACATAATTTAATTAATTTGAACAAGTGTTTCATAAGACATGTACTTAAGTAAAGCATACTTTCATCCAAGGACCAAGTAACTAAAAGACTACAAACACATATCCTAACTATGTGATTCTATCATGGGAAATCATGTGATGATTCATAATATTCTTCACAAAGAACAACACAACTATAAACCCCTTTAGGGTATGAATGTGTGATGCCACTTGGCATGATAAATGATGAGATTGATTGAGCTTTGTCTCATGATTGAATGATAAGTGTGATGATATGATATAGATATGATGAACTATTGGTTGAATGCTGATGATTGGCATTTTGGGGAAGCTCCGGTCTAGCCGTTATGCTACCGGATTTCCGTCAAAATTATGGACTTAGTCATATCATTGCATGCGTCTAGTCAAGGAGTTATGCATGTAAAGTATAAAGATAAGAAAAGAATCAATGGGACGTGACCCTTCAATCACTTCGGTAAGGGAAGTGAGAGACGGCGATCCACAAGGAACCTCTATGAGGGAGGCAAGGGTGTTTTGGAGGACCCTCCAACTTAGAGGTAACCAATATCGGCTTAGTCTGATTTGGTTAGTACTGCGTGACGACGGTCACGGAATGAGCTCATGTCCAAAAGCGGTCTATTTCAAAGGAAAGTAAAGAATGTTAAGCACGTGCTAAAAATGAAAGTAAAGTCTAAGTATGACCATGGTTACATCTGTGATGATGCGTGTCTTTGGATGAAAGTATATGGCCCATTTGCATTATGGATGTTATTCTATGTTTTAGTACGGATGTTAGTCATGATGATGTGTTTATGATGTTAAATTTAAAAGCAACCCGCTTCGGGGTTTAAGTTTTCAAAACCATAAAAAATTGAACTTATATCATCCCTTGTTTTTGTAATTAAACCCGAAGTGGCTGGGACGATGACGATGACACTGTGTTTGTCTAGCCGCGATCGTACTGAGAAATTTAGTATTTCTTATTCCTACGTTTCCGTGTCGTCTTCAGAGGATGTCGACGCGTCGAACGCGGTGGTGATCTACATTGAGTTCCCGATGTGGCGTTGGCGCTTTGACCGGTCTTTGAACGCCTCGATCTTTGTCGGCGCAGCGATGAGGTCTACATCTTCCACGACCGCCATTCGGACTCCCGTGATGAGCCCATTTTTCCAACCGCATCAGCCATTTGGCGAGGTTACTATGGATGACATTCGCCCCTACTTTCAGCCACCGAGATACCCCACTGATGATGATGAGACTGACTCGGATACCCGTTTGACTCGATCGCTTTCACCGATTCCGATCCTCGGGCCGTCTTATCCGAAGCTTCCATGTGAGACCGATCCGTCCGAGCCCCTATCCGACTCATTCTGGGGGTTCTCACCGTTCGGGTTCGTCGCAGCCTTCAGTGATTCATCTATCTTCTGATTCTTCTGCTTCATCTGCTGGCCCATTTTCACCCCCGGTTCGCGGGCGTGGGTTCATTCGCATTACCGTGCGTGCCCGTGGCGAGGACGTGCTCGAGGAGGAGGACGTGGTAGTACTTCTCCTGGTGGATATGGGAACGGTTTCCTCCCGCCAGATGCTTGATGTGACGACTGCATGCGGAGCCGAGCACGAGGATAGCCCCCTTTTGGTAGTAGTTATAGGGTTATCATTCTGTTATATGGCATGCTTGGGTAGTAGGATTCTCTGATGTATTTCCTTTTATTATGTATTGGTAGGCTTTTGTGTAGGGCCGACGATAGATATCGGACCCATTATTATCTTATGTATGAACTGGTACGACTCTTATTGTATTATCATGGTTGGCCGTGGAATGAATGTTACATTATTCTAAGAATTGTGGTTACTCTTATGGTCTCTATGCTTGTTAAATGCGATATATGTATGGGATAGCGGTGTTACTTTATATGTTCACGATGCGCTCATGGCTCTCGATTTCAAAAATGGTTTACTTGTTTTGTAGAAAAAATTTTACCCCTATTTTCGGTATAAAGTAATTTCTGAAAGGTAATGATAGTTCCGCGAGCAAAAGTAGCAACTAGTAATTCCACAATATGACTTAAGCATAGAATGGAACTACTAGGGTGTTACAGATTCCATTTTACTTGGGCTAGCCCCGGAACAAATTAAGGGGAATAGATCAGTGAGAAGGTTGGGGAAAGTAAACCCGACAATCTTGTATAGGAACGAACTCGGTCCTGAAAAGCGGACTATTACCCAGGAGTATATGGCCAATGACTCCTAGGGGACCAAGGATGGAAATAAATTCTAATAGGCGAAGGCCTCCAAGAATAAGATGCATTTCTAATTGCACATTCATATGTACAGTGTAATGCTTAATAATTGACTGTCCTAGATACCTGTTTATTTTTCGTAATATGCTATTGCTCCTTTACAATTATTGTTTAATTGCCTTAGTGTTTCTGTTAATTAAAATTGAGCTTGTTTCGGTGTATGTTTTTCAATAAGTATTTAAGTTAATTATCATTTTGTGTTGTACCACTGGGAATTATTGAAAGACCGAAACAACTGGGAATGACAGCGATGATAGATGTGTACAACTAGGAATTCCTACTGAGAAATTTTTATTTCTCACCCTACTATATATTTCTGTGTCATTCTCAGACTATGGAGCACGCAGTGATAGGAGTCCTATTCATTGAGTTCCCCGAGCTCCACATCCACATCGACCCGTTCCTAGATTTTGTATATATATCTGGCAGGTGCCAGTTTCGTTTGTATTTCTTTTTCCAAAGAGACTTCGCCCTACCACTTATGTACCCACTGTTTGTGATACATGCTCAGAAGGGTAATTTGGTCATTCCAACATTGGAAAAAGAGCTTGTTTCTAGAAAGCCGGTTCTGCCTTGGAGATCAAGAAATCCAAGAGCTCATTTCAAGTTACTTGGAGATCAAGGAATCAAGCTAAATTAAAGTAACTAAATTAAAGTAACTTGGAGAGCAAGCGATATGATCAAGTTTGAAATATGTTTAGATTGTATCTAGATTTGCTTTTGATTTGTTTTGACTTATTTAGATTTAAATCAAATCTGATCTCATCTATAAGGATCAAATCTGATTTAATTTTGTTAGGGATAAATCTTTTAGGATATAATCATATATTTAATTTTTAAATTTTATTTTCAAATCAGATCTTTTAGATAGGATTAGATAATTTCTATTTTTAGGATTTATGTATAAATAGGCAACTTGGCCTATAGACAGGAGAGAATTTTATCATATAGTTTTGATCATGGTTTGACTACCAATACAGTTGTGAGGTTTTCCTCACTTTACTCTGTGTGATGCAGAATTTCTACATTTTGTTCTGTGAGATGCAGAACTTTCTATCTTTTCCCTGTTATCTACGTTTCCAAGGACATGTTTCTTGGGGGTTTAGTAGGGAGGGTCTTTATCCTAAATCTTGTTTTTTATCAAAGTATGTGCTTGGGGTTTCTGGATCTTTATATCCATGGGGTTCCTTTTCATCAGTTTGACCCCGCTGTCCCGTATATCGCCATTCCCCTTCATATGGCCCATCCATTTCCACCTCCACCACCAGCAGTAGCAGCACCAGCTCCTATGGCTCCTCTTGCTTCACCACTGCAACAGATGCTTTCTGCCTTGATGTCAGAGGAAGACCCATCTGAGGCAGCTAGTTCATCCTCGTCCTCTGCTCCTAACACGGGCCACCCTCCTGAAGACGCACCCATGGTGAATGGGTTTCTTTCTTCAGACTCCGGTTAGACAGTGGATATGCCATAGCGATAGTAGATGTACAGGACGGCCCTCTTTGGCATTCTGGGCCATGGATAGATGAGTATAGATTAGGAGTAGTATATGAAATGTTCCATGGGGACCATCTAGGGTACTGTTCTTAGAGACTGGCCATTTTATTTTGTGTTAGCGGCCTCATATTTTTTTTTACCCTGTATCATTTTGACAAACTTTGAAAGTAGATGTCCATGTATATATTTAAGATGTGTTTTACAGTAGTTCCGTCTTTATTGCTATTTTATTTATGTTATGCTGCTTACAGTATACCAATTGACTAGTATTTATTCCACTATCAGCAGAAAATACTATTACACGAATGGTCACCTTTATGCGAGTGATTAATAATGGTACAGAAAATAGAATTTAATCAGCTCACTACACGTAATCACTTATTAGATAATCTATTATGACTTAAGCATAGTAATTGTCTGGTAAGGTGTTACATTTTTGGTATCAGAGCAGTTCATCCTAATATAGGCCTGAGGATTGGACTGACTATGCTTCGCATATGCTCTGTATTCCTTAGATATTATTATGCTCCGAGTCTTGTCCATATGGATAGGATGTATGTGAGGGAGTTTGCCTAATTGTATGCTATTAGTTACTAGCACATCGAACTTAGTATTGAGCCTGATCAACTCAATTACTCTTATTTTATGTGTTTAGAACTTGATGGCTTCTAGAAGGCATGGTAGGCCGCGGACTTCTCCAGCCCAGGAGGAATCTACAGAGTTCTTGGATATGATGCGAGAGATGGCGTACGCTATGCGCGACCAGGCAGCTGCGGCAACTGAAATGATGGGCCAACTAGGAAGGCAGTCAGCGGTAGGTCGTGGTGGAAATCATAATGGCCCTGGAATGGATCTGGAATACCTTAAGTTTGCTGAGTTTTGGAAGTCCAACCCACCCAGCTTCAGGGGAAACTTTAACCCAGATAAGGCAGATGATTGGGTTAAAGTTATGGAAAAGATTTTCTCCGTGTTAGATTGCACAGACCGTTAGAAGGTGACTTTTGCCACCTATATGTTAGAAGCTGATGCAGAATTTTGGTGGAATGGTGCATGGCGATTATTAGAAGGATCCCAAACAGATATTACTTGGGACGTATTCAAAGATGCGTTCTACTAGAAGTATTTCTCTACGTCTGTCCGCAATGCCAAGGAGTTGGAGTTCATGCACCTCTGTCAAGGGAATAGTAGCGTGTCAGAGTACATTGCTAAATTTGAGGAGTTGTGCAAATTTTCCACTATTTATCAATGGAGCCCCGACGAAGCATGGAAATGCATGAAATTTGAAGGTGAACTGAGAGAAGACATCCTTGCCACCATAGGACCAATGGAGATCAGAGACTTCTCTACTTTGGTGAACAAGTGCCGCATAATGGAGGACTGTAACAAGAAGTTAGTTGTTGCCAGGTCATCCAACAACATCTTCAAGAAGGGGTTAGCTCTGCAAGGCCCGAGGTTCAAGCCCAACTTACAGCAGTAGAGAAAGTTTCAGCCGATGAACAACCGAGGCAAGCAACCTCAAAGGTCTTATGGGAACCAAACCTGCAACCAATGCGGCAGAAATCATGGCGACCGCCCCTGCTTGGCAGGTCAAAATGTCTGCTTTGGATGTTGCAAACCAGGCCACAGAATCTATGAATGCCTTGCCAGGAACCCTCAATCGACTCCTAAGCCATAATGCCAGGGGAGAGTTTTCACTATGGATGCACAGGAGGTCAACAAGTCGGAGGATTTGATTCAAGATACATGTGAGGTGAACGATAAGATCTTAACCGTTTTATACGATTCAGGTGCATCTCACTCCTTCATCTCTCATGATTGCATGATAGCCTTGCAGCTACCTATTTCTGAATTACCCTATGACTTGTTAGTTTCTACTCCTACAAGTAAGCCCATTAGGACCAATCATATTTGTATCAATGTCCCTTGTCAGATAGGAGGTCGAACTTTTCCAGCTAATTTAATTTGTCTTCCCTTGTCCGGACTTAACATCATTTTGGGTATGGACTGGCTCTCTGCCAACCAAGCCCTATTAAATTGATCTGATAAATCCATTATACTTCCCCCTGTTTCATCTTCTGAATCAGTAATCTTTGTAAGTCTTTATTTAAGTTCTTTAACTGTATACCACTGTGGGGATGGAAGTCAAGGGTATATTTTCTTAGCAACTAGTGTAGCAGAGGTTGATCAGGAGTTAAACAATATTCCAATTGTTAGGGAATATCCTAATGTGTTCCCTGAAGATATTCCTGAGTTCTCTCCTGAGAGAGAGATTGAGTTCACCATTGAATTGGTGCCAGGAGTGGGACCAATATCTTTAGCGCCATACCGCATGTCACCCGTAGAACTAACCGAACTTAAGGGCCAGATTGAATAACTCCTGAAAAAGAAATTTATTAGGCCAAGTGCATCACCGTGGAGAGCCCCAATCCTGTTAGTTAAGAAGAAAGATGGAGGCATGCGACTATGTGTAGATTATAGGCAGTTGAACAAGGCGACAATCAAGAACAAGTATCCATTGCCAAGGATTGATGATCTCATGGATCAACTGCAAGGGGCTATTGTATTTTCCAAGATTGACTTACGGTCTGGATATCATCAGATTCGGGTTCGAGAAGAAGATATCCCCAAGACGGCATTTCGGATTCATTATGGACATTATGAATATACTGTGATGTCCTTCGGATTGATTAATGCACCGGCAATATTCATGGATTACATGAATTGAATATTCAGACCATATCTTGATAAATTTGTGGTGGTGTTCATTAATGACATACTTGTCTACTCGAAGATAGAACAGGAGCATGCAGAACATTTGCGATTGGTTTTGCAAATTCTAAGAGAAAAGAAACTTTACGCCAAGCTATCCAAATGTGAATTTTGGATAGAAGAAGTAAAATTTCTTGGCCATGTGGTATCCCATGGGGGAATTTTAGTGGATCCCAGTAAGGTAGAAGCAGTATTAAACTAGGAACAACCAACGATAGTTACGGAAGTCAGAAGCTTCTTAGGGTTGGCAAGATACTATAGGAGATTTGTTAAGAACTTCTCTCAAATAGCCCTACCCTTAACAAAGTTAACCAGGAAGAACGCCTCATTCGAATGGACACCCGAGTACGAGTAGAGTTTTCAAGAATTAAAGGAAAGGTTGACAATAGGCCCAGTACTTATTTTACCGGATCCTCATGGACCATTTGAAGTGTATTGTGATGCTTCTAAGAAAGGATTAGGGTGCATGTTAATGCAGAATAGGAACGTTATAGCGTATGCTTCCGGGCAATTGAAGACTTATGAAAGAAATTATCCAACACATGACCTCGAGCTAGTAGCGATAGTATTTGCCTTAAAGATGTGGAGACACTATCTCTACGGAGTGAGGTTTGAAGTATTTTCTGATCACAAAAGCTTGAAATACCTTTTTGATTAGAAGGAATTGAACATGAGGCAGCGAAAATGGATGGAGTTTCTTAAAGATTACGAATTTGACTTAAAGTACCATCCAGGCAAGGCAAATGTAGTGGCAGATGCCCTAAGTAGAAAATCCTTAACAGTGGCGTGGCTGATGATCAAAGAAGCAGAACTTATAGAAAGCTTTCAAACCCTCAATTTGGGAATCTCGGTAACTCCCAGTGCCATTCAATTACACCAACTTAAGATAACTAGTACTTTCAAAGATCAAATCCAGCAAGCACAATAAGGAAACGACGAATTCCAGCATACAGTACGAGTGGCGCAATCTGGCAAGCTAACAGGATTCTCTCAGGATGTAGAAGGAATATGGGATATCATGGAAGAATATGTGTACTTGAGGAGAATGACCTCAGGAGGAAGGTCTTGGAGGAAGCCCACAAGAGTGAGTTTACTATACATCCCGGCATTAACAAAATGTATCAAGATCTCAAGAAGATATTTTGGTGGCCAGGCCTTAAAACAGATGTGGCCAATTTTGTAAATAAATGTCTAACTTGCCAGAAGGTGAAAATAGAGCATCAGAAGCCGGCAGGGACATTACAACCCTTAGAGATTCTAGAATGGAAATGGGAGAGCATTTCTATGGATTTCGTGATGGGATTACCAAGAACCCCCTCAGGATATGATGCTATATGGGTCATAGTAGACAAACTAACCAAGTTAGCTCAATTTTTGCCCATTCGAGCGAATTCTCCTCTAGAGAAGTTGGCTCAATTGTATATTCAAGAAGTAGTACGGTTACACGGTATTCCTTCAACAATCATTTCAGATCGAGACCCAAGGTTCACCTCACGGTTTTGGGGAGCGCTCCAGAAGGCATTCGGTACTAGGCTATGTCTAAGTACTGCATATCATCCACAGTTAGATGGTCAAACGGAGCGAACGATTCAGACCTTGGAAGATATGTTACGAGCATACATTCTGGAACAACGGGAAAGTTGGGATCGATACTTACTGTTAGCTGAATTTGCTTACAACAACAGTTATCATACTAGCATTGGCATGGCTCCATATGAGGCTTTATATGGCCGGAAGTGTCAATCTCCCCTATGTTGGTACGAATAAGGAGAATAGAGTCTCCTAGGTCCAAAACTAGTTAGATTGACAATAGAGCAGATCAAAAGGATCCGTAGCAAAATACTTGCAGCTTAGAGCCATCAAAAGAGCTACGCGGATGTCCGGAGGAAACCCTTGGAATTTCAAGAAGGAGACCACGTGTTTCTAAAAATCACACCCACAACCGGAGTAGGTAGAGCCATTAAAGCCAAAAAGCTAAGCCCTCGCTTTATAGGTCCCTTTCAAATTTTAAAGCGAATCGGGCCAGTCGCCTATCGAGTTGCTTTACCTCCACATCTGTCAAATCTTCATGATGTTTTCCATGGCTCTCAACTCGGAAAATACCAGCCTGATCCTACTCACTTTTTGGAACCTGAATCAATCCAATTAAGGGATGACTTAACTTTCCATGTACCCCCAGCATGGATAGTGGACAGGAGCATTAAACACCTTCGGAACAAAGCCGTACAGCTGGTAAAGGTGGCATAGGGACGAAGACTCAGCAGACTATACGTGGGAGTTAGAATCGGATATGAGGAGGGAGTATCCCGAATTATTCTCAGGTACTAAATTTTGAGGACAAAATTTTTTTTTTAGGGGGATAGAAATGTAACGTCCGAAAAATTCTATCCTTAACAACCGAGTTATTCGGTTTTTATTGAATAGGTGGGTTTAATCGGAATTCGATTAAATACTTACTTAAAGCCAATCAAGGGTGATTTGAAAAGATTAGGCTTGATGGAATTAGGTTAGGAGTGTAGAAAACCTCACAGAAAAATTTCAAACAGATTTACCGATTTACGAGCAATCGGTAAGATTTTGAAGTTTTAAACTGTCGGAACCGGATCAGTAGAAATTATGCCATGAGTGCCCTAGGATCAATGGCTAAGATTTAGCCAAATAACCCACCCAAGTGGCGCCTAAGGCAGCCCTTGATGGTGGAAGCCAAACCAAAATAGATAGAATAATGAAATCCACCAATCACATGCATTCAACATCCAAATATCTCTACTTTTCTTTCCTTTTTCTTTTATGAATCTCGGCCACTTCTCCTTGCTGAGCTCCCTTCATTTTCTTCTCCTCATTCTCACCTCCACTCCATTTTCATCTCTTCTTCAAGCCTCATCACAAATTGCTTGCACCAAAGACACAAAATCAACACAAACTCAACTAGACAAGGTAGGAAATTCTACTTCTTTTCTCACTTTCTCTGATTTGGGGCTGGATGGGGATCATGGATAATCTGAGAATTTGATGTTATGTAGAGTGATGATGATGGTTTATGATTAGTTGTGCATGTATGTGGTGATTTAAAACCGAAATTGATAGCAACTAGCTTAAGAAGGGGAGGCAAACCTACAAGCAGGATAGGGTTTCCCTCGGCGGTCTGTACGGCAGAGTGTATGACTCCTCCTACCGCCATTTAAATTTGATGATACCATTTTTATATGAACTAGACATCCAAGGCTTTCCATAAATATAAAATATAAGGTCAATGGATTAGTATAGAATTAGTTATGAATTTTTGAAGTTAGACCTAGAAATCTGGGTTCTTACCCGGGCAGCATGGGTTAAGAAGAATGTAACTAACCCTACACAACTCCAAATTGAGTGAAACTAAGGTTATTTGAAAGCTAACATATGAGAGAACATCTCATAAAAATTTCAGAATTTGATTCATCGTCATTTGTTCCCAGCACCTCAATGCATTTAGCTTAGGTTTAAACTGGCCTAGAATAGGGCAGCCCAGTAAGGTAATGTTTCAGGACTCATAACTCAAAATCTACTTAGGAAAATGACATGAAACCTATTTCATTTGAAATCTTGTTGTGTTAGCTTTAAATTGACATAAAATTCATAAGATTTTACTTAGTTTTCTATTTTTAGTGAATTTTCCTTTATAAGAACCCAAATCTGGCTAAGAACAGGGCATGCGAGTTATACAAATCCAAATGAGATGGGACTAAAAGGGTTAGAAACTAGACACATAAGGCTACAACATATCCAAAAATTAGATTTAATTGAGTTAAATTGAAATAAGGGTAGAGTATACAATAACCGGGCAGAATAAGGAAGGGTGAACTGAAAGCCCTATTGATGATTGAGTTGAAGCTAAGGAATGAATCTATGAATATATATACATATTTGCTGGTTTATATTGAATTGCAAGCTGTACAATTGTACTGGTTGTCTGGAACTATTCATGGGGAAGCGGACTTGATCCGTTATTCTGCCGAAATTTCGGTAAGAGATTCATGTGTCGTGTGATTTGAAATGGCATGAATATATGATACTTGAAGAATCAAGCTACATGTGCATTCAATTCATGATATTGTAAAGGATTCTATTTTACTTGGGCCAGCCCCGAAACAAATTAAGGGGAATAGATCAGTGGGAAGGTAGGGAAAAGTACACCTGGCAATCCTGTATATGAACGAGCTCGGTCTTGAAAAGCGGACTATTACCCAGGAGTATATGGCCAATGACTCCCAAGGGACCAAGGATGGAAATAAATTCTAATAGGCGAAGGCCTCCAAGAATAAGATGCATTTCTAATTGCACATTCATATGCACAGTGTAATGCTTAATAATTGACTGTCCTAGATACCTGTTTATTTTTCGTAATATGCTATTGCTCCTTTATAATTACTGTTTAATTGCCTTAGTGTTTCTGTTAATTAAAATTGAACTTGTTTCGATGTATGTTTTTCAATAAGTATTTAAGTTAAATATCATATTGTGTTGTACCACTCGGAATTATTGAAAGACCAAAACAATTGGGAATGACAGCGATGACAGATGTGTAGAACTAGGAATTCCTACTGAGAAATTTTTATTTCTCACCCGACTGTATATTTCCGCGTCATTCTTAGACTATGGAGCACGCAGCGACAAGAGTCCTATTCATTGAGTTCCCCGAGCTCCACATCCACATTGACCCGTTCCTAGATTCTGTATATATATCTGGCAGGTGCCAGTTTCGTTTGTATTTCTTTTTCCAGAGAGACTTCGCCGTACCACTTATGCACCCACTGTTTGACCCTGCTGTCCCGTATATCGCCATTCCCCTTCATATGGCCCATCCATTTCCACCTCCACCACCAGTAGTAGCAGCACCAGCGGCAGCGGCAGTGGCAGCCCTAGCTCCTATGGCTCTTCCTGCTTCACCACCGCAGCAGATGCTTTCCGCCTCGATGTCAGAGGAGGACCCATATGAGGCAGCTAGTTCATCCTCGCCCTCTACTCCTAGCACGGGCCACCCTCTTGCAGACACACCCATGGCGAATAGGTTTCTTTCTTCAGACTCCGGTTAGACAGTGGATATGCCGTAGCGATAGTAGATGTACAAGACGACCCTCTTTTGGCATTCTGGGCCATGGATAGATGAGTATAGATTAGGAGTAGTATATGAAATGTCCCATGGGGAACATCTACGATACTGTTCTTAGAGACCGACCATTTTATTTTGTGTTAACGGCCTCATATTTTTTTTACCCTGTATCATTTTGACAAACTTTGAAAGCAGATGTCCATGTATATATTTAAGATATATTTTACAGTAGTTCCATCTTTATTGCTATTTTATTATGTTATGCTGCTTACAGTATACCAATTGACTAGTATTTATTCCGTTGTTAGCAGAAAATACTATTACGCGAATGGTCACCTTTATGCAAGTGATTAATAATGATACAGAAAACAGAATTTAATCAGCTCATTACACGTAATCACTTATCAGATAATCTATTATGACTTAAGCATAGTAATTGTCTGGTAAGGTGTTACAGAATAAATAGTAGTTAATTGGTATACTATAAATAATGTAACATAAATAAAATTGCAATAAAGACGGAACTACTGTGAAATACATCTTAAATATATACATAGACGTCTACTTTCAAAGTTTGTCAAAACGTTACAGGGCAAAAAAATGAGGCCGCTAACACAAAATAGAACGGCTGGTCCCTAAGAACAGTACCCTAGATGGTCCCCACGGGACATTTTATGTACTCCTCCTAATTTCTACCCATCTATCCATGACCCAGACTGCCAAAAGAGGGCTATTCTGTACATCTACTACCGCTACAGCATGCCCACTATCTAAACGGAGTCCGAAGAAAGAAACCCGTTCGCCATGGTGGCATCTGCAGGAGGGTGCCCCACACTAGGAACAGAGGATGAGGATGAGGAACTCGCCACCTCAGACAGATCCTCCTCTGACATCGAGGCTAAGAGCATCTGCTGCGATGGCGAAGCAGAAGGGGCCATAGGGGCTGGAGCTAGTGCTAGTGGAGGTGGAAATGGATGGGTCATGTGAAGGGGAATGGCAATATACGAGACAGTGCGGTCAAAAAGTGGGTGCATAAGCGGTATAGCAAAGTCTCTCTAGAAAAAGAAATAAAGATGGAACTGACACCTGCCAGATATATATACAGAATCCAGGAACGGGTCGATGTGGATGTGGAGCTCGGGGAACTCAATGAACAGGACTCTTGTTGTTGCGTTCTCCATAGTCTGAGAATGACGCGAAAATACACAGTAGGGTGAGAAATAAAAATTTCTCAGTAGGAATTCCTAGTTTCTACATATTTGTCATCGTTGTCATTCCCAGTTGTTTCGGTCTTTCAATAGTCTCAAATGGTACAACACAATGATAATATTTAACTTAAATACTTATTTGTAAAACATACACCGAAACAAGCTCAATTTTAATTAACAGATACACTAATGCAATTAAACAGTAATTGTAAAGGAGCAATAGCATATTAAGAATAATAAGCAGGTATCTAGGACAATCAATTAAGAAGCATTATAGTGTACATATGAATGTGCAATTAGAAAATGCATCTTATTCTTGAAGGCTTTCGCCTATTAGAACTTATTTTCCATTTTTGGTCCCCTGGGAGTCATTGGCCATATACTCCTAGGTAATAGTCTGCTTTTCAGGACCGAGCTCGCTCCTATATAGGATTGCCGGATTTACTTTCCCCGACCTTCCCACTGATCTATTCCCCTTAATTTGTTCCGGGGCTGGCCCAAGTGAAATAGAATCCTTTACAATATCATGAATTGAATGCACATCTAACTTGATTATTCAAATATCATATATTCATGCTATTTTAAATTACACAACATATGAATCTCTTACCGAAATTTCGGCAGCATAACGGATCGAGTCCGCTTCCCCATGAATAGTGCCAGACAACCAGTACGATTGTACAAACTTGCAATTCAATATAGACCAGCAAATATATATATATATATATATATATATCCATAGATTCATTCCTTAGTTTCAATTCAAGCATCAATATGGTTTTCAGTTTATTCTCCCCTGTCCTGCCTGGGTTTTGTATACTCCACCCTTATTTCAATTTAACTCATTTAAATCTAATTTTATAGCCTTATGTGTCTAGTTTCTAATCCTTTTAGTCCCATCTCATTTGGATGTGGATAACTCAAGATATAAATATTTTACCTCAGCATGCCCTATTCTTAGCCAGAATTGGGTTCTTATAAAAGAAAATTCACTAAAAATAGAAAACTAAGTGCAATCATACGAATTTTATATCAAATTAAAAATAACAAAAAATCTTTCAAATGAACTAAGTTTCATGTCGTTTTCCTAAGTATATTTTGAGTTAAGTCCCGAAACTTGACCTTACTAAACTACCCTATTCCAGCCCAGGTTAAACTTAAGTCAACTTCATTGGTGTGTTGGAAACAAATGGCAATGAAGCTGGTTCTAAAATTTTTATGGGATGTTCTATTATATGTTAGCTTTCAAAAAACTTTGGTTTCACTCAATTTGGAGTTTTATAGGGTGAGTTATACCCTTCTCAACTCATACTGCCCAGATAAGAATCCAGATTTCTAGGTTAAACTTCAAAAATTC
Source organism: Pterocarpus macrocarpus (assembly GCA_031439585.1). Classification (NCBI taxonomy): domain Eukaryota; kingdom Viridiplantae; phylum Streptophyta; class Magnoliopsida; order Fabales; family Fabaceae; genus Pterocarpus; species Pterocarpus macrocarpus. Next base: position 24,466,440 of record CM062521.1, on the reverse strand, counting down.
ATAATTAATTCAATACTAATCCAATGGCCTTATATTTTATATGTATGGAAAGCTCTGGATGTCTACTTTCATATAAAAATAGATTCATCAAATTTAATCAACTGTAGGTGGAGCTGTACACTCCACCGTACAGACCACCAAGGAAAACCCTAACAGCTTCTTGGTTTGTCTCCCTTCTTCAAGCAATTTGCTATCAATTTCAATTTCAATCACAACATACATGCAAAATTAATCATAAACCATCATCATTACTCTACATAACATCAATACCTCATATTATACATGATCACCATTTAGCCCCAAACCAGAGAAAGTGAGAAGAGAAGTAGAATTTCCTACCTTGTCTAGTTGAATTTGAGTAGATTTTGTGTCTTTGATGAAAGCAACTTATGATGAGACTTGAAGAAGAGATGGAAATGGAGTGGAGATGAGAGTGAGGAGAACAGAAATGAAGAGAGCTTCAGCAAGGAGGTGGCTGAAAATGATAAGGAGAAAGGAAAGAAAAGATGGAGATTTTTGGAAGCACCTTCTCTTTGATTGGTGGATTTAACTCCATCATAGAATTTTTTTTAGCTTCCCTCTCTCAATGGCTGATCAAGGCACCACATGAGGAAGTGGTTTGGCTAAATCCTAGCCATTGATTCTAGGGCACTCCTAGAAAAATTTCTATTGGTTCGGTTTCGATAGTTTAAAACACCGAAATCTTACCGATTTCTCTTAAATCGGTAAACTGGTTTGAAATTTTTCTGTGAGGTTTCCTACATTCCTAATCTAATTTCATAAAGCCTAATCTTTTCAATTCACCCTTAATTGGCTTTAAGTAAGTGTTTAATCAATTTCTGATTAAACCTACTCATTCGATAAAAACCGAATAACTCAGTTGTTAACGATAAAATTTTTCGGATGTTACACCATGCATTGTCATTAACCCTTTTTAGCCTATCCATGCAAGCCTTAAACTCGGTCTCAGTTGTGCATTTGGCACATTCCCAAACTATACCTCTTATTTGCTTGTCTTTGTACTGCTTGATGAAAATTTTCCATATATGCATGACACAATTTCTGTGATGAGCATATGGCATGACTTCCTTAATGTAACATCCCCATTTTCACCCAAGTTAATTAGCTCGGTGTTCCCGGCTAATTAGAGGGGTTAACAATTAATGGAGAATTAATCGATTAATCTCGTGAGCAAGAGCTTAGTAAATTAAAGGCAAGTCGACAATTGAGATTTAATGCATTAAAAGTTACAATTAAAAGCCTAATTGCCCAATCCTTATTAATCCATGATTTAAAACATAAAATCAAGGTGATCTAATCTAATTAACTAAGAGCATATAAGTCTCAAAACTTAATCACAGTAACCTTCACATCTTCTTACAAAATTAATGAGGAAAATCCTTTTTAATTAAAATGTGCTAATGAGTAATTTAAACCAAGTGAATTAATTAACATTTAGACAATTACAACAATTATAAAGATGTAGAAACTTCCCTTTAATTATGGTTTGAAAGTTTGGTCAAAGCAAGAGCCATATCCAACCATCCATTTACCTTCTCATCATACACCACAAGATCAAGAGTCCACATTAGTAGATCCCTTAAGTCATGACAAGAGTTGTACTCTCCTTCATCAAGATAATGACACTTGGTGTGATCCTAGCCATCCAATGCCAAATCCTAAGAGAGCTCATGCTTTTAACCACTTGACAAAAACACTACATAGTCTTTACCCAATTTCCAAGACTCAAAGGAAACACAACACACTCTTTTGCCCCAAGGTTTTTCCACTCACTTGCTTGTTGTAAGAAGCAAAGTCACCTCACTCCCTCTCTCATTTTTGCGCCACCCAATCAGCCCTCCCTCTCTCCTCATTTCATTTTTCACTTCCTCTCTCAAGACACACACACACACACAAAGCTCTCTCCTCTCTCCAAGTCTCATACTCTCTTCTTCTTCCAAGCTTCATTATTTTTCTTCCAACCCTCATACTACTCCCTACTCACCTCCATTTACCATTCTCACAAGCCCTTCAAGGACCACCCTCTTTGGTTCTTGGAGAAACAAAACAAACACTCACCAAGCCCCAAAATCAAGCTCAAGGAGAAGGAGGCCATCTCCAACCATCTTCATCTTCCAAGCCTTCAAAAAGGAACTTTTTGGTAGTGACTCTAACCCTTCCTCTCCATATATTTTTCAAGAACTAGAACCCCTAAGCTCTTCATAGCTAGGTGGTTTTAGGACTTGCTTCAAGGTCTCATGACCACATCTTGCCTTATGAGTGTTCTTGCCTTGATGAAAGTATTGTTTGAAAAGAGATTTTGTGGTATGGTGGTTTTTTATGTATCTTGCTTTATTTTGGTTCAAAACACTGATTTGGTGACTCAAACTTTGAATATGATGATGAGTTAAAACATGAAAATGGTGATTTGAAGGGATATAACAATTTCTCCATAAGCTTGAAGTGAAAAAACTTAAAAACTAGTGAATCTGGAATTCTGGCAGTCTGTAAAGCGTGCGGTATGTTTATTGCTAAAAAACTCAAAATGCAATGAACTAATTTTCTGTGAAAGTATACTCAAAGAGATTTCCATACATATAAAATATGTGAGATTTGGCCTTAAAACGAGAGAGATATGATTTTTCAAAGTTTGCTGTTCCTGGATAGGTTTCTGTCCGGGCAGTAGGTAATAAAACATCCATAACTCAAGTTATACATAACATTTTTGAGTGGTACCAAGTTTTTTAGAAAGCTAAGACATAGAAGAACACTCCCATAAAACAGTTTTGTCAGATTCCATGTGAGGAATTCCCAGTGAAGTGGACAAGCCACTGACCCGAGTTGAACTTTCAATCTGGAACAGTCAGAATAAAATGTGCATAAATCAAGCTACAAAATGAATTTTTAAGTGGGGTTTGTTTTGTTTAAAAATAGATTCAGAGAACTATATCCACACAAAAATTCGAAATAAAAGAGTAAAAGACGAAATTATGGTGAATTTTCAAAGTTACTGCCCCACTGTAAAAGTAAAACTGGTTAGGGTAAAAGTTAAAGAATAAGGAGAAATAAGCTTTAAGACATAAATGCCCTTATATTAAGCATTGGAAAAGCCTTCATAGTTCAACTTAAAAGTGTCAAAGAGGATAATGGATGAAATTGGCATGCATCATGCCCAATAAGAGAAGTTTACACAAGAGACAATCTCAATTAAAAGCTTGCACCCAATTTATTAAGCTAAGCTCATAAAATGTTGCTTGAGAATATGCCTATGTTTATGTGCAAGTATGATGTTATGATGATGATGGTATGATGATGTTATGATGATGATGATATGATATGATGCTTAATGTTGTATGATATTGGTTTCTCTGTTTGGCAAAATTTTGGGAAGCTTCGGTCTAGCCGTTATGCTGCCGAAATTTTGTAAGAATTATGGACTTAGAAATATTTTGCATCATAATGCTTAAATAAGAAGAAGTTTAATTCAAGTAAGTAATCCTTCAAAAGGGAAGGTAACCTAATTTAAGTTTCCCCTCACCAACGACTCACATGAGGCATGGCATGACCCAGCTAGTGTGAGTATAGGGGATAAGTCTTACATGAGGCATGGCATGACCCAGCTAGTGTAAGTACCGAAATTCTATGGTGGCGACGGCCACGGTATGAGCTCATTACCACTTATGTTTAGTGGGTGAAAAGATAAAGTTAAGTTAAGAAAAGAAAAGGGACCTCGGTCTAAACCCTAGCAAGGGAAGAAGTTAAGAAAAACTTATAGCACAGTCATGCATTTTTATATGATTATACTTGTGCCCATGTATGTTATGATGTAAATGATTAGAGATTATGTTAAAATTGAATCCACTTCGGATATTCATGTTTTCGAAAACCCAAGAACGGAGCCTTATGAATGTTCACTATTTTCATTAATAAAACCGAAGTGGCTGGGACGATAACGATGACATTTTCGTGTCGGGTTCGAGTCCTACTGAGAAATTCCATTTCTCACCCTAGTTGTTTTTCCGTATCGTCACCAGATCTCGACGGCGCATCCGGTGGAGTGGAACGTGGATCCCCAACACGGTGAGCGGACGTGTGACGTGGGGTGCAAGACGGTCGTTTTGGGACTTGTAGCGACCATCGCTCTGCATCTTCGCATATTTCTTTTGAGTTAGGCTTTGTCATTTAAATTTGTACTTCGTACCTAGTATTTGGATCATGGCTCAACCATGAGTCTCCCTTGTTGTAATGCTGAAATGTATGTATATATATATTATGAACCCATATGAATGTAATGGTTAGTTATTTAATGCAATATATTTGTGAATTATTATTTGTTTACCTTATCCTTGTTTTATGATATTGGAGTATATATTTGATGCGACACGCTCTTTCTCTAGCTATCTTCTCGCTCAAGGCTTTACTTTTCAAAACGCTGCTAAGCGACAACGTATTTTAAAGAAAAATCTTACCGTATTTTCCGTATAATTTAATTTCAAGTGAAGTTTAGTATTCCACGAGCATAAGTAACAACTAATAAAATGTCGTAATATGACTTAAGCGTAGTAAGAGTTTATTAGGGTGTTACACTTAAGGGCAGGGAGCAAACCCTGCATAACACCCACAAAAAGATTTAAGTTGCATAATAAAAATAGTGGTTAAAAAGTACAAAATCAAGATAAAATAAGCTTTACACTGGTACCTTTTGTTGATCTGATATAAAATTCCAACCAAATACTAAGTAATCTCCCAGATCATCATGTAGAAGTTTTAGAAACCATTTCCAATTGTCCTTGGTCTCACTATCAACAACAGCATAAGCAATCACATACAAGTGATTGTTTGTATCCTGCCCAACAGCTGATAAGAGTTGTCCTCCATAATAACCCTTCAGAAAACACCCATCTAGGCCAATTAATGGCCTACAACCAATTTTATAACCAGTTTTGCAAGCATCTAATCATATATATAGCCTCTAGAATAGTGGTGGAGACTCTGGATGTGGTATTACACACATCTTTGTAGTACTACCCGAATTGCTTCTCAGAATCTCTCCCAAATAGTCCCACAACTTTCCATATTGTTTTTTCTCATCTCCTTCAACCATTTCTCTTACTCTTTTCAATGCCTTATATATTTTCTTATCATCCAAATGAACATTGTAATTGTAACGTCCTCCTTTGTACAGTACTATGCTTAAGTCATAGTACCACACTTTGGATTTGTTACTATTACTTGAGCGGACCTTATCTGACAACAACTTTGTAACATCCCCACTTTTGTAAATAGAACGTAATAGGAACTTTGAATAATTTCCCTTAGACAGTGTGAGAATTTCTCAGGCAGCGCTATGCCATGACGATCCTCACACTTGAAATTATAGGGTAGTGTAACACCGCTGTTGAAAATACGGCACTGCCATATGTTAAAAATTAAGAAATAACAAAAGTGTCCCTGAAAACTTTTGTTAATCGCAGTGATACCTTGAATTTTTAGAAATTATGTTTTGACCCCAAAAACTTATTTTCACAATAACCCTAGAACTTTTCATAAAATGACCTTTATATCCACCCTAGAACTTTTCATAAAATGACCTTTATGTCCCACATCTATAGGATTAGCAGAATGGGGTTTTAAACGGAGCAGAATCACGTGGTGAAACCATAGAAGTTTAAATCTGTGCCAATTGGGCCATGGAGGCAGTCGGGTATGAAATGACGTGGGGTGCCCCTGGACTTGCTCAAAATTACAGAAATGCCATTAGTTATAGAAAACAGAAAACAAAAAGGTTCCGAATTTGTGAAAATGTCTAATTTACGCCGTTAATCTGTTTATTTGGTTTCAATAGTTATGTAAGGACAATTAGGAGTTAATTAAATATTAATTAGGAGTTAATTAGATGTTAATTAGAGGGATGAGGCTTACGAACAATTAGGATAGAGATATAAAAATTCTCTCAGAGTCATTTAGTAAAGTTTTGCCGATTTGAAGAAAATTGGCGAAGATTCGGTATTTTAAACCACCTCAGTAGAATTTCACACTAACACCACTAGTTTGAGTGGCTGAAAAGTAAAGATTAAACTTGATGGAATTAGATTAGAACCGTATGAAACCTCATCGGATTTTTCTAAAACTAGTTTACCGATTTAAAAGAAATCGGTAAGATTTCGGTATTTTAAACTGCCGGAACCGGACCAATAGAAATTATGCTATGAGTACCCTAGGATGGATGGCTAAGATTTAGCCAAAACACCTCCATATGTGGCGCTACATCAGCCCATAGAATGCAACCACAAACCAAGTTGAACTACCAACACATATCCACCAATCAAATAAAACTTGCTTCAAAAGTTTTCATTTTTCTCTTCCTTCTCCCTTTAAATTTCAGCCTCCCCACAACCAGCCTCATTTTCCCACTTTCCTTCATCTTCTTCCACTTCCTCTCATCCCCAAACTCAAGCTCCAACCATCAACTTCACTCCAAGATCAAGTTCCACCAAGATTTCACACCACCAAGGTACGAATCTCAACTTTCTCCTTCTTTTCTTTGAATTGGGGCTGCCTAGGGTCCCTTATTTATCCATGATTCTGATGTTGTGATGGGTGAGGATGATGAATTAAGGTTGGTTTAAGGTGTATATGTGAGTTTGAATTGAAGATTGGTTGGATTGATTAGAGAAGAACATGAATCCAAGAAGAATTCAAGAAACTGTTGGGGTTTTCCCCTCGATGGTCCATACGGCAGAGTGTACAGCTCCTCCTACAGCCAATTAAATTTGATGAAACTATTTTTATATGAAACTAAACATTCACGGCTTTCCATACATATAAAATATAAGGTCATTGGATTAGTATAGAATCAGTTATGAATTTTTGAAGTTTAACCTAGAAATCTGGATTCTCATCTGGGCAGTATGAGTTGAGAAGGGTATAACTCACCCTACACAACTCCAAATTGAGTAAAACTAATGTTTTTTGAAATCTAACATGTAAGAAACCATCCCATAAAAATTTCAGAGTCATATTCGTTGCCATTTGTTCCCAGCACATCAATGAATTTGACTTAAGTTCAAACCAAGCTGGAACAGGGTAGTCCAGTAGGGTCAAGTTTCGTGGCTTATATCTCAAAATATACTCATGCAAATGAGATGAAACTTATTTCATTAGAAAGCTTGTCCTGTTAGATTTAATTTGATATAAATTTCGTATGATTTCACCTAGATTTAGATTTTTAGTGAATTTTTACTTTTAAGTGTGTAATCTTGGCTAGCAACAGGGCAGGCCGAGGTAAAACTTAAATAACTTGAGTTATACAAATCAAAATGAGATGGGACTAAAAAGGTTGGAAACTAGACACATAGAGATATGACATATCCAAAATTCAGGTCTAAATGAGTTGAATAGGAGTAAGGGTGGACTTTACAAAATTCAGGCAGAAGAGGGTAGAGTGAGCAGTAAACTCTATTGATATTTCTATTGATTTTGACATACCATATGATCAATAATATTGCTGTAATTTGCTGTTTTACATTGAATTACATACTTAATTGATTGTACTGGTAGCCTGGCACTATTCACGGGGAAGCAAACTCGATCCGTTATGCTGTCGAGTTTTCGGTAGGAATTTATTAGAACTTATGCTATAGGTGATTATGCCTTGAATATATTTATATTTATATGTCATGTTCATGTACGTTATGCATGCAAGCATAATTAGAATATGATATGGGAAGTAAGGTAAGAGACATATCCATGAATGCTCAAAGCATCCGCATGCATGATAAGATATGGAAAGAAAAGGATAATAAGAACTTGCAAGAGGGACGTACCAAGCTACCACGTGAGGTATGGCATAGACCTAGCTAGTGTGGGCCAGAGCGGTACTGTCTAAGACTTGGGCCAGCCCTCGACCAGATTTAAGGGGAATAGACCGGTGTGAGGGTTGGGGAAAGTAAACCCGTCACTCATGTATAGGTACGAGCTTGGACCTGAAAAGCAGGCTATTACCCAGGGGTGAGAGAGGTCATTCACCTCCGGGGGACCAAGTATAGAAGAGCAAGATCAAGTTGCAAGTTAAAGAAAGAGATGAATTAAGTCAAGTGCACTTGCATATAATCAAGTACAAATATCTATATGTGCATTTCTAATTATGTCATTATGTCATGATGTTATTATGATTCTTGTTGAAGCATATTATACTATTCGTATTTCTATGTCTATCATATGATATGGAAAGTGGCTGTTAAAATATATCCTGCTTCAAGAAAGGTATCCTCAACTAAAAATTGAACCACTATTTATTTATATCTGCTCATATTTTCATAATAAACCGAAGCGGCTGGAATGTTTATGATGACATTGTAAGATTGGTTTGAGTTTACCTACTGAGAACCTTAGGTTCTCACTGCCTGTTTGTATGTTTTTCTTTTCCGTAAACATTCCAGCACCCAAGTTGGAAATCAAGTGCGAGGCAGAGTACAGGGCCTTTCATTGAGCAAGAATCGGGCGTAAGCCAGACCAAGAGACCATTGAAGCTAGCTAACGACTAGTCGGATGTAAATGCTGTGTAGTATGTCAGTCACAATTTCTTTCAAAGTGTAATTATTTTATTTTCTATGTATCAGAGACTATTAGTCAGTAATAAAGTGAACAGTTAAAGGGCCATGTATTATATTTTCCATGTTTTAAAGTTTTCTTAGCACAGTGACACCTTTTTAATATAACTCCATGACTCGAGCATGACTTATATAATAAAGGGTGTTACAAACTTCAGCCGTCTTTGAAACTTCTTGAACTATCTAGAGATAACATGGAAACAAGAGTGAGAATTTTAAATTTTCAGTAGGATCCACTAAGAAATTTCATACTGTGTCATTGATATTATCTCCAGCTGCTTCAATTTATTATGACAAAGGTGGACATGTTATATAAATTGTTAATTTTATAGTTTGAAAACATACTATTCGAAGCTGAGTCCATTTTATTCACATACTTGTCATCTGAGTGAGCCAATACAAAATCAATTTGTGAATCATTGTATGAATAAAATTGAAACGCATTAAGATATAATAACAATATACTAAAAACGTAAAATTTGCACATGCTTTTACTTGTATTTGAATTTATGCAGATACACATAATTTTCTTTTTCTTCCTTTATCTTCCATTACTTGTCATACATATTCTAGAGTATGATCGCCATGTCATACTCCATTAGGTGTGATCGCCATGTCACACTCCTTAGAAATATGTTCCTCTTGCCACATCCTAGAGCATAATCACCATGTCATACTCCATCGGGTGTGATCGCCATGTCACATCCCTTAGGGTGTGGGATCATTATGCTATATTCCAGAGTATGATCGCCATGTCATACCCCATCAGAGCGTGATCGCCATGTCACGTTCCTTCGGAATATGGACTCATCATCATATCTTTTATCATAGAATCATAAATACATAGGCTTCATACCTTATTCTCAAATAATAATACTTGCCTAGTATTCATACATGTCGCATAACAATATTAACACACCAACATTTAAAACTATCACTAATTTCTGCCAGAAATTCGACAGCATAACGGATCAAGTCCGCTTCCTCGTGAATAGTGCCAGGCTATCAGTAAAACAAATCAAGCAAAAGTTCAACATAGAGTAGCAAACATATCACAATAATGTCAATCATGTAAGGATTGGACCCTTATATATCACAATAATGTCAATTATATAGGGATTGGACCCTTATGTTCAATTCTGCCCGATTTTTGTAAAGTTCACCATTTTTTCTACTTAACTCATCTAGACCTAAGTTTTGGATATGCTATAGTTCTACGTGTCTAGTCTCCAACCCTTTTAGTCCCATCTCATTTTGATTTGTGTAACTCTAGTTATTCGTATTTTACCTCAGCCTGCACTGTACTTAGCCAGAAGTACACTCTTATAAATGAAAAATCACTAAAAATAGAAATCTGGGTGAAATTATATGAAATTTATATCAAATTAAAGCTAACAAACAAGCTTTCAAATGAAAAAATTTCATATCATTTTCCTGTGTATGTTTTGAGATATAAGCCCCGTAACTTGACCCTAATGGACTACCCTGTTCCAACCCGGTTTGAACTTAAGGTAACTTCATTAATGTGCTGGGAACAAATGGAAATGAAGCTAACTTTGAAATTTTTATGGGATATTTCTTTACATGTTACCTTTCAAACAGCTTTAGTTGACCTCAATTTAGAGTTGTGTAGTGTGAGTTACAACCTTCTCAACTTATACTGCCTAGATGAGAATCCAAATTTCTAGGTCAAATTTCAAAAATTCATAACTAACTTTATACTAATCCAATGGCCATATATTTTATATGTATGGAAAGCACTGAATGTCTAGTTTCATATAGAAATAAATTCATCTAATTTAAAAGGCTGTAGGTGGAGCCGTACACTCTGCCATTCTATCAAGGGGAAAATCCTAACAGCTTCTTGAATTCTTCTTGGATTCATGCTTTCCTTAAATCAATCCATCCAATCTTCAATTCGAACTCACATATACACCTTAAACCAATCTTAATTCATCATCATCATCACTCAAGATAACATCAGAATCATGCAAGAAAGTGAGAAGAAAGTGGAGTCCCAATCAGCCCAATTCAAAGAAAACAAGAAAAGAAGTTGAAATTCCTACCTCTTTTAGGTGTTGTTGTGCTAGATTGGTGCCTTGGATTGAAGGAATCTTGGTGAAGCTTGAAGCGTAGATGGAGATGGAGTGAAGATGAGTTGAGATAGAAGAGAAATAATGAGGGTTTAGCAGGTTATAAAATCCGAAAATAATCAAGGGAGTTGGAAGGAAATAATTGGAAACTTTTGGAGCAAGATTACATGTGATTGGTGAATGTGTTTTCCTTCTCCAATTTGATTTGGCTGCCTTCTTGAAGGCTGATTGTGGCGTCACTTGTAGGGTGTGTTGGTTGAATCTTGGCCATCCATCCTAGGGTTCTCACAGTATAATCTCTATTGGTTCGATTCCGACAGTTTAAAATACTGAAATCTTACCGATTTCTCTTAAATTGGCAAACCAGTTTTAGAAAAATCCTATGAAGTTTCCTATGATTCTAATCTAATTCCATTATGCCTTTTCATCTTAAATCACACTTAATTAGATTTAGGTGAATACTAAATCAAATCCTAATTAATTACAATTATTGGTTAAAAACCGAACAACTCGGTTAAAAATGATTAAAATTTTTTCGGACGTTACAGTAATCCTCCTTCATATGATCAACAGCCTTTCTATGCTTTAGTAGGGGTTGAGTCCTAAGTCTCTTTTCTAACTTGTTGGTCACCCAATATCTATCAGCTTGTTTATTCCTAAAAGTCCTTTAACATGTGTGAACTTCTTTGTAGGTTTTCACTTGAAAGCTCTTGTATGCACTATTCCAAGAGCACATAATCTCCGATTCACATCCCTCACTCCTACATCTTGTTCTAGCCCTGACTTATTCATTGGTTGACGAAGTGAATGAGAACATGTTGGCTAAATTATATTATGTTGATTGTGATTGTGATGGTAGTAATGACTTATGTGCTATTTGTGCTGTTTATGCTGAATTTGCTGCATGCTTACATGCTGAAAATCATGTTTCTGCTGTTTTTGAATGTGCTGTTTCTTCTATTTCTTCTATTTCTGATTTAATTTTTGCGCATTCTGTAACGTCCGAAAAATTTATCGTTAACAGCTGAATTATTCGGTTTTTATCAAATAAGTGAGTTTAATCAGAATTTGATTAAACATCTACTTAAAGCCAATTAGGTGCGATTTAGATGGATTAGGCTTGATGGAATTAGATTAGGAGCATAGAAAACTCCACAGAAAATTTTCAAGCCAGTTTACCGATTTATGGAAATCGGTAAAATTTCGGTATTTCAAATTGTCAGAACCGAACCAGTAGAATTTTCTATGAGTGCCCTAGAATCAACGGCTAAGATTTAGCCAAATAACTCCCTCAAGTGGCACCTTGGCAGCCCTTGATGATGGGAAGCTCAACCAAAATTAAGACCAAAGTTGAATCCACCAATCACAACTAAGCATCTCCAAATATCTTCACCTTTTCCTCCTTTTCTCCTCATCAATTTTCGGTCACTCTTCCAACAGCTGAAGCTCTTCTCTTTCTCTCCTCTTTGCTCTCATTTCTACTCCATTCTCATCCATCTTCAAGTCTCATCCCAAGTCACCATCATCAAAGATACAAAATTAGCACAAATTTCATAAGACAAGGTAGGAAATCCTACTTCTCCTCTTGGTTTCTCTGATTTGGGGCTGCATGGTGAGCAGGTTCAATATGAAATATTGATGTCATATAGAGTGATGATGATGTTTTATGACTGGTTTTGCATGCATGTTGTGATTAAAATTGGAATTGAGGGCAAATAGCTTGAAGGAAGGAGATAAACCTAGAAGCAGGTTAGTGTTTTCCTCAACAGTCCGTACGGCAGAGTGTACAGCTACACCTACCGCCATTTAATTTGGATGAAACCATTTTTATATGAAACTAGACATCTAGGGCTTTCCATACATATATCATATAAGGCCATTGGACTAGTATAGAATTAGTTATGAATTTTTGAAGTGAGATCTAGAAATCTGGGTTCTTACCCGGGCAACATGGGTTGAGAAGGGTATAACTCACCCTACACAACTCCAAACTGAATGCAACCAATGATGTTTGAAATTTAACACATAGGAGAATGTCCCATAAAAATTTTTGATTTTGATAAGGTCCCATTCATCCCTTAGCGAGTCAAGAAAGTTGTTTTATGCCCAATCCGAGTTAGAATAGGGTAGACCAGTAGAGCCTATAACTCAAATTATACTCATCCAAATGACATGAAACTTAATTCATTTGAAAGCTTGTTCTGTTAGCTTTACATGGATATAAATTTCCCATGATTTCACCTATATTTCTATTTTTAGTGAATTTTTCCCTTTAAGAGTGCATTTTTGGTTAGAAGTAGAACAAGTCTCAAAAGAATTTGAGTTAATGTCGGAAGTTGGTTGGTAGTGAATGAGAAGCTAGGTCGGTACTCTTAGAATCGAATTCTAAACTTGGTAAAACAGAAAGCTAGGTCGGCAGTATGTAAGGACGAACTCGGAAGTGTATGCTTAAGGTTAGACTTGGAAGGGTTTACTTAAGTGATTGAACACGGACGTAGTAAATAGAAGTCCCTATCGGGTATATTGATGTCGAACTCGGGATTTAGTAGTTGGGAAGCTCAGGATTTACGAAATATACCTATTAGAGTCTCAAACAACCAATGGTGGATTAAGGTTAGAAGTCGAACAACTCGGAAATCGGAAAAGAGTAACCTCGGGAGACCGAACGTAGTGTAGGGAAATCGGAACTAAGATAAAGTCGGAACTTGGAAAATGTTAGGTATTGATGTCGAGCTCGGAAACCTTAACAAAAATTAAAAAGCCTACAAGTTAGATTGATACTTGAGACTTTAAATCTTGTACTTATCAATATTGTTATATTCTTGATATGAATATGATGTACTATATGAAATTTACTATTTGACTTAAATGCACTGGTTGTCTGGCACTATTTATGGGGAAGCGGACTCGATCTGTTATTTTGCCAAAATTTTGATAAGAGATTCATATGTTGTGTGATTAAGTTAGCATGAGTATATGATACATGAAGACTCAAGTTAGATGTGCATTCACTTCATGATATTGTAAAGGATTCCATATCACTTGGGCTAGCCCTGGAATAAATTAAGGGGAATAGATCAGTGGGAAGGTCGGGAAAAGTAAACCCGGCAATCCTGTATAGAAACGAGCTAGGTCCTGAAAAGCGGACTATTACCTAGGAGTATATAGCTAATGACTCCCAAGGGACCAAGGATGGAAATAAATTCTAATAGGCGAAAGCCTTCAAGAAAGATACATTTTCTAGTTGCGCATGCATATGTATAGTGTAATGTTTCCCTATTGATTGTTCTAGATCCCTGTTTATTATTCGTAACATGCTATTGATCCACCATGATTACTGTTTGAGTACATTAGTGTATCTGTTAACTAGGATTGAATTTGTTTCGGTGTATGCTTTACAAACAAGTATTTAAGTTGAATATTATCGTTTTATGATACTATTTGAAAAATATTGCATGACCGAAACAATTGGGAATGACAGCGATAACAGAAGTATAGGATTTTCTACTGAGAAATATTCATTTCTCACCATATTATATGTTTTGCGTCATTCTTAGACCATGGAGCACGTAGCGACCGGGGTGCTATTCATTGAGTTCCCTGAACTACATATACACCTTGATCCGTTTTTGGATTCTGTATATATCTCTGGCCGATGTCAGTTCCGCCTCTACTTCTTCTTCCAGAGGGATTTCGCTGTCCCACTTATGCATCCCCTCTTTGATCCTGCTGTCCCCTACATAGCCATACCCCTCCACATGGCCCATCCATTTCCACCACCACCACCACCACCACCACCACCAGCCGCACCAGTAGCTCCAGTTCCCATGGCCCCTCCCGCTTCACCACCGCAACCGATGTCGTCAGCCTCGATCTCAAAGGAGGATCCGTCTGAGGCAGCGAGTTCTTCTTCATCATCCTCTATTCCCAGTGTCGGACACCTTCCAGCGGACGCTGCCATGGCGAACGGGTTCCTTTCATCAGATTCTGTCTAGATAGCAGGCATACTGCAGTTGGGCTAGATGTACAGAATGACCCTCTTTTGGCAGTCTGGGTCATAGGTGGGTGGGTAGATGTTAGGAGATGTACACGAAATGTCCCATGGGGACCACTTAGGGTGCTGTTCATAGAAACTGGCTGTTTTGTTTTGTATTAGCAGCCTCATTTTGTCACCTTGTATCATTTTGACAAACTTTAAAATCAGATATCTATGTATACGTTTATGATGCCTTTTGCAGTAGTTATGTCCTTATTGTATTTTTATTTATGTTAAGTTATTTACAGTTTACCGATTAAATAGTATTTATTCCACCGTCATGTAGGAAATTTTGTTATGCGATCAAGTATTCTTATACGAGTAATTAATACTAATACAGAAAATAGAATTTAATCAGTATTACACGTAATCACTTATCAGATAATTTATTATGACTTAAGCATAGTACTTTGTCTGGTAAGATGTTACATTTTTGGTATCAGAGCAGTTCGTCCTAACATAGGCCTAACGATTGGACTGACTATGCTTCGTATATGCTCTGTATTCCTTAGATATTATTATGTTCTAAGTCTTGTCCATATGGATAGGATATATGTGAGGGAGTTTGCCTAACTGTATGCTATTATTTACTAGCACACCGAACTTAGTATTGAGCCTGATCAACTCAATTACTCTTGTTTTGTGTGTTCAGAACTTGATGGCTTCGGGAAGGCGAGGTAGGCCGCGAACTTCTCCAGCTCGGGAGGAATCTACAGAGTTTTTGGATACGATACGAGAAATGGTGCACGCTATGCGCGAACAGGCAGCTGCAGCAGCTGAAATGATGGGTCAACTAGGAAGGCAGTCAGAGGTAGGTCGTGGTGGAAACTATAATGGCCCTGGAATAGATCTGGAATATCTTAAGTTTGCGGAGTTTCGGAAGGCTAACCTACCCAACTTCAGAGGAGCCTTTAACCCAGATAAGGCAGATGATTGGGTTAAAGCTATGGAAAAGATTTTCTCCATGTTAGATTGCACAAACCACCAAAAGGTGACCTTTGCCACCTATATGTTAGAAGCCGATGCAGAATTTTGGTGGAATGGTGCACGACGATTATTAGAAGTATCCCAGACAGATATCACTTGGGACATATTCAGAGATGTGTTCTACTAGAAGTATTTCCCCGCGTCTGTTCGCAATGCCAAGGAGTTGGAGTTCATGCACCTCCGTCAAGGGAATAGTAGCGTGTCGGAGTACATTGCTAAATTTGAGGAATTGTGCAAATTCTCCACTATTTATCAATGGAGCTCTGACAAAACATGGAAATGCATGAAATTTGAAGGTGGACTGGGAGAAGACATTCTTGCCATCATAGGACCAATGGAAATCAGAGACTTTTCTACCTTGGTGAACAAGTGCCGCCTAGTGGAGGACTGTAACAAGAAGCTAATTGCTGCTAGATCATTCGGCAATAACTTCAAGAAGGGGTTAGCTCCACAAGGCTCGAGGTTCAAGCCCAACCTACAGCAGTAGAGAAAGTTTCAACCGATGAATAACCGAGGCAACAACCTCAGAGGTCTTTCGGGAACCAGACTTGCACCCAATGCGGCAGAAATCATGGCGACCGCCCCTGCTTGGCAGGTCAAAATGTCTGCTTTGGATGTGGCAAATCAGGCCACAGAATCTATGAATGCCTTGCCAGGAACCCTCAACCGACCCCTAAGCCACAACGCCAAGGGAGAGTTTTTACTATGGATGCAGAGGAGGTCAACAAGTCAGAGGATTTGATTCAAGATACGTGTGAAGTAAATGGTAACACCTTAACCATTTTATACGATTCAGGTGCATCTCACTCCTTCATCTCTCATGATTGCATGATAGCCTTGCAGCTACCTATTTCTGAATTACCTTATGACTTGTTAGTTTCTACTCCTACAAGTAAGCCCGTTAGAACCAATCATATTTGTATCAATGTCACTTGTCAAATAGGAGGTCGAATCTTTCCGGCTAATTTAATTTGTCTTCCCTTGTCTGGGCTTGACATTATTTTGGGTATGGACTGGCTCTCTGCCAACCAAGCCCTGCTAAATTGCTCTAATAAATCCATTACACTCCCCTCTATTTCATCTTCTGAATCAATAATTCCTGTAAGTCTTTATTTGAGTTCCTCAACTGTGCACCCTTGTAGGAATAAAAGTCAATGGTATATTTTCTTATCAACTAGTGTAGCAGAGGTTGATCAGGAGTTAAACAATATTCCAGTTGTTAAGGAATATCCTGATGTGTTCCCTGAAGATATTCCTGAGTTCCCTCCTGAGAAAGAGATCGAGTTCACTATTGAGTTGGTGCCAGGAGTGGGACCAATATCGTTAGCGCCATATCGCATGTCACCCTTGGAACTAACTGAACTTAAGGGACAGATTGAAGAACTCCTAAAGAAGAAATTTATCAGGCCGAGTGCATCACTGTAGGGAGCCCCAGTCCTATTAGTTAAGAAGAAAGATGGAGGCATGCGACTATGTGTAGATTATAGGCAGTTGAATAAGGCGACAATCAAGAACAAGTATCCGTTGCCAAGAATTGATGATCTCATGGACCAACTGCAAGGGGCTATTGTATTTTCCAAGATTGATCTACAGTATGGATATCATCAAATTCGGGTTCGAGAAGAAGATATCCTGAAGACGGCGTTTCGGACTCGTTATGGACATTATGAATATACTGTGATGTCCTTCGGATTGACAAATGCATTGGCGATATTCATGGATTACATGAATCGAATATTCAGATCATATCTCGATAAATTTGTGGTGGTGTTCATTGATGACATACTTGTCTACTCGAATACAGAATAAGAGCACGCAGAACATTTGCGATTAGTTCTGCAAATTTTGAGAGAAAAGAAACTCTATGCTAAGCTATCCAAATGTGAATTTTGGATGGAAGAAATAAAATTTCTTGGCCATGTGGTATCCCATGGGGGGATTTCAGTGGACCCCAGTAAGGTAGAAGCAGTATTAAACTGGGAGCGACCAACAACAGTTACGGAAGTCAGAAGCTTCTTAGGGTTGGTAGGATACTACAGGAGATTTGTTAAGAATTTCTCTCAAATAGCCCTACCTTTAATGAAGTTAACCAGGAAGAACGCCCCATTTGAATGGACACCTGATTGTGAACAGAGCTTCCAAGAACTAAAGCAAAAGTTGACAATAGCCCCAGTACTTATTTTACCGGATCCTCATGGATCATTTGAAGTGTACTGTGATGCTTCTAAGAAAGGATTAGGGTGTGTGTTAATGCAGAACAGGAACGTTGTAGCGTATGCTTCCAGGCAATTAAAGACTCATGAAAGAAATTATCCAACACATGACCTCGAGCTAACGGCGATAATATTTGCCTTGAAGATGTGGAGGCACTATCTCTACGAAGTGAAGTTTGAAGTATTTTTTGATCACAAAAGCTTGAAATACCTTTTTGATCAGAAGGAATTAAACATGAGGCAGCGAAGATGGATGGAGTTTCTTAAAGATTATGAGTTCGACCTAAAGTACCATCTAGGCAAGGCAAATGTGGTGGCAGATGCCCTAAGTAGAAAATCCTTAACAGTGGCGGGGATGATGATCAAAGAAGCAGAACTTATAGAAAGCTTCCAAACCCTCAACTTGGGAATCTCTGTAACTCCCAGTACCGTTCAATTACACCAACTTAAGATAACTAGCACTTTCAAAGATTAAATCCAGCAAGCACAACAAGGAAATGACGACTTCCAGCATACAGTACGACTGGTGCAATCTAGCAAGCTAACAGGATTCTCTCAGGATGCAGAAGGAATGTGGTGATATCATGGAAGAATATGTGTACCTAAGGAGAACGACCTCAGGAGAAAGGTCTTGGAAGAAGCCTACAAGAGTGAGTTTACTATACATCCCGGCATTAACAAGATGTACCAAGATCTTAAGAAGATGTTTTGGTGGCCAGGCCTTAAGACAGATGTGGCCAATTTTATAAATAAATGTCTGACTTGCCAGAAGGTGAAAATAGAGCATCAGAAGCTGGCAGGGACACTACAACCCTTAGAGATTCCAGATTGGAAATGGGAGAGCATTTCTATGGATTTCGCGATAGGTTTACCAAGAACCCCCTCAGGATATGATGCTATATGGGTCATAGTGGATAGACTAACCAAGTCTGCTCACTTTTTACCCATTCGAGTGAATTTTCCTCTAGAAAAGTTGGCTCAACTATATATCCAAGAAGTAGTACGGTTACATGGTATTCCTTCAACAATCATCTCCAATCGAGATCCAAGATTCACCTCACGATTTTGGGGAGCGCTCCAAAAGGCATTTGGCACTAGGTTATGTTTAAGTATTGCATATCATCCACAATCAGATGGTCAAACAGAACGAACAATTCACACTTTGGAAGATATGTTGCGAGCATACATTCTGGAACAACGGGGGAATTGGGATCGATACTTACCATTAGCTGAGTTTGCCTACAACAACAGTTACCATGCTAGCATTGGCATGGCTCCATATGAGGCTTTATATGGCCGGAAGTGTCAATCTCTTCTATGTTGGTACGAATCAGGAGAACAGAATCTCCTAGGTCCGGAACTAGTTAGACAGACAACGGAGCAGATCAAAAGGTTCCATAGCAGATTACTTGCAGCTCAGAGCCGTCAAAAGAGCTACGCGGATGTCTGGAGGAAACCCTTGGAATTTCAAGAAGGAGACCACATGTTTCTAAAAATCACACCCACAACTGGAATAGGTAGAGCCATTAAAGTCAAAAAGCTAAGCCCTCGCTTTATAGGTCCCTTTCAAATTTTAAAGCGAATCGGGCCAATTGCCTATTGAGTTGCTTTACCTCAACATCTGTCTAATCTTCATGATGTTTTCCATGTCTCTCAACTCAAAAAATATCAGCCTGATCCTACGCACTTTCTGGAACCTGAATCAATCCAGTTAAGGGATGACTTAACTTTCTATGTACCCCCAACACGGATAGTGGATAGGAGCATCAAACACCTTCAGAACAAAGCCGTACAGCTGGTAAAAGTGGCATGGGGACACGAAGACTCAGTGGACTATACGTGGGAGTTAGAATCTGACATGAGGAGGGAACATCCCGAATTATTCCCAGGTACTAAATTTTGAGGACAAAATTTTTTTTTTAGGAGAGTAGGATGTAACGTCCGAAAAATTTATCGTTAATAGCTGACTTATTTGGTTTTTATCAAATAAGTGAGTTTAATCAGAATTTGATTAAACATCTACTTAAAGCCAATTAGGTGCGATTTAGACGAATTAGGCTTGATGGAATTAGATTAGGAGCATAGAAAACCCCACAAAAAATTTTCAAGCCAGTTTACCGATTTGCGGGAAATCGGTAAAATTTTGCTATTTCAAACTGTCAGAACTAGACCAGTAGAATTTTCTATGAGTGCCCTAGAATCAACGGCTAAGATTTAGCCAAATAACTCCCTCAAGTGGCACCTTGGCAGCCCTTGATGATGGGAAGCTCAACCAAAATTCAGACCAAAGTTGAATCCACCAATCACAACCAAGCATCTCCAAATATCTTCACCTTTTCCTCCTTTTCTCCTCATCCATTTTCGGTCACTCTTCCAACAGCTGAAGCTCTTCTCTTTCTCTCCTCTTTGCTCTCATTTCTACTCCATTCTCATCCATCTTCAAGTCTCATCCCAAGTCACCACCATCAAAGATACAAAATCAGCACAAATTTCATAAGACAAGATAGGAAATCCTACTTCTCCTCTTGGTTTCTCTGATTTGGGGCTGCATGGTGAGCAGGTTCAATCTAAAATATTGATGTTATATAGAGCGATGATGATGTTTTATGACTGATTTTGCATGTATGTTGTGATTAAAATTGGAATTGAGGGCAAATAGCTTGAAGGAAGGAGATAAACCTAGAAGCAGGTTAGTGTTTTCCTCGGCGGTCCGTACGGCGGAGTGTAAAACTCTGCTTACCACCGTTTAATTTGGATGAAACCATTTTTATATCAAACTAAACATCTAGGGCTTTCCGTACATATATCATATGAGGCCATTGGATTAGTATAGAATTAGTTATGAATTTTTGAAGTTAGATCTAGAAATCTAGGTTCTTACCCGGGCAGCATGGGTTGAGAAGGGTGTAACTCACCCTACACAACTCCAAACTGAATGCAACCAATGGTGTTTAAAAGTTAACACATAGGAGAATGTCCCATAAAAATTTTCAATTTTGATATGGTCCCATTCATCCCCTAGCAAGTCAAGAAACTTGTTCTATGTCCAATCTGAGTTGGAACAGGGTAGACCAGTAGGGTCAAGTTCTAAAGCCTATAACTCAAATTATACTGATCCAAATGACATGAAACTTAATTCATTTGAAAGCTTGTTTTGTTAGCTTTATATTGATATAAAATTTGCATGATTTCACTCATATTTCTATTTTTAGTGAACTTTTCCCCTTAAGAGTGCATTTCTAGTTAGAAGCAGAACAAGTCTTAAAAGAATTTGAGTTAATGTCGGAAGTCGGGAGGTAGTGAATGAGAAGCTAGGTCGGTACTCTTAGAATTGAATTCTAAACTAGGTATAACAGAAAGCTAGGTCGGGAGTGTGTAAGGACGAACTCAGAAGTGTATGCTTAACGTTAGACTTGGAAGGGTTTACTTAAGTGATTGAACTCGGACGTAGTAAATAGAAGTCCCTATCGGGTATATTGATGTCGAACTCGGGATTCAGTAGTTGAGAAGCTCGAGATTTACGAAATATACCTATCAGAGTCTCAAACGACCAATGGTGGATTAAGGTCGGAAGTCAAACAACTTGGAAATCGAAAAAGAATAACCTCGGGAGACCGAACATAGTGTAGGGAAATCGGAACTAAGATAAAGTCATAAGTCGGAAAATGTTGGGTATTGATGTCGAGCTCGGAAACCTTAACAAAAATTAAAAAGCCTACAAGTTAGATTGATACTTGAGACTTTAAATCTTGTACTTATCAATATTGTTATATTCTTGATATGAACATGATTTACTATATGAAATTTACTATTTGACTTAAATGCACTAGTTGTCTGGCACTATTCATGGGGAAGCGGACTGGATCCGTTATTATGCCAAAATTTTGATAAGAGATTCATATGTTGTGTGATTAAGTTAGCATGAGTATATGATACATGAAGACTCAAGTTAGATGTGCATTCACTTCATGATATTGTAAAGGATTCCATATCACTTGGGCCAGCTCCGGAATAAATTAAAGGGAATAGATCAGTAGGAAGGTCGGGGAAGGTAAACCCGGCAATCCTGTATAGGAACGATCTCGGTCCTGAAAAGTGGACTATTACCCAGGAGTATATGGCCAATGACTCCCAGGGGACCAAGGATGGAAATAAATTCTAATAGGCGAAAGCCTCCAAGAATAAGATACATTTTCTAGTTGCGCATGCATATGTATAGTGTAATGTTTCCCTATTGATTATTCTAGATCCCTGTTTATTATTCGTAACATGCTATTGATCCACCATGATTACTGTTTGAGTACATTAGTGTATCTGTTAACTAGGATTGAATTTGTTTCGGTGTATGCTTTACAAACAAGTATTTAAGTTGAATATTATCATTTTATGATACTATTTGGAAAATATTGCACGACCGAAACAACTGGGAATGACAGCGATGATAGATGTATAGAAGCTAGGATTTTCTACTGAGAAATATTCATTTCTCACCATATTGTATGTTCCGCGTCATTCTCAGACCATGGAGCACGCAGCGACTGAGGTGCTATTCATTGAATTCCCTGAACTACATATACACCTTGATCCATTTTTGGATTCTGTATATATCTCTGGCCGATGTCAGTTCCGCCTTTACTTCTTCTTCCAGAGGGATTTCGTTGTCCCACTTATGCATCCCCTCTTTGATCCTGCTGTCCCCTACATAGCCATACCCCTCCACATGGCCCATCCATTTCCACCACCACCAGCAGTAGCACCAGCCGCACCAGTAGCTCCAGTTCCCATGGCCCCTCCCGCTTCACCACCGCAGCCGATGTCGTCAGCCTCGATCTCGGAGGAGGATCCGTCTGAGGCAGCAAGTTCTTCTTCATCATCCTCTGCTCCCAGTGTCGGACACCCTTCAGCAGACACCGCCATGGCGAACGGGTTCCTTTCATCAGATTCTGTCTAGATAGCAGGCATACTACAGTTGGGTTAGATGTACAGAATATCCTTCTTTTGGCAGTCTGGGTCATAGGTGGATGGGTAGATGTTAGGAGATGTACACGAAATGTCCCAGGGGACCACTTAGGGTGCTATTCATAGAAACTGGCCGTTTTGTTTTGTATTAGCGGCATCATTTTGTCACCTTGTATCATTTTGACAAACTTTAAAATCAGATATCTATGTATACGTTTATGATGCCTTTTGCAGTAGTTCTGTCCTTATTGTATTTTTATTTATGTTAAGTTATTTACAGTTTACCGATTAAATAGTATTTATTCCGCCGTCACGCAGGAAATTTTGTTATGCAATCAAGTATTCTTATGCGAGTAATTAATACTAATACAGAAAATAGAATTTAATCAGTATTATACGTAATCACTTGTCAGATAATTTATTATGACTTAAGCATAGTACTTTGCCTGGTAAGATGTTACACATTCTAATATTGAAAATTCTGTTTTTAGTTGTGCAGATTTTGCTGCTGTTCCTATTTTTTCTGACAAATCCATTTTTGTTTCTGTTTCTGCTATTATTTGCAAATCTGAAAATTTTGGTTCTATTTTTGAAGCTGAAAATTCTGAAGGTGCTGTCACATTATTTTCTGTTGCAGAAAATTTTGTTTCCACTAATTTAAATTCTGCTGCAACATCTGTTTCTATAAATTCTGCTACTGTTCATTCTAGTTGCGCAAATTCTGGTTGCGCACATGCTGTTTCTGTTGATTCTGTTCTTTCTGCTAATTCTGAAGTTTTTGCAGGTTTTAAAATTAGTAAATCTATTGTGAATTCTGAAGCTTTTGAAAAGTTTTCTGCTGTCAAATCTATTTTTGCTGTTTTAAATTCTGAAAACTCTACACATTATAGAATTCCTAATTTTGTGCATTCTGGAAGTATGAAGTCTTTTGCACCTAATTCTGCTAATATTGTTTCCAAAGGATATGATAATGCTCTTGTGCAAGATTCTTCACATGTTGCAGGTGCTGAAATTAAACTAGTTGAAGAAAACCCAAGACTAGTACATTCCATGCAAGAACCACCCACCTTAGAGCTGAAACCATTGCCAGAAAATTCGAAGCATGCATTTCTAGCACCAAATGAGAAGCTACCAGTCATTATAGCCAAAGATCTGCAACCAGAGCAAGAAGAGAAGTTGCTGAACATCCTGAGGCAGAACATGAAGGCTATAGGCTGGACATTGGTAGACATCCCTGGGATTAGCCCCTCTACCTGCATGCACAGAATTCAGTTAGAGGAGGGAGTGAAACTAGTGAGGCAACCTCAGAGAAGGCTCAACCCGCTTATCTTGGATATGGTGAAGAAAGAAGTGAGTAAGTTGCTGGCTGTAGGAATCATTTATCCAATTTCAGATAGCAAGTGGGTGAGCCCGGTGCAAGTGGTTCCAAAGAAGACTGGAATAGCAGTGGTAAAGAACTCAAAGGAGGAGCTGGTGCCTACAAGAGTGCAGAATAGCTGGAGAGTCTGCATAGATTACAGGAAACTGAACTAGGCCACCAGGAAGGACCACTTCCCATTACCCTTCATTGATCAGATGCTGGAGAGATTGGCAGGTCAGCTACACTACTATTTTCTTGATGGGTTTTCTAGTTATTTTCATATCCACATTGCACCCGAAGATCAGGAGAAGACCACCTTTACATGCCCATTTGGCAAATTTGTATACCAGAGGATGCCTTTCGGTTGCAATGCCCCAGGTACATTTCAGAGGTGCATGGTGAGTATCTTTGCTGATTTTCTAGAAAATTGTATGGAAGTCTTTATGGATGATTTTACTGTTTATGGCACTTCCTTTGATGCATGCTTGGATAGTCTTGCTAAGGTACTAAATAGATGTGTTGAGTCTCACCTTATTTTGAATTTTGAAAAATGTCATTTTATGGTTAAGCAAGGTGTAGTCTTAGGACATGTTATTTCTAGTGAGGGTATTGCTGTTGATAGGTCCAAGATTGATGTTTTGCTTCTCTACCTTACCCCACATGTGTGCGGGAAGTGCGTTCTTTTCTTGGACATGCAGGTTTTTACAGGCAATTTATCCAGGACTTCAGCAAAATTGCCCTTCCACTTTCCAAGCTGCTACAGAAGGATATAGACTTCCAGTTTAATGATAACTGCAGGAGAGCTTTTGACCAGTTGAAGCGGCACCTAATTTTTGCTCCTGTTTTTTAGCCGCCAAAATGGGAATACCCGTTCGAGCTCATGTGTGATGCATCGAACCTTGTAGTTAGAGCTGTTCTTTCCTAGATGGTTAGGAAGATTCCTCATATCATAGCATATGCCTCCTGGACCCTAGACTCTACACAAGCTAATTACACCACCACAGAGAAGGAGCTTCTAGCTATCATTTTTACTTTAGATAAATTCCATGCTTATCTGTTAGGAACTAAAGTAACTATTTTTTCCGATCATGCAACCTTGAAGTTCTTACTGAAGAAGCCGGATGCAAAGCCTAGACTCATTAGGTGGATGTTACTGTTGAAAGAATTTGATATTGAGATCAGAGACAAGAGTGGAGCTGGGAACCTGGTAGCAGACCACTTAAGTCGCATTTCACAGACCTTGGAGCCTCTACCTATCCGTGAGACCTTTCCAGATGAGCAACTTTTACAATTGCGAGGTAAGGATCCATGGTATGCTAATTTGGTTAACTATCTAGTTGCTTCTGAATTGCTTGCCTACTTTAAAAAGCATCAAATAGACTTGCTATGAAGGTCTTAGATGCAGGTTTTTATTAGCCCACATTGTTTCGCGATTCTTACACTTATTGTAAGAATTGTGATCAATGTCAGAAGATAGGTGCTATTTCCCGTAGGAATGAGATGCCTCAACAACCACTATTGTTTTGTGAGATATTTGATGTTTGGGGTATTGACTTTATGGGTTCATTTCCTGTCTTGTTTGGTTTTGTTTATATTCTGCTGGCTATTGATTATGTCCCAAGTGGGTGGAGGAGGCCAAGGCCACCCGAACTGATGATTCTCATGTTGTTGTAGATTTTGTCAGATCACACATTTTTTGCAGGTTTGGAGTGCCTAGAGCAACCATTAGTGATCAGGGGAGCCATTTTGTAATAGGAACATGGAAACTCTACTGAAGAAATATGGTGTCATCCACAAGGTCTCAACTCCATACCATCTGCAGACTAATGGACAGGCGGAGGTATCAAATAGGGAATTGAAGCAGATTCTGGAGAAAACAGTGCAGCCTAACAGGAAGGATTAGAGCAAGAGGCTGGAGGATGCATTATGGGCTTACTGCACTGCCTACAAGACTCCTTTGGGGATGTCTCCCTATAGGATTGTCTTTGGCAAGGCATGTCACCTTCCAGTGGAAATTGATCACAAGGCCTATTGGGCAGTCAAGAACTGCAACCTTGATATGAGACAGTCCGAACTTCACAAGAAGCTCTAACTTCAGGAGTTGGAGGAGGTCCGGTTGGAAGCCTATGAGAACTCCCGCATGTACAAGGAGAAGACAAAACTCATTCATGATAAGAAGTTACTGCAGAAGGAGCTCTCCATTGGCAGAAAGTGCTTATCTACAATTCTCGCCTCAAGCTCTTTTCTGGTAAGCTTCATTCTAGGTGGCTTGGTCCTTATATAGTGACTAAGATTTTTCCATATGGTGCTGTGCAGATTTTGGAGCCTGGAACTGATAAAGCTTTCATGGTGAATGGCCACCACCTGAAGCCATTTCATGAAGACACACCCTTGGAGACCATTAAGGAGGTCCGCTTGCTAGCTGCCACTTACACTTGATAAGGGAGTTTCTCTTTTCTTTCCCTCACCTCATTTTACTTGCCCTGCAATTCCATTGTGTGTCATACATTGAGGACAATGTAAAGTTGAAGTATGGGGGGTGGTTTTGACATAGGATTGTAGGTTGTGTTGTTTGGTAATTAATCTTGCATTATAGATTTGTTTCATGGTTACTTTTACTTCATTTTTGCTTAAAAAAAAAAATTGCTTTGTTTTGCTTTGTTCTGCTTTGTTTTGCTTTGGTTCTCCATTGTTCAATTGAAAGTTGTTGAGTTAAGGCATTAGGTTTTAGGGAGGATAGGGTCCCAACATGATTTGATCTTCCTCTTCTTGATATGTGTGAGTTGGGTGGTTGATCTTGATTTGCCATGATTGAGTATGTTGAATTTTACCTGTGTGAGCTTTTGAGCCTTAATTTAGATGGTTGCGTTTCATGCCATTCTCTTCCTTCTTGTGTGTTCTCCCTCATAGATTTTGTTATTCTAGAACTTGCTTTGATTTTTCTTTGAGGCTACATTTTGTTCATATGTGTTCATGAACATGATAAAGGCATTTATTTCATTTTAGCCATTGGCCAGATAGCCTACCTTGCATTTTGCCCCTTGTTTAGCCCCTTTGAGCCTTATTGATCATTCTTTGGTTTCTAGCACATTACAAGCTTTAAGTGGAAAACCATGTTACACCCAACCTTAGGGAATAGGGAGTGCATTGGTTTCATCATTATTATTGTATTTGGGATCAAGTGTGGGGGAATTTGATAGGATGCAAGGAAAGCAAAAAAAAAAAAAAAAAAAGAAGAAAAAGAAAAAGAAAAAAAATAAAATAAAATAGGGAATCTTGATAAAGGGAAAAGAAAGTTCAAAGAGAGTAAGTGTGTGATGGCTTGATTTGTCTAATGACCAATGTCACTTTTATTCTCTTAGGTTGTATTTTGTCAGATCCTCATATTTTCATACCTTTACCTTGGCCCCATTACAACCTTGAATAAAGTCCTCTTGATTTGTGTTTGCATATGATTGTCAGTAGTGGAGAAGTAGAAGATTAACAACCTTATGGTAATGCATTGTCTATTGAGATGACTTGAGTGAAACACTTTTGCCCATACACTTGAGAGTTGAGAGATTTAAACACCATCTTGTTAACCCTTTCATGCTTGATCTATTTGCATTTTGAAGAATATTGCTTAACTTACATTTTTAAGAGATGAAGTGTTGAATGATTTGATTATTAGAAACTCTTGATGCCTTGTATGCTCTTATGTTCCTAAGCTTGGCACTTTTGATGATTCATTGGAGAATTTGCTTGTTCATTTTGGGTGATTCCATGATTTTTAGGTTGCATGTTTCTATGTCCTTAGTTGAATCTTGCATGAGGACATGCAAGAGTAAAGTATGGGGGAATTTGATCAATTGGATTTTTATATACTTATTTTCCCTCATTCCTAGCTCAATAATTCTCTTTTGTGCCTAATTGTTTTGAATTGGACTATTTTGTATTATTTGGATTTTGTTTGGGTTTGAGTTAAATTTTCCAGCATTAGGCGAATTCTGACACTATTTTGGTTTTTGGGTTATATCTTGAGTTGTAGAGCTTATTTTATTGTGACTCTTATTTGTAGGAAAGCTGAGAGATAGGCCTACAAGTTGTATGAAGAGGTCAGAGACCAATTCTGGTGTTATAGAGCTGGAATTGGGCCTAGAAGTGAACTGAAGTGGTGCAGTCGCTGATTCTGAGCAAGGTGTAGTATTTGTGCCATATCTCGGTCCACAGATGTCCGATTGAGCCCATTCCAGTGGCATTTTTAAGCTGACATGCAAGGCTACAATTCTTCTTCAGAGTGAAAATCCAAACGGAATAGTTTTCATAGCTAAAACGGAAGAAGAACGTTACTTATGGAATTAGTTATAATGATTTCATGTTTTTAGTGTAACTTTCTTTCTATAATTCAGATTTTAGCAAATAAGGTGTCCAGATTCAAAGGAGAGAGAGAGGATTAATGTAATAATTACAATTTAATACTTTTAGGCAGTTTTGATTCTAATTTGTCCGGTTTTAGCAAGGGGCCAGAACTTGTAACTAAGGGGAGAAAGATTTTGGAATAGAGAATTTTTTTCGGTTTTCTTCTTCCTCCTCTCTTTTCTCACGCCCCCCCCTAACCTTCACCTTACATCCATTTTCCTCCATTCATGGAGGAGTAAACATCTATTTAATCCAAGGATTCAAAGACAACATTAGCATTCTTGAGGGTTGTTGCTTCAGAGTTCATCAATTCGGTTTCTTTTACTCCCTTTTTCCTTGTTTTTGATTCAACTTCGGATTTGAAGGTTTTCAATCCGGTATTGTGATTAACTACTTGGTTGTTTGTTTGCTTGCATGTTACTTGATTGTTTAATATTGTAACGCAACTATTTTGACAAGTAGAATTAGGTTTCAGATTTGAACTTGGTGATTAAGTGCATTAGTGCTTGAAAATTAACATGAATTGATTAGATTCTAGAGGTTTCTGAGTTTAATCATTTAAGTGTTAATCGAATGCGTGAAGTTTTTCATGTGTAATGTAGAGGTCGAATTGAGGTTTCATTTGAACTTGACATTAATCAGTAACTGGTTTGTTAACATACAATTAGAACTCAATGATTGAATGAAAATGGTCTTCTTTTGATTCTTGGATTAGATGTTCCAAATTCTGTTCATTTCTTTTCTATTCATTTCAGTTTTTTAAATTCCCAAACCCCCCCCCCCAATTTCCTGATCATATAACTTTGTCATCACTGGGAAACAACCCGGGTTGCACCCTTTGCTACGAATTTAATGTAATTCGGTTTATTTTGTAATTTGATCGAGCTCGGCACTCGAGTCAACCAGCCTTTTCTTCTTAAGAGTAGCTCCATGTTCCCTTGTAAGGCCAAAACCAGAATTTAGATAACAAAAATTAGAAACCCCAAGTCATTGTCAAGCCAAAACTAGATTAATTTACGATAAAAAAAAAAAAGAAATCTCAAGTCATTGTCAAAGTAAAACGAATTTAGAATACAAAAAACTAAAATGTCAAGTCATTGTTAAGCCAAAACAAAAATTTAGATTGCAAAACTAAAATCTCAAGTCAATATGAAGGCAATACTAGAATTTAGACAATAAAACTAAAATCCCATTATAAATCCAAAACTAGAATACACATTGCAAAACTAGAATCATAATTAGTAGTTGGTAAGTAAAGGAGACATGTACCTCCTTTTTAAATTCTTCAAGTGGTTGCCACTTGACATGTATAGAAACCTTTTTACAGGAAAGAGGTTGCCACTAGTGTTATATTTACTATTTATACAATGCAAGCAAAGCAAAATCACCCAGTAAAATATAGTCTAAAGATGCTAATATAATCACAAAGCCAAAGGTAAGAAAAAGAAAGCTAAAGGCCAACCTGAATTGCTAAGTTAGGTTTCAAAAAAAAAAAAAAAATGAGATCTACATGCAGTAAAATCCAAAATTAGTCAAGGGAGGCACCTGCGCATAAAAAGATACAAATATAAGTTCAACTATGACTACAAGAAAAACACAATGCAATATTAAAAATAAAAAATTAATCATGCAAAATTGTATGAATCCATAAACAAATTAGATATATTTAAATTGTACCAATCAATGAAAGAAATAAATCATTCAAAGTCTTCAAAATCATAATCTTCTTCCAATTCTATTTCATATTCTTGGGAAAGAAGCACTTCTTTTGTGAAATCAATAAGAACTTCAAGTAGATCATTCCTCACCAAGTCAACTTCACCATTATCATTGGGTATAGAAGGACCCATTAAATGATCAAATGACTCATTTTCATAGATAGCCTGGACATCATTGTCAGCTTGATCACTTATGCTAAACAAATCCCTTGGAACTGTCTTCATAACATAGTGTTTATTTTGATCAAATGGATCTTGCACATAAAAGCATTCGTGTGCTTAAGATGCCAGCACAAAAGGCTCTTCCTGATAGAACTTTTTGTTGAAGTGAACATATGTGAGGCCATAACCATCTTCCGCAGCCTCATACCAATTACACTTGAACAACACAATCTTAAAATTGCCATAGTAATCAAACTCAATTATATCAGTTAATCTGCCATAATAAGTGAGATTGGCATCAACTAGGTTTGCATCTTTTGAGCTTGTAAAGCTTGTAGTCAATGCAAGTAATGTGATACCACTATTCTATGCATTACATCTTGCATCACGTTGCCTAGTATGAAATCTATATCCATTGATTAGATGCCCAGAATATCTCTTTGCAACTACGTTTGGCCCACTAGACAGCTCCTTAATCCAATCCGGAACATCCTCATACATAGCACGGGTTTTAAACCATTGGGGAAAGTTCTGACTATGGTTTTTAGCTTTGCTCCATTTGGATCCTCGTTGCTGATTGTTGACCTCATGCTCATGCTCTCTAAAATTGCATGCGGAGTATGAAATTCTTCTCGAAT
Source organism: Pterocarpus macrocarpus (assembly GCA_031439585.1). Taxonomy (NCBI): domain Eukaryota; kingdom Viridiplantae; phylum Streptophyta; class Magnoliopsida; order Fabales; family Fabaceae; genus Pterocarpus; species Pterocarpus macrocarpus. The sequence goes on along the minus strand of CM062521.1, from coordinate 24,435,264 downwards.
ACCTCAGTAATCCTGCGCAGTCCTGGCCGTGGTGGAATCCAGTTGTGTCATAAATAATAGATTATGTCTAGTATCTATTACTTAAATTTTCTATCATAATTAAAAATTGATAATAAATTTAAATTTTAAATTACTTACCAGAATTTACCGTCATATTTAAGCTTTACGTGTTAGTTCGTGGACCACAGTGAGGGGGTAGACACGAGGCCTTAGCACCCTGTGAACCAGGCTAGCTGGGGGTAGAGGAAGGTGCAGAACCAGGTACAGATGAGGTACTGACCTCACCTCTTGGAAGTAGGGGTGGAGGTTGAGAAGGCTAAGAGGGGAATGAAGGTTGAGGTCTTGACTCCACATACCCAAGGTTGGGTATTATAACAAACTCTTGGGTATATGAAAAATGACTAGGAGGGGCAGGGGGGCATCAGTAGCGAGAGTGGTGGGTGTAACAACCTCCATCATATAAGCCATGCTCAAGTCATTGAGTTATATTAAAAGGTTGTCACTATGCTAAGAAAACTTTAAGATGTGGAAAATATAACACATGGCCCTTTAACTGCACACTTTATTACTGACTAATAGATCATAAACTCTGTCATCTCTAATACATAGGGAAAAAATAATTACACTTTAAAAGAAATTGGGACTAACATAATACACAGCATTTGCTTCCGACTAGTCGTTAGCTAGCTTCAATAGTCTTTTGGTCTGGTTTGTGCCCGAGTCTTGTTCAGTGAATGTCCCAGTCCTCTGCCTCGCACTTGATTTCCAACTTAGGTGCTGGAATGTTTATGGAAAAGAAAAACATACAAGCACGCAGTGAGAACCTAAGGTTCTCAGTAGGTAAACTCGAACTACTACTCATACAGTGCCATCATAAACATTCCAACCACTTCGGTTTCTTATGAAAACGTGAGCACATATAAGTAAACAGTGATTCAAATTTTAGTTGAAAACATCTTTCTCGAAGCGGGTTATATTTTAGCACCCACTTGGCATATTATGCGATAGACATAGAAATAAGAACAGGATAACATACTTCAATAAGAATCATAATAATATTATGACATAATGCGAGAATTAGAGATGCACATGAAGATGCTTGTACTTGACTAAATTCAAGTTTACTTGACTTAATTCATCATTTGCTTTAACTTGCAACTTAATCTTGCTTTTTTGAACTTGGTTCCCTGGAGGTGAATGGCCTTTCTCACTCTTGGGTAATAGCCTGCTTTTCAGGACCGAGCTCGTACCTATACATGAGTAACGGGTTTACTTTCCCCGACCCTCACACCGATCTATTCCCCTTAAATTTAGTCGAGGGCTGGCCCAAGTCTTAGACAGTACCACTCTGGCCCACGCTAGTTGGGTCTATGCCATGCCTTACATGGTAGCTTGGTACGTCTTTCTTGCAAGTCTCATAAATCTTATTCTTCTTTTGACATGATTACACAGGCATATGCTCCATGCATTCATTCATATACTTCACATTATACTTAAATCATTCTTGTATATATGAATCTTATGAGCATAACATATAAATGTTCATAACAGTCATATAATTCATATATTTCTACCGAAATTTTGGTAGCACAATGGATTGAGTCCGTTTCCCCATGAATAGTGCTAGACAACTAGGAAATTTTAATCAAACAACAAATCCAACATAGCACATCATATTCATACCAAGAATATAACAATATCAATAGGTGCAAGTTTTAAAATATTAAGTTTTAATCTATCTTGCAAGCTTTTAACTTCTATTGATGTCCCGAGTTCGACTTCCAAGATTGAATTGGGTCCTAGTTCCGAGATTATATAAGTTCCGACTTCCGGGGTTATGTTCTATCTCCAAGAATGATTCTGGGTCAAGTTTTGGAATTATGTGTATAAGAGTTTTAAAGCGTCCTAGTTCTCGACTTCCGAGATGCGGGTTTAAGGTTTCATATTCTTGTCCTTGACTTTCGATTTCAAAGTGTTTTATGTGCTTGTGATTCCGATCCTTGACCTTAATCCACAATTGGTCTTTCAAGACTTTCATGAGTGTGTTTCTTAAATTTCAAGTTTCTGAAATTAACTATACCCGATCTAGTTTCCTATTCACTAAGTTTCGAGTTCAACATCAAGTATACCTGATCTAGCTCTCTATTTGCTAAGTTCCAAGTTCAACCTTAAGTATACCTGATCCAGCTCTCTATTTGTTAGTTTTCGAGTTCCGATATTAACTCAAGTTATTTGTGTTTTTTCCCAGACCGCCCTATCTCTAGCTAGAATATTACTCTTTTAAGAGAAAATTCACCAAAAATAGAAATTTGGGTGAAATCATGCGAAATTTATATCAATGTAAAGCTAATAGAGCAAGATTTCAAATAAAATAAGTTGTATATCATTTGAATGAGTGTAATTTGAGATATAAGCCCCGAAACTTGACCCAACTGGACTACCTCGTTCCAGCCTAGGTTGAACTTAAGGTTAATTCATTGATGTATTAGGGATAGTTGACAATGAATTTGACTCTTAAATTTTTATGGGATGTTCCCTCATATGTTAGCTTTCAAACAGCTTTGGATTCACTCAATTTAAAGTTGTGTAGGGTGAGTTACACCTTTCTCAACTCACATTACCCTGATGAAAGTCCTAATTTCTAGTCAAATTTCAAAAATTCATAACTAATTCTACACTAATCCAATGGCCTTATATCTTATATGTATGGAAAGCCCTGAATGTCTAATTTCATATAAAAATGGATTCATCAAATTTAAATGGCTGTAAACAGAGCTGTACACTCCATTGTATAGACTATCGGGTGAAAACCCTAACAGCTTCTTGAATCCTTCTCTATTTTCAAGTTCTTTCATCCCAATATCAATTCTAATCACAACATACATTCAAAATCAACCATAATCCATCATCATTACTCCAAAGCACCTCAGTATCATGAGGAAATCAACACACAGCCCCAAATCAAGAAAAATAAGAAGAGAAGTTGGATTCCAACATTGTTTAGTTGAAGTCTTGTTGATTGGGTGTCTTAGATGGAAGCAACTCTTGATAAGACTTGAAGAGTGGATGAAGATGGAATGAAGATGAGAGTGAATAAAAGAGAAATGATGGGAGCTTCAGCAGCTAGGGTGGCCAAAAATTCAAGGAGAGAAGGAAATAAAACGGTGAAGACTTTTGAAGCAAGTTTCATTTTGATTAGTGGATTTCATCTTGCCTTCAAATTTGGTTTGGCTTTCCACTCTTCATGGCTGATCAAGGCGCCACATAAGGAGGTGTTTTGGCTGAATCTTAGCCATTCATCCTAGGTTTATCGCAGTATAATTTCTATTAGTCCGGTTCCGATTGTTTAAAATACCGAAATTTTACCGATTTCCTTCAAATCGGTAAAACAGTTTTGAAAGACTTTATGAGGTTTTATATATTTCTATTTTAATTCTTCTTAATCCTAATCCCTCTAATTAACTTCTAATTAACTCCTAATTAATATTTGATTAACTTCTAATTGCCCTTACTAACTATCGAAACCGAATAAATAGATTAACGGTGTAAATTAGACATTTTCGCAAGTTCGGAGGAGCCTTTTTGTTTTCCGTTTTCTATAACTAATGGCATTTCCGTAATTTTGAGTAAGTCCAGGGGAACCCCATGTCATTTCACACCAGACTGCCTCCATGGCCCAATTGGCAGAGATTTAAACTTCTACAGTTTCACCATATGATTCCGCTCTATTTAAAATCCTATTCTGCTAACTCTACAGATGTGAGGACATGAAGGTCATTTCATGAAAAGTTCTGGGGTTATTGTGTGAATAAATCTTTGGGGTCAAAATATAATTTCTAAAAGTCCTGGGTATCACTACAATTAACAAAAGTGTATAGGGGCACTTTTGCCATTTTTTAATTTTTTGCATATGGCAATGCCATATTTTCAACGGCAGTGTTACACTACCCTATAATTCTGAGTGTGAAGATCGTTATGGCATAATGTTACTTGAGAAATTCTTACACTGCCTAAGGGAAATAATTCAAAGTTTCCATTACGTTCTATTTATGAAAGTGGGGATGTTACAATTCCAAGCTCCGAATTCAAGTAGAATGGACGATCTGAGGTTTTTAGCTCCGAGTTCAAGCAGAACAAGCAATATTAGGTTCTGAGCTCCATGTTGATCGCTGAGTTCAATCGGAATGGACACGATTTCCGATCTCCGAAGTGGTATCCAAGTTTGAATAAAATGGACATGAGTTCCGATCTCCCAATTGATCTTTAAGTTCAAATAAAATGGACATGAGTTCCGACTTTAAGCAAAATAGAGGCGAGTTTCGATTTCAGACAGAATGGAAATAAGTTCCAATTTTTAGGCAAAATGGAAAATAATTTAGCACAAGAAAAATTGGGGATGATACAATTCTACCCAACTTAAAAGAATTTTGTCCTCAAAATTCTAGGGCTAAGAATATTTAGGAGTATTCTCTTAGCTTATTGGGGTAATCTCTTCTTCGGGTTCGTGCAACGTCCTAAAATTCATTGTCGATAATTATAGGGTATTGTTTTAGTACGTGTTAGGAACCCTAAAAAATTGTGTGGGTGCCCAAGTTTATCTTATATCAATGATGTCTTGAACTTTCATTAGGTTCATTGGAGACTTTCCTCATCCCCTTGGCTTTCAACGTAATTACTTTTACTTAGTAGTAACTATTAAATCTTTTGTTCCTTACACTTGAGAACTTAGATATCAGTCCTTAAAGATTCGCGATTATAAGGATTACCAGCGGTTGCCATGATCGATGTTAATGTATAATAATGAAAATGGTTGCATCAAAATTGTAGGAGGCTCGTACAACTTTTTCCAAGATTCTTACTCACATGAATACCCTTAGTCCAAAAATAAATTTCCTCCATTACAGTCCCTTAGAAATATGGGCTTAGGTCTCTTCTCAGGTCACTCCCACTGTATAGTTAAAGTTTATAATAATTCATAGCTCTTCTTATTACCATCCTCTTGTTCTCCTTGATTTTTAGCTATCAAGGTATACGGGTTAATAGCCATATTTCCTTAGCAAAGTTGTAGACTCTTCCTTATCCCATTTCTTTTCTACGAGATTCCTTCCTAACGCGTCAAGAGTCCGGCTAGATTGTATGACCACCCAAAGTACACTTTATCTTGACGATGGCCTGATCTGTTAGCAAGCTCATCGAGAAAGTTACTTATCTTTCTTGCCATGTGTCTAACTATTATTGCATTGTGATTTCTAGTAAATTCTTCATTACTTGTGTCTTGAGTCTTTGGCACCAACTTTTAGTGGTTTCCAAGGTTTTGGTCCACTTGACCACCTTTGATCAGTGATGAGTTCCTTTATGTTGAATTTAGAGTGTAGGACTAGAACATTTTCATAAACTGTAACTATAGGCCTTACTTCAAAATCTCTCCTTTTCTTGCAGACTTTATTCCATGTCTCATTATTTGTTAATCAGATCTCGTGTTGTCCCTGTTGAGCTTCTTAATGACTATTACAATATCTTTTTCCCCAAAATATGATCAATTCAATCTGAGAAAAAGGATTATTGAGCTAACAAGATTCCATCACTCTCCTATTTTGGTAGTGAGGAGATTCCTCATGTATTATATGACATCCACCTTCCTCTAAACTTCAAATACCAACTTAAGGAATCTCATAGTTACCAATACTATATTTCTCATTGATGGTTGATCCTAGTATAATATATATCAAGTCTATGGTTAAACTTTACATTACTCTCACTACTGAACCTTTTGGTTATCCCTTGTAACATCTTGCCCCTAGGATGTAATCCATTCGCTATGAGATATAGAAATGATGGTCTTGCTACTCTGTTGAAGTTACAATATAAGGAACTCCCAGAAGGTCACCCATCTAACTATTACTGTCGTCAGAACGCTTAACTACGGAACTCTGATGAAACCTAGTGTGTTTGTGATGATAGTATTTAATCTGACCCAAGGTATGGAGACTCTTCTGACTGCCTCTAATTCTATCATCGTAACCTTGCCCCTTATGGGGCACGCTTCCAAATCCCTTTTGATCTTATATTGGTGCATCATCCGGTCGTGCTTAGGGTGCATTGGGTCGATTGCACTTGTTGCTAGTGTCGAGGCAACCCAGTTTCATTATCTCCCACAAGCTCTTGTTTATGTTGTAATTTCGTACTAGATAGCATTTCACCTTCTTAATGGGCTTCGCCTTCTTAATGGGCCATTTGGAATCAAAACTTTCTTTTCTTCTATTTCTTCCTTATAATATCTGTTGTCCCTATAGAAGTTTATCTTCATCTTAGTCCATTAGGACCTCCCACTTTAATACTATCTCAAGCTATTGGAATCAACTACAAACTTTAAGTCTTTATCATCCCTACTAGAATCTGAATACATTCCCCATCGAATTATTCCTCCCACAACATACACAATGGTGCCTAAAGGTGATCATTAACCTTCGCCTTCCTTCTATGAATAGCCGCATTCCTCTACTAACAACACGTTGAAGACAATCCTATCATCAAGTTCCTAGGGTGGCTGAGGTTGACAGAATTCGAACATGACTAGATTTTCTAGCACTCCCTTCATCCTTGAAAGGTAGGAAAAATTAGACTTGGTTCATATGCCACCTCTAGTCTGAAAGCGTTCCTACTTCAGGTTAGTAGGAAATATACTGCCCCTCTCTCTTGTTACACTTATAACTTCATTTGCTTTCCATACCATGTATAATCATATCTCCATCTTGATTCAATATATAGTTAGATGGGTCTCTTTACAGTTTGCTCAACTGTTTCCCTTTCAAAGCCAAGATTCCACTTAGTACTTTCCTATACAAGGTTAGTTCCATGTACCCTTGAGGGAGAAACCACTCCATTCTCTAGACGGGAACTTAAAAAGGTCTCCTGTACACCTAATCGAAGCTTCTGGCCTTAGCTTCTTTCACTAAGTCTACTCTACAAATTTCTCAATGAAGGATCAGGTCTTTATAAGGTGGTATTACCACAATCCAAAATAAAAACCATTGACTGAATTTGCTGGCGAGGTACCTTCAGGGTAATCTCATCTATGAAGAAAATAAAGGCACTATCCATGCCACATAAGATAACCTTATCAGCGAGTAATCACCTTACTCCTGTCGTGTATTAAAGTTACAAAACCAGGTAGAAGAATCCCCTAAATTCAATCTAGAGAAGATAGTCTGGATTGGGTAATCGCAATGACCAGGGTGAAGAAGATTCTTACTCAGCCCGTCTCCAACTAAGATCCTGCCCTCGATGATGGAAAATCTTTGGCTACCCAGCAACACTTTGCAAACAACCCTTTTTGTCGACATAACCAGATTTCCTATGTCCATGGCAAACTGTCCGACACAATTCCTTTGATTGAATCCCTAATTCTCTAATTCTCTGCACTCCTTAACTTGCTCAATTGTCTACCCGTCTATGCCATCACTACTTTCTAGGAGTTTCGCCCCTCGTAATTATGTTTAGAAGGTTCCTAATAAGCCTGCAGGGTGTTTTAGGCCTCTGCTTACACAAAACCTTATATTGAGGTGATTAAGCTCAATATGCAGCTAAGTGCAACAGGTAGTCCACAACACCCACAACAAGGCTTCCATGCATAATATTCCTATGTCCTCTTCACGTGAGGAGCTAAAGTATGGTTTATCTAGATTCTCAGAATATGCATCAGAAGCATAATCAATCCATCCATGGGCCTATACAGGACAAACTGCTCTGATACTAATAAATGTAACAACCTCCATCATATAAGCCATGCTCAAGTCATGGAGTTATATTAAAAGATTGTCACTGTGCTAAGAAAACTTTAAGATGTGGAAAATATAATACATGGCCCTTTAATTGCATACTTTATTACTGACTAATAGATCATAAACTCCGTCGTCTCTGATACATAGGGAAAAATAATTACACTTTAAAAGAAATTGTGACTAACATAATACACAACATTTGCTTCCGATTAGTCATTGGCTAGCTTCAATAGTCTTTTGGTCTGGTTTGCACTCGAGTCTTGTTCAGTGAATGTCCCAGTCCTCCGCCTCGCACATGATTTCCAACTTAGGTCCTAGAATCTTTACGGAAAAGAAAAACAAACAAGCACGCAGTGAGAACCTAAGGTTCTCAGTAGGTAAACTCGAACTACTACTCATACAGTGCCATCATAAACATTCCAGCCGCTTCGGTTTCTTATGAAAATGTGAGCACATATAAGTAAGCAGTGATTCAAATTTTAGTTGAAAACATCTTTCTCGAAGCGGGTTATATTTTAGCACCCACTTGGCATATTATGTGACAGGCATAGAAATAAGAATAGGGTAACACACTTCAATAAGAATCATAATAATATTATGACATAATGCGAGAATTAGAGATGCATATGAAGATGCTTGTACTTGACTGAATGTAAGTGTACTTGACTTAATTCATCTTTTGCTTTAACTTGCAACTAATCTTGCTTTTCTGTACTTGGTCCCCCAGAGGTAAATGGCCTTTCTCAACCCTAGGTAATAGCCTGCTTTTCAGGTCCGAGCTCATACCTATACATGAGTGATGGGTTTACTTTCCCCGACCCTCACACTGGTCTGTTCCTCTTAAATCTGGTCAAGGGCTGGCCCAAGTCTTAGACAGTACCACTCTAGCCCACGCTAGCTAGGTCTGTGCCATGCCTCACATGGTAGCTTGGTATGTCTTTCTTGCAAATTCTCATAAATCTTATTCTTCTTTGGACATGATTACACATGCATATGCTCCATGCATTCATTCATATACTTCACATCATACTTAAATCATTCTTGCATATATGAATCTTATATGCATAACATATAAATGTTCATAACAGTCATATAATTCACATATTTCTACTGGAATTTCGGCAGCATAACGGATCGAGTCTGCTTCCCCATGAATAGTGCCAGGTAACTAGGAAATTTTAATCAAACAGCAAATCCAATATAGAACATCATATTCATACCAAGAATATAACAATATCAATAGGTGCAAGTTTTAACATCTTAAGTCTTAATCTATCTTGCAAGCTTTTAACTTTTATTGATGCTCCCGAGTTCGACTTCCAAGATTGAATTGGGTCCGAGTTTCGAGATTATATAAGTTCCGACTTCTGGGTTTATGTTCTATCTCCAAGAATGATTCCGGGTCAAGTTTTGGAATTACGTGTATAAGAGTTTTAAAGCATCCTAGTTCTCAACTTCCGAGTTACGGATATAAGGTTTCATATTCTTGTCCTTGACTTTCGATTTCAAAGTATTTTATGTGCTTGTGATTCCGATCTCCGACCTTAATCCACAATTGGTCTTTCAAGACTTTCATGAGTGTGTTTCCTAAATTCCAAGTTTCTGACATTAACTATACTCGATCTAGTTTCCTATTCACTAAGTTTTGAGTTCAACATTAAGTATACCTGATCTAGCTCTCTATTTGCTAAGTTCTGAATTCAACCTTAAGTATACCTGATCTAGCTCTCTGTTTGTTAATTTCTGAGTTTCGATATTAACTCAAGTTATTTGTGTTTTATCCTAGACCTTCTTATTTCTAGCCAGAATTGCACTCTTATAAGAGAAAATTCACCAAAAATAGAAATCTATGTGAAATCATGTGAAATTTATATAAATATAAAGCTAACAGAGCAAGCTTTCAAATGAAATAAGTTGCATATCATTTGAATGAGTATAATTCGAGATATAAGCCCTGAAATTTGACCCTATTGGACTACCTTATTCCAGCCCGGGTTGAACTTAAGGTGAATTCATTGATGTATTGGGGATAGTTGACAATGAATCTGACTCTGAAATTTTTATTGACTGTTCCCTCATATGTTTGCTTTCAAAAAACGTTGGATTCACTTAATTTGAAGTTGTGTATGGTGAGTTACATGCTTCTCAACTCACACTACCCGGATGAAAGTCTTGATTTCCAGGTCAAAATTGAAAACTTCATAACTAATTCTACACTAATCAAATGGCCTTATATTTTATATGTATGGAAAGCCCTGAATATCTAGTTTCATATAAAAATGGATTCATCAAATTTAAACAGCTGTAGACGGAGCCGTACACTCTATTGTATGGATCATCAGGTGAAAACCCTAACAGCTTCTTGAATCCTTCTTTATCTTCAAGTTCTTTCATCCCAATATCAATTCTAATCACAACATACATTCAAAATCAACCATAATCCATCATCACCACTCCAAAGCATCTTAGTATCATGAAGAAATCAAGATCCCCACACAACCCCAAATCAAGAAAAACAAGAAGAGAAGTTGGATTCCTACTTTGTTTAGTTGAAGTTTTGTTGATTGGGTGTCTTAGATGGAAGCAACTCTTGATGAGACTTGAAGAAGGGATTAAGATGGAGTGAAGATGAGAGTGAATAGAAGAGAAATGATGGGAGCTTCAGTAACTAGGGTGGCCGAAAATTCAAGGAGAGAAGGAAAGAAAAAGGTGAAGACTTTTGAAGCAAGTTTCATTTTGATTGGTGGATTTCATCTTGCCTTCAAATTTGGTTTGGCTTTCCACTCTTCATGGCTGATCAAGGCACCACATAAGGAGGTGTTTTGGCTAAATCTTAGCCATTCATCCTACGGTTTTCATAGTATAATTTCTATTGGTCCGGTTCCGATAGTTTAAAATACCAAAATTCTACCGATTTCCTTTAAATCGGTAAAACGGTTTTGAAGGATTTTGTGAGGTTTTATATGTTTCTATTTTAATTCTTCTTAATCCTAATCCCTCTAATTAACTTCTAATTAACTCCTAATTAATATTTGATTAACTTCTAATTGCCCTTACATAACTATTGAAGCCGAATAAATTGATTAATGGCGTAAATTAGACATTTTTCACAAGTTTGGAGCCTTTTTGTTTTCCGTTTTCTTTAACTAATAGCATTTTTGTAATTTTCAGCAAGTCTAGGGGCACCCCACATCATTTCACACTAGACTGTCTCCATGGCCCAATCGGCAGAGATTTAAACTTCTACGATTTCGCCACGTGATTCCGCTCTATTTAAAATCACATTTTGCTAGTTTTACAGATGTGGGGACACGAAGGTCATTTTAAAATATAATTTCTAAAAATCATTGGCATCACTACAATTAACAAAAGTGTATAGGGGCACTTTTGTCATTTTCTAAATTTTTACATATGGCAATGCCATATTTTCAATGGCAGTGTTACACTACCCTATAATTTTGAGTGTGAAGATCGTTATGGCATAACGCTGCCTGAGAAATTCTTACACTGCCGAAAGAAAAAAATTCAAAGTTTCCATTACGTTCTATTTACGAAAATAGGGATATTACAATTCCAAGTTCCTAATTCAAGTAAAACGGACGATTTGAGGTTTTTAGCTCCGAGTTCAAGTAGAACAAGCAATATCAGGTTCTGAGCTCCATGTTGATCGCTGAGTTCGATCGAAATGGACACGATTTCCGATCTCCGAGGTGGTCTCCAAGTTCAAATAAAATGGACATGGGTTCCGACTTACGAATTGATCTCCAAGTTCAAATAAAATGGACATGAGTTCCGACTTTAAGCAGAATAGAGGCAAGTTCCGATTTTAGACAGAATGGAAACGAGTTCCAATTTTTAAGCAAAATGGAAAATAATTCAGCTCAAGAAAAATTAGGGATGTTACAATGGGTGTAGGCACAATGAAGGTAGTGGGTAGGGCACGAGTGCGAGGGGGTAGACCATGCCTCGGTCTACCCCTACCTCGTTTGGAAATAGGTCCTTAGTCTGCCATAAGCGATCTGTATAACATGTAGACAATTGATAGTATAAGACACAACACACTTAGTATAACAATAATTATTTAATTCTAAGCATATTTTAAATGATAAAAAATATTTGGGTAGAGTCTTCTCTTAAATTAGGATCTTCCACAGAAATTAATTCAGTATTTCAACATAAATAACATTTATTTATTGAATAACAATAATTATTTAATTTAAAGAATATTCTAAATGATTTCAAAAATAATTATTTCAAAGAATAATTATTTAATTTAGCATTTCAATACAAATAACAATTATTTATCGAAAAAATTTATTTCACTAGATAAACAAAAATGACAAACACATGTAGTCATGCAAACTAATTAGTTAATCCTAAAAACCATTCCAGAGTACATCCTCTTATTTCACATCATGCATGCACACAACACCGTAGCACACAATTCAAATAATGGGAAGTAACTTTAAACCTTCCCCCAGTCATGCAATCCCATCTTACAATTCTATCTTAGAAAATTTAAAGCTCTAATACTTTTGAAAACATAAAGTTAAAAAAAAAATACAATGTACATACCTAATAAACCATGAAGTTCAAATAAACGAATACACCAGAATGAAAGCTCTCCAAGTGTCTCTAAATGAGATCTTTAACAATTCAAAATAACAAAATAAATTAGTTAACTAACTAAGAAACAAAAAACTTTGAGTAAAGAAATGAAATTGGAAAAAAAAGGCTAAACTAAAAAAATAAACTGACTAAAATGTTAAATAGCATATCAAGAACACAATGGCGGTCTTCGGTAGTGGTGAAATGGCAAAAAATGCTCTGGAGGAGCGAGAAAGAATGAGAACAAGGAAAGAAAGAGCGATAAAAGAAATGAAGGAAAAAGAAGAAGCGGGCTCAGATTTTAGCAAATTGTTTCTTTTTTACCAATGGATTATCCATCGGCAAAATGATAATGAAATAAATTGTTTCATTAATTGAACATTACTGACGGAAAATCCATCAATAATATGGAAAATGAACGGATAATGGCGATCATTCCTAATTTTCAAATACCAACAGATAATCCGTTAATAATATTAAAAAAATTAATTAATGAAGAAAAATAAAAACTAATATTTGTTAAATTCTAAATTACTGATAGATTTTCTATTGCTAATATATTAATTTGTTAAATTAAATTAAAAGGAATAATTATTACTTATCGGTGGGTTTTCTGTCAATAGTAGTTTTGCAAAATTAGGCGTGAACATTTATTGACCGTTTTATCAACAAAATATCAATCCGTCGGTAAATTCCCATGCCAATCATTTATTTAATTTTATCGACAGATTATATGTCGGTATTTGCAACGAATTATAGCCATTGGTAAAATCCATGGGTTTTTGACAAATTTCTAGTAGCGAAAAGTGAAGGGGCATTGGAAGGGAGACAATTTGCTCGGTCTCAAGATAGCCCACAAGCCCTACTATCCCAAGCTTGAAAAGCGAATGGGCATCAGAAGGAAGATGGTTCGCTTGGTCTTAGGACGACTTACAAGCCCTCCTGTCTCGAGTTTGAAAAATGAGGGGCAATGACTAAAGTAGCCAAGTCTAACAAAAGATAATCAAACATATATTAATTATGCTAGACACACATAAATTCAATTATTAAACCATATATGTATATATTCTACTACATTAAAGTAACTAATCTTGTATTTATACATTAGCTGAACAATTTGAAAATAGCCTATATGAATCATCGAAGTATAGAATATCTAATTCGCCGCGATCCTTGCTATCGCATTGTGTCTTTGAAGACACTAAGAAAAATAGGGTGAGATACTAGTCCCAGTAGCGATGGTATTCGTATAATAAATGATGCAAGCAGGTGTATGCATGATATTCTTATTATTAACATTAATTTATCTATAAATTTTACCATGAATGTGCTCATAAGGCTTTCTATCATATCATATCCATCTATCAATATCACAATAACATAACATAACAAAGTACCATGCATGACCATATTCATAGTTTGCTCATTTATTACGATTCATTCTTTATTGTAATTGCTACAGTAACTGTGCTTATAGGATTTTCCATCATATCATATCTCATATCTCATGTCTGATTTGTGAGAGCTCTCCCACTAGAGTGTCCCCTAGTCAAATCCATGTGATCTCAAAGTCCTTGTTCGCTACTACGTAGGTCCAATGTGTCGCATATGATTGTATTGTCCTTGTCCGATATTTGATAGAAAAGGAAAATTGATTAATTTTTGCTATTTTGAAATAATTTAAATGGGTTTAATTTTTATTTCAAGCACTAAAATTTCTCATGTATTAATCTAATTAATTCTTATTTTAGCAAGACTTCGGCCCAAGACCCATTGGGGTTTCTAAACCTTATTTGAGCTTGACCCAATAAATTTTGAGAGCCCAAATTGGTATTTTACCTTGTATTAAATTTTTTATGGTATTAATTTCCATGATGAATTCTTAATTAAATTATTACTCTTTAATTACCTATACCATATTTCACTACTAAATCATCCGAATAAAATTTAAAATAAATATAATTTATTGTTATATATTTAATTTGAGTTAAATAATTAATTATAATTTTAATATAAGTTTTCTAGATTTTTTCCTAAGCTTTCGAACCATTTTACCCTTAAAAGGCTTTGACCGTTTTTCAATTCTTTGATTACCAACCATATTTTGTTTTACCGTGATATTTCATTTATAACTTTGATTGTATGTCATCTCTATCAATGACTAGTTATTTAACAGAGATCTCTCTCATAGTAGCCTGGATTAATCCAAAGTCGGGAATTATGACACTAAGGGCATTTTCATCCTACCTGCTTTAAAATTCTACATACATCAATTTTGGGATGTTATATTTCTCTTACCCCTCAAAAAATTTTCTCCTCAAAATTTAGTTTTTACCTATTCCAAATATCTTCGAGTGATCTCTATGAAGGTCCTCCTCTAATTCCCAAGTTGCTTCCTCTAGTGTGAGACCTTCCTAAAGGACTTTCATTAAAAGGATGGATTCTCTCCTAAGCTGCTTTTGGCTCCTATAAATAATCTCCATAATTCTTATGGATTAAGCTAAAACACTACTTAATTATATTGAGTCATTTTGGAGCACATGTAAAGGATTTGGATAATACTTTTCCAAGTGAGACACATGAAAGACGACATGGAGGTTAGACAGGTTAGAGGATAGTGCAAGTTGGCAAGGTATGGGTTTGAATCTTTTTAGTATTTGAAATGGACCAAGGAATCAAGGACCTAGCCTCCTAGATTTTAGAGCTTTGTGTAGCACTCCATAACCTACAAGTAAACCTAGGGTCACAATTCGATACAATGCTAATGACAGTTACATTGTGCAATCTCACATTGATATGCAATTGAGTCAATTTGTCCAAACACATGATAGCTCTAATTGCTAGGAAATGGACTGACTTGGTTAATCAATCCACAATGACTCAAATGGCATCATTCTCTAAGGAACTCATAAGTAACCCAATCACAAAGTCCATTTCTATATTATCCCATTTCCAATTGGGAATCTCTAAGTGATGGAGTAATCCTAAGGGTTTTTTGATGTTCAATCTTCACCTTCTAACTAGTTAAACACTTAGCCATAAATTCAATGATGTCTCTCTTCATCTTAAGCCACGAAAAGGATTTTCTAAGGTTTTGATACATCACGGTTGCTCTACGATGAATGGTGTACCTATTGTTGGGGCCTCATCCAAGATCTGATTCCTTATCTTACTTTCATCAAAGACACATAGCTTTCCTTGGTATATCAAGCCTTCATCACCAAAAATGCTTAACTTTTTCTAGTCCCCTTGAATAGCTTGGGTACTATAGGTTTGTAAGAGTTGATCCAACTTCTAGACTTCTATGATTTGGTTCCTCAAGTCATTTACAATTCTCAGTTGGTTCAAACAAGGCCTATTAGGCTCCATGGTCATAGAAAAGTCCAAATCCCAAATGTAATATTCCCACTTTCTTAAATAAAGAATAATAAAAATCTTGAATTATTTCCCTTAGGCAGTGTAAAAATTTCTCAAGCAGTGCTATACCCTGACAATCCTTACACTAAAACTATAGGGTAGCGTAACACTGCCATTGAGAATATGGTGCTGCCATATGTTAAAAATTAGAAAACTACAAAGATACCCCTGTGAACTTTTGTTATTTGTAGGGCTGCCTAGGACTTTTAAAAAATTTCACTTTGACCCCACAAGCATATTTCCATAAGGACCCTAGATCTTTTTGGAAAATGACATCTATGTTCCTTCATCTGTAGAGTTAGCAGAATAGGGCTTTAAGCGGAGCAAAATCACGTGGTGAAATCGTAGAAGTTTAAGTCTCAACCGTTTGAGCCACTGGAGTAGTCAAGTACGAAATGACATGGGGTGACCCTAGACTTGCTCAAATTTACAAAAATGCCATTAGTTACGAAAACCAAACAAAAAATGCTAAAAGATTTATGAAAAAAGCAAAAATATAATAGTTCAAAGAAATGGTGTGATTGATTTGCGCTGCTAATCAATTTATCAGAACAATAAGAGTAATTAGGGATGAATTATAAATACTACAGCTAAAAAAAATTTAGATTGTTATGTAAAATACTATGAGAAATTATTTAGTATAACGTCCAAAAACATTCTATCGTTTTTTTTTAGCAAGTTATTCAGTTTTATCAACTACTTGAGATTAATTAGTATTCGATTAAATATTTACTTAGAGCCAATTAATTATCATTTAGAGAAATTAGATATGAGGGAATTAGATTGAAAGCATAGGAAACTTCATAGGATTTTTCCAAACCCAATTTACCGATTTAAAGGAAATCGGCAGGATTTCGGTAAATTATACTATCGGAACCAGACCAATAGAAATTATACTGTGAAAACCCTAGGATGGATGGCCAAGATTCAGCCACCACACCCTCATAAGTGGCACCACTAACAGCCATGAAGAGGGAAGCCAAGCCAAGTTTGAATGAGGATTGAAGTCCACCAATCAAAAGCTAACTTCCTTCATAAGTTTTCATTTTTTTTTCTTCCGTCTCCCCTTAAATTTTTGGCCTCTCCACAATAGATGCAGACCAGCCTCATTTTTCCACTTTCCTTCATCTTCTTCCACTTCCTCTCATCCCCAAGCTCAAGCTCCAACCGTCAACTTCACTCCAATATCAAGTTCCACCAAGATTTCACACCACCAAGGTAGGAATCTCAACTTTCTCCTTCTTTTCTTTGAATTGGGGTTGCCTAGGGTCCCTTGTTCATCCATGATTCTGACATTGTGATGGGTGGGGATGATGAATTAAGGATGGTTTAAGGTATATATGTGAGTTTGAATTGAAGATTGGATGGATTGATTTAAGGAAAACATGAATTCAAGAAGCTGTTAGGGTTTTTCCCTCGACGATCCGTACGCGGAGTGTACGGCTCCACCTACAGCCATTTAAATTTAATGAATCTATTTTTATATGAAACTAGACATTCAAGGATTTCCATACAAATAAATTATAAGGCCATTGGATCAGTATAGAATTAGTTATGAATTTTTGAAGTTTGACCTAGAACCTTGGATTCCCATTGGGGCAGTGTGAGTTGAGAGGGGTGTAACTCACCCTACACAACTCTAAATTGAGTGAAACTAATGCTGTTTGAAAGCTAACATATGAGGAAACATCTCACAAAAATTTTAGAGTCAGATTCATATCCAATTATTTCCAAAACATCAATGAATTTACCTTAAGGTCAAACTAGGCTGGAACAGGGTAGTCTAGTAGGGTCTAGTTATGGGGCTTATATCTCAAAATATACTCATGAAAATAATATGAAACTTCTTTCATTTGAAAGCTTGTTCTGTTAGCTTTTGTATAATTTAACCCAAATTTCTATTTTTAGTGAATTTTCACTTATAAGGGTGCAGTTTTGGCTAAGTACAGGGCAGTTTGAGGTAAAATACTAATAACTTGAGTTATACAAATCAAAATGAGATGGGACTAAAAGGGTTGGAAACTAGACACATAGAGCTATGATATCCAAAATTTAGGTTTAAATGAGTTGAATAGGAGTAAACTTGGATTTTACAAAATTTGGGCAGAAGAGGGTAGAGTGAGCAGAAAACTCTATTGATATTTCTATTGATTTTGACATACCATATGATTAGTAATGTTGCTGTAACTTGTTGTTTTACATTGAATTGCATACTTATTAATTGTATTGGTAGTCTGACACTATTCATGGGGAAGCAGACTCAATCCGTTATGCTGCCGAATTTTCGACAAAAGTTTATGAGGACTTATACTATGAATAATTGTGCTAAGATTATAAGAATACATGTATTCATATGAATGCCATGTCTATGAAAATTATGCATGCAAATAGGATTAAGGAATGATATGAGATATATGCATGAACGCATAGAGCATTCACGTGCATAATCATATCCAAGAGGTAGTAAAAGATTATAAGGACTTGCAAGAGGGACGTACCAAGCTACCACATGAGGCATGGCATAGACCCAGCTAGCATGGGCCAGAGCGGTACTGTCTAAGACTTGGGCCAACCCTCGACCAGATTTAAGGGGAATAGACCGATGCGAGGGTCGGGGAAAGTAAACTCGTCACTTATGTATAGGTATGAGCTCGAACCTGAAAATCAGGTTGTTACCCAGGGATGAGAGAGGCCATTCACCTCCGGAAGACCAAGTACAGAAGAGCAAGATCAAGTTACAAGTTAAAGAAAGAGATGAATTAAGTCAAGTACAAGCATCTTCATGTGCATCTCTAATTCTCTTATTATGTCATAATGTTACTATGATTCTTATTGAAGTATGTTACACTATTCTTATTTCTATGTCTGTCATATAATATGCCAAGTGGTTGTTAAAATATAACCCGCTTCGAGAAAGATATTTTCCACTTAAAATTGAACCACTGCTTGCATATATGTGCTCACATTTTCATAAGAAACCGAAACGGCTTGAATGTTTATGATGGCATTATATGAGTAATAGCTCGAGTTTACCTACTAAGAACCTTAGGTTCTCACGGCCTGCTTATATTTTTTCTTTTCCATAAACACTCCAGTGCCAAGGCTAAGATTTAATAACGAGGCAAAAATCCTAGGGAATTCATTGTACAAGACTCAAGCATAAGTCAGCCCGGGAGACTGTGGAGACCGGCTAAATTCAGTGACAGCTGCAGTGCGGAAGTAGTTTCTATGTATAATGTTAGCTACAAAACTTTTCTTACATTGTAATTATTTTATTCTATATGTATCATAAATGACGAAATTTATGAACCATTATTTAGTAATATAGTATGCAATTAAAGGGCCATATATTATACTTTCTATATTTTAAAGATCTCCTAGCACAATAACAACCTCTTAATATAACTCATGACTCGAGCATGGCTTACATGATAGAGGGTGTTACATTTTGGTATCAGAGCAGTTCGTCCTGTATAGGCCCGTGGATGGACTAACTATGCTTCTGAAGCATATTTTGAGAATCTAGATAAACCATGCTTTAAGTCCTTGCATGTTAAGGACATAGATAATTGTGCATGGTATCCTTGCTGTGAGTGTTGAGGACTATCTATTGCACTTAACTGATGTTGAGCCTGATCACCTCAATATATGGTTTTGTTTAAATAGAAGCCTATGACACGCTGCAGGCTTATTAGGAACCTTCTATACATAATTATTAGGGACAAGACTCCTAGAAAGTAGCAATCGCAATAGGAGGCAGATGATTGAGCGAGTTAAGGGGTGCAGAGAATTGGGGCTTCGATCAAAGGAATTGTGTCGGACAATTTACTATGGATCCAAAAAACCTGGTCATAACGAAGAAGGATCATTTCTTAAGTGTTATAGGGCAGGATCTCAATTGGCGATGAATGGAGTAGTAATCTTCTTCACTTCGATGAGGCTTATTTTAAGCTTCATTTGCAATTGCTCGATCTAGGCTATCTTCTTTAGATTTTATCTAAGGAATTCTTTTGCCTGGTTTAGTAGACCTAATTCTCAATAAAAGTAAGGTAATTATCCGTTGATCAGGTTATCTCGAGTGGCATGGATAGTATCCTTATTTTCTTAAGATTTCCTCGATGGTACTTCACCAACAAATTCAGTCAATGATGTTTATTCTTGATTATGGTAATGTCACATTATAGACCTGATACTTCATTGAGAAATTGAGAGCATGGGCAAATGAGGCAGAGTTTTAGCGAAGGGAATTAAGAGCATGAGCCTCAGTCAGGTATAAGGAAAAATGTTAATAAACTTTGAAGAAATTCATCTAATTATATATCATGGTATGGATGTGGCTATTCATGGTGCAAAAATGAAGTGAAGTTATACGAATAAACCCAAAAGCATTCTTTGAAACAATAGCAGGATATTTCCTACTAACCAGAAGTAGGAAACTTTCGGACTAGGATAACACGCGAAGCAAGCTTGGTGTTTCCTATCCATTAAAGTTGAAGGGGGTGTCAAAAGATCAAGTTACACTGAAATTCCATCAACCTTAGTTATCATAGGCATCACATGATGTGACTATCTTCAATATGTTATTAGTAAAGTGATGCAGCTATCTGGAGGAGAAATACGAGATATAACAGTTATCATCAAACATCATTGCAAATGCCATAAGTGGGATAACTCGAGGAGAAATGTATTCGAATTCAGGTGAGAATAACGAGGACTCAAAGTGTGTAACAAATCCCGAAAGACCGAGACATTAGTAGAATAAGAGGCCCTAACAGACTAAGACCAAGATAAGCTTCTGTATAAACAATAGGACATTACAAGAAGAGAGATAGAGGCTATTTTGATTCCAAGTGGCCTGTTACCCAGTATGAAATTATGGCACAAGTAAGAGTTTGTAAGAGGTGATGAACTGGGTTGTCTTGACACCAGAAATGAGTGCAACCGACCAAATGCACCCTGAGCAGGATTGGGTGATGCATCTATATAAAATCAAAGGATTTGGAAATATGTCCGACACTAGTGATGATTACAATGCAAGATCGGAGGCAACCAAAAAAAAAAAAAACTCTTCATATTCGAAGCTAGATTAGGCACGTGCATAGTAATGCTAATGTACCGAGTCCCATTAAAAGTCCGCAGTTAAGCATGCTTGTGTTAGAGTAATCTTAAGATGGGTGACCTTTTGGGAAGTCTTCGCGTTGTAACCCTGACACGAAAACGAAACTATCATTTCTTTCTCTTACATTGAATAGGTCACATCTTGGAAACTAAATATTACGATGAATAGCGAGAAGGTTCAGTAGTGAGAGCGATATAAAGTTTGACTACTGAGACTGGCACATCGTTTATTAGGGCTAACCACTAATGAGAACGGTAACAGTGGTGACCATAAGATTTCTTCAATCGGTATTTAAAATCTAGAGAGGGTGGACATCAACATAACAGATAAGGAATCTCCTTGCTGACAAGTTAAGGAAAGTAGGAGTATAGCAGAACTCTTGCAGCTTAATAATCCTTCTTTTCACAATGAGCTAATTATATCTTGGGAATAGAATTCATGATAAGTATCAAGGAGAGTTTAATAGTAGGGACATTATGAGGTCTTCTTAACAAGTATCGGGGCACAAGGTAAAGTTTATAAGGAAAAAGAAGTTCTAAGACGAAGCTCCTAGCTGTAATTCCAAACAGAACTTTAAGCCTTCATAAGGGTCGTGCATCCGAACTAGTAGTAGAGTCGATGGAGAATGTCGAGAATAGCTGGATTCATGAAATCTTACTCTAATATCTTTAAATAAGATTAGAAGGGAATTTCCTAACTAACCTAGAGGTAGAGACACCTGTGTTTTAGACCCAATGTAAATGCCATGTACTTCTTGATAATTAGTACAAGATTTCCTCAAAAGTCACGTAGCAAAGGACAATCATCATTAGACAAGTTGTAGCTCCACTTGCGGCCTCTGGTATCTAATAACTTAGGCTAAATCGCAACTTTAAGAAGATTTCACAAGGAAATTTCTCAGCCTAATCTTGTGACTCCTTAGCAATATGTCAATTATAGAGGAACGAGCATGCCCTAAATCATTTGGGAGTTAGTGAATAAGAGTAGGCAACCATGCTCAGCAACACGATCAGAGAATTGTTACGAAAAGTAATTGTAGATCAAAATCACCACTCAAGACCTAAGGAAGACTATAACCCTACAAGTGGGACTCAACAGCGAGAGCTTCTTCGTTTGATCAAGGGTGATCAAGTAAGTAGAAATTCTAAGAATAGCGAAACTAGCTTCCCAGCACTTAATATAGCCACTGTGACTGACACATTGAAGTTGGCCATTGCTATAAGTGATAACAGCAGAAATCATAAGGCTGCTCGGAGTGATAAAGAAGGCAAGTACCTTTGTGAGGAACTCAGTAATGGATCAGGGTGTTATCAAGTTAACAAATACTTCAATATCGCCATTGTAATCATGACATGCTGACATCGTGATGAGTTTTTACCTTAAGCCTCTTGAATTAGGATCTATCTAGGACTTGGACACAAGAAATATGATCAAATCAAAAACAAGTTCACGTAGAAAATAGGGCTCCAGACGTCTTGTTAAAAAAGTTTTTGCATCTGATGCTACAGACCTCAGAATTGAACGATTCAAAAACAAGAAGAAAGCTGGTGTTTTGAAACACAATTTAGACTCAAGAATCACTGAAAAAGGATGCGTATAACTCGAGATATGACCAAGAGATAATTGAGATGAATTCTGGGAAAATTGACGCGAAATTGATGAAAAAGAAACAAGAAAACAATGGCGCCACAAACCTAGTTTGATAAGCCAAGAAGGATCGCCACAAGAATTGGAGGATTCTTGATAAGATCAAAAGATGCAAGGAAGAACCCTAGCAGAGAAAAACTCACAATTTCTGAAACAAATGTATTCTGTTGTCTATTGATCTCCAAATGTTTTAATACAAATTAGTGTAAAAGTTTGCCCCTAAGACTTAACAAAACTAAAAGCAAAACCCCTTAGCATAGGCATTACTGATATGTTCCAGTGGTTAAGGAGACATATTCAGCCTCAAGTGCTTGGGTTCTAATCCTGCTATAGATAATTTGTATTTTATTTTATCACAACATAACAATAGAAAAAATAAAATAAACAACTAAAGTCTTGCTAATTCAAATTGACTCATTTGGCTCTTTTCCTCTCATTCCAAGTGGGCTACACATGTGTAAACCCTCAAATTCATGTATTGGGCTTCATTTGGATATTGGGCTTCAAATTGTGTTTGGGCTTCTAACAAAAAGATAATCACATGTTTGACAGCTTCTTGGGCCTTCTTTGCTCTAGCTCTTGTCATGGGTCCTCCTAGGCCTTGTATTGGATCTTGGGCTTCTTTTTGGGCTTGAGTTTGGACTTGGGCTTGGGCCTTTGTGTCCTCATCATTCCCTCCTTCTTGAGAAGCATTTGTCCTCAAATCTTTTAAGTCATCGCCTTCATCATAGAGGGACAAGTCAGCCACATTAAAAGTAGCCTAACACCACACTCACCTGGCAAATCAATCTTATAGGCATTATCATTGATCTTGGCCAATACTTGGAAAGGTCCATCTCCCCTTGGCATCAGCTTAGACTTCCGTTGAGATGGAAATCTTTCCTTCCTGAAGTGTACCCATATCCAGTCACCTAGTTCAAAAGTTACCTTCCTCCTTTCTTTGTTTGCATGTTTAGCATACCCTTCCATTTTCTTCTCAATTTGGGCCTTGATCTTCTCATGCAACTTCTTGACATAATCAGCTTTTTCCTGGCCAGACTTATCTTTCAATTGAGAAATGTTAGGTAAAGGCAATAAATCCAAAGGAGTCAAAGGATTAAAACCATAAACAATTTCAAATGGTGAAAGCTGAGTAGTACTATGTACTACCCTATTATAAGCAAACTCAACATGTGGCAAACATTCTGCCCAAGTTCTAAGATTTTTCTTAATAATAGCTCTAAGAAGAGTAGAAAGATTTCTATTTACCACCTCTATTTGCCCATCAGTTTGGGGATGGCATGTAGTTGAAAACAAGAGTTTAGTGCCAATCTTTCCCCACAAGGTCCTCCAAAAATGACTAAGGAATTTAGAGTCTCGATCACTCACAATACTCCTAGGCAAACCATGCAATCTTACCACCTCTTTGAAGAATAAGTCAGCTACATGACATGCATCATCCACCTTCTTGCAGGGTATAAAGTGAGCCATTTTAGAAAACCTGTCAACCACCACAAAAATTGAGTCCTTTCCTCCCTTGGATCGAGGTAAACCTAAAACAAAATCCATAGAAATATCAATCCAAGGGTGTTCAGGAATAGGCAATGGAGTGTACAAACCATGTGGCATGACCTTAGACTTAGCCTTTTTACAAACAAGACACTTATCACACAACTTATGTACATCATGCTTCATGTGAGGCTAGTAGAAATGGTCATGCAAGATGTCATATGTCTTTTGCACCCCAAAGTGCCCCATTAAGCCCCCTTCATGTGCCTCCTGAACAAGCATTTCCCTAATTGAACTCTTAGGCACACAAAGTCTCTTATCCTTTATTAAATAACCATCATGCTTAAAATACCCATCAAATGCAGTATGAGAACATGTTTGATAAATATGAGAAAAATCAGCATCATGCTCATATAATTCCTTAATGCACTCAAAACCAAGAAACTTGGTTTCAAGAGTAGACAATAAAGCATACCTGCGTGACAAAGCATTAGCTATCACATTGGACTTACCTTTCTTGTGCTTGATCATATATGGGAATTGTTCAAGGAATTCCACCCACTTGGCATGCCTCTTGTTCAACTTTCCCTGCCTTTTCAAATACTTCAAGGATTCATGATCACTATGAATGATAAATTCTTTAGGCAGAAGATAATGTTGCTAAGTTTGCAAAGCCCTAACTAAAGCATACAATTCCTTATCATATGTAGGGTAGTTAAGGGCAACCCCATTCAATTTTTCACTAAAATATGCAATGGGATGTCCTTCTTGCATTAAAATAGCTCCTATGCCTACCCCAGATGCATCACACTCCAATTCAAAGGATTTTGCAAAGTTAGGCAAAGCAAGTATGGGTGCATGTGTTAATTTCTCTTTTAGGGCAGCAAATGCTTTTTCTTGTTTCTCTCCCCATTTAAATTCCACATGCTTCTTGACTAGCTCATTTAGAGGTGCAGCAATGGTACTAAAATCCTTAACAAACCTCCTATAGAAACTAGCAAGCCAATGGAAACTTCTTATCTCACTCACACTTTTAGGAGTTGGCCATTCTTGGATTGCTTTTATTTTCTCTTTATCTACATGCACTCCAGTAGAATTAACCACAAATCCTAAGAACACAACATGGTCCTTACAAAACATGCACTTTTCCAAATTAGCATACAATCTTTCTTTTCTAAGCACATGTAAAACAGATTTCAAATGATGCAAATTCTCATCCAAATTTTTACTATATACAAGAATATCATCAAAGTAAACAACCACAAATTTCCCTAAAAACTCTCTCAAAACATGGTTCATCAATCTCATGAAGGTACTAGGGGCATTTGTCAAACCAAATGACATTACTTTCCACTCATACAAGCCATACTTGGTTTTAAAAGCTCACTCATCACCTTCTCTAATCCTAATCTGATTATATCCACTTTTCAAATCAATCTTAGAGAAATAACAAGAACCATACAGCTCATCAAGAAGATCATCTAACCTAGGAATGGGATGTCTGTACTTGATGGTGATGTTGTTGATAGCTCTGCAATCAGAACACATCCTCCAGCTCCCGTCCTTTTTGGGCACTAATATAACAGGTACAGCACAAGGGCTCAAGCTCTCCTCAACCCAACCTTTGCTAATCAAGTCAGTAACTTGCCTTTGAATTTCCTGGGTCTCCTGGGGATTACTCCTGTATGCTGGCCTATTAGGCAACACAGCTCCTGGAACCAAATCAATCTGATGTTCAATGCCTTTCAATGGTGGAAGTCCTGGTGGTATCTCTTCAGGAAATACATCTTGAAAGTCCTGCAAAATAGATTCAACACCACCTGGCAGATCAAGGTTAGAAACAGAATTATGAGTTGGTGAAGTGACTTCCTTACTATATAGAATATACATGGATTTTCTTGCCCAAAGGACTCTCCTCATCTCTCCACTTTTCACAAACAGAGCATTTTTCCTCTCTTTCTTTTCTCTCTTTTTCTCTTTTAGCTCTCGGCCACTCTTTTCACCCTCTTTTTCATTTTCTTTTCTTTCTTTTCTCTCTTGCTCTCTTTTCTCTCTCATTGTATTTTGATCCTCACAAACCTGTCTAGGAGACAATGAAACAAGAGTGACCTTGCGGTCATTATGGACAAAAGTGTACTTGTTGGTGTGTCCATCATGGTGAGCTTTCTTATCAAATTGCCATGGTCTCCCAAGCAACAAATGGCTAGCCTCCATAGGAACTACATCACAAATGATCTTATCCACATACCTTCCAATGGAAAACTCAATTTCTACTTGCTTATCCACCTTCATCTCACCTTGTTCACTTAACCATTGTAACTTATAAGGTCTAGGGTAGGGTTTGGTCTCCAAATTCATCTTTGTCACCATCCTAGCACTAGCCACATTTGTACAACTCCCTTTATCTATGATCAAAGAACACAACTTCCCTTGGATAAGGCATCTAGTATGGAAAATGTTCTCTCTTTGGCTTCCCTCATCTTCTTTAGCTATCCCTCCTAGCATCCTCCTCACAATGAACAAATCTCCCTCAAGAACCTCCTCCTCTTCCTCACTCTCTTCCTCACTAGATGGTTCAGATTGAGAACTCTCACTTGTGATTTCTCCATCATCTTTTAACACCATAACTTTCTTAGTAGGACACTTAGAAGCTATGTGTCCTCTACCCAAACACTTAAAACACTTTATGTCTCTAAACCGAGACTTGCTGGCCACTTCTTTGCCCTTGTTTTGGGTTGGTTGTGATGCTGCCCTTGGGGTCCTACTAGATGAAGTTCCCTCCTTCTTAAACCTCTCCTTCCATCTAGAGTTATCATAGTTTGAAGCACTCTTCCTCACACTTTTTCTTTTTAATTGTTGCTCCACTTTCATGGCTTGATGGACTAGGTCCTCAATCTCAACATAATTTTGAAGCTCCACCACATCCCTTATTTCTTCATTCAACCCATTAAGAAACCTTGCCATAGTAGACTCCCTTTCCTCCTCAACATTGGCTCGGATCATGGCTATCTCTAGCTCCTTATAATACTCATCCACACTCCTATTACCTTAGGTAAGTCTTTGCAACCTATTATGTAATTCCCTGTGGTAATGAGATGGCACATATCTCCTTCTCAAGACTCTTTTCAACTCCTCCCAAGTTTGCAACATAGGCTCTCCATACCTCCTTCTTTCCTTTTGAAATTGATCCCACCACACCAAGGCATAATCTATGAACTCTAAGGTAGCCAATTCAATTTTTCTCTCTTCAGTCAGGCTATGACAAGAAAAAATTTGTTCTACCTTCATCTCCCACTCTACATAAGCTTCAGGATCACTTTTACCCCTAAATGGTGGAATGGTAACTCTTACTCCCTCATCTCGGTTTCCTCTTGGTTCTTCCTCATTTTCTCTCCTCCTTCCAGTAAGCCTCCTTTTACCTCCATCATCATCATGATGTCCTTGATTTTCTAATCGGTCAATTCTCTCATATAACTCCTCTGTATGCTCCATCATCATCCTTTCCATTTGAGCTGTAATAGCCTCCACTAACAATCTGTTGTTTCCCTCAGGATGAGTGTTACCATCACCACCTGTTCCTGCCATAATTCAAGTGAAAAGAAAACAACAGTGAAAGCAATAGGACCTCACCACACATCTCACGTGTTTACACTCTTAAAGTTGTATCGCTCGTGTTGGTTGAACTCAAAATTGGCTTTTATGTAATGTAACTCTCTTGCCTTTGTCCACTCTTCCTCTAGCTTAAGGTTCTTACTAGATCAAACAATCAATTACCAAGAATCACTTAAAGGCAGCAAACACAAGACAAGAAAGAAAAACACGGACTCTATGGAAAATAAAGATGAGACAAGACACAAGGCACAACTTAAGAAAATGAAAAGAAAACAAACTCACAAGTTTAGGACAGCAAAGGTACAAACTTCAACTAAGAAGAACAAAGGAACACAAGTTACTACAAACAAAAGATTAACAACCAAAGGAACAAGGATAGCAACTTAGAAACAAGAAATAGACCAAAGAAACTTAGTTAAAAGAAATTTCAAGCCCTCTAAATCCAAAATTTCAAGATAGCTCAAAAACTCAATTTTTTTTTCAAGTTTCCCATGTCAACTTCAGTCACTTCCAATTTACTCCCCCTTTTTTTTTTTTTTTTTAACTTCAATTCTGTTTTCCTTCTTTTCCCTTTTTTCTTAATGTGAATGCAGAATTTTATCCTTCAAATCACTAACAATTGTTCAACAAATCCCAGCCACATGTGATGTAAATTTCAGCACCAAATTAACCTCCAAACAGTTCCAATTCAGAATTTGAATTCCTTCAAATTAGGCTTCAAACAAGCAATTAAAATCAGGGTTTTATGAGTACCTACTTGCCAGTCAATGCAATGCCTCCTTGCAGCCTTCAAGCAATCAAATTTCTGTGTTTTTCTTCCGCAAAAACATCACCCAAACAGCCCCTTTTCCTCTAAATTCACATCCATAACTAGCCCTAGTGACTAGCTCTGATACCAAATGATGAGTTTTTACCTTAAGCCTCTTGAATTAGGATCTATCTAGGACTTGGACACAAGAAATATGATCAAATCAAAAACAAGTTCACACAGAAAATAGGGCTCCAGACGTCTTGTTAAAAAAGTTTTTGTATCTAATGCTATAGACCTCAGAATTGAACGATTCAAAAACGAGAAGAAGCTGGCGTTTTGAAACACAATTTAGACTCAAGAATCACTGAAAAAGGATGCGTATAACTCAAGATATGACCAAGAGATAATTGAGACGAATTCTGGGAAAATTGATGTGAAATTGATGAAAAAGAAACAAGAAAACAATGGCGCCACAAACCTAGTTTGATAAGCCAAGAAAGATCGCCACAAGAATTGGAGGATTCTTGATAAGATCAAAAGATGCAAGGAAGAACCCTAGCAGAGAAAAACTCACAATTTTTGAAACAAATGTATTCTGCTGTCTATTGATCTGCAAATGTTTTAATACAAATCAGTGTAAAAGTTTTGATACGTGCTCAAGAGGGTAATTTGGTCATTTCAATATTGCAAAAGAGCTTGTTTTTGGCAAGTGGGTTCTACCTTAGCGTCAGGAATCACGAGAGCTCATTTCAAGTTACTTGGAGATCAAGGAATGAAGCTTAATTAAAGTAACTTGGAGAACAAGCAACCTGATTTTGTTGGAAATATGTTTAGATTGCGTTTAGATTCATTTTTTATTTGTTTTGACTTAGTCTAGATTTGTTTAGATTTGAATTGAATTAATTTATCCTTTAAGATTTAAATCAAATCTGATCTAAATTAGTTAGGAATAAATCTTTTAGAATAGAATCAT
The DNA here is from genome assembly GCA_031439585.1 of Pterocarpus macrocarpus. Lineage (NCBI taxonomy): Eukaryota > Viridiplantae > Streptophyta > Magnoliopsida > Fabales > Fabaceae > Pterocarpus > Pterocarpus macrocarpus. Next base: position 24,405,868 of record CM062521.1, on the reverse strand, counting down.
ATCTTTAATTTTTAAATTTTAGTTTCAAATCAGATCTTTTAGATAGGACTAGATAGTTTCTATTTTTAGGATTTATGTATAAACAGGCAACTTGGCCTATAGGAGAATTTTATCATAGAGTTTTGATCATGGTTTGACTACCAATACAGTTGTGAGGTTTTCCTCACTTTATTCTGTGATGCAGAATTTCTACATTTTGTCTGTGAGATCTGAGAACTTTCTATCTTTTTCACTTGTTATCGTTTCCAAGGACAGGTTTTTTGGGGGTTTAGTAGGGAAGGTCTTTATTCTATATCTTGTTTTCTATCAAAGTGTGTGCCTGGGGTTTCGGGATCTTTATATCCATGGGGTCCTTTCCTTTTCATCATTTGGTATCAGAGCAAGGTCTAGATAAATTCCTATTTATCTATCTTTGTCTTTTATGTTTATCTTTTATCTTCTTTTCTTGTCCATTAGCATTCTTGTTTTTTTTTTTTTTTTTTTTTTGTGTTTGTTAATTCTATCCTTTTGTGTTGCGTCTTTATCTATCTCTATGTTTCTTCTCTATCTCGCATTTGTCTTTTTATTGTTAGTTTAGATCAAAAAAAAAAAAAGAAAAAAAAAAGGAGAAGAAATCAGAAAAGGTGAGGATTATAGGCATAATTTTTTTTTTCCCTTTGATCTAGGTTGTCAAGGACAGGTTCTTTGAAGGTCTAGTAGGGAAATTCTTTCCTTTGATCTAGGTTGCTATGGACAGGTTTCATAGAGGTCTAGTAGGAAAATCCTTTTCCGGTGACCTAGGTTGCTAGAGGAGTTTCTTAGAGGTCTAGTAGGAAAAACCCTATGTTTACTATCCTTTATTTTTTTATTTCATTTCCACTTTGTTAATTTTATTTTCCTAGTTTTTTTTCTTTGCGTTTTGAGTCTCGTTTCCTTAGTTGTTGTGTCTACTTTGTCCATATATTTTTTTTTTTTTGTATTTGAGGTATATTTAGTTCAAAAAAGAAAAAAAAACAAAAAAAAAAGAAAGAAAAAAAAAGAAGGAAAAAAATCGAAAAAAAAAAAGAAAAAAAAGAAAAGAAAAAGGAAGAAAAAAAAGAGAGAGAGAGAGAAAGAAAAAAAAAAACAAAGAGGAAAAAAAAAAGAGAATAGAGTGTTAGTGAGGTTCTTCATTTTCAGGTTCTTAGATGGCTTTTCGAAGGGAAGATAATGGTGGAGATGACTTTGAAGATTACAAAAGCAAGATTCGAGGACGAATCTTTTTTGAAGAGGGGGAGAATGATACGTGCTCAAGAGGGTAATTTGGTCATTTCAATATTGCAAAAGAGCTTGTTTTTGGCAAGTGGGTTCTACCTTGGCGATCAAGGAATCTGAGAGCTCATTTCAAGTTACTTGGAGATCAAGGAATGAAGCTTAATTAAAGTAACTTGGAGAACAAGCAACTTGATTTTGTTGGAAATATGTTTAGATTGCGTTTAGATTCATTTTTTATTTGTTTTGACTTAGTCTAGATTTGTTTAGATTTGAATTGAATTAATTTATCCTTTAAGATTTAAATCAAATCTGATCTAATCTATAAAGATCAAATCTGATTTAAATTAGTTAGGAATAAATCTTTTAGAATAGAATCATATCTTTAATTTTTAAATTTTAGTTTCAAATCAGATCTTTTAGATAGGACTAGATAGTTTCTATTTTAAGTTTATGTATAAGCGACGACTTGGCCTATAGGAGAATTTTATCATAGAGTTTTGATCATGGTTTGACTACCAATACAGTTGTGAGGTTTTCCTCACTTTATTCTGTGATCACGGAATTTCTACATTTTGTTACGTGAGATGCAGGAACTTTCTATCTTTCACTGTTATCTACGTTTCCAGGATGGAGTTTTGGGGTTTTTTAGTAGGGAAGGTCTTTATTCTATATCTTGTTTTCTATCAAAGTGTGTGCCTGGGGTTTCGGGATCTTTATATCCATGGGGTCCTTTCCTTTTCATCAAGTTTGCCCCTGAGACTTAACAAAACTAAAAGCAAAACCCCTTAGCATAAGCATTACTAATATGTTCCAGTGGTTAAGGAGACATATTCAGCCTCAAGTGCTTGGGTTCTAATCTTGCTATAGATAATTTGTATTTTATTTTATCACAACATAACAATAGAAAAAAATAAAATAAACAACTAAAGTCTTGCTAATTCAAATTGACTCATTGGGCTCTTTTCCTCTCATTCCAAGTGGGCTACACATGTGTAAACCCTTAGATTCATGTATTGGGCTTCATTTGGATATTGGGCTTCTAATAGAGAGATAATCACATGTTTGACAGCTTCTTGGGCCTTCTTTGTTCTAGCTCTTGTCATGGGTCCTCCTAGGCCTTGTATTGGATCTTGGGCTTTTTTTTGGGCTTGAGTTTGGACTTGGGCTTAGGCCTTTGTGTCCTCGTCACATCGAACATGGCGACAACTGGTAGTCTTTAAAAACCGCGAATATTCACAAATTGATATGTGGAGTCTCGAGTACAAACAATAGAAAGTTTAATGGCCACTACTAAGCAAAAGTAGTTAAGTACAAAGTGACGAAGATAATGGAAGTCTCCAATAAACTGGATGTTGGTTTCGGGTGTTATAGGAACTAGACAAGCTAGGGCGCCAACATACTTCTTAGGGATCCTTGTACTTATTGAAACAATACCTCATAACTATCGGCAAGCAACCTCGAAAGAAGGAGTTACCCTTGTAGGTTAAAGGGTCTTTCCTCAACCATTCCTAGCCACGGAATTTTGAGAACAAAATTTTTTTAAGGAGGGTAGATTGTAACATCCCCACTTTCTTAAATAAAGAATAATAGAAATCTTGAATTATTTCCCTTAGGCAGTATGAGAATTTCTCAGGCAGTGCTATATCCTAACAATCCTTACACTAAAAATATAGGATAGCGTAACACTGCCATTGAGAATATGGCACTGCCATATGTTAAAAATTAGAAAACTACAAAGATACCCCTGTGAACTTTTGTTGTTTGTAGGGTTGCCTAGAACTTTTAAAAAATTTCACTTTGACCCCACAAGTATATTTCCATAAGGACCCTAGATCTTTTTGGAAAATGACATCTATGTCCTTTCATCTATAAAGTTAGCAAAATAGGGCTTTAAGCGGAGTAGAATCACGTGGTAAAACCGTAGAATTTTAAGTCTTAACCGTTTGAGCCATGGAGTAATCAAGTGCGAAATGACATGGGGTGCCCCTAGACTTGCTCAAATTTACGAAAATGCCATTAGTTATGAAAACCAAACAAAAAATGCTAAAGGATTTATGAAAAAAGCAAAAATATAACAGTTCAAAGAAATAGTGCGATTGATTTGCGCTGCTAATCAATTTATTAGAAAAATAAGAGTAATTAGGGATGAATTATAAATACTACAGCTAAAGCAAATTTAGATTGTTATGTAAAATACTATGAGAAATTATTTAGTATAATGTCCGAAAACATTCTATCGTTTTTTTTTTTAGCAAGTTGTTCGGTTTTATTAACTACTTGAGATTAATTAGCATTCAATTAAATATTTACTTAAAGCCAATTAAGTATCATTTAGAGAAATTAGATATGAGGGAATTAGATTGAAAGCATAGGAAACTTCATAGGATTTTTTCAAACCCGATTTATCGATTTAAAGGAAATCGGCAGGATTTCGGTAAATTAAACTATCGGAACCGGACCAATAGAAATTATACTGTGAAAACCCTAGGATGGATGGCCAAGATTCAGCCACCACACCCTCACAAGTAGTGCTTGTAACGTCCTCCTTGGTATAATTCTATGCTTAAGTCATAGTACCACACTCAGGAGTTTTTACTATTATTTGAGCAGACCTTATCTGACAGCAACTTCAGCCTTCTTTGAAACTTCTTGACCTATCTAGAGATAACACGGAAATAGGAGTAAGAATTTTAAATTCTTAGTAGGAATCACTAAGAAATTTCATACCGTGTCATCATTATTATCTCCAGCTACTTCGATTTATTATGAAAAGGGTGGACATATTAAATAAACTGTTTAATTTTATAGTTCGAAAACATATTGTTTGAAGCAGAGTCCATTTTATTCATACATTTGTCATTTGGGTGAGCCAATACAAAATCAATTCATGAATTATACTATGAATAATAACTAAAACGTATTAAAATATAATAACACCAATATACTGAAAACTTAAAATCTGCATATGCCTTTACTTATACTTGAATTTATGTAGATACACATAATTTTCTTTTCTTTCTTTATCTTCCTTTACTTGTCATACATATTCCAGAGTACGATCACCATGTCATACTCCGTAGGAGTGTGATCACCATGTCGCACTCCTTAGGAATATGTTCATCCTGCCATGTCTCAGAGTATGATTGCCATGTCATACTCCTTCACAGTATGATCACCATGTCACACTCCTTAAAAATATATTCATCCTGCCATATCCCGGAGTATGATCGTCATGTCATACTCCATTGGGGTATGATCGCCATGTCACATTCATTAGAAGGTGGGATCATTATGCCACATTTTAGAGTATGATTACCATGCCATACTGCATCAGAGTATGATTGCCATATCACGTTCCTTCGAAATATGGACTCATCATCATATCTTTTATCATAGAATTATAAATACATAGGCTTCATACCTTATTCTCAAATAATGAAAATACTTGCCCAGTATTCATACATGTTGCATAACAATTAACACACCAACATTTAGAACTATCACTAATTTCTGCCAAAAATTCAGCAGCATGATGGATCATGTTTGCTTCCCCATGAATAGTGCTAGACTACTAGTGAAATCATTCAAACTTGCAATTCAATATGGAATAGCACTTATATATTCATAATATTATTCATCAAATTCAATTCAAACATCAATAGGGTTTTCTGTTCACTTCATCCTATTCTGCTCGAATTTTATATAATCCACCCTTAGTTCAATTCAACTCATTTAAATCTGAATTCTGAATATCTCATAGCTCTATGTATCTAGTTTCCAACCCTTTTAGTCCTATCTCATTTTGATTTGTATAACTCAAGTTATTAGTATTTTACCTCAGACTGCCCTGTTCTTAGCTAGAATTGTACCCTTATAAGTGAAAATTCACTAAAAATAGAAATCTAGGTAAAATTATATAAAGTCTAGATCAAATTAAAGTTAATAGAATAAGCTTTTAAATGAAATAAGTTGCATATCATTTGAATGAGTATATTTTGAGATATAAGCTCTGTAACTTGACCCTACTGGACTACCCTATTCCAGCCCAGTTTGAACTTAAGGTAAATTCATTAATGTGTTGGGAACAAATGGCAATGAATCTAACTCTAAAATTTTTATGGGATATTTTCTTACATGTTAGCTTTCAAACAGCATTAGTTGCACTCAATTTAGAGTTGTGTAGGGTGAGTTACACCCTTCTCAACTCATACTGCTCAGATAAGAATCCAAATTTCTAGGTCAAACTTCAAAAATTCATAACTAATTCTATACTAATTCAATGGCCTTATATTTTATATGTATGGAAAGCCCTAATGTCTAGTTTCATATAAAAATGGATTCATCAAATTTAAACAGCTGTAGGCGGAGCTGTATACTCCGCCATATGGACTGTCGAGTGAAAACCCTAACAACTTCTTGATTTCTCTCTATCTTCAAATTCTTTCATACCAATTTCAATTCTAATCACCGCATACATGCAAAATTAGCCGTAAACCATCATCAACACTCCAAATAACATCAGTATCACAAGGTATACAAGACCACCATACAGCCCCAAACCAAGGAAAGTAAGAAGAGAAGTAGGATTCCTACCTTGTCTAGTTGAAATTTTATTGATTTGGTGTCTTTGATGGAAGCAACTCTTGATGAGCTTTGAAGAGGGGATGAAGATGGAGTGAATAGAAAAGAAATGATGGGAGCTTCAGTAGCTAGGTTAGCCGAAAATTCAAGGAGAGAAGGAAAGAAAAAGGTAAAGACTTTTGAAGCAAGTTTCATTTTGATTGGTGGATTTCATCTTGCCTTCAAATTTGGTTTGGCTTTCCACTCTTCATGGCTAATCAAGGCGCCACATAAGGAGGTGTTTTGGCTAAATCTTAGCCATTCATCCTAGGGTACTCATAGCATAATTTCTATTGGTCCGATTCCAACAATTTAAAATACCGAAATCTTACCGATTTCCTTTAAATCGGTAAACTGATTTTAGAAAAATCCTATGAAGTTTCCTATGGTTCTAATCTAATTCCATTATACCTAATAATTCTAAACCATACTTAATTAGATTTAAGTGAATACTAAATCGAATCCTAATTAATCACAATTACTCGATAAAAATTGAATAACTCAATTAATAATGATAAGATTTCTTCATAAGGATTAATTTGAATGAGGATTGAAGTCCACCAATCAAAAGCTAACTTCCTTCATAAGTTTTCATTTTTTTTTCTTTTTTCTCCCCTTAAATTTTTGACCTCCCCATAATAGATGTAGACCAGCCTCATTTTCCCACTTTCCTTCATCTTCTTCCACTTCCTCTCATCCCCAAGCTGAAGCTTCAACCATCAACTTCATTCTAAGATCAAGTTCCACCAAGATTTCATACCACCAAGGTAGGAATCTAAACTTTCTCCTTCTTTTCTTTGAATTAGGGCTGCCTAGGGCCCCTTATTCATCCATGATTCTAATGTCGTGATGGGTGGGGATGATGAATTAAGGCTGGTTTAAGGTGTATATGTGAGTTTGAATTGAAGATTGGATAGATTGATTTAAGGAAAACATGAATTCAAAAAGCTATTAGGGTTTTTCCCTCGATGGTCCGTACGGCGGAGTGTACAGCTTCACCTACAGCCATTTAAATTTGATGAATCCATTTTTATATGAAACTACACATTTAGGGCTTTCCATACATATAAATTATAAGGCCATTGAATTAGTATAGAATTAATTATGAATTTTTGAAGTTTGACCTAGAATCCTAGATTCCCATCTGGGCAGTGTAAGTTGAAAGGGGTGTAACTCACCCTACACAACTCTAAATTGAGTGGAACTAATGCTGTTTGAAAGCTAACATATAAGGAAACATCCCACAAAAATTTCAAAGTCAGATTCATTTCCAATTATTTCCAGCGCATCAATGAATTTACCTTAAGTTCAACCTGGGCTGGAATAGGGTAGTCCAGTAGGGTCCAGTTACAAGGCTTATATCTCAAAATATACTCATGAAAATGATATGAAACTTCTTTCATTTGAAAGCTTGTTCTGTTAGCTTTAATTTGATGTAAATTTCATATGATTTAACCCAGATTTCTATTTTTAGTGAATTCTCACTTATAAGGGTGTGTTTCTGGCTAAGTACAGGGTAGTCTAAGGTAAAATACTAATAAGATGGCACTGTATGTGTAATAGTTCGAGTTTATCTACTGAGAACCTCAGGTTCTCACTGCCTGCTTGTATGTTTTTCTTTTCCATAAACATTCCAGTGTCAAGGCTAAGATTTAATAACATGGCAAAAATCCTAGGAATTCATTGTGCAAGACTTAAGCATAAGTCGGCCCGGGAGATTGTGGAGACCGGCTAAAGTCAGTGAGGGCAACTGCAGTGCGGAAGTAGTTTCTATGTATAATGTTAGCTACAAAACTTTTTCTCAAAGTGTAATTATTTTATTCTATATGTATCATAAATGACAAAATTTATGAACCATTATTTAGTAATATAATATGCAGTTAAAGGGCCATATATTATGCTTTCTATATTTTAAAGATCTCCTAGCACAGTAACAACCTCTTAATATAACCATGACTCGAGCATGGTTTACATGATAGAGGGTGTTACATCAAAACTCCTCTAGCAATTCCCATTCCTTAATCAAATCTTGCTAAGGGCTTTTGCCACCATGTTGGCTTTCCCTAGGTGGTACTTAACTTCAAAATCATAGTCCTTAAGAAATTCAACCCACCTATGCTGTCTCAAGTTCAATTCTTTTTAATCAAACAAATATTTCAAACTCTTGTGGTTCATTTGTAGCACCTTCTAGATACACTATTTATGATTAAGTCATAACTCTATGTCCATAAGTTGTTACGGGAAATAGAAGGAATCCTATGTCCTTAGCTACTAGGCCAACAAGCAAAAGGCACACATCCTATACAAGCTTAAGTACCATCTACACACACACACACACACACACACACATAGGTCTAGTCACAAAAGATAAACTACCATAGGTCTTAGCAGTCCTTGCAAAGACTAGGAAGAGTGATGCATCCCCAACCCCTTGAAGGTAGTGAGGGTCCTTTGAAAGGTCTTGGGAATCCAAGTCTGTGGCTCTTAATGTCCCCATTGAGAACTATTTGGCTCCATGAAGTTGAGGTGGTGGCGGAGGATAAAGGTAATGTTGCTCTCCATACAAAAATGTTGGCTTAAAATATTTACTATCTACAAAAGGATATAACTAATGACCAAAAGGAATGTAGACCCTAAACTGACCCATTATAACTATGCAGTCATCCACGGAGTCATACATCCACAACCATTAAGATAGGCTTGAGGCAAGTAGTCACTAGAGCCATTGCCCTGATCTAGAGGAACACAGAAAATGCACAAACAATGTGAGAGTTTAAAATTCTCAGTAGGCAATAAAATCATACTACATGAAGCGTCATTGTGATTATTCCAGTTGTTTTATTTTACTATAAAAATAGTGAGCACACAAATGCAGATTCATTTTTAGGTTTCAAAATATAATTCTCATAGCAAATTCCTTTTAACCTGGACTTGTCAACATATAAGAAATAAATGCAAAAGCAATGCTTATGATGCAATTTCATGCTAGTAAGGGATGATCATTACTCTCATGCTTTTTCACATGAAACTTTTATTTAGCACATGCTTTCTTTTCTTTTTCCCATAAGCAATTCTTTAGAAAGATATTGAACAACACCTTTTGGAAGGAGGAAATTACACAGCACCTCTTTCAGTATGCCAAAAGGATTGATTACCTCTTAACTGCTTCCATTGATTAAACATGAGCTCATTCCTTGTGTGCAAACTTATAATCCGAGGGAACTTTCACGACCGTAACCTTTTACCATTCAAAAGCATGAGGTACTCCTTCCCATATCTCACATACATTGAATACCATATTCACGGTGATGCATGCACATTTTCATTCTTTAGCAACTCAACAAGCAGTTATTCCTTATTCATACTAATTTATGCATAAGCACATTTTCTTCTATCCATCAATATTTAAGCTTATATGTATGCCATGTGCAGTTATGTCAAACCATACTCATCATTCATATTAAAGGCAATAATATATAATTCAAACCACATGTGTAACACCCTCCCAAACATAGTACTATGCTTAAGTCATAGTGCTATATCTGGGACTAAGCTACATGTGGAACATTTACCTTCTATTTAACTATAAGCAGTTCTTGCGAAATTAGATTCTATAGAAAATGTGAGTCATAATGTTTCATTGTTTACATGACATACACATTTCACGATCCGTAAAATGGAGCGTAGCAATTTATAATATTGAGAAAAAACTAAAAGATATGGAAAGTATTCCAAGGCAGATATTTACAGTACATCCATAAAACTATATACAATTTCATGTATTTGGACACAAGTTTTTGAGTATGAATAGGTCATCGCCAAAATTCATATATTTGGTCTACATGCTTTCATTTCAAATCTTAGAATATGCCCATGCAGGGACGACTACTAAAAGTAAGTAAGAATATGTGAGGACAAAAGAAAAATTGTAGCTAAGTCTGTGGCCTAAGGTTGCATAAAAAGACACCCAAAAGAGGCTACCTTGCATAAGAAGCACTAGCTAAACCCATGCCAACTAAAAGATCGGACATAACCCCCTAGTCTAATGTGGCAGTGAGGAGACCATTTGCTAGGATGCCTGAAGCTCTGGGGTCGCTAGGTGGGTGCCTACTACCTCCAGAAGCAGAAGCAGAGGGGGAAGAGGATCTTGTGTAACATCCCTGCTTTGTAAACAGAACGTAATGGAAACTTTGAATTATTTCCCTTAGGCAGTGTGAGAATTTCTCAGGTAGCGTTATCCCATAACGATCTTCACACTCAGAATTATAAGGTAGTGTAACACTGCCATTGAAAATATGGCACTGCCATATGTTAAAAATTAGGAAATGACAAAAGTACCCCTGTAAACTTTTGTTAATTGCAGTGATGCCCAGCATTTTTAGAAATTATATTTTGACCCCAAAGACTTATTCCCACAATAACCCTAAAATTTTTCATGAAATGACCTTTATGTCCCTACATATGTAGAATTAGCAAAATAGGATTTTAAATAGAGCAAAATCACGTGGTAAAACCGTAGAAGTTTAAATCTCTACCGATTGGGCCATAGAGGCAATCTAGTGTGAAATGACGTGGGGTGTCCCTGGACTAGCTCAAAATTACGAAAATGCCATTAGTTATAAAAAACAGAAAATAAAAAGGCTCCAAATTTGCGAAAATGTCTAATTTACGCCGTTAATCTATTTACTCGATTTCAATAGTTATGTAAGGGCAATTAGAAGTTACTTAAATATTAATTAGGATTTAATTAGATGTTAATTAAAGAGATTAGGATTAGGGAAAGATTAAAATAGACATGTAGCAAATTTTAAGTTACCAGTAATATTTTGCTGAATTGAAGGAAATCAGCAACGATTTGGTGTTTTATACTACGAGAACTATAACACCCTCCCAAGTACATTACTAGGCTTAAGTCATAGTACCATACCCTGGAGTTGTTACTATTACCTGAGCGGACCTTATTTGACAGCAACTTCAGTCGTCTTCGGAAACTTCTGAAACTACCTGGAGACAACACGGAAATAGGAGTGAGAATTATAAATTCTCAGTAGGATTCTCTAATTATCATACATAATGTCATCGCTGTCATCTCCAGTTTGCTTCGATTTATTTTGAAAAAGGTGAACATACTGTACAAACTTGTTCCGGGTTACAACGTAGGAGCCCAACTCGGCCCAATGGCAAGGCCCAAATACATAACGGATTTATAATCCGAGATTAACCCCGATCGTTCATCCGAGTTGGGACCCAAACTTGGGCTGAACCCTGTGCCTTGGCATCGCAGAACAACTTTCCCTCGTACGGCCGGAAAACTCGGACCCATCCGATATCCCCAAGATAACGGACATCCAGGGTTATCCCCTACAAAGGCGGGATCAAATCCCGCTTTCTTCTCAACTACTCATAAGGATAAAATGGGTCCAATTTCGAGCTACAGGTATCTTTTTGACCTACTTCTCACATATTCCTGCACTCACTGACTTGAGCGTCAGAGTCCTTACAGGTACACCCCCCACCGCCGTGGCAGTGCTCCTTCAAAGCAGCTTGAGATCCCATTCTCGGTTTGGAGATTTCTCAAGTAACCCACGTCCGAATATTAGCACTGTCTGTGGGGAACTCACGCTGCTCGCCACCATACCGCGGCTGTGATTGCAACAATGTCTTCGCTCCCAAGGAGAGAACGCACAGCAAGGCACGCCCCTATAAGCCACAACCAACCACTAATGGAAGGGCGAACTGCCTCCGACTTGCTTCACGTCTTGGGAGAATGCCGGCCGACGAGAACTTCGGTGATAACCACACCGTCGTTCGGGCTAGGGGAAACATGGTCGCCTCCAGGGTCGAAATTCGCCCTCAGGCCAACACCGACCTGCTCGTCGAAATGTTAACCCTGATGCGGGAGCAGGCCACCCGCATTCAAAGGCTAGAAGAAAACCTAGACCACATGAAGGACTCAGAACGAAGGCGACGTCGGGAATGACATAGGCGCCACCACGATAGGAGTCCGGATTATCGTAAAGGCCAGAGTCCGAGGGAACGAAGTCGAAGCTCGAAACGTCGTCACCATGGGGGCTTGCAGCGTGGGAATGCATCCCACGGTCGTAAAGAGCCTCGGGTAGGAAGTACACGCCGCCATGACGAACATTCTGACATCCGACCTCTCCCTCGATACAACGACAAACAAGATAGATGTGGTTCCGAGCGATACGAGGACCCCGATGACAACGAGGACACACCATTCTCCGACTTCATTATGAGAACGCTGCCTCCCAAGGGGTTCAAGCCCCCATCCAACATGGAAACATACGACCGGAGCACGGACCCCCAGGAACATATGGACGCCTTCAAATCTAGAATGGCACTAGCTGGAGCTTCGGATCCCGTCAAATGCCGAGCCTTCCCAATAACCCTGAAGAAAGCCGCGTTGAAGTGGTTCAACTCTCTTCCTCCCAAGTCGATCAATCGATTTTCCGACCTTACTTCAACTTTCTTGGCCCACTTCACTACCAAGAAGTTCAAGCCGAACCAGTCTCCAGCCTCCTCGGAATTCACCAGCGGCAAAATGAGTTGCTCCGAGACTTTCTCGAGTGATACAACGCCGAATCTTTGCTTGTCAATGAGGTGCAGACTCAAGCGGCCATTTTGACACTACTAAACGGATTACGACCGGGACCGTTTAAAACTTCACTGTCCAAAAGACCGCCAGAGTCCCCGGAAGAAATACAAACAAGGGCCGAGAAGTATATCTTTCTCGAAGAAACGGAGAAGGCCACAGCCAACCCCGCAAGGAACCAACCCAACAGGAAAATCGGTAGCCAAGACGAACACCCGAGGAAGGACGTACGTTCTAGGGCCGTAAGTACAATGACTACACCCCCTTCAACGTATCCCTATCCGAGCTGTTCCGAGAGGTCGGCCAAGTCGAGAGGTTCCCTAAGCCAAAGGTCCTCAAGATGAGAGCCAATACTAACAAGTCCTTGTTTTGCGAGTATCACAACGGTTTTGGACACAAAACCGAAGATTGCTACGACCTCTGAGATGTTGTGGAACAGTTGATAAGAGAAGGTAGATTGGCGAAGTACGTGGCTTCCCAAAGAAGTCCACGAAGAAGGCGAGCTCCCGATCATGGGGAAGAAGAAAGAAGGAATCCGACGAGTAGGAGAACTCGGAGCCAGAAGCAAGTCAAGGCAATGACGCTGAACAATCACAAGGACTATCAACGTCATTGCTGGAGGCTTTGCAAGTGGCAGAACAACGAAGTCAGCCCGGAAGAAGCATTTGCAAGAGGTTCTTAACGTTTCTTCTGGAAAGATAAAAAAGCCAGCGCCGACATCTCGGCCAATACCAGACATCGTTTTCTCAAGTTCCGATTTTGAGGGCGTGATCTCAGGCCATGACGATCCAATGGTAATATCCGCAGTCATGGTCAATGCTGAGGTAAAGAGGGTATTCGTCGATCAAGGAAGCTCGGCCGATATTCCGTTCTGAGATGCATTTGACAAACTCGGATTATGTAACGCCGACCTCCAAATACACGTGGAGGAGCTGATCGGGTTCTCCGGAGAAAAAGTTCACCCTCAAGGTTACGTCACCCTCCACCTAACCTTGGGGGTTCGACCAAAAACTCGTACGATCAAAGTCAACTTCCTAGTTGTCGACTGTCCCTTGGCCTACAACGCCATACTTGGAAGACCAATGTTGAACAAGATAAGTGCTATTGTCTCAACGGCATCCCTAACCATGAAGTTCCTTACTGACCAAGGGGAAATTGCCACTGTGAAAGCCGATCAGGCCTCGGCTCGGCGATGCTATAACGCCAGCTTGGAAATACAAAAAAGACAAAAGGTGGTGTCCCAGGCTAATGCTAGACCCCCCCAACTCTTCAAATGTCATGATGATAGATTTGGACGCAAGAAAAGTTGAAGGAGAGAGACCCGAGCCGGATGGCGAGTTAGAAGAAATCCAAATCGGAAAGGAAAACTGGAAAGTAACTCGAATAAATAAAAAACTTCCGATATCACTGAAGCAAGGCCTAATCAATCTCCTCAAGTCCAACGCAGACCTGTTTGCTTGGTCCGCCGCCGACATGCCAAGAATCAACCCGGAATTTGTCTCATATCGACTCTCCGTCTTCCTCGGCTCAAAACCAGTTACCCAGAAGCGGAGAAGAATGAGCCCAAATAGAGCCCTAGCAGTCCAAGACCAAGTCCAGAGCCTCCTGGAAGCTGGTTTCATACGTGAAATTGAGCATCCGACATGGTTGTCCAACGTCGTGATGGTAAAAAAGTCCAATGGGAAATGGCGAATGTGCGTTGACTACACCGGCCTAAACAAAGCCTGCCCAAAGGACCCGTATCCCTTACCAAGCATTGATGGATTAGTGGACGCTGCTTCCAGGTTCGAACTGCTCACCTTCATGGATGCTTACTCGGGCTATAACCAGATTCCGATGTTCGAACTCGACGAAGAAAAAACAGCATTCATAACCCCAACAGCCAATTATTTCTACAAGGTCATGCCCTTCGGATTGAAGAATGCAGGAGCAACATACCAGAGGCTTATGAATAAGGTGTTCGCAGAGTTGGTCGGGGACCTGATGGAAGTATACATCAACGACATGTTGGTCAAGTCTCGCCAGGAAGAAAATCTTTTACCCGACTTAAAAGTCGTATTTGATCGAGTCCGACAGCACAACATGAGACTCAACCCACACAAGTGCGCTTTTGCAGTAGAAGCCGGGAAATTCTTGGGATTCATGCTTACGCATCAGGGGATCGAGGCAAACCCCGACAAATGCTGAGCAATACTCGAAATGAAGAGTCCAACTACAATAAAAGAAGTACAATGCCTCACGGGAAGAATTGCTTCTCTTTCGAGATTCATGGCTGCATCGGCCAGGAAAGCTATCCCCCTCTTTTCCCTCTTGAAAAAGGGCAATACTTTCGAATGGACGTCGGTATGCGAAGCTGCCTTCACCAACTTCAAGGACTATCTATCCTGGCTGCCAATACTGAGTAAGCCTGAAATCGGAAAACCCCTATTCCTATATCTATCTATTAGTAACATTGCCGTCGCTGGGGCGTTGGTCCGGGAGGATTCCCGACAACAATTCCCGGTATACTTCATTAGCAAAGTGCTTCAAGGACAAGAGACTAGATATCGGAAGATTGAAAAGGTCGCCTTGGCCCTAGTCATCATAGGGCGAAAACTTCGCCAGTATTTCCAAGCCCACACCATCGTCGTCCGAACTGACCAGCCAATCCGGCAAATCCTTCAAAAATCGGACTTGGCAGGGAGGATGGTATCATGGTCTGTGGAGCTTTTGGAGTTCGACATCCAATATGAACCTAGGACCGCCATCAAATCTCAAGCACTGGCAGACTTCTTAGTTGAAATGGTGGGCGAGGCGGACACCCCGGAACCTGGTTGGACACTGCACGTGGATGGAGCCTCTAGCTCGAAGGGGAGCGGAGCTGGGGCCATTCTCGAAAAAGAAGGTGAAATAATCCTCGAGCTCTCCATTAAATTCGACTTCTCAGTTTCCAACAACCAGGCCGAGTATGAAACCCTCATCGCAGGCCTCAAGCTAGCAAGGGACATCGAAGCATCCCGACTTCAGGTATGCAGTGACTCTCAAGTCATGACCTCCCAAGTCACCGGGGCTTATCAAGCCAAAGACGTTCTACTGCAGAAGTACCTGACAAAAGTGAAAGAACTCGTGGAAAAATTCCCGCAGATAGAGTTTCGACATGTTCCAAGGGAAGAGAATGTCAGGGCCGACATCCTCTCCAAGCTGGCGAGCACTAAGCCCGTAGGGAACAACCAGAGTTTGATCCAAGAGACCTCGAAACTTCTGTCAATATTAGATATCCTCCCGACATTGTCCGTCGACGGAGTTCCGAATTGGATGACTCCGATTATTCAGTACTTGAGGAATGGAACCAAACTAGAAAATCCCGTCGACGCCAAGAGGCTAGCCAGAGAAGCCTCCTATTACACTATCATCAATGATCAACTATTCAGAAGGGGTTTGTCCCAGCCACTGCTAAAGTGCGTGGGATCAGATCGGGTTCCCCCCATTCTTGAGGAAGTCCACGAAGGATCTTGCGGCCATCACCTCGGAGGAAAGTCGCTTGCATTAAAAGTTTTATGAGCTGGATTCTATTGGTCAACGATGATGAAGGATTCAATAAAGTATGCACGAAAGTGCCCCAGCTGCCAAAAACACGCCGCTTTCCACCTCGTCCCTTTCGATGAACTAACGTCGATCATGTCCCCCTGGCCCTTCAGCAAGTGGGGACTCGACCTCCTAGGTCCCTTCCCACTCGCCTCGGGACAAGTAAAATACCTAATTATGGCAATAGATTACTTCATGAAGTGGATAGAAGCGAAGCCGTTTTCCACCATCACTGCCGCCCAAGCTCGGAAATTCGTATGGAGGAATATCTTCACCCGCTTCGGACTGCCTGACTCGATCGTCACGGACAACGGAACCTAGTTTATCGATCAGAAGTTTCGTGGATTTCTCTCTAGCCACAAGGTCAAGCATCACTTTACCTCAGCGAGCACCCCCAAGCAAACGGCCAAGCTGAAGCTGCCAACAAAGTCATCCTCCGAGGACTGAAGAAGAGACTCGATGAGGCAATGGGCGCATGGGCCGACGAACTCGGGAGCATCCTATGGTCCTACAGAACCACCCCGCACTCAATAATGGGGGAAACTCCTTTCAAGCTAACTTACGGGATGGACACAATGATACCAATTGAAGTCGAGGAGATAAGCCCGCACATCGCGTTCCAACCTATGGACCACCACGCACTTCGGGAGGTGTCCGACCTGTCAAACGAAGCAAGGGAAATGGCCCACTAAGGGAGATGGTGCTAAAACATCGAATCTCCCAAAGGTACAACGCCAAAGTGGTACCCCAGACTTTCGAAAAAGGAGATTTGGTTCTCTGACGAGCTGACATCGAAAAACCTCCCGCGGGCCAGGGGAAATTAGATGCAAACTGGGAAAGCCAATACAGAGTGATCCACATCTTAGGAAAAGGGGCATACAAACTCTCCACATTGTCGGGCACAGAGATTCCGAGGTCTTGGAACTCTTCCAACCTCCGGAAATTTTTTATTTAATGTATATACCACGTGAGACAGCCGTACTCTTTTCCCTACCTCGGGTTTTGTCCCACTGGGTTTTCCCGAGGAGGTTTTAATGAGACGGGACTCCGTGGGCCAAGCAGTAGCTAGAAGGTCCCTCTTGGTATTTACCTTTAGTATTTGCTTTTACATGTCACTTTTATCTAACGTTACTTCATTATTTTTATGTCATCGGTTCTCTTTCATTTCCATTACTCCCATTATTATGCTCCCATTATCCTTATTACATATCACGGTTGATGATTTCAACTCGCCTTAATTCTCCTAAGGGACTGATCACCCCATAGTGGAGAAAAAAGGACCCCCGTACGATAACTCAGACACGTAATCTCGAATACGATTAAAGTCCGGAGTCAAATCTCGGGTCAGTTTACACCGCGCTAACTTGAGCAAACAAAACCTCGAGTTCTAGCTAAATCCAACTCGAACAAAGTCCAGTTCGGTAAAGCAATAAAGATGCCGCCAATATTCCCTTCAAGGTTTAACTTAGGCGAATAACCGGCGTATAAATTAACAATGCAGGCAACAAAATAACATCACAACAAATTTCATTAAAGGTTCTAAACATCAGACAAATATTAAAAACGCCCCTAAACCTAACAGGGCAAGAGAAAACAAACCCATCTAAGGTCGGAAGTCTAGTCCTTCGGATCAGTTTCAGGGTCATCTGCGCCGTCGTCCTCTTCGGGAGCGATCACAATTCAACCATTAACTACAATTTGTCCAGGCCGACCTCACTGAAATCAGCATCAGGACAAATAACCTGGCACTGCTCCAGGAGGGACACCTTAATCTCTCCGGCCGACCTAGCCCACAGCTGCTTCACCCGAGCCACCTCGCCCTCCGCTCTCGCAGCAGCCTTTGAAAAATCAGCGCACTCCCTCTGGAGTTCCAACACCCGAGAATGAGAATCCTCCAATTCCCGGTCCCTCGACTCAAGCGCCCCTTTCAACCTGTTGATCTCATCTTCCTTGGACTTCTCCAAAGCCGACTTCTCGGTTTGAAGAACGGAGAGCTGGGACTTCAACACCTTCACCTCCTCCATAGCTCAGACACCTGAGGTTATGACCAGTTCTGAGTATCTGAGTAAGGCCGCCGACTTCAGCATGGCACGCCCCGCCCATTGGAATTTTGCAGTCAAGTTCTCATTGTCACCCTGCAAGCGCTCGAGAAGGGCGGGAACCATCAATTCCTTATCCATGAAGTCAAGATAAGGAAAATCCTTGTCCATCACATGGACGTCGGATCGATCCTTCGGCGAAGGATTGGTCTCAGGGTCAGTGACCACGGACTTCCCTTTGGCTGCTTTCTTCAACTTTGGTTTCTTGGAAGGCTGGGCCTCTAGAGCCGCCTTATCAGGGACGGAGGCGAACACCGGTTTTCCAGACCCCACCAACCTCAGACTGTTACTCCCATCCCTCTCGTGTGACCTCTTCAATATCCTCCAACGAAACTCAACAAGGGCGGACTTCGGAGCCATCTCGTCTGCAAAAGAAACAACAGTAAACACCTGATAGAGAGGGCATAAGACAGTGCAATGACAGAAAAAAGACAACCTAAATACTGCCTGGCCTCCCCAGGATCTACGCCGACTATGTTCTTTAAGTTCAGATGATTCTTCCTGAAGCATTCGAAAAGGAAGTCGACAACAGCTCCCTCCTCGGGCTTAAGAGAATCTTCCTCTACCCGGGGAGCTCTAAAATGCTTACACCAGAAGACGTTAAAGCGAAGCTCCCCTTCCAAGGTCTCCCAAAAAGGGATCGAGTTCGGACATCCAAAAACCTTGAAGAAAACAGGCTTGAAATTATGGAAGGATTCCTCGTATAGAAGGAATATCTTCCGATTGGCATGAGCTTAGAAGGATAGCCATCACGAGTTTAATCCTCCACCGGCAGGTCGGGTTAGAGTGAACAGGAAAAAGAAGGCGTTTGGAGATGGTGCCAATCCAAGATACTCGCAAATGATCTCAAAACCCCGAATCATCGCCCAACTATTCAGATGTAGTTGAGAAGGAGCAGCCTCAATTTGGCGTAGAATCTCCATTTGAAAGTGGGTGAACGAGATCCAAACTCCTAGCTTGGAAATAATGACATCATAACACCACATCCACCGAGGCCCCCCTTCAAGGTTAAAGTCGCTCACCCTCTCGCTTGGACCCGGAGCCTCCAAGTAGTACTCCTCCTCGTACTCGCCCTCCGGTGAGATTAGGTTCTCCTCCCTGAAATGAGTCAGGAATTCCGGGGTCACAACCGATGGAGTCCCCAGAACCTCGGGATCGACCCACCAGTAGATAAAGTTGATTTCGCAAGGAAAGGTTAAAGCCCTCTTTTTGGCCATTTTTCTCGACCCCAAACAACCTACACAAGAAACCACCACTACGTCACAAACTCGGGAAAAGCCTAAAGCCTAAGTCGGAAACCCGTAAAGACAAAACGGGAACTGAAAAGACAAGCTCCCTACGGTGGTTTCCCTCTGCGAAAAGCCGCCGATGGGTGGCGGGAGCAAAAACTAAGCAAGCAAAATGCTGAAACCTTCCCAAAGTATGAATCAAAAAGGGATTAGTGGAAGCCAAACCGCCACTGATACACTATCCAACGAAACTAGTTACAGAAGCAGCAAACAAAAAGGGTAAAGCATACCTATCACTAGCAAGGCAATGGAAGCATGAACGACTATGTTTCTGCACTGCTCCTTCATTTCTCCTTCAAGGTGAGTTTCTTTTGGGTAAGGCGAGAGAAATGGGTTGCGAAGACACGATGCCCCTTTTATAGGAACGAAAATGCCCTTTGCTGCGCACCCCAAATGTCGCCAAAGGTGCAACTCGTCTTTTCGCGTAAAAGGAATGGGGGTAAAAATGGAAAGAATGCCCTAGTTCAAATAATGAGGCGCTCTGAATGAAGCGCCAAAATAACACGTGTCCGCTTGGGGTTATCAGACGCGACTTATGAGACGAAAGGACGTCACCAGTTCGCGAAGACTCAGGACATCGCCACAAGTAAATGTCAAATCACCTAAATGGCAATCCGAGGTCTGAACGCAACGTGTTAACTCGGGAGTTCACAAGGAACTCGGCATCCGAAGAATCCACCTCGGACACCGAGTTGGGGGCACTGTTCCGGGCTACAACATAGGAGCCCAACTCGGCCCAATGGCTAGGCCCAAATACGTAACAGATTTATAATCTGAGATTAACCCCGACCGTTCATCTGAGTTGGGGCCCAAACTTGGGCTGAACCCTTTGCCCTGGCATCGCGGAACAACTTTCCTTCGTGTGGCCGGAAAACTCGGACCCATCCGATATCCCCAAGATAACGGATGTCCATGGTTATCCCCTACAAAGGCGGGATCAAATCCTCCTTTCTTCTCAACTACTCATCAGTATAAAATGGGTCCAATTTCGAGCTACAGGTATCTTTCTGACCTACCTCTCACATATTCCTGTGCTCACTAACTTGAGCGTTGGAGTCCTTGCAGGTACACCCCCCACCGCCGTAGCAGCGCTCCTTCAAAGCAGCTTGAGATCCTATTCTCGGTTCGGAGATTTCTCAGGTAACCCACGTCTGAATAAAACTATTTAATTTTATAGTTCAAAAATATAATATCCGAAGCAAAGCTTATTTTAATCATACACTTGGCATTTGGGAGAACCCATAAATATCAATTAAAATATGATATCATGAATAATAACTACAGCATGTTAAAACACACATAGCATCAATATGGGGGGAACATAACATTTGCACATAAGTTTACTCGTACTTAAATTTATGTATATACATAAAACTTGCTTTTCTTTCTTCATCTTTCTTTTTCATCATAAAATCTTTATATGCCACATTCCAGAGTATGATCGCCATGTCATACCCCATCAGAGCGTGATTGCCATGTCACGTTCCTTAGGAATATGGGATCTTCCTTTGGTACTTACACTAGCTGAGTCATGCCATGCCTCATGTAAGTTCTGTCCCTTATACACACTAGCTGGGTCGATGCCATGCCTCATGTGAGTGGGGTGCTTGCATATATTTTAAATCTTTTGTCTTTAGTCCTTAGCCTTTAATCTTTAGCTTTCACTTGGCACACCTAGGCGTTACGTATCGCCGTCCCTAGGGTGCTATTACTACCATTGGGTAGCCTGGCCTTCGAGTGAGCTCGTCAGCTCCACCCGTGACCGTCGTCACACTGACTCACCCACAAGGGGACCCATTGTCTCTAGGTTGGAGGGACCCAATGTGCAACTGCATCCAACATAGAGGGACCCAAGTTTTAGCTGCCTTCACAAGTAGGGATTCAATGTGCAACTGCCTCCAAATGAAGGGATCCATGTCTTTATCATTTAGCTACCTTCACAAGGAGGGATTCGATGTACAACTGCCTCCAAGTGAAGGGACCCATATCTTTATCATTTATTTGCCTTCATAGGGAGGGACCTCAAATAGCTACCTCCGAGTGAAGGGATCCACATTCAATATATTAAACATTTAATATATTCATGTCATTTTATTCTCATACATGGTCATACATAGGCATGCTAAATGTACTCTTACATATACTTCGTGTAATTTCCTATATCATTGCACACATGATCTTCATGTACATATTCATGATATATAAAGGCTCGTAGCCTCTTCACCATTCTACCGGCACTCATACTGCTTCTTGGTTTATTCTCATATACCTCATATCATGCTTATATCATTCTTGCATACAAACATTCCTCCTAGTTTCATAGACTTCTGCCGTAAATCCGGCAGCATAACAGATCAGTTTTGTTTTCCCATGAATAGTGCCAGTTCTTACGAACAGATCAGTCATAGCAATATAATCCATCTAACACATATATATCGATGTAAAACTGGCAATCCTTGACTCAAACCTTATATGTTTCACTAACACTTGTGAAATCAATAATTGGGTCACTTCCGTCAATTCTATTCAATTCTGCCCGAATCTTGTAAATCCACCTTTATTTCTATTCAACTCATTTAAACCTAAATTTTGGATATGTCATTTATATGTCTACTTTCTAAGTTCTTTCGTCCCATATCATTTTGATTTATATAACTCAAGATATTCAAATTTTGCCTCAACCTACTTAGTCACTGGCCCGAATCACACTCCTAGAAGTATAAATTCACTAAAATCGAAACTAAGCTCAAATCATATGAAATTGGTCTCATATTGAAGCTAACAGGACAACCTTTCATTTACAAGAAGTTTCATTCCATTTGATTTAGTATAACTCGAGTTATAAGTCCTGAAATTCCACCTTTCTGAACTACTCTATTTTGGCTTGGTTTGAACATAGGGTAACTTGCTCGAATCACTGGAATCAATTAGGGTCATAACAAACTCAAAATTTCATATTGGGATGTTCCCCTATATGTAAGCTTTCTAACAAAGTTAGTTTCACTCAATTTGGAATTGTATAGGGTGAGATATACCCTCCTCAAGTCACCCTGCCCGGATAAAAGTCCTGAATCCTAGGTCAAACTTCAAAAATTCATATCTCAATATTAATCCAATAACCTTATATGATATATGTATGGAAAGTTTTGAATGTCTACTTTCATCTAAAAATAGTTTCATCGAATTTAACCGGTTGTAGGCGGAGCCGTACACTCTGCCGTACGGACTGCCGAGGACCCTTCACCAAGACAGCATTCTGATTCTTCTCTCCTTCTAATTTTCTCCTTCTAACCATAATTTCAACTCAAGATTTCCTATTAATCCTATCATAATCCATCATATATATCCAATATATCATCCAATACATGAAGAAGAGTACAATTTAATACAACCATAGTGCAAGGAATTCAAGAATAGAAGTAGGATCCTACCTCTTTGGAGTGTGATTTTGCTGAATTTGAGTTTGGATTGATGGAACCTTGACAAAGCTTGGAGATTTGATAGAGTAGATTGAGAGGGAGAAAGGAAGAAGAAGGCTGGAGCAAGAGGGAAAGAGAGTAGCGTAAATCAGCTGGGAATAGGAGGGGAGTCTGACTTAAATACATGAGAGTTGTGGTGTTGATTGGTTGGAGTTTTGTGGTTGAAGTTCGGCCATGTCTCTCACTTTTGTGGCCAAATTGCTCTCCACGTCATCCCACAAGCTATTCTCCACGTCGTCCCAAAAGTGGGATACTCTTCCATCCTCCCTGAAATCGAAACTCGTCTCTATTATGCTTGAAGTCGGAACTCGTGCCATCTTATTGTGACTTGAGGAAATCTTGTCCAGTTTATTTCGAGACTTGAAGCAAGGTCAGAGTTCGAAAGTCATGCAGCTTGCAATCACATAATCTCAGAAAACTCGGAGATCAGAACTCGTGTATGACTAGGAAATCAGCTCAAAGATCCGAAATCGTGTCCATTCTAATTGAGTTTAACTCTAAGTCGGGGAACTCGTTATATTCAACTCGGAGGTAAGTACTTGCCCTATTGTGTTAAACTATAACTTCGGAGGTCGGAAATTGGACCTCTACTGAAACTTGAAGCTGCATTATGAGACCGGAAATCGGGTACATTTTCTTTGAAACATGAAGTCAGATATTAGAACTCGGAAGCCACCCATTTAACTCGTAACTAGAACATGAAGTCGGAAATTAGAAATCACGCCATGTTGTTCGGACTTGAAGGTTAAACTCGGAAGTTGTGGCTATCCAGATTAAGTTGGAAGTCTTAGACTAATGTGAGACTAACTTGGAAATCGGAAATTATACGTGTTAGGTAAAATTTGAAGATGAAGTCGGAAATGGGAATTAATCAAACCTGAGGGTGAAGTCAGAACTCGGAAATGGGATGTTACAAGAATCAAACCAGTAGAATTTTCTACTGAAAACCCTCACTTAAGTGGCTAAAATTCAGCCACCCCTGCCACATATGAGTGGCATCGAGTGTTGCTCAAGATATTGGAGAAACTTGGCTTCACCTCCACCAATCACATCCACTCTTGGGTGAGATATTTCCTCTCTTATTCCCCTTCGATTTTAGCATCCTCTCTCTCTCTTTCAGACTTACTTTCTTCTTCCTCTCACCATCTTCTTCCACTTTCAACATCCATCATGCTTCTTGCACCCAAATCTTTCACTGAAACTCAAGACTAGCGTGTGTGGCACCAAAATCAAGGTAGGAATCTCAACTTTCTCCTTCTTTTCTTTGAATTGGGGCTACCTAGGGTCCCTTGTTCATCCACGATTCTGATATTGTGATGGGTGGGGATGATGAATTAAGGTTGGTTTAAGGTGTATATGTGAGTTTGAATTGAAGATTGGATGGATTGATTTAAGGAAAACATGAATTCAAGAAGAATTCAAGAAGCTGTTAGGGTTTTCCCCTCAATGGTCCGTATAGCGGAGTGTACAACTTCGTCTACAGATGTTTAAAATTTATGAATCCATTTTTATATGAAACTAGACATTTAGGGCTTTCCATACATATAAATTATAAGGCCATTGGATTAGTATAGAATTAGTTATGAATTTTTGAAATTTGACCTAGAAATCTAGATTCTCATCTGGGTAGTGTGAGTTGAGAAGGGTGTAACTCACACTACACAACTCTAAATTGAGTGCAACTAGTGCTGTTTGAAAGCTAACATATAAGGAAACATCTCATAAAAATTTCAGAGTCAGATTCATTGCCATTTGCTCCCAGTACATCAATGAAGTTGCCTTAAGTTCAAACTAGCCTGGAACAGGGTAGTCTAGTAGGGTCAAATTACAGGGCTTATATCTCAAGATATACTTATTCAAATGATATGCAAACTATTTCATTTTAAAGAACGTTCTGTTAGCTTTATTTTGAGATAAATTTCGTATGATTTCACCTATATTTCTATTTTTAGTGAATTTTCACTTATAAGAGTGTACTTCTGGCTAAGTACAAGGCACTCTGAGATAAAATATTAATAACTTGAGCTATACAAATCAAAATGAAATGGGACCAAAAGGGTTGGAAACTAGACACATAGATCTATGATATATCGAAAATTCAGGTTTAAATGATTTGAATAGAAATTATGGTGAATTTTACAAAATCAGATAGAATTGAGTAAAATGAGCAGAAAACCTAAGTTATGTATTTATGTTGACATATTATATGATCGATATTCTTGTTATAAAACTTGATACTCTATGTTGGTTTTGTTGTTTGATTGATCCTTCTGGTAGTTTGGCACTATTCATGGAGAAGCGGACTCGATCCGTTATGCTGCCGAATTTTCAGCAGGAGTTTATGAGGACTTATATTATGAATAATTGTGCTAAGATTATAAGGATACATGTGTTCATATGAATGCCATGTCTATGAAAATCATGCATGCAAATAGGATTGAGGAATGATATGAGATATATGCATGAACGCATAGAACATTCACATGCTAATCATATCCAAAAGGTAGTAAAAGATTATAAGGACTTGCAAGAGGGACATACCAATCTACCACGTAAGGCATGGCATAGACCCAGCTAGCGTAGGCTAGAGCGGTACTGTCTAAGACTTGGGCTAGCCCTCGACCAGATTTAAGGGAAATAGATCGGTGTGAGGGTCAGGAAAAGTAAACCCGTCATTCATGTATAGGTATGAGCTCGGACCTAAAAAGAAGGCTATTACCCAGGGATGAGAGAGGCCATTCACCTCCGGTGGACCAAGTACAGAAAAGCAAGATCAAGTTGCAAGTTAAAGAAAGAGATGAATTAAGTCAAGTGCACTTGTATTCAGTCAAGTACAAGCATCTATATGTGCATCTCTAACTATCTCATTATGTCATGATGTTATTATGATTCTTACTGAAGTATATTACACTATTCGTGTTTCTATGTCTATCATATAATATGCCAACTAGTTGTTAAAATATAACCAACTTCGAGAAATATGTTTCAACTTAAAATTGAACCACTGTTGGCGTATATGTGCTCATGTTTTTATAAGAAACCGAAGCGGCTGGAATGTTTATGATGACATTATAAGAGTGATGGTTCGAGATTACCTACTGAGAACCTTAGGTTCTCACTGCCTGCTTGTATGTTTTTCTTTTTTGTAAACAATCCAACATCTAAGATGGAAATCAAGTGTGAAGCGGAGTACTGGGACATTCACTAAGCAAGACTCGAGCACAAACCAGACCAAGAGACTATTGAAGCTAGCTAGCGACTAGTCGAAAGCAAGTTCTGTGTATTATGTTAGTCACAATTTCTTTTAAATTGTAATTATTTTATTCTCTATGTATCAGAGATGACAAAATTTATGAACTATTATTCAATAATAAAGTGTGCAGTTAAAGGGCCATGTATTGTATTTTTCGTATTTTAAGGATTCGCTTAGCACAATGACAACCTCTTAATATAACTCCATGACCCGAGCATGGCTTATATGATAGAGGGTGTTACATCTCGCCTCTGAAGGGTCTGTCTCCATAGATGCTTAGTGTAACACCCTTTATTATATAAGCTATGCTCGAGTCATGGAGTTATATTAAAAGGCTGTCATTATACTAAAAAACTTTAAAATATGGAAAATATAATAAATGGCCCTTTAACTGCACACTTTATTATTGACTAATAGTTCATAAACTTCGTCGTCTCTAATACATAGAGGATAAAATAATTACAATTTAAAAGTAATTGTGACTAACATAATACACAGAACTTGCTTTCGAATGGTCACTAGCTAGTTTTAATAGTCTCTTGCTCAGAAAATGTCCCAGTACTCTGCCTTGTACTTGATTTCCAACTTAGGTGCTGGAATATTTATGGAAAAGAGAAGCATACAAGTAGACAGTGAGAACCTAAGGTTCTCAGTAGGTAAACTCAAACCAATCTTACAGTGCCATCATAAACATTCCAGCCGCTTCGGTCTATTATAAAAATATGAGCACATATAAATAAATAGTGGTTCAATTTTAAGTTGAAAACACCTTTCTCGAAGTGGGTTATATTTTAACAACAACTTGTTATATCATATGACAGACATAGAAGTACGGATAGTATAATATGCTTCAACAAGGATCATAATAGCATTATGACTTAACTAGATAATTGAAGAAGCACATATAGATGCTAATACTTCAATGTATGCAAGTGCACTTGACTTAATTTATCTCTTCTTTAACTTGCAACTTAACCTTGCCATTCTGTACTTGGTCCCCTAGAAGTGAATGGCCTCTCTCACCCCTGGGTGATAGCTTGCTTTTCAGGTCTGAGCTCGTGCCTATACATGAGTGACGGGTTTACTTTCCCCGACCCTCACACCGGTCTATTCCTCTTAAATCTGTTCGAGGGCTGGCCCAAGTCTTAGACAGTACCGCTCTGGCCCACGCTAGCTGGGTCTATGGCATGCCTCACGTGGTAGCTTGGTACGTCTTTCTTGCAAGTTCTCATAAATCTTATTCTTCCTTGGACATGATTATACATGCATATGCTACATGCATTCATTCATATACTTCATATTATACTTAAATCATTCTTGCATATATGAATCTAATGAGCATAACATATAAATATTCATAACAGTCACATATTTCTACTGGAATTTCGGCAGCATAATGGATCGAGTCTGCTTCCCAATGAATAGTGTAATGTCCGAAAAATTCTATCGTTAATAACTGAGTTATTCGGTTTTTATCGAATAAGAGGGTTTAATCAAAATTTGATTAAACACTTACTTAAAGCCAATTAAGGGTGATTTGAGAAGATTAGGCTTGATGGAATTAGATTAGGAGTGTAGAAAATCTCACAGAAAAATTTCAAACCGATTTATTGATTTAAAAGCAATCGGTAAGATTTCGGAGTTTTAAACTGTCGAAACTAAATCAGTAGAAATTATGCCATGAGTGCCCTAGGATCAATCGCTAAGATTTAGCCAAATAAACCCCACAAGTGGCGCCTTGAGCAGCCCTTGATGGTGGAAGCCAAACAAAAATTGATAACATGATGAGGTCCACCAATCACATGCATCTAGCTTCCAAACATCTCTACCTTTTCTTTCCTTTTCCTTTTGTGAATTTCGGCCACTTCCTCTTGCTGAAGCTCCCGCCATTTTCTTCTCCTCACTCTCACCTCCACTCCATTTCCATCTCTTCTTCAAGTCTCACCACAAATTACTTGCACCAAAGACACAAAATCAACACAAACTCAACTAGACAAGGTAGAAAATTCTACTTCTTTTCTCACTTTCTCTGGTTTGGGGCTGAATAGTGATCATGGATAATCTGAGAAATTGATTTTATGTAGAGTGATGATGATGGTTTATGATTAATTTTGCATGTATATTGTGATTAAAACCGAAATTGATAGCAATTAGCTTGAAGGGGGGAGACAAACCTAGAAGCTGTTAGGGTTTCCCTCGACGGTCCGTACGGCGGAGTGTACGGTTCCACCTACCACCATTAAAATTTGATGAAACCATTTTTATATGCAACTAGACATCCAGGGATTTCATACATATAAAATATAAGGCCATTGGATTAGTATAGAATTAGTTATGAATTTTTGAAGTTAGACCTAGAAATCTGGGTTCTCACCCGGGTAGCATAGGTTGAGCAGGGTGTAACTCACCCTATACAACCTCAAATTGAGTGAAACTAAAGTTTTTTGAAAGCTAACACATTAGAGAATATCCCATAAAAATTTCAGAATTTAATTTGTTGTTATTTGTTCCTAGGACTTCAATGAAGCTGGCTTAGGTTTAAACTGGCCTAGAACAGGACAGCCTAGTAGGGTAATGTTTCAAGACTCATAACTCAAAATCTACTTAGGCAAATGACATCAAACTTAACTCATTTTAAAGCTTGCTGTGTTAGCTTTAGTTTGATATAAAATTTGTATGATTTCATCTAGTTATCAATTTTTAATGAATTTTCTTCTATAGGAATCCAATTCTGGCTAGAAATAGGACATGCTAAGATAAGATGTTTATATCTTGAGTTATACAACTCAAAATGAGATGGGACCAAAGGGATTAGAAACTAGACATATAAGGCTGTAACATATCCAAAAATGAGATTTAAATGAGTTGAATTGAATAAAAATTGCGGCATGCCAAATTCAGGCAGAATAGGGAGGAACAAACTGAAACCTTAATGATGCTTGATTTGGAATTATTGAGTGATGCTATGAATGTATGTATGTAATTGCTAGTCTATTCTAAAATTTCAAGTTGTACAAATGTACTGGTTGTTTGGCACTATTCATGGGGAAGCGGACTAGATCTGTTATGCTGCCGAAAATTCGGTAAGAAGTTCATATGTTGTGAAAATTTATGATAGCTTGAGTACATTATATATGAGTACATTATATTTGAAGAATCAAGCTAGATGTGCATCCATATCATGATAATATAAAGGATTCTACATCACTTGGGCCAGCCCCAGAATAAATTAAGGGGAATAGATCAGTGGGAAGGTCGGGAAAAGTAAACCTGGCTATCCTGTATAGGAACGAGCTCGGTTCTGAAAAGCGGACCATTACCCAGGAATATATGGCCAAAGACTCCCAGGGGACCAAGGATGGAAATAAATTATAATAGGCGAAAGCCTCCAAGAATAAGATGCATATTTTTTTTTTATTATTATTGCACATGCATATGTATAGTGTAATGCTCCTTTATTGTATTTTTATATCCCTATTCATTATTCTCAATATGCTATTGTTCCACCGTGATTACCGATTGAGTACATTAGTGTATCCATTAACTAAAACTGAATTTGTTTCGGTGTATGCTTTACAAACAAGTATTTAATTAAATATTACTATTTTACCGTACTATTTGAAAAATATTACACGACCATAACAACTGGGAATGGCTGCGATGACAAATGTATATAAGCTAGGAATTTCTACTGAGAAATATTCATTTCTCACCCTAATGTATGTTCCGCGTCATTCTCAGACCATGGAGCACGTAGCGACCGGGGTCCTATTTATTGAGTTTCCCGAGCTTCACATCCATGTCAACCCGTTTCTAGATTCTATATATATATCTAGTAGGTGCCAGTTTCGTCTATATTTCTTATTCCAGAGGGACTTCGCCGTACCACTCATGCACCTACTGTTTGACCCCTCGGTCCCGTATATTGTCATTCCCCTACATATGGCCCATCCATTCCTGCCTCCTCTAGCAGCAGCAGCGCCAGCGACAATAGCAGCAACGGTTCCCATGGCCCCTCCCGCTTCACCACCGCAGCCGATGTCGTCGGCCTCGACCTTGGAGGAGGATCCATCCGAGGCGGCTAGTTCTTCATCATCCTCTGCTCCCAATGCCGGGCACCCTCCAGCGGATGCCGCCATCGTGAACGGGTTCCTTTCATCGGACTCTATTTGGATAGCATGCATGCTGTAGTGGGGTTAGATGTACAGAATGACCCTCTTTTGGCAGTCTGGGTCATGGGTGGATGGGTAGATATTAGGAATGTACATGCAATATCCCATGGGGACCACTTGAGGTGCTGTTAATAGAGACTGGCCGTTTTGTTTTGTATTAGCGGCCTTATTTTGCCATCTTGTATCATTTTGACAAACTTTAAAATCATATATCTATGTATATATTTATAATGCCTTTCGCAGTAGTTCTGTCCTTATTGTATTTTCATTTATGTTACGTTATTTACAGTATACCGATTAACTAGTATTTATTCCGCTATCACATAGGAATATTTGTTATGCGATTAAATATTATTATGCAAGCAATTAATACTAATACAGAAAATAGAATTAAACCAGTATTACACGTAATCACTTATCAAATAACTTATTATGACTTAAGCATAGTACTTTGTCTGGTAAGGTGTTACATTTTTGGTATCAGAGCAGTTCATCCTAATAAAGGCCTGAGAATTGGACTGACTATGCTTCTCATATGCTCTGTATTCCCTAGATCTTATTATGTTCTAAGTCTTGTCCATATGGATAGGATATATGTAAGGGAGTTGCCTAACTGTACGCTATTATTTACTAGCACACCAAACTTAGTATTGAGCCTGATCAACTCAATTACTCCTGTTTTGTGTGTTCAGAACTTAATGGCTTCTGGAAGGCGAGGTAGGCCGCGAACTTCCCCAGCCCAGGAGGAATCTATGGAGTTCCTAGATACAATGCGAGAGATGGCGCAAGCTATATGCGAATCGGCAGTTGCGGCAACTGAAATGATGGGCCAACTAGGGAGACAATCAGAGGTAGGTCATGGGGGAAATCATAATGGCTCTGGAATGAATTTAGAATACCTTAAGTTTGCTGAGTTTCGGAAGGCCAATCCACCTAGCTTCAAGGGAGCCTTTGACCTAGATAAAGCAGCTGAATGGGTTAAGGTTATGGAAAAGATTTTCTTCGTGTCAGATTGCACAGGCCGTCAAAAGGTCACTTTTGCCACCTATATGTTAGAAGCTGATGCAGAATTCTGGTGGGATGGTGCACGGCGATTATTAGAAGGATCCCAGACAGAAATTACTTGGGACGTATTCAAGGACGCATTCTACCAGAAGTATTTTCCTGCATCTGTTCGCAATGCCAAGGAGTTGGAATTCATGCACCTCCGTCAAGGAAATAGTAATGTGTCAGAGTACATTGCTAAATTTGAGGAGTTGTGCAAATTTTCCACTATTTATCAATGGAACCCTGATGAAGCATGGAAATGTATGAAATTTGAAAGCGGACTAAGAGAGGACATTCTTGCCACCATAGGACCAATGGAGATCAGAGACTTCCCTACTTTGGTAAACAAGTGCCGCTTGGTGGAAGATTGTAACAAGAAGTTAGTTGCTGCTAGAGCATCCGGCAACAACTTTAAGAGAGGGCTAGCTCCACAAGGTTCGAGGTTCAAGCCTAACTTACAGCAGCGAAGGAAGTTCCAGCTTGCAGGTAATAAAGGCAAGCAACCTCAAAGGCCTTTTTAGAACTAGATTTGCAGCCAGTGCGGAAGGAATCATGGCAACCGCCCCTGCTTGGCAGGTCAAAATGTCTGCTTTGGATGTGGCAAACCAGGCCACAGAATCTATGAATGCCCTGCCAAAAATTCTTAACCGACTCCTAGGCCGCAACGCCAAGGGAAAGTTTTCACTATGGATGCTCAGGAGGTCAAGAAGTCAGAAGATTTGATCCAAGATACATGTGAAGTAAATGGTAAGACCTTAACCATTTTATACGATTTAGGTGCATCTCACTCTTTCATCTCTCATGATTGCATAATAGCCCTGCAGCTACCTATTTCTGAGTTACCCTATGACCTGCTAGTTTCTACTCCTACAAATGAGCCCGTTAAAACCAATCATATTTGTATGAATGTCCCCTGCAAATAGGAGGTCGAACCTTTCCAGCTAATTTAATTTGTCTTCCCTTGTCCGAACTTGACATTATTTTGGGTATGGACTGGCTTTCTGCCAACCAAGCCCTGTTAAATTGCTCTGATAAATCCATTATACTCCCCTTTGTTTCATCTTCTGAATCAATAATTCCTGTAAGTCTTTATTTGAGTTCCTTAACTGTGCACTCTTGTAAGGATAGAAGTCAAGGGTATATTTTCTTATCAACCAACATAACAGAGGTTGATCAGGAGTTAAACAATATTCTAGTTGTTAGGGAATATCCTAATGTGTTCCCCGAAGATATTCCTGAGTTCCCTCCTAAGAGAGAGATCGAGTTCACTATTGAGCTGGTGCCAGGAATGGGACCAATATCTTTAGCGCCATACCGCATGTCACCCTTGGAACTAACTGAACTTAAAGGACAGATTGAAGAACTCTTGAAAAAGAAATTTATCAGGCTGAGTGCATCACCGTGGGGAGCCCCCGTCCTATTAGTTAAGAAGAAAGATGGAGGTATGCGACTATGTGTAGATTATAGGCAGTTGAATAAGGTGACAATCAAGAACAAGTATCCGTTACCAAGGATTGATGATCTTATGGATCAACTGCAAGGGGCTACTGTATTTTCCAAGATTGACCTACGGTCTGGATATCATCAGATTCAGGTTCGAGAAGAAGATATCCCGAAGATGGCATTTCAGACTCATTATGGTCATTATGAATATACCGTGATGTCCTTCGGATTGACGAATGCACTGGCAATATTCATGGATTACATGAACTGAATATTCAGGCCATATCTTGATAAATTTGTGGTGATGTTCATTGACGACATACTTATCTACTCGAAGATGGAACAAGAGCACGCAAAACATTTACGAATAGTTCTGCAGATTCTAAGAGAGAAGAAACTTTACGCTAAGTTATTCAAATGTGAATTTTGGATGAAAGAAGTAAAATTTCTTGGCCACATGGTATCCCATGGGGGAATTTCCATGGATCCCAGTAAGGTGGAAGCAGTATTAAATTGGGAATGACCAACGACAGTTACAGAAGTCAGGAGCTTTTTAGGGTTGGCAGGATATTACAGAAGATTTGTTAAGAACTTCTCTCAAATAGCCCTACCCTTAACAAAGTTAACCAAGAAGAACTCCCCATTCAACTGGACACTCAAGTGCGAGCAGAGTTTTCAGGAATTAAAGGAAAAGTTGACAACAGCCCCAGTACTTATTTTGCCGGATCCTCATGGACCATTTGAAGTGTATTGTGATGCTTCTAGGAAAGGATTAGGGTGCGTGTTAATGCAAAATAGGAATGTTGTAGCGTATGCTTCCAGATAATTGAAGACTCATGAGAGAAATTATCCAACACATGACCTCGAGCTAGCGGCGATAGTATTTTCCTTGAAGATGTGGAGGCACTATCTCTACGGAGTGAAGTTTGAAGTATTTTCTGATCACAAAAGCTTGAAATACCTTTTTGATCAAAAGGAATTGAACATGAGGCAGCGAAGGTGGATGGAGTTTCTTAAAGATTACGAGTTCGACTTAAAGTACCATCCAGGCAAGGCAAACGTGGTGGTAGATGCCCTAAGTAGAAAATCCTTAACAGTGGCATGGATGATGATAAAAGAAGCAGAACTTATAGAAAGCTTTCAAACCCTCAACTTGGGAATCTCTGTAACTCTCAGTGCCATTCAATTACACCAACTTAAGATAACCAATACTTTCAAGGATCAAATCCAGCAAGCATAACAAGGAAATGACGACTTCCAACATACAGTGCGAATGGTGCAATCTGGCAAGCTAACAGGGTTTTCTCAGGATGTGGAAGGAATATGGCGATATCATGGAAGAATATGTGTACATGAGGAGAACGACCTCAGGATGAAGGTCTTGGAGGAAGCCCATAAGAGTGAGTTTACTACACATCCTGGCATTAACAAGATGTACCGAGATCTCAAGAAGATGTTTTGGTGGCCAGGCCTTAAAATAGATGTGGCCAATTTTTGGAATAAATGCTTAACTTGCCAGAAGGTGAAAATAGAGCATCAGAAGCCGGCAGGAACATTACAACCCTTAGAGATTCCGGAATGGAAATGGGAGAGCATTTACATGGATTTTGTGATGGGTTTACCAAGGACCCCTTTAGGATATAATGCCATATGGGTCATAGTGGATAGACTAACCAAGTCTGCTCACTTTTTACTCATTCGAGTGAATTCTCCTTTAGAAAAGTTGGCTCAACTATATATCCAAGAAGTGGTACGATTACATGGCATACCTTTAACAATCATTTCCGATCGAGATCCAAGATTCACCTCACGATTTTGGGGAGCACTCCAAAAGGCATTCAGTACTAAACTATGTCTAAGTACTGCATATCATCCGCAATCAGATGGTCAAACAGAACGAACAATTTAGACTTTGGAGGATATGTTGCGGGCATACATTCTGGAACAACGGGGAAGTTGGGATCGATACTTACCATTAGTCGAGTTTGCATACAACAATAGTTACCATGCTAGCATCGGCATGGCCCCATATGAGGCTTTATATGGACGAAAGTGTCAATCTCCCCTCTGTTGGTATGAATCAGGAGAACAAAATCTACTAGGTCCGGAACTAGTCAGACAGACAAAAGAGCAGATCAAGAGAATCCATAGCAAAATACTTGCAGCTCAGAGTTGTCAAAGAGTTACGCAGATGTCAGAAGAAAACCCTTGGAGTTTCAAGAAGGAGACCACGTGTTTCTGAAGATCACACCCATAACTGGAGTAGGTAGAGCCATTAAAGTCAAAAAACTAAGCCCTCGCTTTATAGGTCCCTTTCAAATTTTAAAGCAAATCGGGCCAGTCGCCTATCGAGTTGCTTTACCTCCGCATTTGTCAAATCTTCATGATGTTTTCCACGTTTCCTAACTAAGAAAATACCAACCTGATCCTACTCACTTTTTGGAACCTGAATCAATCTAGTTAAGGGATGACTTAACTTTTCATATACCCCCAGAACGGATAATAGATAGGAGCATCAAACACCTTCGGAACAAAACTGTGTAATTGGTGAAGGTAGCATAGGGACATGAAGACTCAGCGGATTGTACGTGGGAGTTAGAATCTGATATGAGGAGAGAACATCCCGAATTATTCTCAGGTACTAAATTTTGAGGACAAAATTTTTTTTTAGGAGGGTAGAAATGTAACGTCCGAAAAATTTTATCGTTAGCGACTAAGTTGTTCGATTTTATCGAATAAGTGAATTTAATTAGAATCTGCTTAGGCATTTACTTAAAGCCAATTAAGTATGATTTAGACGAATTAGGCTTGATGGAATTAGATTAAGAGCATAGAAAACCCCACAGAAATTTTTCAAGCCAGTTTACCAATTTAAGGGAAATTGGTAAGATTTTGATATTTCAAACTATCGGAACCGGACCAGTAGAATTTTTCTATGAGTGCCCTAGAATCAACGGCTAAGATTTAGCCAAATACCTCCCTCAAGTGGCGCCTAGACAGCCCTTGATGAGGGGAAGTAAACCAGATTGCATGACTAAATGGGATCCACCAATCAAAACCAAGCTAGCTTCAAATATCTCCACCTTTTTTTCCTTTTCTCCTCATCCATTTTCGGCCTCTCATCCAGCTGCTGAAGCTCTCCTCTTTCTATCCTCTTTGCTCTCATTTCTTCTCCATTCTCATCCATCTTCAAGTCCCATCCGAAGCCACCACCATCAAAGACACAAAATTAGCATAAATTACACAAGACAAGGTAGGAAATCCTACCTCTCCTCTTGTTTCTCTGATTTGGGGCTGCATGTTGGGCATGCATAATCTGAGATGTTGGTGTTTTATAG
This sequence comes from Pterocarpus macrocarpus, assembly GCA_031439585.1. NCBI lineage: Eukaryota > Viridiplantae > Streptophyta > Magnoliopsida > Fabales > Fabaceae > Pterocarpus > Pterocarpus macrocarpus. The sequence continues at coordinate 24,369,718 of CM062521.1, read as the reverse complement.
AGTGATGATGATGTGTTATGACTGAGTTTGCATGTATGTTGTGATTAAAATTGGATTTGAGGGCAAATAGCTTGAAGGAGGAAGACAAATCTAGAGGCTGTTAGGGTTTTCCCTAGGCGGTCCGTATGGTGGAGTGCACGACTCTGCCTACCATCGTTTAAATTTGATGAAAACATTTTTAAATGAAACTAGACATCCAGGGCTTTCCATACATATAAAATATAAGGCCATTGGATTAGTATATAATTAGTTATGAATTTTTGAAGTTAGACCTAGAAATCTGGGTTCTCACCTGGGCAGCATAGCTTGAGAAGGGTGTAACTCACCCTATACAACCTCAAATTGAGTACAACCAAAGTTTTTTGAAAGCTAACACATTATAGAATATCCCATAAAAGTTTCAGAATTTAATTCGTTGTCATTTGTTCCCAGCATTTCAATAAAGTTGGCATAGGTTTAAACTGGCCTAGAACAGGACAGCCTAGTAGGGTAATGTTTCGAGACTCATAATTCAAAATCTACTTAGGCAAATGACATGAAACTTAACTCATTTTAAAGCTTGTTGTGTTAGCTTTAGTTTGATATAAAATTCACATGATTTTATCTAGTTTTCTATTTTTAATGAATTTTCTTCTATAGGAACCCAATTCTGGAAAAAAACAGGACATGCTAAGATAAGATGTTTATATCTTGAGTTATACAACTCAAAATGAGATGGGACTAAAGGGATTAGAAACTAGACATATAAGGCTGTAACATATCCAAAAATGAGATTTAAATGAGTTGAATTGAATAAAAATTGGGGCATGCCAAATTCGGGCAGAACAGGGAGGAACAAACTGAAACCTTAATGATGCTTGATTTGGAATTGTTGAGTGATGCTATAAATGTATGTATGTAATTGCTGGTCTATTCTAAAATTTCAGGTTGTACAAATGTACTGGTTGTCTGGCACTATTCATGGGGAAGCGGACTCGATCCGTTATGCTGCCGAAAATTCGGTAAGAAGTTCATATGTTGTGAAAATTTATGATAGCTTGAGTACATTATATATGAGTACATTATATTTGAAGAATCAAGCTAGATGTGCATCCATATCATGATAATATAAAGGATTCTACATCACTTGGGCCAGCCCCGAAATAAGTTAAGGGGAATAGATCAGTGGAAAGGTCGGGAAAAGTAAACCCAGCCATCCTGTATAGGAACGAGCTCGGTTCTGAAAAGCGGACCATTACCCAGGAATATATGGCCAAAGACTCCCAGGGGACCAAGGATGGAAATAAATTATAATAGGCGAGAGCCTCCAAGAATAAGATGCATATTTTTTTTTTTTATTATTGCACATGCATATGTATAGTGTAATGCTCCTTTATTGTATTTTTATATCCCTGTTCATTATTCTCAATATGCTATTGTTCCACCGTGATTACCGATTGAGTACATTAGTGTATCCATTAACTAAAACTGAATTTGTTTCGGTGTATGCTTTACAAACAAGTATTTAAGTTAAATATTACTATTTTACCGTACTATTTGAAAAATAATACACGGCCGAAACAATTGGGAATGACTGCGATAACAGATGTATATGAGCTAGGAATTTCTACTGAGAAATATTCATTTCTCACCCTATTGTATGTTCCGCGTCATTCTCAGACCATGGAGCACGTAGCGATCGGGGTCCTATTTATTGAGTTTCCCGAGCTTCACATCTATATCGACCCATTTCTAGATTCTGTATATATATCTGGTAGGTGCCAGTTTCGCCTGTTTTTCTCCTTCTAGAGGGACTTCGCCGTACCACTCATGCACCCACTGTTTGACCCCTCAGTCCCGTATATTGCCATTCCCCTACATATGGCCCATCCATTCCCGCCTCCTCTAGCAGCAACAGCGCCAACGACAGCAGCAGCAGCGGTTCCCATGGCCCCTCCTGCTTCACCACCGCAGCCGATGTTGTCGGCCTCGACCTCGGAGGAGGATCCATCCGAGGCGGCTAGTTCTTCATCATCCTCTGCTCCCAGTGCCGGGCACCCTCCAGCGGACGCTGCCGTGGCGAACGGGTTCCTTTCATCGGACTCTGTTTAGATAGCGTGCATGCTGTAGTGGGGTTAGATGTACAGAATGACCCTCTTTTGGCAGTCTGGGTCATGGATAGATGGGTAGATATTAGGAATGTACATACAATGTCTCATGGGGACCACTTGAGGTGCTGTTCATAGAGACTGGCTGTTTTGTTTTGTATTAGTGGCCTTATTTTGCCATCTTGTATCATTTTGACAAACTTTAAAATCATATATCTATGTATATATTTATAATGCCTTTCACAGTAGTTCTGTCCTTATTGTATTTTCATTTATATTACATTATTTATAGTATATCGATTAACTAGTATTTATTCCGCCGTCACATAGGAATATTTGCTACGCGATTAAATATTCTTATGCAAGCAATTAATACTAATACAGAAAATAGAATTAAACCAGTATTACACGTAATCACTTATCAGATAACTTATTATGACTTAAGCATAGTACTTTGTCTGGTAAGGTGTTACAGTGTGAGATGGATATAATTGGTTGTTGGTTGAATTTCTATGTTTGGCATTTCGAGAAAGCTTCGGTCTAGCCGTTCTGTTGCCGGATTTCCACCAAAATTATAGACTTAACCATATCATTGCATACCCACATGTGTCTTGTCAATGATTGCAACGCATGAAAGATATGGTCATAACAAAAGAAAAGAAATAATGGGATATGACCCTTCAATCACTTCGGCAAGGGAAGTGAGAAACGGTGATCCACAAAGACTCAAGGAACCTCTATGGAGGAGGCTAGGGTGACATGGAGGACCCTCCAACTTAGAGGTAACCATTATCAACTTAGTTTGATTTGGTTTAGTACTATGTGACAACGGTCATGGAATGAGCTCATGTCCAAAAGTAGTCTATTTCAAAGGAAAAGTAAAGAATATTAAGCACGTGCTAAGAATGAAAGTAAAGTCAAAGTGAAACCATGGTCAAGTTAATGAGTTTGCATAGAAATGCATGCATCTATATTATCCATATGCATCATGAATGTTTCTTCCATGTTTTAGTATGTATGTTTCTATATGATGTTATAATTATGATGTTAAACCTAAAAGCAACCCGCTTCGGGATTTATGTTTTCAAGATTATTAAAATTGAACCTATGCATGTCCACTGTTTTTATAATCAAACTAGAAGTGGTTGAGATGATAACGATGACATAGTGTTTGTCTAGTCGCGATCCTACTAAGAAATCTAGTATTTTTTACTCCATTATTTTCGTGTTGTCTTTAGAGGATGTCGGTGTCGGGCATGGTGGTGATATTCATTGAGTTCCTTATATGGCATTGGCGCTTTGACCCAGTGCTGAATGCCTCTGTGATGTTTGCGAGTGCAACCATGAGGGTCTACATTGTAACATCCCCATTTTTATCTAAGCTAATTAACTCGGTGTCTCTGGCTAATTAGAGAGGTTAGCGATTAATTAAGAACTAATCGGCTAATCTCGAGAGCAAGGGCTTAGTAAATTAAAGGCAAGTCACCAATTGAGACATAATGCAATAAAAGTTACAATTAAAAACCTAATTGCCCAATCCTTATTAATCCATGACTTAGAACAAAAAATCAAGGTGATCTAACCTAATTAACTAGGAGCATATAAGTATCACGTCTTAATCACATTAACACTCACATCTTCTTACAAAATTAATAAGGAAAAATCCTTCTCAATTAAAATGTGCTAATGTGTAATTTAAACCAATTGAATTAATTAGCATTTAGATAATTATGACAATTGTAAGAATTTAGAAACTTCCCTTTAATTATTATTTGAAAGTTTGGTCAAAGCAAGAGCCATATCCAACCATCCATTTGCCTTCTCATCATACACCACTAGATCAAGAGTCCATATTAGTAGATTCCTTGAGTCATGACAAAAGATCTACTCTTCTCCATCAAGATTGTGACACTTGGAGTGATCACAATCATCCAATGTCAATCCTAGGATAGATCATGCTTTTAACCACTTGAAAAGAAACACTACAAGTCTTTACCGAAGTGCCAAGACTCAAAGGAAACACAACTCCCTCTTTTGTCCCAAGGTTTTTCCACTCTCTTGCTTGTTGTAAGAAGCAAAATCACATCATTCTTCTCCCCCATTTTTGCACCACCATCAGCCTTTTCTCTCTCCCTCATTTCATTTTCCATTCCTCTCACTAAAACACCAAAAAGCTTTCTCCTCTCTCCAAGTCTCATCCTACTCTTTTGTTCTCCCCATATTTCTTATTCTTTTTCCAACCTTCTTACTACTTCCTATGTCATCTCCATCACCACACTCACAATCCCTTCAAGGACTACCATTTTTCGTCCTTGGAGAAACAAAGCCACTCATACACAAGCCCCAATATCAAGCTCAAAGGAGGCCATCTCCAACCATCTTCATCCTTCAAGCTTCCAAGAGAAACTCATTTGGTAGTGACTGTAACCTTCTCTTTTTCATGTATTTTTCAAGCTCTAGAACTCCTAAGCTCTTCATAGCTAGTTGGTTTTAGGACTTGCTTCAAGGTCTCATTACCATTTCTTGTTCTATGAGTTTTCTTGTCTTGTTGAAAAATGTTGCCTTGAAGTGAGAATATGTGGCATGATGGTTTTATGTATCTTGCTTTATTTTGGTTTAAAATACTGATTTGGTGACTAAAACTTTGAGTATGATGATGAGATAAAACATAAAAATGGTGATTTGAAAGTGGTATAGCAACATTTCCACAAGATTGATATGTAAAACTTAAAAACTAGTTAAGCTGGAATTCTGGCAGTCTGTAAAGCGTATGGAATAAGTCACTCCAAAAAACTCAAAATGCAATGAAACTAATTTTCTGTGAAAATAGACTCAAAGATCTTTTCATACATATAAAATATGTGAGATTAGGCCTTAAAACGAGAGAGATATGAATTTTCAAAGTTTGCTGTTCCTAGATGGGTTTCTGTCCGGGCAGTGGGTAATAAAACGTGCATAACTCAAGTTATACATAACATTTTTGAGTGGAACCAAGTTTGTTAGAAGGCTAAGACATAGAAGAACACTCCCATAAAACAGTTTTGTCACATTCCATGGGAGGAACTCCCAGTAAAGTGGACAAGCCACTGACACGAGTTGAACTTTCAATCCTGAACAGTCAGAATAAAAGGTGCATAACTCAAGCTACAAAATGAATTTTTAAGTGGGGTTTGTTTTGTTTAAAAATAGACTCAGAGAAGTATATCACATAAAAATTAGAAATAAAAGAGTAAAATATGAAATTATGGTGAATTTTCAAAGTTACTGCCCCACTATAAAAGTAAAAATTAGTTATGGTAAAAGTTAAAGAATAAGGAGGAATAAGCTCTAAAACATTAATACCCTTACATTAAGCATTGGAAAACCTTCATAATTCAACTTAAAAGTTTCAAAAAGGATAATAGATGAAATTGGCACTATGCCCACTAAAAGAAGTTTACACGAAAGACAATCTCAATTAAAAGCTTGCACCAAATTTATTAAGTTAAGCTCATAAAATGTTACTTGAGAATATGCCTATGTTTATGTGCAAGCATGATGCTATGATGATGATAATTATGATAATGATATGATGACGATATGAACATGATATGTTGTTGACATGATGCTTAATGTTATATGATATTGGTTTCTCTGTTTGGCAAAATTTTGGGAAGCTTCGGTCTAGCCGTTATGTTGCCGAAATTTTGTAAAAATTATGGACTTAAAAATATTTTGCATCATAAACTTTAATAGAAGAAATTTAATTCAAGTAAGTGATGCTTCAAAAGGGAAGGTAACCTAATTTAAGCTCCCCTCACCCACGACTCACATGAGGCATGGCATGACCCAGCTAGTGTGAGTATAGAGGATAGATCTTACATGAGGCATGGCATAGTGTGAGTATAGGGGATAGATCTTACATGAGGCATGGCATGACCCAGCTAGTGTAAGTACCGAAATTCTATGGTGGCGACGGCCATGGTATGAGCTCATTACCACTTATGTTTAGTGGGTGAAAAGATAAAGTCAAGTTAAGGAAAGAAAAGGGACTTCGGTTCAAAACCCTAGAAAGGGAAGAAGTTAAGAGAATTTTATAGCTCGGACATGCATGTTTTATGTAATTATATTTGTGCTCATGTATATGATGATGCAAGTGATTAGAGGATACCCTAAAATTGAATCCGCTTCGGATATTCATGATTTCGAAAATCCAAGAATCGAACCTTATGCATGCTCACTATTTTCATTAATAAAACCGAAGTGGCTGGGACGATGACGATGACATTTATGTGTCAGGGTCGAGTCCTACTGAGAAATCTTATTTCTCACCCTAGTTGTTTTTCCGTCTCGTCACCAGATACTCATGGCACATCCCGTGGAGTGGAGCATGGACCCTCCCCACCATGAATGGGCTTACGATGGGGATACTCACGCTATTGTGGCCACGACCACCACAATAGTCTGCACATATTTTTATCTAGGTCGAATTTTTGAGCAAGAAGAGCCAGAAGTCCCGCCAGCCCTAATAGACGTTTCATTGGCTCACCTTGGATCGTAGCTAGGTCCTTGGGATTTCTCGCCTGAGCCATTGCCAGAAATCGAGATGGAGCCCATGTCTCCGGGTCTACCTGCAACCGAGCCTGTGCCACCGCCGGAGATTCCTGTGATAGATGTGAGTTTGACGGCCACTCTTAGGGCCGCTTCGCCGCCGCTCCCTGAGTATCACCCTGCCGCGTCTAAGGAGGATCCCTCTGAGGAACGTTCTTCGGTTGCCAGCTATACTCTTGGCCATCGCATCCGTCGCGTTGAGGTGAACAGTAGGCACCCTCGTCTCATCCGTACTCCTCATGTTCCCCGAGGCCGAGGAGCGATGGGAACCAGACACTCGAGAACTTGAGACCATCCGATTTAAGGGCGTGGAAGGGACAGAGAAGCCAGCTTATGTCTACATGGGCCTATTCCATTATCGCTCCTTATCTTTTGTATCTCATTTTGTATTGGACCTTGTCAGACTTGTGTACTTTTGATCTTTTGGGGTCATGGCATGACCATGAGTTCCCTTTTTATGTATTTGTTGGATATTATGAGACTAATTATATTTATGTGGTTGTTGTAGTAATTTGAATGCATGGTATTTTGATTTATCCCTTGTTCCTTCAATTTATACTGAAATCTTTGCGATACGCTTGTTTATTGCTATCTTCTCGCGCAAAGCTTTACTTTCCAAAAGTGACGACGTATTCCAAAAAAAATTTTTACCGTATTTTCCGCGTAATTTAATTTCAAGTGAAGTTTAGTTTTTCCATGAGCATAAGTAACAACTAATAAAACGCCGTAATACAACTTAAGCGTAGTATGGGTTTATTAGGGTGTTACATACATCTTCCACGGTCATCCATTCCAAGTACCTATTATGAGCCCATTTTTTCGTCTGCACCAGCTGTACGATGATCAATTGGATTTTTATATACTTATTTTCCCTCATTCCTAGCTCATTAATTCTCTTTTGTGCCTAATTGTTTTGAATTGGACCATTTTGTATTGTTTGGATTTTGTTTGGGTTTGAGTTAAAGTTTCCAGCATAAGGCGAATTTTGACACGATTTTAGTTTTTGGGTTATATATTGAGTTGTAGAGCTCATTTTATTGTGATTCTTGATTTGTAGGAAAGATGAGAGATAGGCCTACAAGTGATATGCAGAAGTCAGAGGCCAATTTTGGTGCTAAGGAGCTGAAATTGGGCCTAGAAGTGAACTGAAGTGGTGCAGTAGCGGTTTCTGAACTGGGTGCAGTATTTGGACCATATCTTGTTCCATAGTAGCCCAGTTGAGCCCATTCCAGTGGCATTTTGAAGCTGACATCCAGACGTTTAAGTGATTTTCAGACCACAAATCCAACCTGATGCGTTTTTATTGCCAAAAATGCGAACAAACGTTACTAACTGGATTAGAGAACTTACTTGCATGTTTTTAGCATCACTTTCTTTATATAAATCAGAATTTAGCAAATAAGGTGTCTAGATTCAAAGGAGAGAGAAGGGATTCATGTAATAACTGTTATAGATTGATTGGGAGACGTTTTGATTTTGTTTTGGCTGGCTGAATTAGAGAGAGGCCAGACTTGTAACTCAGATAGATTTTGGATAGGCAATTTTCGGACTTCTTCTTCCTTCTCTCTTCTCTCTTCTCTCTTCTCTCACACCCCCCACCTTAACAACTCGTTTTCCTCCATTCATGGAGGCTTGAATGTCTGTCTAATTCAAGGATCAAGGAAGCAATAATGCTTTTGAGAGTCCAGTTCAATTGGATTCAGCATACAACCAATTCAGTTTCATCTAATCCTTCACTTTTTTCTTATCTCATTTTTGAATTGAAGTTTTTCATTCTGAATTGTTGATTGGGAATACGTTTGGCTGCATATTATTCGATTGATGTATGCAATCCATTGTCGAAAGAGTGTGAATTAGAATTTTAGGTTTGAGTTCTACGATTAATTGCATTGATACTCGAAATTGACACAGCTCAATTAGGTTCTAGAGGTCTCTGAACATTAACTAATTTTATGTTGATCAAATGCACAAAGATTTTTGGGTGAATGCTATGTTCGAATTGAGATTTCATTCAGATTTATTATTAATCACTGAATTGGTTTGCTGAATTAATTTTAGAATTCGATGATTAAGTGTTAATTGTTTTCCATTGATTCTTGGATTGGATGCTTCCCATTTTATTTCAATTTCGTGATTGATATTCCATTCCTTTCATTTTTTATTCCTAAACTCCCCCCATTTACTGATCATATAACATTGCCATCTGTGGGAAACGACCCAAGTTGCACTTTTAGTACAATTTAGTGAAATTCAATTTTATTGTAATTTGACCGAGCTCAGCACTCGAGTCAAATTTTGGTGCCGTTGCCGGGGATGATTGATGTTATTTGGTCATGTTAATATGTGTTTATATCATTGCATATTCTGTCTTGATGTGTACCTGGTTAAGTTAGTTTTAATTTATAGTTAGTAGTTCGGTTTTACGATTTTTGATGACTAACTCGTTTCAGTTGATTTCAGGGGACTTGATTTCATAGCAAAACATCATTTTGAGAAAGACTCAATCCTTTGGATTGAGCCCCCCTTGTTTTTGTCAAATTCCATTGTTTAGATAGGCTTTTAGAGGTTTTTTGATCTTTTTAGTATTTTTTAAGGGACGTAACGGGTATTTTTGTAAAAGATTTTGTGCTCCGATTGACTTGAAAATTGGTCAGTTGAAGGAAAATGGCCCTCTAATCAGGATCAAAGCAAAGCTATTGACTTTTTATTTTTAAGCCAAATTCCTTTATTTAGACCACTTTTTTAATTTTTTAAGATTTTTCTTTGCATTTTTTTACTCCTTGAGGGTAAAATTTTTGAGGTGTGGTGGTCCAATAATTTTTAAAAATTATTTGGTAGTGTTTTTATATTTATTTTGATGATTACGAGTGTTTGTGTGCATGTTTTAGTGCTTTGTGCATATGGTTCTGTTTGCTATTTTGTTAGTGCATGACTAGGTCTGATCCAACTCCTAATTTAGTTGAGTTTGATCCTGAATTAGAGAGGACTCTTAGACAAATTAGAAGAGCTAAGAGGAGGTTGTTCGAGACTAGTTCTGCTAATAATTCTGTTTTTGATTCTATTCCTAATTTTGTTGAAAATTCTTATTTTTCAGGAAGCATGGCTAATAGAACCTTGAAGGAACTTGCAGCACCTGATGTCAACTATCAAGCTTTGGCCATCCAGTACCCAAATTTGGATGCAGACTTCGAGCTAAAATCAGGACTGATACATCTGCTGCCTAAGTTTCATGGCTTAGCTGTAGAAGATCCTCACAAGCACTTGAAGGAGTTCCATGTAGTGTGCTCAACCATGAAGCCACATGGAGTAGAGGAAGATCACATCAAGTTGAGGGCATTTCCTTTTTCTTTGGATGGATCTGCCAAGAATTGGTTGTACTACTTGTATCCAGGTTCCATCACAAGCTGGCAAGACATGAAGATGATGTTCTTGGAGAAATTCTTCCCTGCCCCAAGAGCTGCTTCCATCAGAAAAGAAATTTGTGGCATAAGGCAGATTAGTGGAGAGACATTGCATGAGTATTGGGAGAGGTTCAAGAAATTGTGTGCAAGCTGCCTACACCATCAAATTAGTGACCAGCTTCTCATTCAGTATTTTTATGAAGGTCTCATGCCAATGGACAGAAGTATGGTTGATGCTGCTCCTGGAGGGGCTTTGGTAGATAAAACACCTGTTGCAGCTCGTGAATTAATTGCAAACATGGCTGTAATGCACAACAATTTGGTACTCGAGCCATAGTGTCAACAAGTGGAGTAAATGAAGTAAAAACCTCTGATACAAACCAGTAGAGGATGGAGAATCGAATAGATGTCATGCCAAAATCAATTTACCAGTCTTTGTGCATTGGAGAGCTCAAGCCAATAGGAGTGGTCATCCAATTTGCCAACCGAAGCACAACTCACCCTGAGGGAGTTTTAGAAGAGGTGTTGGTAAGAGTAAACGACCTTATTTCTTCCTACTGATTTCTATGTGCTAAATATGGAGGATGAATTGCATGCTAATCAACCAACATTAATCTTAGGTAGGCCATTTTTTAAAACTACTAAGACTAAGATTGATGTGCATTTTGGTACATTATCAATGAAATTTGGAGATAGTAAAGTGCATTTTAATCTATTTGATGCCATAAGATACCCACCGGAAGAGCATTCTATTTTTCATATAGACATAATTGATTCATTGGTTGACGTAGTGCATGAGAATTTGTTGGCTGAATTATATTGTGCTGATTGTGATTCTGATTGTGATGGTAGTAATGACTTATGTGTTATTTGTGCTGTTTATGCTAAATTTGCTGCATGCTTACATGTTTGTGATTCTGTTTGTTCAAATTCTGAAAATCATGCTGCTTCAATTTCAGTTTCAGCATTTACTAATTCTGATTTTGTGAATTTTTCTGCTGACAAATCTGTTTATGCTGATTCTGATTGTGCTATGTTTAATCCTGCGAATTCTAATGTTGATGTTGAATTAAATGCTGGAAATTCTATTTGCACGAATTCTGCCATTGCAGATTTTGCATGTATTGATTGTGACAAACTTGATTCTGTTGCTACAGTAGCAAATTCTGGTGTTATATTTTCAGATTCTACAAATATTGATTCTGCAGTGTCAAATTATGCCAATTCTGCTACTGTCTTTGTAAAATCTATTTCTGTAGATTTAAATACTACACTTACAGTTTCTGCAGGTTCTACATTACCATTTTCTGCACATTCTGCTACTTTAGTTTCTGGTTGCACAAATTCTGCATTTACAGAAATTTTTGCTACTTATGAGTCTCTTTCTGAAAATTCTGTTTATGATGTACAGTCTGCAGTTTCTATTTTTGTAGTTTCTATTTCTGCAGATTCTAATGTTGATGTGCAAATTTTAAATTCTGAATTTTCAAATTCTGTGATTTTGAATTCTGTACATCATTTTAACTCTGCTAATTCTGTTTTAGCTTCCATAGGATATGATGATGCTGTTGTGCAGAATTTTTCACAGATTGCAGGTGCTAAACCTAAACCATCAAAAGCAACTCCAAGATTAGCACCTTCTATCACAGAGCCACCCACCTTGGAACTGAAGCCACTGCTAGAAAATTTGAAGTATGCATTTCTGGGACCAAATGAGAAGCTACCAGTCATTATAGCCAAAGATTTGCAACTAGAGCAAGAAAAGAAGTTGTTGAACATCCTGAGGCAGAATATGAAGGCTATAAGCTGGACATTGGCAGACATACCTAGGATTAGCCCTTCTACGTGTATGCACAAAATTCAGTTAGAGGAGGGAGTGAAACCAGTGAGGCAACCTCAGAGAAGGCTCAACCCACTTATCTTGGATGTGGTGAAGAAAGAAGTGAGTAAGTTGCTGGCTGCAGGAATCATTTATCCAGTTTCAGATAGCAAGTGGGTGAGCCCGCTGCAAGTGGTTCCAAAGAAGACTGGAATAACAATGGTGAAGAACTCAAAGGAGCAGCTGGTGCCTACAAGAGTGCAGAATAGCTGGAGAGTCTGCATAGACTATAGGAGGCTAAACCAAGCTACCAAGAAGGACCATTTCCCATTGCCTTCATTGATTAGATACTGGAGAGATTGGCAGGTCAATCACACTATTGTTTTCTTGAGGGTTTTTCTGGTTATTTTCAGATCCACATTGCACCAGAAGATCAGGAGTTTGCATACCAGAGGATGCCTTTTGGTTTATGCAATGCCCCGGGTACATTTTAGAGGTGCATGGTGAGTATTTTTTCTAATTTTCTAGAGAATTGTATGGAAGTCTTTATGGATGATTTTACTGTTTATAGCACTTCATTTGATGCATGCTTGGATAGTCTTGATAAGGTACTGAATAGATATGTTAAGTCTCACCTTGTTTTGAATTTTGGAAAATGTCATTTTATGGTTAACCAAGGTGTAGTCTTAGGACATGTTATTTCGAGTGAGGGTATTGTTGTTGATAGGTCCAAGATTGATATTATTGCTTCTCTACCTTACCACACATGTGTGCGAGAAGTGCGTTCTTTTCTTGGACATACAGGTTTTTACAGGCGATTTATCCAGGACTTCAGCAAAATTGCCCTTCCACTTTCCAAGTTGCTGCAGAAGGATATAGACTTCCAGTATGATGATAACTGCAAGAAAGCTTTTGACCAGTTGAAGCGGCACTTGATTTCTGTTCCTGTTCTTCAACCGCCAAACTAGGAATACTCATTCAAGCTCATGTGTAATGCGTTGAACCTTGCAGTTGGAGTTGTTCTTTCCCAGAGGGTTGGGAAGATTCCTCATGTCATAACATATGCTTCCCGGACCCTAGACTCTGCACAGGCTAACTACACCACCGCAGAGAAGGAGCTTTTAGCCATTATTTTTGCTTTAGATAAATTCCGTGCTTATCTGTTAGGAACTAAAATAACTATTTTTTCTAATCATGCAGCCTTGAAGTTCTTACTGAAAAAGCTGGATGCAAAGCCTAGACTCATCAGGTGGATGTTACTATTGCAAGAATTTGATATTGAGATCAAGGACAAGAGTGAAGCTGAGAGCCTAGTAGCAAACCACTTGAGTCGCATTTCACAGACCTTGGAGCCTCTACCTATTCGTGAGACCTTTCCAGATGAGCAGCTTTTAGAGTTGCGAGGTAAGGATCCATGGTATACTGATTTGGTTAAATATCTAGTTGCTTTTGAGTTGCCTGCCTATTTTAAAAAGCATCAGATAGACAAACTTAAGAGTGAGGCTAAATATTATGTCTGGGATGATCCTTATTTGTGGCGTATGTGTAGTGATCATATTATTAGGCACGGTGTGCATGGGCTTGAATTCCTTTCATTTTGCATTTCTGTTACACACTTGCTTGTGGTGTTCACTTTGGACCACAACATACTGCTAGGAAGGTCTTAGATGCAAGTTTTTATTGGCCCACATTGTTTCACGATTCTTACACTTATTGTAAGAATTGTGAACAGTGTCAAAAAGACAGGTACTATTTCCCGTAGGAATGAGATGCCTCAACAACCATTATTATTTTGTGAGATATTTGATGTTTAGGGTATTGACTTTATGGGTTCATTTGCTGTCTCATTTGGTTTTGTTTATATTCTACTGGCTGTTGATTATGTCTCCAAGTGGCTGGAGGCCAAGGCCACTCGGACTGATGATTCTCATGTTATAGATTTTGTCAAATCACACAATTTTTGCAGGTTTGGAGTGCCTAGAGCAATCATCAGTGATCAGGGGAGCCATTTCTGTAACAGGATCATGGCAACTCTGTTGAAGAAATATGGTGTCACCTACAAGGTCTCAACTCCATACCATCCGCAGACTAATGGACAGGCGAAGGTATCAAATAGGGAGTTGAAGCATATTCTGGAGAAATAGTGCAGCCTAGCAGAAAGGATTGGAGTAAGAGGCTGGAGGATGCATTATCGGCTTATCGCACTGCCTACAAGACTCGTTTGGGGATGTCCCCTTTTAGGATTGTCTTTGGCAAGGCATGCCACCTACCGGTGGAAATTGAGCACAAAGCATATTAGGCAGTCAATGTAACACCCGAAAAATTTTAATCATTTTTAATCAAAGTGCTTGGTTTTTAGTAAATAATTGTGATTAAATAGGATTCAATTTAGTATTCACTTAAAACTACTTAAGTGTGATTTAAGATGATTAGTTATAATGAAATTAGATTAGAACCATAGGAAACTTCATAGGATTCTTCCAAAACCGGTTTACCGATTTTAGAGAAATCGGTAAGATTTCGGTATTTAAGACTGTCAGAACCGGATTAATAAAAGTTATACTGTGTGAACCCTAGAATGGATGGCCAAGATTTAGCCAAGAGACCCCACATGTGGCGCCACTTTCAGCCATGTCGAGTGGGAAGTCTAGCCAAATTGGAAGGCAAGATGGGATACACCAATCACCATGAAACTTGCTGCAAAAATCTTCACCTTTTCTCTTTCCCTTCTTATCATTCTCGGTTACCCAAAGCTGCTGAAGCTCATCTCCTTCCTCTTCTCCTTACTCTCATTTCACTCCATCTTCATCCCTTCTTCAAGTCTCATCACAAGTTGCTTTCATCAAAGCCACTAAATCAACTCAAATTCAACTAGACAAGGTAGGAATCCTATTTCTCTTCTTATTTTTTCTTAGTTTAGAATTGTGTGTGGGTCTTGATTTTTTTGTGCTATTGATGTTATGTGAAGTGATGATGATGAATTATAGTTGGTTATGCATGTATGTTATGATTAGAATTAGAGTTTGGTATAAAGAACTTGAAGGAAGGAGAAAACTCATGAAGCTGGTAGGGTTTTTCCTCGGCAGTCCGTACGGCGGGATGTACGGCTCCACCTAGAGTCGTTTAAAATTCATGAATCTATTTTTATATGAAAGTAGACATCCAGGATTTTCCATATATATATCATATATGGCCACTGGATTAGTATTGAGAGAGATATGAATTTTTGAAGTTTGACCTAGGAATCTGGACTTTCATTCGAGCAGTGTGAATTTAGAAGGGTGTAACTCACCCTATACAACTCCAAATTGAGTGAAATCAACTTTGTTAGAAAGCTTACACATAGGAGAACATCTTATAAAGAAATTTCAAGTTTGTTACGATCCCATTTATTCCCAGTGGTTTGAGGAAGTTGCCCCTATGTCCAAACCAGGCCAAAATAGGGTAGTTTAGGAAGGTTAAGTTTCAAGGCTTATATCTCAAAATATACTCATCCAAATAATATGCAACTTCCATCAATTGAAAGCTTGTTCCGTTAGCTTTATAGAGATATAAATTTCGTATGATTCAACCCAGATTTCTATTTTTGGTGAATTTTCTCTTATAAGAGTGTAATTCGGGCTAGAGACATGTGTGAAAACTAGACTAAGTTTAATCCGTGTCGGAACTCGAGAAATGGTGAACTTAAGTTGAACTCGGAGATGTTGAACTCAGAAATTTAGCAGATAGAGAGCTAAGTCCGGTATACTTTAGGTTGACCTCGGAACTTAGCAGACAGAGGACTAAGTTGGGAATATTTAAGGTTGAACTCTTAAGGATGAACTCGGGAATTAGTATATAGCAAGCCCGATCAGGTATAGTTAATGCCGGAACTCGGGAATGAGCAAATAGGAAACTAGTCAGGCATAGTTAAAGTCGTAACTCGGAATTTAGGTAAATGTCAGAATTCGGGAATTAGAAAACATCCATAAGAGTGATTAAAGTCAGAAGTCAGGAATTTAGACATTGAATCCATGATCCTGGAACTCGGGAACCAAAACATGGAACTCCGGAAGATGAAGCAGATATGACATCGGAACTCGGAAGTCGTTGGTGAGATCAAACTCGGGAACATCAGTAGAAGATAAGAGTTTGCAAGATAGATTAAGACTAAGGATCTTAAACCTTGCACCTATGAATATTCTTATATTCTTGGGATTACTATAACGTTTTATCTCGAGTTTGCTGTTTGATTTAAAGTTTCCTAGCTATCGGACACTATTCATAGGGAAGCGGACATGATCCAATATGCTGCCGAAATATTCGGTAGAAATGTAAAAAGGGTATCAGTATTGATGTGTTAAGAATGATTTAAGTATGATATGAAGTATAATAATGATATTATGATAGTTTCTGTTATGAATACTCATGATATGAACATATAGAATGTGAATCCCTTCACCTGGAGGCAGTTATGAGATCCCTCCTTGTGAAGGCAGTCAAAAGATATAATGAAGGTCCCATATTCCTAAGGTACGTGACAAGGCGATCACGCTCTGATAGGGTATGACATGGCGATTGTACTATGGAATATGGTATAATGATCCCATACCCTAAGGGATGTGACACGGTGATCACACCTGATAGAGCATGACACGGCGATCATACTTTGGGACGTGGCAGAAAGAACATATTTCCAAGGAGTGTGGCATGGTGATCACACCCCGATGGAGTATGATATGGCGATCGTACACTGGAATAGATAATGCTGCACTTGAGGACAGTGATACGTAATGCTAAAGTGTAGGCAGATGAAGACACCCTAGGGACGGCGATACGTAATGCCTAGGTGTGTTGAATGAAAGAAAAGTAAATTTATATAATTGCATAAATTCAAAGGCATGTGTAGAAGTTATGTTTCCAGTATCATAATGCTATCATATTTTAATATGTTGCAGTTATTATTATTCATAGAATAATTCATGAATTGAATTTGTATAGACTCTCCCAAATGCCAAGTGTATGAGTAAAATGAACTTTGCTTCGGATAGTATGTTTTCGAACTATAAAGTTAAACAGTTTACATAACATGTTCACCCTTTTCATAGTAAAACCGAAGCAAACTAGAGATGACAACAATGACAGTATGTATGATATCTAAGGAATCCTACTGAGAATTCAAAATTCTCACTCCTATTTCCGTGTTATCTCCAGATAGAACAAGAAGTTTAAAAAACGACTGAAGTTGCTGTCAGTTAAGGTCCGCTCAGGTAACCGTAACAACTCCTGAGTATGGTACTATGACTTAAGCATAGTACTGTACGAAGGAGGACGTTACAAAATGGTATCAGAGCAGTTCGATCCTCCCCAGACCTGAGGATTTGGACTGACTATGTTTCTAGTGCACTCTGGGATCCTTAGAAAATGTCATGCAATAAAATCTTATCTGCTCAGATAAGATATAGGAAATTAGATATACATGGCTGCCTAACTATGATTGTTATTAGTTGCTATCACACTTAATTTATTATTGAGCCTGATCAACTCAATCTTTTGTTGTGTGTGATTAAGAACTAATGGCTTCCAGGGGGCGTGGTAGGTCACAAACTACACCCACTCCAGAAGACCTTAGTAATTTCATGGACACTCTACGAAAAATGGCATATGCCATGCGTGAACAAGCTGCTGCAGCACACCAAATGATGGACCAGCTGGGAAGACAACCTGGAGCCGGTCACAGTGGAAACTTGAATAACTCAAGACTGGACTTGGAATACCTCAAGTTCGCAGAATTCAAAAAGGCGAATCCGCCCAATTTTAGAGGAGCTTTTCATCCTGATAAGGCTGGCGAGTGGATTAAGACAATGGAGAAGGTCTTTTCTATTTTGGACTGTACTGACCGCCAAAAAGTGGCCTTCGCCACTTATATGCTTGAAGCAGATGCAGAATTTTGGTGGAATAGTGCGAAACGACTATTAGAAAAGTCCCAGATAGAGATCACCTGGACTATGTTCAAGGAAGCTTTTTACCAGAAATACTTCCTTTCATTAGTTTGGAATGCCAAGGAGTTGGAATTTATGCAACTCTGCCAGGGAAATAGTAGCATGTCAGAGTACATCGCTAAGTTTGAGGAACTATGCAAGTTTTCCACAATCTATCAGCAGAATCCATATGAGGCGTGGAAGTGCATCAAATTTGAAGGCGGATTGAGGGAAGATATCCTTGCAGCAATAGGCCCTATGGAGATTAGGGATTTTCCTACCTTGATAAACAAGTGCAGACTTGTAAAAGACTATAATAAGAAATTGGAGATTTCTCAGTCTGATATTTATGGAAAAAGGCTTGCACCTGAACACTAAGAACTCGAATATGCCTCACCACCAAAGAAGCAATTTCACCTTAATGAGTATGAGGGCAAGCAGCTGCAAGAATCAGTGGTCAAACAATGATGTTCGAAGTGTAGGAAGAATCATGGAAATAAGCCTTGCCTGGCTAAGCAGTATATGTGTTTCCGATGTGGCGAGCTAGGACATATGATCAGAGAATGCCCTGAAAACCAACCATCGACTCCTAAACTGTAATGCTCAGGAAGAGTTTTAACTATAAACGCGGAGAAAGTGACACCCTAGTGGAACCAGAGCGAAAATTAGGGACAAACCAGGATAAAGGATTAGCTAATTTAGTTTTAGTCGATCCTATTATGCTAAGTGGTCTTATATTTACCTTGTGCTTATGTATGAACTTTATTTAACTTACTATGATTATAACTAGTATTATAAACAAATTTTGAGGACAAAATTTTCTTTTAGGGGGGTAGTAATGTAACGCCCGAAAAATTTTAATCGTTTTTAATCAAAGTGCTCGGTTTTTAGTAAATAATTGTGATTAAATAGGATTCGATTTTGTATTCACTTAAAACTACTTAAGTGTGATTTAAGATGATTAGTTATAATGAAATTAGATTAGAACCATAGGAAACTTCATAGGATTCTTCCAAAACCGGTTTACCGATTTTAGAGAAATCGGTAAGATTTCGGTATTTAAGACTGTCGGAACCAGATCAATAAAAGTTATACTACATGAACCCTAGAATGGATGGCTAAGATTTAGCCAAGAGACCCCACATGTGGCGCCACTTTCAGCCATGTAGAGTGGGAAGCCAAACCAAATTGGAAGGCAAGATGGGATCCGCCAATCAATATGAAGCTTGCTACAAAATCTTCACCTTTTCTCTTTCCCTTCTTATCATTCTCGGTTACCCAAAGCTACTGAAGCTCATCTCCTTCCTCTTCTCCTTACTCTCATTTCACTCCATCTTCATCCCTTCTTCAAGTCTCATCACAAGTTGCTTCCATCAAAGCCACTAAATCAACTCAAATTCAACTAGACAAGGTAGGAATCCTATTTCTCTTCTTATTTTTCCTTGGTTTGGAATTGTGTGTGGGTCTTGATTTCTTTGTGCTACTGATGTTATGTGAAGTGATGATGATGAATTATAGTTGGTTATGCATGTATGTTATTATTAGAATTAGAGTTTGGTATAAAGAACTCATGAAGCTGGTAGGGTTTTTCCTCGGCAGTCCGTACGGCGGGATGTACAGCTCCACCCAGAGTCGTTTAAAATTCATGAATCTATTTTTATATGAAAGTAGACATCCAGGGCTTTCCATATATATATCATATATGGCCATTGGATTAGTATTGAGAGAGATATGAATTTTTGAAGTTTGACCTAGGAATATAAACTAGAGATGACAACGATGACAGTATATATGATATCTAAGGAATCCTACTGAGAATTCAAAATTCTCACTCCTTATTTCTGTGTTATCTCCAGATAGTTCGAGAAGTTGCGAAGATGGCTGAAGTTACTGTCAGTTAAGGTCTGTTCAGGTAACCATAACAACTTCTGAGTGTGGTACTATGACTTAAGCATAGTATTGTTGAAGGAGGACGTTACAGTCAAGAACTGCAACCTTGATATGAGCTAGTCTGGACTTCATAGGAAGTTCCAACTTCAAGAGTTGGAGGAGATCCAATTGGAAGCCTATGAGAACTCCCACATATACAAGGAAAAGACAAAACTCATTCATGATAAGAAGTTATTGCAGAAGGAGTTCTCCATTGGCCAGAAAGTGCTTCTCTATAATTCTCGCCTCAAGCTCTTTTCTGGTAAGCTTCGTTCTAGGTGGCTTGGTCCTTATATAGTGATTAAGATTTTTCCATATGGTGCTGTGCAGATTTTGGAGCCTGGGACCAATAAAGCTTTCACGGTGAATGGCCACCGTATAAAGCCATTTCATGAAGACACACCCTTGGAGACCGTTGAGGATGTCTGCTTGCTAGCAGCCACTTGCACTTGATAGGGGAGTTTCTCTTTTCTTTCTCTCACCTCATTTTACTTGCCTTGCATTTCCATTGTGTGTAATACATTGAGGACAATGTAAAGTTGAAGTGTGGGGGGGTGGTTTCGACATAGGTTATAGGTTGTGTTGTTTGGTAATTAATCTTGCATTATAGATTTGTTTCATGGTTGTTTTTACTTCATTTTTGCTTAAAAAAAATAAATTTTTTTGCTTTGTTCTGCTTTGTTCTGCTTTGTTTTGCTTTGGTTCTCCATTGTTGAATTGAAAGTTGTTGAGCTAAGGCGTTAGGCTTTAAGAAGGATAGGGTTCCAACATGATTTCATCTTCATCTTCTTGATATGTGTCAGTTGGGTGGTTGATCTTGATTTGCCATGATTGAGTATGTTGAATTTTACCTTTGTGACCTTTTGAGCCTTATTTTGGATGGTAGCACTTCATGTCATTCTTTTCTTTCTTGTGTGTTTTCCCTCATAAATTTTGTTATTCTAGAACTTGCTTTGATTCTTCTTTGAGGCTACATTTTTCATATGCATTTATGAACATGATAGAGGCATTTCTTTCATTTTAACCACTTGGCCATATATCTTACCTTGTATTTTGCCCCTTGTTTAGCCCCTTTGAGCCTTATTGACCATTTCTTGGTTTCTAGCACATTATAAGCTTTAAGTGGAAAACCATGTTATACCCAACCTTAGGGAATAGGAAGTGCATTGGCTTCATCATTATTGTTGCATTTCAAGTGTGCGGGTTTGAAATGATGCAAGGGAAGTGAAAAAAGAAAAAGAAAGAAAGAAAGAAAAAAAAAGAATTTATAAAATGGGGAATCTTGATAAAGGGAAAAGAAAGTTCGAAGAGAGTAAGTGTGTGATGGTTTGATTTGTCTAATGACCAATGTCACTTCTATTCTCTTAGGTTTTATCTTGTCATATCCCCATATTTTCCTACCCTTACCTTAGCCTCATTACAACCTTGAATAAAGTCCTCTTGATTTGTGTTTGCATATCATTGTGAGTAGTGGAGAAGAAGAAGATTAACAAGCTTATGGTAATGCATTGTCTATTTAGGTGACTTGAGTGAAACACTTTTGCCCATACACTTGAGAGTTGAGAGATTTAAACATCATCTTGTTAACCCTTTCATGCTTGATCTATTTGCATTTTGAAGGATATTGCTTAACTTGCATTTTTGAGAGATGGAGTGTTGAATGATTTGATTGTTGGAAACTCTTGATGCCTTGTATGCTCTTATGTTCCTAAGCTTGGTACTTTTGATGATTCATTGGAGAATTTGCTTGTTTATTTTGGGTTATTCCATGATTTTTAGGTTGCATGTCTCTATGTCCTTAATTGAATCTTGCATGAAGACATGCAAGAGTTAAGTGTGGGAGAATTTGATCAATTGGATTTTTATATACTTATTTTCCCTCATTCCTAGCTCATTAATTCTCTTTTGTGCCTAATTGTTTTGAATTGGACCATTTTGTATTGTTTGGATTTTGTTTGGGTTTGAATTAAATTTTCCGGCATTAGGCGAATTCTAACACTATTTTGGTTTTTGGGTTATATCTTCAGTTGTAGAGTTCATTTTATTGTGATTCTTTATTTGTAGGACAGCTGAGAGATAGGCCTACAAGTGATATGAAGAAGTCAGAGGCCAATTCTGGTGCTAAGGAGCTGAAATTGGGCCTAGAAGTGAACTGAAGCGGTGCAGTCATAGTTTCTGAACTGGGTGCAGTATTTGGACCTTATCTTGGTCCATAGTAGCCCAATTGAGCCCATTCCAGTGGCGTTTTGAAGCTGACATCCAAAGCTTTAAGTGATGTTTAGACCACAAATCCAAACTGATTCGTTTTCATTGCCAAAAATGCGGACAAACATTACTAACTGGATTAGAGAACTTACTTGCATGTTTTTAGCATAACTTTCTTTATATAATTCAGAATTTAGCAAATAAGGTGTCCAGATTCAAAGGAGAGAGAGGGGATTAATGTAATAATTGTTATGGATTGATGGGGAGATATTTTGATTCTGTTTTGGCTGGCTGAATTAGAGAGAGGCCAGACTTGTAACTCAGATAGATTTTGGATAGGCAATTTTTGGACTTCTTCTTCCTTCTCTCTTCCCTCTTCTCTCACGCCGCCCCCACCTTAACAACTCATTTTCCTCCATTCATGGAGGCTTGAACATCTATCTAATTCAAGGATCAGGGAAGCAATAATGCTTTTGAGAGTCCAGTTCAATTGGATTCAGCATACAACCAATTCGGTTTCATCTAATCTTTCACTTATTTCTTATCTCATTTTTGAATTGAAGTTTTTCATTCTGAATTGCTGATTGGGAATATGTTTGGCTGCATATTATTCGATTGATGTATGCAATCCATTGTTGAAAGAGTGTGAATTAGAATTTCAGGTTTGAGTTCTACGATTAATTGCATTGATACCCGAAATTGACACAACTCAATTAGGTTCTACAGGTCTCTGAATATTAACTGATTTTGTGTTGATCAAATGCACAAAGGTTTTTGTGTGAATGCTAAGTTCGAATTGAGATTTCATTCAGATTTATTGTTAATCACTGAATTGGTTTGCTAAATTAATTTTAGAATTCGATGATTAAGTGTTAATTGTTTTCCATTGATTCTTGGATTAGATGCTTCCCATTTTATTTTAATTTTGTGATTGATATTCCATACCTTTCATTTTTAATTCCTAAACTCCCCCTATTTTCTGATCATATAACATTGCCATCCGTGGAAAATGACCCGAGTTGAACTTTTACAACAATTTAGTGAAATTCGATTTTATTGTAATTTGACCGAGCTCGGCACTCGAGTCATACGGCAAGGTCACCTTGGATGATATTCATCCCTACTTTCAACCGCTGAGGCACCCCACCGATGGAGAGTTTGACTCGGATACCTGTCTAATACTGATTGTTTCTTTGGATTCCGATCCTTCGGAGCCATCCTACCCGAGTTACCATAAGGAGTCTGACCTATCCGAGCCTTCTTACCTTTCAGTGATTCACCCTACTTCTGATTTGTTTTCTTCTTCTGCAACTCCTCACGATGCCCCACCCTCGGTTCGTGGTCGTGGGTTCATTTGTACCCGTGCTGTGCCCCATGACGTGGGCATGCTCGGGGAAGAGGACATGGTGATGTTGCTCTTGATGGTTTCAAGAATAGTTTCCTCCTGTCTGATGATTGACTTGGATAGCGCATGCAAAGCCGAGTACGAGGATAACACTTTTTGGTTGGTAGTTATAGGGTTTTTATTTTGGCATGTATGGGTGGATGGGATTTCTGATGTATTTTCTTTTGTGATGTATTTGGTTAGGTTTCTTTTGTTGGACTAACAGTAGATATCGGACCCATTATCTATCATTATATGACTTGCTACTCTACTACCAACTATATTAAACTGTGTTGGCCATGGAATGATGTGATATTATTTTTTACCCTAGATGATTAATCTTTATGTTGCCTTTATTTATTTTATTGCACCGCTTATATGAGATAGTGACGTTCGATATTATACTTTCGCGACGCGTGCATGGCTCTTGGTTTTCAAAATGATTTACTCATGTTCTTATTGTTCAAAAAAACATTTACCTCTATTTTTAGGATAAGGTAATTTCAAATGGTAATGTTAGTTCGGTGAGCAAAAGTAATAACTAATAATTCCATAATATAACTTAAGCATAGCATAAGACTATTAAGTTGTTACAGACAATAAAATAATAGCCAACCAGTCACAGAACTAACAGTTCTACATAGCATTAATATAATATCCATCCATCACATAATTACCTAGTTCCTCATACTCATGATACACTTTAAAACTTAATCTCATTAACTCAAAATTTGGAACACTAGTTGTCACCTTAATAACCTGAACCTGGAATACCAGTCCTACTTTGGCTACTGATATAGTGACAATTACTCCATCAAATTGGAACTCAGGGAGCACATCCTACTTTGGGGCAGATTCGGACAATAGAAATAGGAAAAATCACTAAAAATCAAGTGCTTATCATCGTGCTCTAAAATTTACATGGACATTCTCAGCTAAACCCCCTTTCAAACAAGGTAAGTTCCACTCAATTTAGTTTAGTAGTGCTTAAATTATAAACTCTACAGTGGGGCTCTCCTATTTTAGTACTCATAGAACATAGGGTAAATTCATGGAAGTATTGGGATCAATCTGCTAAAGATCAAATTTTGAAATTTTATAGACATGATTCACTATGCGTTAGATTTCTAACAAAGGTGGGTTCACTCAAATTGACATTGTATAGAGAGAGATATGCCCCTCATGTCATGCGCAGGTCAAAACTATGGGTGCTTATCAATAGCTTACTTAAGAAAATCATAACTCTCTCATCTTAAGCGCAATGAACCTTAAATTTTGAGGGCATACTCCCCTATGAGTGTATTTTGATCCAAAATTAGACTCACTTCAATTAAGGTTTCTTAGCCTGAGTTATTGCCCATGTATTGGGCACTATTCATGAAACCTTTAATAGCAGATTTTCTATTTTGGGGTAATTATGGTTCATTTTTATATTTCTCAACACCAATCAAGTTTTACCACTCTTAAATCATTAGAGTACATAATAATGATCTCTAGATGAGTATAACAAAATGAATTAGAAAACACTACATGAAATTCTAAAATAAACACAAGATCTAGAAGCCTTCCTTGATCCAAAGTTTTAAACTTTTCTAGTTTTTGATCCTTTGATGCTTTCACTTCTCCCAAAACCCCAACATGATCACCAAGCTTCTTCTTGCTATTCTTCAACCGAATTTATGTGGCTCAAGGAGGGAGTTTTTGATTAATATAAGAGCTACTTGATGGTGGACAAGTAAAAGAGTTAGAAAATTTGGAAAGAAATATGCAAGATGTAATACACTAATAATACCATATTATGCTTAAGTCATTTTATGGCATTACTGGTTATTACTCTTAACTGGCAGAAGTTCTTATAGTTGAAATTAGCATAATATATGAAAATAGCGTGTAAATTTTTCCTTTTTATAAAACCTTTATGCTTGAAAACTGAGCCTTTAAGCACTTACCTATTCGTATGAATATAGGCATTGTTCCATGTATCGTTGAGTTACTAATAAGACATATGACGAAGTTCAAATAATATACCACAATACTTCAAGGCAATAATGTAATCATAGATAATCAAGAGTCATAATGTGATACTCGATACAAAGATTTAGTGTTGTAGAGGCAAGTGTAATGGCTTAAGTTATAATTTATATGAGTTTTGATTTTCTTGAGTGAGGGAATTTGTTTGATCCTTTAAGACTTTTATTCTTGAGTATTTAATGATGATTGAAGTGAACATACATCTAAAAGTATGAATTAGGGCCTAAGAATGCTTGTAGTGGAGTGAAAATGGGTTATTTTGAAAACAGGATCCACCGCCTAGGTGGTGGACTAGCAGAATGGGTGGATTTTTTTTTGGCGCCTAGAAAACTCTTCGCCCGGGTGCCCGCTGCATTTTAAAATTTTGGGGTTTTGACCCCCTACCCTATTTCTCTCCAAATCATCCTCTCTCTTTGCCTTCTCTCTAAAATTCCTCCACCTTGATCTATTCTATCAATCAACCACCTTTTCCCTTTAGTTTTCCTCACAATTTCATCGTCTTACTCCCTTTTCTTCATCACCATCGTCATCATCTTCCTTAAGTTCTCTCTTTCTATCTTCTTGAAGTGAGAGCAAGTAAAGAGTAGAGAAGGCCCACCACTCCTCTCCTATCCAATCTTCATTTAAAGGTCTTGAGATAAACTTTTGATGCTTTCTTTCCCTTCTTAGCTATAGATTTTTTTGCCTATTGCATAGGATTAGATTTTGGGTTGTGAGGAAGAAAGGCTTTGGTCTTTGATGTGGGGAAATTGTGGTTGTGAGTAGATTGTGGTTAGATTTAGTTTGTAAAAGTTTATTTATGTTAGTTTGGTGTATTTTGTAGCTTTCAACTTTTCTCGGGAGTTTCCAATTGGTTCAGAGGCACTGCCTGTAACATCCCAATTTTCCTTGTGCTAAATTATTCCATTTTACCTCCAACACGAGTTCCGAGTTCCGACTTCACCTTCAAGTTTTCATGATTTCCGACTTCATCTTCGAATTTCACACATAAAATAAACTATTTTCGACTTCCGAGTTCGTCTTGCATAATTTACCGACTTCGAACTTAACATTCAGGTCCAAAACAACATGGAATGATTCCCGATATCCGATTTCATGTCTTAAAGACAATGTACCCGATTTCGGATCTCATAATTTGTCTCCAAGTTTCAAGCAGATGTACTCGAGTTCCGACCTCATACCTCATGTTTCAAAATAGTATACATGGTTTCCGACCTCCGAAGTTATAGTTTAACACAATGGTGCAAATACCAACCTCCGAGTTGAGTGTAATGAGTTCCTGCCTTAGAGTTGAACTCAATTGGAATGGACACGAGTTTGGATCTTTGAGCTGATTTCCAAGTCATACACGAGTTACACGAGTTACGATATCCGAGTTTATTTCCAGAGGCTTCCTATTTCTAGTGGTGTTCCCGAGTTTGAATGGGGAGTTCCGGGATTAGGTGATTGTAAGCGGTATGACTTCCGATATCCAAACTTACCCCTAAGTGTCAAATAAGGTTGGACGAGTTCCGACATCCGGTTTCAGCTCCAAGCTCAAATAAAAGGGACACGGGTTCCGACTTTACACATAATAGAGACAAGTTCCGATTTCAGATGAATGGAAGCGAGTTCCACTTTTGGGACGACGTGAAGAGCTATTTGGCCACAAAAGTGGGAGACATGGCCGAACTTCAATCATAAAATTTCAACCAATCAACACTCACAATTCCAACTACCCCCATGTATTTAAATCAAACTCTCCTTCTCATTTGAGGCTGATTTACGCCACTCTCTCTCCCTCTTGTTCCAGCCTCCTTCTTCCCTTCTCTCAATCAACTCCATCACTCCTTCAAGCTTAACAAGGTTCTAACAATTCAAGCTTCAACACTTAGCTCAAATCACATTCCAAAGAGGTAGGATTCCATTTCTGTTCTTGAATTCTTTGCACTATGGCTGTATGAAATTGTACTTTAACCCCAAGTGGATATTTCCACAATAACCCTAGAACTTTTCATAAAATAACCTTTATGTCCCTACATCGATAGAATTAGCAGAATGGGGTTTTAAATGAAGCAGAATCACGTGGTAAAACCGTGGAAGTTTAAATCTCCACCGATTGAGCCATGGAGGCAGTCTAGTGTGAAATGATGTGGGGTGCCCCTGGACTTGCTCAAAATTACGGATATGCCATTAGCCACGGAAAATAGAAAATAGAAAAGCTCTAAATTTGCAAGAGTGATTATTTCACGTTAACAAGCAATTTGTTCGATCTTATTGACTAAGTAGGGTTAATTAGAAGTTAATTAGATGTTAATTAGAGGGATCAGGCTTAGGAATAATTAGAATAGAGATATAGAAATTCTCTCAGAGTCATTTAGTAAAGTTTTGTCGATTTGAAGAAAATCGGTGAAGATTCGATATTTTAAACTGTTAGGACCCAACCAGTAGAATTTTCTACTGGAAACCCTCATTTAAGTGGCTGAAATTTAACCACCCCTACCACATATGAGTGGCGCCAAGTGTTGCTCAAGATAGTGGAGAAACTTGGCCTCACCTCCATCGGATTTTTATCATTTTTCACCTAGTTGTTCAATTTTCATCGAATAATTGGGATTAATTAGGATTCGATTAAGCATTCACTTAAAACCAATTGAGTGTGGTTTAGAATGATTAGGCATAATGGAATTAGATTAGAACCATAGGAAACTTCATAGGATTTTTCCAAAACCGGTTTACCGATTTAAAGGAAATTGGTAAGATTTCGGTATTTTAAACTGTCGGAATCGAAACAATAGAAATTATATTGTGAAAACCTTAGGATGGATGGCCAAGATTCAGCCAATACTCCTCACAAGTGGCACACAAATCAGCCATAAAAGAGGGAAGTCAAGCCAAGTTTGAATGAGGGTTGAAATCCACCAATCAAGAGCCAACTTGCTTCATAAGTTTTCATTTTTTTCTTCCTTCCCCCTTTATATTTTTGGCCTCCCCATGAGCAGTACAGACCAGCCCTCATTTTCCCACTTTCCTTCATCTTCTTCCACTTCCTCTCATCCCCAAGCTCAAGCCTCAACCATCAACTTCACTCCAAGATCAAGTTCCATCAAGATTTCACACCACCAAGGTAGGAATCTCAACTTTCCCCTTCTTTTCTTTGAATTGGGCTGCCTAGAGTCCCTTATTCATCCATGATTCTGATATTGTGATGGGTGGGGATGATGAATTAAGGTTGGTTTAAGGTGTATATGTGAGTTTGAATTGAAGATTGGATGGATTGATTAGAGAAGAACATGAATCCAAGAAGAATCCAAGAAGCTGTTAGGGTTTTCCCCTCAATGGTCCGTACGGCGGAGTGTACGGCTCTGTCTACAGCCAATTAAATTTGATGAAATATTTTTATATGAAACTAGACATTCAGGGCTTTCCATACATATAAAATATAAGTGCATTAGATTAGTATTGAATTAGTTATGAATTTTTGAAGTTTAACCTAGAAATCTGGATTCTTAGCCGGGTAGTATGAGTTAAGAAGGGTATAACTCACCCTATACAACTCCAAATTGAGTGAAACTAAATTTTTTTGAAAGACAATATATAATAGAATATCCCATATAAATTTCAGAACCAGATTCGTTGCCATTTGTTTCCAGCACACCAATGAAGTTGACTTAAGTTTAACCCAGGCTGGAACAGGGTAGTCCAGTAGGGTCAAGTTTCGGAACTCATAACTCAAAATATACTTAGGAAAATGACATGAAACTTAGTTTATTTGAAATCTTGTTGTGTCAGCTTTAATTTGATATAAAATTCGTATGATTTCACTAAGTTGTCTATTTTTAGTGAATTTTTACTTATAAGAACCCAATTCTGGCTAAGAACAGGGCAGTCTGAGGTAAAACTTTTATATCTTGAGTTATACAAATCAAAATGAGATGGGACCAAAAGGGTTAGAAACTAGACACATAATGCTATGACATATCCAAAAATTAGATTCAAAGGAGTTGAATTGCAATAAAGGTGGAGTATACCAAACTCGGGCAGAACAGGAGAGAATAAACCGAAAACCCAATTGGTGCTTGAATTGAAATTGATGAATGATGCTATGAATATATATATTTGCTGGTCCCTATTGAGTTGCAATGTTTGTACATGTGCATTGGTTTCTTGGCACTATTCATGGGGAAGCAGACTCGTTCGTTATGCTGCCAAAATTCCGGCAGAAATATGTGAATTATGTGACTGTTATGAACCTTTATATGTTATGCTCATAAGATTTATATATGCAAGAATGATTTAAGTATAATATGAAGTATATGCATGAGTGCATGTAGCATATGCATGTATAATCATGTCCAAAGAAGAATAAGATTTATGAGAACTTGCAAGAAAGACGTACCAAGCTACCACGTGAGGCATGGCATAGACCCAGCTAGTGTGGGACAGAGCGGTACTGTCTAAGACTTGGGCCAGCCCTCGACCAGATTTAAGGGGAATAGACCGGTGTAAGGGTCGGGGAAAGTAAACCCGTCACTCATGTATAGGTATGAGCTCAGACCTGAAAAGCAGGCTATCACCCAGGGGTGAGAGAGGCCATTCACCTCCGGGGGACCAAGTATAGAATGGCAAGGTTAAGTTGCAAGTTAAAGAAGAGATAAATTAAGTCAAGTGCACTTGCATATATTCAAGTATAAGCATCTATATGTGCATCTTCAATTATCTAGTTAAGTCATAATGCTATTATGATCCTTGTTGAAGCATATTATACTATCTGTATTTCTATATCTGTCATATGATATGGCAAGTGGTTGTTAAAATATAACCCACTTCGAGAAAGGTGTTTTCAACTTAAAATTGAACCACTATTGGTTTATATGTGCTCATATTTTCATAATAAACTGAAGCGGTTGGAATGTTTATGATGGCACTGTATGAGTAATAGTTTGAGTTTACCTACTAAGGACCTTAGGTTCTCACTGCCTGCTTGTATGTTTTTCTTTTCCGTAAACATTCCAACACCTAAGTTGGAAATCAAGTACGAGGCAGAGTACTGGGACAGTTTCTGAGCAAGGCTGGGATGCAAACCAGATCAAGAGACTATTGAAGCTAGCTAACGACTAGTCGGAAGTAAACGTTGTGTATTATGTCAATCACAATTTCCTTTAAAGTGTAATTATTTCATTATCTATGTATCAGAGACTATTAGTCAGTAATAAAGTGAGCAGTTAAAGGGTCATGTATTATATTTTTCATATTTTAAAGTTTTCTTAGCACAGTGACACCTTTTTAATATAACTCCATGACTCGAGCATGACTTATATAATAAAGGGTGTTACACTACCCCACCTGAGCTCTTGATTTGGAGTCTTGGTTATGAGTGATATTATATCTATAGCTTGCTTCATATCCTTAATTTCCTAAGTTCATGCCTAAAATGTATTTTAGTGAGGTTTTATTAAAAGAATTGATTAATGCGTTTTACTCCATATTTATATAACTCTTGAAGTAGTCATGTTAGTTATGTGTGTGTGTGTGTGTATATATATATATATATATATGTTTGAGCATAGATGTGTGGGACAAGCTTTTATAGCAATTCATTTATGATATTTGAGTAATATGATAGAAAAATATGAACTTCTCAAGTTAGTAAAAATGTTGTTCTGTTCTTAAAGTCAATGATTTGAGTTAAAGCAAAGTTTTAATGACAAGGATTTAGTAAAGAGTAAGTTTACCTAAGGGGAGGAACTGTAATAGAACTATTTGCTAATGGCAGCAATATTAGCCTTGGTACACCTCGAGTAGCCCAGCTAGCAGGGTGATTGCTAGCCCAATATATTTGGCTGACATGTTCGGAAGATATAGAGATGTTGGGCAAGCCTTGACGTGAGATTTATCAGTTACTGCTGGGTAAGCCCAGTCAGGCAGTTATTTTCTGAAATAGGATCCTCCCTTAACTTTTATTATGATTTTGAAACAACTATTTACTCTTCATGTTATGAGAAAGTATTTCTATCTTTATGCCCATTTTTATAGGTAGGTGCGAGGTCGTGCTCAAGCTTTGTTTCGGCATTTAGGTTTATTTATTTAATCTTTAGAAGTGCTCCAATAACCCACAGGCAGGGTCCTTCTTGTGTCAATTTATAGTTTTGTAGTAAAAGGATGTTGTTTTTCATTATGTTATGTTTGAATTTTAATGATGATTGATTAGTGTTCTGGATTGGTATATAACACCTATGATGTGGGCTGTGGGCTGTGGGGTGCATTTGTATGTTTTATGTAGGGCAAGGATCCTTATTTGGAAGTAGTCCTAAGAACAAAGGAGACTCTGCCCGATTTGTTTTTAGAAAAAGATCTTGTGTAGGCTTGGTGGGGACATATCCCTGTGTGCTAGTCACGTGCTGGGTTTGGGTCGTGACACATAATCACACTTAATAGTTATCACATATGTAAGTGGTCAAATTAAGCAGTAAGACTTCCTACATGTTCTTAATTACATATAAATTGCCCAACTAGGGCTCTTGAGAAAATGAAAATACTATACTACTATCTCAATCCTCCTTAGCTAGGTGAAGTAACATGATAGCTCCTTGCCTCATCCAGTCAGGTACCACCAAAATTGTTGCCATGGATGCCATCAATTTCATCTTAAGACGACATGGAAACATAGGAGTAAGAAATAAATGGTGGGCATGCATAGATTCCATTTTTAAAGTGTTTGAAAACATAGGTTCCCGAAGCAGCTTTCTTTTAATCTTCATCATGTAAACATAATATAAAAGGACACAAAGCCATAAGATAGGAACATATACATATATATATATATAGATATATATATGTATATATATATATATATATATAAAATGTATGAAAACATAGTATAAACGTTCATAACCATGTGTATGAGATAATGAAGGTGCATGCACTTTCATGTAACTTCATGGACTTGACTGGAGTCTTTCTTTAACTTTACCTCTATACTTAGCACATGCTTAACATTCCTTACTTTCCCTTGGAATACACTGCTATTGGACATAAGCTCATTCTATAACACCTTACCAATTTAATGTTATGCTTAAGTCATAGCATGAAATTGAGTAGATTGCGTTACCGTGTTAGTATTCCGTTTATAGCTGTATTCGTCATATTATAGTCTCTTTTTCTATGATATTTATATTTATATATTTGATGGAATATACCTCATGGCGCAGAGGTCACATAGATGTATGTAAACAAAAGAAACGGTGTACTGTATATGATAAACATGATCCGCATCGTAGAACGTAACAAGATTTGATAAAAAGCACAATAGAAAAGATAAAGACAAGTAATATATCATTAGTTGTATACTACATGTATACGTTGGAAGCCAACACTTCAATTTATATATAGGTTCAAAAGCAGGTGAAATAAAGGAACAACAAAATTCCTATTGCTAAAAAGGTAGAGATGGAAATGGCAGGAGCCGGCTATGTACAACAAGTCCACCATGGGGTCATGGATTCGAGTACGGTATTAGACTGACGTCACATCCATCCTTAGTTGCCTCGATTTTTATTCAATTGTAAAAACATGGCATCAAGTCGTACTATCCACATTTTACAAGTTTAAGAAAATGTCTGGTCCGAGGCAAGGTTCAATTTTACTTAAGACAGCATAAGAAATAGAATAACTACTAAATAGTGACACACAGAATAATGAGCAGAATAAATGAACATACAGCCGTAAGTAAACATAACAGTCAAACTGTAAACAACATAAAATAACTATTCAATGCGACCATGCAAGAACTTATTCTTAAACTTATCTTCATAAACTTTTTCATTACTTGGTCCCCTGGAAGTTCTCGGCGATTCAGACTCCTGGGTAATAGTCTGCTTTTCAGGATTGAGCTCACTCATATATAGGAATGCCAGGTTTACTTTCCTCGACCTTCCCATCGATTTATTCCCCTTAACTTAAATCCGGGGCTGGCCCAAGTGTCATGGAACTTTTATCATAACATAGCCTTTATGACTTTCTTGAAAATGCACATGTATCTGAATGTATATTATAACTCATACATAAGCTTTATCGAATTTTCGGCAGCATAATGGAATGTGTCCGCTTCCCCATGAATAGTGCCAATACCCAGAAAACCAATTTTTCAAAGAAACCATAACATTTCATTAATAATTCAAACATCAAATTCATAGGAGCATTAGTTGCATTTAAGACAGGGTTGCTGTCTCAGCACATTCATTCAACCCGGGTTTTGTAAATCAAGCCAAAATTTCTATTTAACTCATCTGGACCTGAATTTTGGATATATTAGAGTGTTATGTGATAAAAACCAAATAACTAGGCGAAAAATGATAAAAAAAAATCCGGTGGATGTTACACATTCTGTGACGGTCATCACACAGTACTAATCTAATTTAGACTTAGCTAACAAGGGGATTTACATGCCTCTAAGTTGGAAAGTCCTCCTTTTCACCCTTGCGTCCCCAATAAAGGGTCTTTAAGTCTTAGTGGATTACCTTCCCTTACTTCCCTTACCGAAGTGACCGAAGGATCATATCCAATTATTTCTTTACTTTTGTTATAATCACATCTTTCATGTGTTGAAATTACTAGCAAGACACATGTGGACATGTAATGATATGACTAAATCCATAATTTTGACAGAAATCCAGTAGCATAGCAGCTAGACCGGAGCTTCTCCAAAATTTACCAAATATGGAAATTTCAACCAACAACCAATAAAATCCATCTCGTACCATCATAGAATATTTCATCAAGCATCAATGATCTATCATATCTATGAATACATATTTGAATCAATCATGCCAATCAACAATCATATATAAGAGTGATATACACTCATACCTTATTTGATATATAGGATTTCCTTGCACTTTGAGTAACATCTTATGAATCATGGTAAGACTACTTATGTTTCTTATGAGGGAATCATATCACTTAAAGTGAATTATGTGTTATAAACTTTTAATGTATAACTCCCCAAATAAGACCTTACTTTGCATTAGGAATTTATTTTTACCATATAGCTTAATACATTCTCTATGGTCACATATTAAATAACTCATTCTTCGAGTTAAAAGTTTTAATACATATTTGTCTCTTGACTTGGTTCATCATGGCTGAAGTCTATTATAGAAGTTTTAGCCAATTCTTCTCATTTAAGATTTTTAGTTTCCCTTGAGATATGCACAAGTGATTCCTCGGATCATGGTATGCTCAGAGGTCTTAATCATACTTCTGTTCGCAAAGGTTTTCGAGATCCCTCTAGTCCCATGGGTCATGACAATGCATAACCACATTCATGAACCCAACAACACATGTGCTCATCATTATCAAGAGGTGATTTTTATTACACCTAAGTTACAAGATTCAATCTTTATTAAATCAAACAACAAGATTCCACCTTTATGATTATAAAGTTTCATTCTTTAAGAAAGCATGAACCTTTACATTATATTCATGTCTTCAAGATTCAACATTTATGAAATAATAATACAAAATGCTAACTTTATAGCTAAAAAGTCTTATTCTTTATGAAAGTTGAAACTTTTAATCATGATTGTGCTTTCAAGATTCCAACTTTATGACTTAAAGTTACTTTAAGATTTAAAAGATTCATTCTTGAAGAAAGTTAAACACTTGAGTCAATATTTTTAACTCCAGATTCAATCTTTATAAGATAAAGTTGCAAGTTTACATTTTTATGATAAAAAACTTACATTCTTGGGGAAAGTTTGAAACTTTATAAAATGTCTTGCCTTCAAGGTTCAATCTTTGTGACACAGTGACAAGTCCTTACTGTTATTGTTGAAAAGTTTCATATCATAAGAAAGATTGAACCTTTACACATTCTTCTCTTCAAGAAAAACAAAATGAAACTTTGTGAAACATATGGGATATAGCACTACTTTTAGTGCATCAAGAAGCAAACATTTTAAAGTTTTATGCCTAAGAATATTCTTGGCCACATCAAGAATCATAGAGAAGATGAAAAAGAGCATATTTCAATCATAAACTCCTCAACAAGAAAGAAGCCAACTTTAAGCACAAACACCACCAAGAAAGCATATTTCCTTTTAAACAACTCACAAAAATATCAAAACACATGCACCATATGAGAAAATAAAAACTTTTGAAGCATTCAAGAATAGAAAAACACTAGATCTTAAACAACTCCAAGTATCAAACTTTACTAAAAATTGAAACTTTGCTCATGAAGAGCATAGAGTTTTTCTCAAGTTGTCACTTGAAGTTCTTGGCCATGGCGAGAGCCAAGCTTCAAGCTTTCTTGAGTAACAAAAAGAAGAAATGAAAGATCACTACCTAAGGTGAAAGTAGCATCCTTTGAAGGAAAGGAAGAAGATGAAGAATACTCCTCCTTTGGTGATGGTGGTGGCAGTTTGGACCTCAAGAAGGTGAGAGCTCTTGAGCTCTTGTGAGAATGAAGGTTGTAGTGTTTAGATCTTGTCTTCAAAGACCAAAAGATGTGATCTTTGAAGGGCTTAGTAAAGAAGGTTCAATTATGGTGGTGGTGGAGAAAGGAGGAAGAAGAAGAAGAAGATGATGATGATGATGAGAGCTTCTTGGAAGAGAGAAGGTTAAAGATATTGTGAGTTTGAAAAAATTGAAGTGAGTATGTATATTCTTGTGTGCATAGCCATAGGCTTCTTTCTCGTAGGGGGAGGGAGATATTTTTCTTTTGCTGCAATTAAGGGGACAAAATGGTTAATTAAGGGATTTACTTTAGACAAACCCTATTACTTGTCTTACATAAAGCAATGTTGTCTTTTACTTTTCTACTTTAGTGATGTCATCAATACTTTATTGTCTAGTTGATTAAATTTGAATTTTAATGATGTGATTAAGTGCTCTTGCAACTGAATTATCTTGATTAAGCGAGGATTAGTGATTAACTCATATTATCAAAATTAGTGAAATTAAATTTTTTAATTAAGCTTAATTACCCTTAATTAAACTCAATTAAGCTAATTATTAGTGATTAGTCCTTAATTAAGCCATTAGGAGTCTGACTTGCTTAATTAGAGATTCTCTAATCTTAATTAAGCATTCTCACAAATGTTCCCTGCATAATTACCACATTAATCACTTGATTAAGCCGTAATCCTTTAGTTTCTCATTAAGACCTAATTACTTAAGGTTACTGAGGTAATTTAGCATGAAGGAAAATTGAGGATGTTACACAAGATGCAAGACTTTGAGGAGAGTGAAGATTAATATGGAAATGCTGGGGATGGATATGCTGGCCAAAAATGTTAGAGTGGGAGAGAAACAAAAAGTGATGAACTCTTATGCTTATCTTTACTACTCTTTGATATTTTATAAAGTGTGGATTTGAAAGGAAAATTAAATTTTCTTAACTTCATCTTGTACAGTTATCCTTTTTCCACAAAGAAGACCAGTGTGGCAAATTTTTAGCCACATATTCTAGTGTTTTAAGAAGATTTTTTTTTAAATAATAGATCCCTTAATAGATAAGTTTCTTGTGTTATAAGATACTGCTAGCAAGAGAATTTCTCCAGCCGGTAAAATATTCATTATTTTACTATAAAGAAACTTTATAATCATATCACCCTGTGGTTAACATTTCCTTATTACCCTCTCACATATCTAGAATGTATCTAATAATTAATTATTTAACAACGTTGATTATGCATACTGTTACTTGGGATGTTACATTACTACCTATCTTAAAAAGAATTTTGTCCACAAAATTCATTACCTGAGAATAACTCTGGTTAGTCCTTCCTCATATCTGACTCTAGTTCCTAGGTATAATCTTCCTCTCCTTCCTTTCCCCAAGCCATCTTCACTAGTTGCACAAACTTGTTTCTAAGTTGCTTCACACCTTTGTGTACAATTTGAGTTGGGGCTATGTGGAAGGTCAAGTCATCTCTTAACTATATTGATTCGGGCTCGAGAAGATGACTAGGATTAGGATGATATCTCTTAGTTGCGACACATGGAAGACATCATGAAGGTTGGATAGGTTTGGGAGTAAGGCTATTTGATATGTGACTGGCCCGAATCATTTCAAAATTTGGAAGGGACCTATGAATCAGGGACTTAACTTCTTAACCTTGATAACTCTACCTATTCCTATTATGGGAGTGATATTCAGGAATATGTGGTTCCCTTCTTGAAATTCCAATGGTTTGCTCCTTGTATCAGCATAACTTTTTCTATCGACTCTGGACGGTGAGAATCTTGCACAAAATCTTCTTTACCTATTTGGTAGTCTGTCTAACCAGTTCAGGCTCTAAAAGACTTACTTCCCTTAGTTCATACCAACACAAAAAGAGATTGGCATTTCCTCCTATACAAAGCTTCATACAGAGTCATACCAATGCTAGTGTGATAACTGTTGTTGTAGGAAAATTCAACCAATGGCAGATACCTATCCCAGCTTCCTCATTGTTCCATTATACATACCCTCAGCATATCTTCCAAGGTTTGGATAGTTCTCTTCGTTTGTCTGTCAGTTTGGGGATGATTGGTTGTACTCAAGCAAAGCTTGGTACCAAATGCTTTGTAAACCGCCCCCCAAAACTGTGAAGTGAACCCTGGATCTCGATCTGAAACTATAATGGAAGGGACTCAATGCAATGTTACTATTTCTTGAATATATAGATAGGCTAACGTCTCTAAAGGACAATTTCCCCTTATGGGTAAAAAAGTGAGCAGATTTGATTAATCTATCCACTATAACCCATATGGCATCATATCCTGCTGGTGTCCTTGGTTGCCCCATCACAAAATCCATCGAAATGCTTTCCTATTTCCACTTAGGGATTTCCAAGGTGTGTAGTGCTCCTGATGGCTTCTAGTGCTCTATCTTCACTTTTTGGTTGACTAAGCATCTGTTTACAAACTTTGCTATATTTGACTTCATTCTTGGCCACCAGAACATTCTCTTAAGATCTTGATACATTTTACTTATTCCAAGTTGCATCGTTAAGTTACTCTTGTGATCTTCCTCCAAATTCTTCCCCTGAGGCTTCTCCTGCGGGTACACATAATCTCCGTTGATGTTTCAACAACCTCCATTATCCTGAGTAAACCCCATCAACCTCCCTGATTGTACCAAAGCTATGGTCCTTTGGAACTCTAGCTCATGCGTTGAATTTACACAATCTGCCCTTTGAAGTCTTTCGTTACCTTTGATCTGTCTCAGCTAAATGCTTCGAGGGGTTATAGAAATCCTTAGTTGAGGTTTCGAATACTTTCTATGAGCTTAATCTCCTTAATCATCATCCGTGATATGCTCAGAGATTTCCTACTTAGAGCTTTAGCCACCACATTGGCCTTATCAGGATGGTACTTGATAACTCTCCAATGAGAGTTATATTTGTTAGTGTTTTTCTTTTAGTTTTTAGGACTCATGCATAATAGATAGCAGTTTTGCATCATTTTAGCATCATATTAGTAGTTTAGTTGTGTAGATACTTGGTATTAAATCATTTATGTTTTCTAAGCTTTTTCACTCATTATTGGTCCTTTTCATTGAAGGTTTGAAGACCTAGGTGAAGAAAGGAAGAAATTCAAGGCTTTAGAAGCATGCCCATGTGCGTGACCCCAAGCTCGAGCATGGGTCAAACATAGAAGTCCCAATTTCATCAAAAGGACTACACTCGAGTGTTCAACTCCGTGCTGAGCGCAGACTGAAATAGAAAGCACAAGATGTTGCTTCAGTAGAGCACACTCGAGCGCAGCATAGCATGCTTGAGCATGGTTGCAATAAATTTGGAAAGTTTGTTTTTCGAAACAATCTTGTGGGAGAAGATATTGGGTCATATTTAAAGGATTTTTTTACGTCATTTTAAGGATTGCTTCAGCCACTTACACAACCCTAATCCTGGTGAAGAACCTCGGAAACTTTGGAGGTGAAGATTGAAGGTTCCAAGAGCGTAACGGAAGCAGGAGAGATCCGTGTTCATCCTATTTCTGCACTTCCCCAATCTCAATGGATTTCTTCTTCTTTACTCCATTTTCTTCTTCTGTTTTTGTTGCTTTCTTTATTATGAACTAAGTCCTTTTTTGTTAGGACACTAATGTAGCGACTCTTGATAATGTGACTCTTGTTTTGATGTTATCCAATTTTCTATTTCTTTATGATTTAGTGTTATGACTGTCCCTAATGCCTTTAGTGCTTGGTCAATGTAACACCCTCCCAAGCATGACAAGTGAGTGGTGATTGGTGGAGGCTTGGATGGTGTGCATTGAGCCAAGTTTCTCCACCCTTTGGGCAGCTACTTGGTGCCACTTAGGTGGGGGATGGTGACTGAATTTCAGCCACTCTTTCAAGGGTTTCTAGTGTAGAATTCTATTGGTCCGGTTCTGGTGGTTTAAAATACCGAATTTCTATCAATTTCCTTCAAACTGACAAATCGTTATTGAATAGTTTTGTAAGAATTCTTATATATCTATCTTAATCTTCTCTAAACTTAATCCTTATAATTGACACTTAATTAAATCCTAATTAATCTCTAATTAATTTCTAATTAACTTTACTTATCCACTAAAATTGAATTAATCGATTAAAGGTGTAAATTAAACATTTTACAAATTGAGGGCCTTTCTGTTTTCTATTTTTCAGGGCTAATGGTATTTTCGTAATTTTGAGCAAGTCTAGGGGCATCCCATGTCATTTTACATATGGATACCTCCGTGGTTCAATCAGCCGAGGTTTAGGTTTCTACATTTTCGCTATGTGATTCTGCTTCGTTTAAAACCTTATTCTGCTGATTCTATTGATATAGGGACCTAAATATCATTTTCTAAAAAGTTCAGGAGTAATTATGGAAAAGATCTTTAGGGTAAATATGTAATTACCAAAAGTTTTGGGCAAAGTCACAAATAATCGAAATTTGCCCACGGACGTATTCATTATTTCTTATTCCGTTATATGGGGATATTACAGTCAACACTTGCTTGTTTTGATGCTTTGCAATCACTTGAGAAAGGAGTTATGAAGGAAACTTTGTGTCACAATCACCATAGGTTTAGCAAAAATTAGAGATAGATAAACATGACCTATGTGACCATAGAGTGAATTACATAATTTTAAGAGAGAGTTGTAGTTAATTTAGGGAATCCGATCATAAATCTAGAGAAATAGAGATTGGATAATTGATTTTCAAGATAACAAGGTTATTAACAAGGTTATTGAGTAAGTGAAGTTAGTAGCCTTAGCATCCTTGTCATTGAAGTTTAATCCGTATTTGTCCACTTTCTTTACTTCCTCTAATTTGTTCTTTTAGTGTGTTTGATTGTTAAATTTCATATATTTTCACTGCTCAACTTGACACTTGATTTAGTTAACCTCAGTGCTTGAACTATCCTCATGGGAACGATACTTCTCTTATCACTTTATAACTTGTACGACCCGATATACTTGCCGAAGCCGCATCAGTAATTCAACTCAAACTTGTAGTCCTTGAAGAATTTCGTTTACCTATTCTGCCTTATATTCAATTCTTTCTGATAAAAGAGATATTTTAAACTATTGTGATAAAAAAACACTTAAAACTTAATCCCACATAGATGGTGTCTTCAAATCCTTAAGGCAAACACCACTACCGCCAATACGAGATCATGGGTTGGATAATTCATCTCGTAAGGTTTCAACTACTTGGAAGTATATGCTACTACATTACGGCTCTACATTAGCACACACCTTAATCCCTTCCTTGAAGTATCACAATAAACTTCAAATGGTCCATGGGGATCCAGTGGCACCAGCACTAGTGCTGTGGTTAGCTTCTCCTACAATTCTTGGAAACTCCTTTTACACTTTGGTGTCCACTCAATTGAGGCATTTTTCCTTGTTAATTTAGTCAAGGGTAGGGCTATCTGGGAAAAACCTTAATAAATTGTTTATAATATTCTCCTGACTTTAGTAACCGTGGTTGGCCATTCCCAACTTACTACTGTTTCAACCTTACAAAGGTCGATAGAAACTCCTCCTTTTGACACTATGTGCCATAAAAACTGCACCTCCTTCATCCAAAATTTATACTTGGATAACTTGGCATAGAGTTTCTGCTCACTAAGAATTTGCTGTGCTAGCCTCAAGTGTTCTGCATGTTCTTCCTCAATACTTGAATAGACAAGTATATCATCTACGAAAACAACCACAAACTTGTCGAGGTAAGGTCAGAAAATTCAATTCATATAATCCATGAATATTGCTAGAGAATTTGTCAATCCAAATGACATCACAGTGTACTCATAGTGACCATAGTGAGTCGGAAAAGCCGTCTTAGTGATATCTTCATTTTGAACTTGAATATGATGATATCCTGATCATAGATTAATCTTGTAGAACACCGTTGCCCTTTCAAGCTGATCCATGAGGTCATCTATCCTTGGTAAAGAATACTTGTTCATGATCGTTACCATATTCAGTTGTTGGTATTCGACACACAACCTTATACCTCCATCTTTCTTCTTTACCAAGAGAACATAGGCTCCTCATGGTGAAGCACTTGGTCTAATGAATTGCTTTTCCAAAAGTTCTTCAATATGCTTCTGGAGCTTCGCTACCTCCAAAGGCAACATCCTATATGGAGCTATGGATATTGGTCCCATTCGCAGTACCAAATCGATAGAAAACTCAATTTCCTTTCTGGGGGAATTTTTGGAATGTCCTTCAAAAACACATCCAAGTACTCCCTAACCATCGGGATATCACTCAACTTCTATAAAATTCAGTCACATTTGTTAATAGGAGAACGTATCTATGACTTTCAGTCCCATAACAGTCTATAGATAAGGAGTTTATGTAGAGATTTATGGGAATTACAAATTCAGAGGATGGGGTGGAGAAAATACAACGATTTTATTAGAACAATTTAACATGACACGGTTGGCTAGAAACCAGTCCATGCCGAAGATTATATCAAGATCAGATAGTCAAAGACAAATCAAATTAGCCACAAAAGTTCTATCCTCAATCTGAGAAAGAAGGTTCAAACAAGCTTGACTAGCTCTAACAGGCTTATTTGTAGGAGTAGAAACTAACAAATCATAAGGCAACTCAAAGAAAGATAATTGTAGCTAAGTCACACAATCATGAGAAATAAAAGAATGGGTGGTATCGGAATCATACAACACAATTATAGTTCTACCGTTCACTTCACACTTACCTCATATTTGATCTTCGGATTAGGCAGCTTCCTCTGTGTCTAGGGTGAAAACCCTTCCTTGGCATTATAACTTAGGAGCTGGTTGTAGATTCCCAGTTAGGCACTCATAAAGCTTGTGCCCTAGCTTGCTGTAGCCAAAACATGTGTCTTGTCTAGCTAGACACTGTTGATCACCGTGGCTCTTCCCACATTGTGGACAAGTCTACCTCATGAAGAGTTTCAAAGGCCGTTTCCCTCTATTGCTAGTTGGTTGGAACTTCTTCTTCTGTTGGTAATAGCATTTGAACTTCGGGCCTTGAGGTGCTAGTCCCTTCTTAAAACCATCGCTGG
The DNA here is from genome assembly GCA_031439585.1 of Pterocarpus macrocarpus. Lineage (NCBI taxonomy): Eukaryota > Viridiplantae > Streptophyta > Magnoliopsida > Fabales > Fabaceae > Pterocarpus > Pterocarpus macrocarpus. The sequence goes on along the minus strand of CM062521.1, from coordinate 24,326,814 downwards.
CAGACTTGGCAAGTACTAACTTCTGATTACACTTTTCCATGAGCCAATATTTGTTCACAAGTGTAACCAAATCTTTGATCTCCATGGGTTCTACTACTACCAAGATGTCCTCTCTCAAACCACTTTCAAACTTAACACATCTAGGCTTTGTCTAGATTCCACTAGTAAATAGTGAAGAACTTGCAAAGCTTTTCAAATTTGGCAATGTGCTTCGATATGCTCCTATCTCCCTACTGAAGTTGCATAAACTTCAACTCTTTAGCATTTTGAACAGAAGCAGGGAAGTACTTCTGATAAAATGCCTCTTTAAACACTTCCCTGGTGATATCAGTCTAGGAACCTTCAAGTAGTCTCCTTGCACCAGTCTACCAAAACTCTATGTTAGCCTTTAGCATATAAGTAGCAAATGCTACCTTCTAGTACTCAGTACATGCTAACACTGAGAAAATTTCTTCCATCGTCTTTATCCATTCTTCAGCCTTATTCGGGTTGAAAGCTCCCCAAAAACTAGGTGGGTCTGCTTTCCTGAATTCTGCAAATTTTAGATACTCCAAATCGACCTTCACTCCAATAGGATTTCCTACATGTCTTTCTTCAGGCTGCCTTCCTATCTACTCCATCATCTGATGTGTTACTACAACCTATTTTCTCATAGCATAAGCCATTTCCTACAGAGTGCCCATAAATTCAGCATGATCTTTGGGGGTATGCTCTGCTCATGACCTACCATGTAACATCCCGAAGAAATGGTACTTCTAATTAGCACTGTTGATTGAATTATTTTGTTTCACTAAAGAGACACATCTAATTAAGAAATGAGAAAAAAAACACCCCTGTGTAAACTTTTGGTAATTGCAGCCTTACCCAGAACTTTTAGTAATTACATGTTGACCCCTAAGGTCTTTTTCCATAATTACCCCTAACATTTTAGAAAATAATATTTAGGTCCCTAAATAAATAGAATCAGCAAAATAAAGTTTTAAACAAAGTAGAATCACATAGCGGAAACGTAGAAACTAAATTCTTAGCCAATTGGGCCGCGAAAGTTTCCACAGGTGAAATGACGTGGGATGCCCCTAAACTTGCCCAAAATTACGAAAATATCATTAGCCACGAGAAACAGAAAATAGAAAGGGCTTGAAACGCAAAATGTTTAATTTATGCCGTTAGTCGATTTATTCAATTTTATTAAATATGTAAAGGTAATTAGAAATTAACTAAATGTTAATTAGAAATTAATTAGATGTTACTTAGAGGGATTAGGATTGAGAAGTATTAGAGTAGACAATTAGGAAACCTTAGCAAAAATAGATAGAAAATGATTTTGCCGATTTGATAGAAATCGGTAAAGATTCGGTATTTTAAACTGCCGGAACCAAATCAATAGAATTACACATTGAAAACCCTAAATCCAAGGGCTCACAACCCATCCATCCACACCTCCTAAGCGGCGCCACCCAAGGGCCAAGATTGATCCTCTTGTGAGCCACAAAAGTAACAATCAATGAGAGTTAAAAGAATTCAACCACCATTAATTACCCAAGTTTTTTTTTCTCTCTTCCTTTCTCCTGAAGTTACTACGGCTCTCTCTTTCTCTTGCATCCCCTCCTTCATTTCTTCTTCTTCTCTTGCTTCATTTCACTTCCTCTCAAACTCTCATCCACTTCCTTACCCACAAACACCAATCTTGATCAAGAATCTCACTTGCTAGAGGTAGGAATTCAATCTAGCTTCTTGTTTTCTTTGAATTGGATTGATTGGGACTCTACTTTCTTCCCACTTTATTGCATGATTCTGATGTTATCTTGAGTGATGATGATGAGTTAAAGTTGATTTTGCATGTATGTTATGATTAGAATAGCAATTGGAATGAAAGAACTTGAAATTTGAAAAAAGCTAGATACTGTAGGGTGAAAACCTTATGGCGTCCGTACGTTCATCTTATACGGACGAGAATCTGGCCATCAGACCTTGATGAATCTATTTTTACATGGCTAGACATTTAGGGCTTTCCAACCATATAAAATATGAGTCCATTGGATTAGTATAGAATTAGTTATGAATTTTTGAAGTTTGACCTAGAAATCTGGATTCTCATCTGAGCAGTATGAGTTGAGAAGGGCATAACTCACCCTACACAACTCTAAATTGAGTGAAACTAATGCTGTTTGAAAGCTAACGTGTAAGGAAACATCTCATGAAAATTTCAGAGTTAGATTTGTTGCCATTTGTTCCCAAAACATCAATGAAGTTGACTTAAGTTCAAACCAGGCTAGAACAGGGTAGTCCAGTAGGGTCAAATTACGGGGCTTATATCTCAAGATATACTTATGCAAATGATATACAACTTACTTCATTTGAAATCTTGTTCTGTTAGCTTTAATTAGATATAAATTTTGTATGATTTCACCTAGATTTCTATTTTTAGTGAATTTTAACTTATAAGAGTGCACTTATGGCTAAGTACAGGGCAGTCTGAGGTAACATACTAATAACTTGAGCTATACAAATCAAAATGAGATGAGACTAAAAGGGTTGGAAATTAGACATAGAGAGTTATGACATATCAAAATTTAGGTTTAAATAAGTTGAATAAAAGTAAAGGTGGATTTCACAAAATTCAGGCAGAAGAGGGTAGAGTGAGCAGAAACCTCTATTGATATTTCTATTGATTTTGACATACCATATGATTAATATTGTTGTGTAACTTGTTATTTTACATTGAATTGCATACTTAATTGATTGTATTGGTAGCCTGGCACTATTCATGGGGAAGTGAACTTGATCCGTTATGTTGCTGAATTTTCGACATAAATTAGTGATAGTTCTAAATGTTTGTGTGTTAATGTTATGTGACGTGTATGAATACCATGCAAGTATGATCATTTGAGAATAAGGTATGAAGCTTGTGTATTTATGATTCTATGATGAAAGATATGATGATGAGTCCATATTCCTAAGGAACGTGACATGGCGATCACGGTCTGATGGGGTATGACATAGTGATCATACTCTAGAATGTGGCATAATGATCCCACACCCTAAGGAATGTGACATGGAGATCACACCCCGAGGGAGTATGACATGGCGATCAGACTCTGCGATGTAGCAAGATGAACATATTTCTAAGGAGTGTGACATGGTAATCGTACTCTGGAATATATATGACAAGTAAAGGAAGACATAGAAAGAAAAGAAAATTATGTGTTTCTGCGTATTATTCAATTGTGCCGTATCTTATTATGAATCATTACATTATGATTACTTGTCCTTCATGTTGATAAGTTAATTGTTTGAAGTTCATCTCTATTTATCAAATGGACGACTAAAGTGAACTCTGCTTCTGATAATACATTTTCAAACTATAAAATTGAAAAGTCTATTAACATGTTCACCTTTTTCATAATAAACCGAAACAGCTGGAGATAATAATGATGACACAGTATGTGATAGTTAATTGAATCCTATTGAGAATTTATAATTCTCACTATATTTCCGTATTATCCCCAGATAGTTCAAGGAATATTGGGGATGACCAGAGGTTGCTATCAGACAAGTTCCATTCAGGTAATAGTAACAAATCTTGAGTTTGGTGCTATGACTTAAGCATAGTATTGTACTTGGGAGAGTGTTACATACCATGCCTACCAAAGGCCATTAATCTCTGAACACACAAAAAAGTCATTAAGTTGATCAGGCACAATACTAAGCTTAGTGTGTAAGTAACCAACAACTCACACGGCCAGGCAATCATACACACATATTCCTACATCTTATCTAATCAGACAAGATTCAATGTGTGATAATAGCTAAGAGATTCAAAGTATGCATGAAGCATAATCAGTCTAATCCTCGGCCCTTTGCTAGGATAAACTGCTCTTATACTAAAATGTAACACCCTCCCAAATATAGTACTATGCTTAAGTCATAATGCTATATCCGGGAGTTTGCTAAGTGTGGAATGTTTACCTTCTATTTAACTATAAACAGTTCTTGCAAAATTAGATTCTATAGAAAATTTGAGTCATAATTTTTTGTTGTTTATGTGACATACACATTTCATGAATCCATAAAATGGAGCGTAGTAATCTATAATTCTGAGAAAAACTAAAAGACGTGGAAAGTAGTCCAAAGCAGATATTTATAGTTCCTCCATAAAACTATACATAATCTCATGTATTTGGATACAAGTTTTTGAGTATGAAAAGGGGACTGCCAAAAACCATATATCCGGTCTACATGCTTTCATTCCAAATCTTAAAATATGCTCATGCAAGGACGACTACTAAAAAAAAGTAAGAATACATGAGGACAAAAGAAAAACTATAGCTAAGTCTATGGCCCAAGGTTGCATGACAGCCAAAAGAGGGCCACCCTGTACATGAAGCACTAGCCAAACCTATACTGATTAACAGATCCAACATAATTCCCTAGTGAAACATGAGGATACGGAGACCGTTTGCTAGGACACTTGAAACTCTAGGGTCACCAAGTGGGTGCCCACTACTTCCAGAAGTAGAAGAGAAGGAGGAAGAGGTGCTCGCCTCTGAAAGGTATATCTCCATAGATGCTTGGGTGAAGGCTGAGGTAAGGCAGCTGTTGGGTGTGCCATATGCAGGGAGATCCCATCAAAAAGAGCCCTGGGATCAAAAAAACAAGCTCAAGGCTGAAATTGCAAAGGGACGCTGAAAGAATATGTGTAGACGTACACGAGAAGTAACTATCAGATACAAGGAGTCCAAGGCAACATTATAATGCCACTGCCATTTAGGAATATCGGTGAAAAATGCCATTGCCACCATTGTCGTCGTCTAAGAAGATACGAATACATACAATAGGCATGCGAATTTAAAATTCATAGTAGGGTCTCCTAGACTACCACATACACTGATATCGTTATCATTCTTAGCTGCTCTGATTTATTTCAAAAGAATGTAGGAAATATAAATAATCGTATATAAATTTCAATTAATAAGTTCTAAAACCATATTAACCGAAGTGGGTTCATTTTTATTCATACACTTGTAAATAGAAAGGAAATTCCATAATAAGGATAATGAATCAATAAAAGAATAGACATTATGCATAAGTAGATACAACTAACTAATGATGTAAGTGCACTTGACTTTCTTTAGCTTGTATCCTAAACATCCATACTTGGTCCCCTGGGAGTAATTGGCCATTTCAACTCCTAAGTAATAGACTACTTTTTAAGACCAAGCTTGTTCCTATACATGATCGTTGGGTTTACTTTTCCTGACTCTCACATCGACTCATTCCCCTTAATTCATTCCAATGCTGGCCCAAGAAATATTGAATCATAATCATCTTAAAAATTCATATATTTATGTATAAATATGCTTGATATGCAAATGATTATACTACATAATTCATGCTCAGTATACTTGTGCTGACAATCCGACAGCATGACAGCTGGAATATAAAGGCTTCCAAAATAGACAACAAAATAATGGCCAACTAGTCATAGAAGTAACAGTTCCACATAACATTAATATAATATCCATCCATCACATACTTATCTAGTTCCTCATACTCATGATACACTTTAAAACTCAACCTTGCCCTCTCATAAACTTGAAATTTGAAACACCGGTCGTCACCTCATATGACCGGAACCCAAAACACCGATCCTACTTTGGCTACTAAGATGATGACAGTTACTCCATGAATTCAGAACCTGGGGAACCTATCCTATTTTGGGGTAAATTCAGACACTAGAAATAGGAAAAATCACTCAAAATCCAACACTTATCATCTTGATCTAAAATTTTTTAGGATCATTCTCAACTAAACCCCTTTTCAAACAAATGAAGTTCCAGTCAGTTTAGTTAAGTAGAGATAAGCTCTATATTGGGGCTATCCTATTTCAGTACTTATAGAACATAGGGTAATTTCATGGAAGTACTAGAATCAATCCACTGAGGATCAAATTCTAAAATTGTAAAGCATGATCCTCTATGTGTTAGCTTTCTAACAAAGGTAGTTTCACTTAAATTAATGTTGTATAAGGCAATATATGCCCTTTTATATCATGTGTTGGTCAAAATTGGGGGTACTAACCAACAACTTACTTTAGAAAATCATAACTCTCTTAGCCTAAGTCCAATGAACCTCAAATTTTGAGAGTATACTCTCCTATGAGCTTATTTTCATCCCAAATTGGTTACACTTTAATTAATGTTTCCTACCCTGAGTCATTGTCCATATATTGGGCACTATTCATGAAGCCCTTAATAGTAGATTTTCTATTTTTAGGTAATTGTGGTTCTTTTGTATATTTCTCAATGCTAATCAAGTTTTACCATTCTTAAATCATTAGAATAAGTTCTATCTTCATCATACCCATCTCCAGATGAGTAGAACAAAATGAATCAAGAAAACACTAACTTCATGAAATTCTAAAATAAACACAAGATCTAGAAGCCTACCTTGATCCAAAGCTTTAAACCTTTCTAGTTTTTGATCGTTTGATGCTTTGACTTCTCCCAAAACCCAAAATGATCACTAACCTTCTTCTTACTCTTCTTCAATTGAATTTATGTGGCTCAAGGAGGGAGTTTTTGGCAAATATAAGAGCTACTTAATAGTGGACTAGTAAAAAGGTTAGAAATTTTGGATGAAAAGATGCAAGATGCAGAAGTTTGAGTAGAGTGAAGATCAAAATGGAAATGGAGGGGAGGGAGATGCTGGCCAAAAATGTTAGAAGGAAAGAGAGAAAAAGTGATGAGCTCTTATGCTCATCCTTATTGCTCTTTGATATTTTATAAAGTGTGGATTTGAAAGGAAAATTAAATTTCCTTAACTTTATCTTGTGTAGTCATCCTTTTTCCACAAAGATGACCAGTGTGGCAAATTTCTAGCCATATTTCTGTGCTTTTAAGAAGATATTTATGTTTTCTTGTATTATAGATCCTTACTATATTAGTTTCTTGTGTTACAAGATACTGCTAGCAAGAGAATTTCTTTGGCTAGTAAAATATTCATTATTTTACTACAAAGAAAATTTATAATCATATCACCATATGGTTAACATTTCCTTATTACCTTCTCACATATCTAGAATGTACCTAATAATTAGTTATTTAACAGTGTTGATTATGGACACTGTTACTCGGGACGTTACAACATTCATTCATGTCACTTATCCATGCACTTACACTCTTCACACTTGGCCTCATGCTTTGGCTAAGAGTCAACATTTTGAACTTACATGAAAATCATAAGTAACTATACAAATCTTAGTCCTTTCTTATGGAATTTAGGGAGGTAATCCAACATGCCTACTTTCATTTGTAACTGGCCCCATGAGCATTGAGGCTTCCTAAATCACACTACTAGAAATTAGCTTATAATCGACAGATTTACCGTCAGTAAAATTCCCAAAAGAAATTGACGTTGAATTTTACTGATGTATATACAATTTGTCGGTAAAATCGTCAATAAATATTCGTGCCTAATGACACTAAATCATTACCAATGGATCTGCCATCAATAACATTTTTCATTTTAATTATTTTGAAATTTAATATTTTACAGTCAACAATTTTATCGGTAAATAAAGTAAATTACCAACAGAAAAAATTGTCAGCATGGAATTATATTTTCTTTTTTATTATCATTTAAAAATGGAAATTTTTACTAATAAAAAATCCATCAATAATTAAAATAATTAACTATTATTTACTTATTTTATTTTTTTTATTTTACTAATAGAAAATCCGCTAGTATTTGAAATTTTGGGGTTATCACTTGAGCCTGTTCAGTTTCTATATTTCTAACAAATTTTCCGTCAGTAATGGTTGATTAATGAAATGATTCGTTTCATTAAATCATCACCGATGGAAAATCTGTCGGTAATATTAAACCAAAATGTTAAAATGCGAGACACCCCCTTTTTCTTCCTCATTCGCAGTCCACTCTCTCTCCTTTTTTACTCCTTCTCTCTCACTCTCTCGTGCCCCATACGGTCATTGACCATTTGGCTACTACCTGTAATGTAACACCCTTTATTATATAAGCCATGCTCGAGTCATGGAGTTATATTAAAAGATTGTCACTGTGCTAGGAAAACTTTAAAATATGGGAAATATAATATATGGCCCTTTAACTGCACGCTTTATTGCTAACTAATAGTTCATAAACTTCGTTGTCTATGATACATAGAGGGTAAAATAATTACAATTTAAAAGTAACTGCGACTAACATAATGCACAGAACTTGCTTCCAACTGGTCACCATATAGCTTCAATAGTCTCTTGATCTGGTTTGTGTCTGAGTCCTGCTTAGAAAATGTCTCAGTACTCTGCCTCACACTTAATTTCCAACTTAGGTGCTGGAATGTTTACGAAAAAGAAAAACATACAAGCAGGCAGTGAGAACCTAAGATTCTCAGTAGTTAAACTCGAACTATTACTCATAGCTGCCATCATAAACATTCCAGCTGCTTCGGTTTCTTATGAAAATGTGAGCACATATACGCAAGCAGTGGTTAAATTTTAAGTTGAAAACATCTTTCTCGAAGTAGTTTATATTTTAACAACCACTTGGCATATTATATGATAGACATAGAAACACAAATAGTGTAATATACTTCAGTAAGAATCATAATAACATCATGACATAATGAGATAATTAGAAATGCACCTATAGATGCTTGTACTTGATTGTATGCAAGTGCACTTGACTTAATTCATCTCTTTCCTTAACTTGCAACTTAACCTTGCTTTTCTGTACTTGGTCTCCCGGAGGTGAATGGCCTCTCTCATCCCTGGGTAATAGCCTGCTTTTCAGGTCCGAGCTCATACCTATACATGAGTGACGGGTTTACTTTCCCTGACCCTCACACTAATCTATTCCCCTTAAATCTGGTCGAGAGCTGGCCCAAGTCTTAGACAGTACCGCTCTGGCCCACACTAGCTGGGTCTATGCCATGCCTCACGTGGTAGCTTGGTGTGTCCCTCTTTTATAAGTTCTTATTAACTTTTCTGTTCACCTTTGATCATGCATGTGAATGCTCTACATTCTTGTACATGACTCACATTATATTTTAATCATATTTGCATGCATGATTATCATAGTCACCACATATACTTACTCATAATTTCAAATTCATAAATAATCAACTTGATTGGTAAAAACTATCAATCCATTAATCTTGTACTTTCTGCCGGAAGTTTGGCAGCATAACATATCGTGTCCACTTTCCCATGAATAGTGCCAGGCTATTAGAAAGATTCAAACAAGCAACAATTCCAGTATGGGCATCACATTCCTAATAACAATGTAACAATATAACAAGTTAACATGAATGGGGTTTTCTGCCCCCTTTATTCAATTCTGCCTAAAATTTGTACATCCCACCAAAATTTCATGTTAATTCATTTAGGGCTACATTTTGGATATGTTACAATGTTGGTTGTCTAGTTTCCAACCCCTTTGATCCCATCTCATTTTGATATGCGTAGCTCAAGATATTTAACTTTTGCCTCAGCCTATTTAGTCACTAGCTAGAATTACACTCCTAGAAGTAAAAATTCACTAAAAATAGGAAACTAAGTGAAACTATGCCAACCTATACCAAATTAAAGATAACAGGACAAGATTTTATTTCCATTAAGTTGTACATCATTTTCATAAGCAGAACACAAGTTATAAGTCTCATAAATTGACCTTTTTGGACTGCCCTGTCTTAGCCCAGTTTAGACTTAAGGCAATTTCATTGAATTACTGAGAGTGATTGGGAATGAAATTAATTCTAAAATTTTTATAGGATGTTCCTCTACATGTTAGATTTCTAACAAGACTAGTTTCACTCGATTTGAAGGTATGTAGGGTGAGTTACATCCCTCCCAACACGTACTGCTCAGAAGGAAACCCAGATTTTTAGGTTGAAATTCAAAAATTCATAACTCACTCAATACTAGTCCAATGACCTTATAATTTATATGTATGGAAAGCCGTGAATGTCTAGTTTCACATAAAATTAGTTTCATTTTGTTTCAATGGCTGTATATGGAGTCGTACACTCCATTGTATGGACCGCCGCTGGTTCTCCTAGGTTTTTAGATTCTGGTTTGCTCTCTATCTTATGTTCCATGCAAGTTTCAATCTCAATCCCTCCAAATACTTAATAAACCAACCATAAAATCATCACACACATCAAGTATATCATCAAAGAAGTGAAGAGAGTTGAACTCTCATACAGCTTTAATCCATGAAAACAAGAAGCAGAAAATAGAAATCCTACCTCTAGATTGTTGTTGATGTTGACTAGGTTCAAGTTCTTGGTGTGGAAGAGGGATGGAGCTTGAAGGTAGAAGTAAGGTGAAGTGAGGAAGGAGAAAAATGAAGAAAGAATAGAGAAGAGCAGCTGCTGATAGGGTAAAAAATATCAAGGGAGGAAAGTGAAAGTTAGTTGAATTTTATGGTGTCTGAGTCATAGTGTGGTTAGTGGCTTAGGTGGTGGAGACTTGGCCACTCCTCCCCTATCTAATGGCTCAAAATGGCACCATCCTAAGGGGGTAAAGTGGGTGAGTTCTCAGCCATTGGATCTTCGGTTTGGAGTGTTGAATTTGGCTAGTTTAGTTTTGAGGCTTTTAGCTCCGAGTTCAAGCAGAACAAGCAATATCAGGTTCCGAGCTCTATGTTGAGCGTTGAGTTTAATCGGAATGGACATGAGTTCCGACCTTAAGCAGGAATTAGTGATAGTTCTAAGTGATGGTGCATTAATATTATCATGCAACATGTATGAATATTACATCAAGTTTAGTTCATATCGGAACTCGGAACTTAGCAAACAGAGAACTAGATCGGGTATACTTAACATTGAACTCAGAACTTAGTGAATAGAAAACTAGATTGGTAAAAGTAATGTCGGAACTTGGAACTTAAGAAACATGTTCATAAAAGTCTTGGAAGACCAATTGTGGATTAATGTCAGAGATCGGAATCACACAGCATATAAAACACTTTGAAGTCGACAGTCAAGGACAAGAATATAAAACCTAAAATACTTAAACCCGGAAGTTGAGGATCTTCAACATAAACTTGGAAGTTGGTACCAGAATACGAAACCTTATACCCGAATCTCGGAAGTCAACAGCAAGGACACTTTAAAACTCTTATACACGTAATTTCCAAAACTCGGTACCTCATTAAACATATAACCTCGATACTCGGCCTGGAATCAATCTCGGAGATCGAACATAACCTCGGAAGTCAGGAATCAAAACATTAACTCATAGACATAACCCCGAAAGTCGGGAATCAAACCATTAACTCATAGATATAACCCCGGAAGTTGGAACTTATTTAATCTCGGAACTCGGACAAATTCAATATCGGAAGTCGGCCCTAAGTTCAAACTCAGGAATATCAATAGAAGTTAAAAGCTTGAAAGATAGATGAAGACTTAAGATTTTAAACTTACAGACATAATGGAAACGAGTTCCAATTTTTTTGGTAAAATGGAAAATAATTTAGCACAAGAAAAATTGGGGATGTTACATGTAACACCCTAATAATACCATACTATCCTTAAGTCATTTTATGGCATTACTAGTTGTTACTTTTAACTAGTGAAAATTCTTTTTAAATGAAAATAGCTGAATAGATTTTTCATTTTCTTTTCATAAAATCTGAAAACAAAGCCTCTGAGTGCTTACTTACTTACATAGATACAGACATCGTTTCTTGTGTTGCGATGTTAGGAAAAGGCATATAACAAAATAGAATAATATAATGATCAACCTCAATTCATTAATATAGCCATAGATAAAACAGGAATCATAAATCATGCATAATATTTATCATATATGTATTAGGTCAAACTAAGTAGCAAGGCTTCCAGTATGCTCTTAATTACATATAAACTGCCCGACTAGGGGTTTGAAGAAAATAAAAATACTACATCGTTATCTTGATCCTCCTTAGCTAAAGGTGTATGGCACAACCGCTCCTTGTCATGTCCAATCAGGTGCTTCCAGAAGTATTGCCATGGCTGCTATCAACTTATTCTGAAGGTGACATGAGAGTAAGGATGAGAAATTAAATTTCTCAGTAGGACTTGACTCGAATGTCGAGCTCAGTCAAATTGTTAAAAAATCAAATTACATAGGTTTGTGGTAAGGGGTGCAACTCGGGTCATTTCCCAATGATGTCAATGCTATATGATCAGGAATTCAGGGGGTTTATTTATCAAATCAAAACGCAACTATTTAAAATGAAAGTCGACAGAAACTGGAACTTTAGTCCAAGAAACAACAAGAACAATTATCACTTAATCATCGGATTCTAGACATATATCAACATTTCAATTCGATGGTTAATCATAAATTTGAATGAAACCTCATTCCAAATTTAGCATTCACACACGAATATCTTCATATATTTGATTAACACATTTTCAATCAGTGTTTAGAAACCTCTAAAACCTAATTGGATTGTGTTAATTTTAGTCACCAATACATTAAACTTATAACTCAGACCCGAATTATAAATCATATTCTTTCAATCAATTGAATCAAACAATTAACCAATATGTATGACAATAATTGAATCCTTGATTAAAATTCTAAAACGAAAACCTTCAATTTCAAAATAAAAATCAAGAAGGAGAAAGGATAGATGAAATCGGATAAAGTGTTGATTCTGAATTAGCCAATCCTTACATGTGATAATGCTCCTTGAATTCTTAAATTAGATAGAGCTTACACCTCCATGAATGGAGGAAAATGGAATTGCAAAGGTGGGGGGCGTGAGAGAAGAGAAAGAAGAGAGAAAATCGAAACTTCTTGTTGCAAAATCTATCTCACTGGTTACCAGGTTTTGGCTTCCATTTAAACTTAGCCATAACAGCATCAACAATTCAATATTACTTAATTACATTAATCCTCTATCTGTTAGCTGTATCTGGACACCTATTCTGAATTCTAGAGAGGAAATTAGGCTTGAAACCGCCAATTAATGTCCTGAATCAGTCTGTGATATTATTTTGTGGCTTTGGCTAAGAAAAAGTGTAACATCCCACCGAGTTTCGAGTTTCGAGTTCCGACTTCACCTTCACGTTCCCATGATTTCCAACTTCATCTTCGAATTCTACATAAAATGGGATTATTTCCGACTTTTCGTCTTCGAATTTCAGCATAATTTACTGACTTCCAACTTAACATTCAAGTCCAAATAATATGGACGTGATTACCGATATCCGACTTCATGTCTCAAAGAAAACGGACCCGATGTCCGATCTCATAATTTATTTCCAAGTTTCAAGCAAGATGTACGCGAGTTCCGACCTCAGACCTTATGTTTCAAAATAGTGTACATGGTTCCCGACCTCCGAATTGATAGTTTAACACAATGGTTACAAGTACCGACCTCTGAGTTGAATGTAACGAGTTCCAGACTTAGAGTTGAACTCAACTAGAATTGACACGAGTTCGGATCTTTAAGTTGATTTCCAAGTCATACACGAGTTACAATCTCCGAGTTTATTCCCAAGAGCTTTCCATTTCTGTTGGTGTTCCCGAGTTTGAATGGGAGTTCCGAGATTACATGATTGTAAGCTGTATGACTTTTGACATTCGACTTTGCTTCCAAGTTTCGAATAAACCAGACAAGTTTCCCGATATCCGATTTCATCTCCGAGAGGCAAATAAATAGCACGAGTTTCGACTCTAAGCAGAATCGAGATGAGTTCCAATTTCAGATAGAATGGAAGTAAGTACCACTTCCAGGATGACATGGAGGATAATTTAGCCACAAAAGAGGGAAACATGGCCGAACTTCAATCACAAAATTTCAACCAATCAACACTCACAATTCCAACTACCATCATATCATGTATTTAAGTCAGACTTCCCCTCTCATTTCCAGCTAATTTACGCCTCTCTCTCTTTCTCTTATTCCAGCCTTCTTCTTCCCTTCTCCTAACCAACTCCATCACTCCTTCAAGCTGAACAAGATTCTAGCAATTCAAGCTTCAACACTTAGCTCAACACCTAGCAAAATCACACTCCAAAGAGGTAGGAATTCCATTTATGTTCTTGAATTCTTTACACTATGGCTGTATGAAATTTTATTCTTCTTCATGTATTTGGTGATATATTGGATGTATGTGATGGATTATGGTTGGATTAATATGAAATCTTGAGTTGGAATTAGAGTTAGAAGAAGAAAACTAGGAGAAGTGGAGGATTGGGATGCTGCCTAAGTGAGGAATTCCACGGCAGTCTGTATGGCGGAGTGAACGGCTCTACCTATAGCTAGTTAAACCTAATGAGACTATTTTTATATGAAATTAGACATTCAAAGCTTTTCATACATATATAATATAAGGCCATTGGATTAGTATTGAGAGAGATATAAATTTTTGAAGGTTAACCTAGGAATTAGGACTTTCATCCGGGCAGTGTGACTTGAGAAGGGTGTAACTCACCCTACACAATTCTAAATTGAGTGAAACTAACTTTATTAGAAAGCTTACACATAGGGAAACATCCCACAATGAAATTTTGAGTTTTTTATGGTCCCAATTATTCCTAGTGGTTCAAGGAATTTACCCTATGTCCAAACTAGGCTAAAATAGGGTAGTTCAAGAAGGTCAGATTTTAGGACTTATAACTCAAGCTATACTAAAGCAAATGGAATGAAAATTATTGCAAATGAAAGGTTGTCCTGTTAGCTTTGATATGAAACCAATTTCATATGATTTGGCTATGCTTTCGATTTTTAGTGAATTTTTACTTCCAAGAGTATAATTCGGACCGATGACCGAATAGGCTGAGGCAAAATTTAAATATCTTGAGTTATACATATCAAAATGAGATGGGATGAAAAGGATTGAAAACTAGACGCATAGAGCTATGACATATCCAAAATTCATATTTAAATGAGTTGAATAGAAGTAAAGGTGGATTATACAAAATTCGGGCAGAACTGAATAGACTTGGCAGAAATGACCAAATTAATTGTTTCACAAGTGTGAGTGAACATATGAGGCTTGAGTTGACAGTTGTAAGTTTTACCTTGATAGGTATGTTAGATTGATCATACTACTATGACTGATTTGTCTGTGAGAACTGGCACTATTCATGGGAAAACGGATCTGATCCGTTATGTTGCCGAATTTACGGCAGAAGTCTATGAAACTAGGAATATTTATATTACAAGAAATTTATGAATATGTATGTGGAAATTCTATATGCAAGAATGATATAAGTATGGTATGAGGTATATGAAAATAAATGATGAAGCATATGTATGAGTGTATCTAGCATGTCTATGCTTGATTATGCATGAGAATGAAAAGACATAAGTATATTAAATGTGAATCCCTTCACTTGGAGGCAGTTGCACTTTGAATCCCTTCCTGTGAAGGCAGTTAAATAAGATAAAATGTGAATCCCTTCACTTGGAGGTAGTTGCAAATTGAATCCCTCCTTGTGAAAGCAGTTAAAAGATAAAGATGTGGATCCCTTCACTTGGAGGTAGTTGTACTTTAAATCTCTCCCTGTGAAGGTAGCTACCCTCTACCTTGGAGGCACGTGGTCAGATGAGATCCCTTTATATTGAAGGCACATGGTCAGATAAGATCCCTCAATTTTGAGGCATGTGACTAAAAAAGATCCCTTCAATTAGAGACATGTGACCAAAATGAGATCCCTCCAAGACTAGAGGCACATGAATCCCCTTGTGGGTGAGTCGGTGTGACGACGGTCACGAGTTGAGCTGACGAGCTCACTCCAAGATCAGGCTACTCAAAGGCAGTAAAGGCTAAAACTAAAGACTAAAGACTAAAGATTAAAATATATGCAAGCACCCCACTCACATGAGGCATGGCATCGACTCAGTTAGTGTAAGTATCGAATGAAGGTCCCATATTCCTAAGGATCGTGACATGGTGATCACGCTCTAATGGGGTATGACATGGCGATCATACTCTGGAGTGTGGCATGTAAAGATTTTATGATGAAAAGGAAGATAAAGAAAGAAAATAAATTTTATGTATCTGCATGAATTCAAATACAAGTAAAGGCATGTGCAGATGTTATGTCTCAAGTGTATTGATGCTATTGTATTTTATTATGTTTCAGTTATTATTTATAATATAATTCATGAATTGATTTTGTATAGGCTCTCCCAAATGCCAAGTGTGTGAGTAAAATGAATTTTGCTTCGGACAGTATATTTTCGAACAATAAAATTAAACAACTTGTATGGTATGATCACCATTTTCATAATAAACCGAAGCAACTGGAGATGATAATGATGACATTATGTATGATACTTAAGGAATCCTACTGAGAATTCAAAATTCTCATTCCTATTTCCGTGTTATCTCCAGATAGTTCAAAAAGTTTCGAAGATGGCTGAAGTTACTATTAGATAAGGTCCGCTCAGGTAATAGTAACATCTCCAGGGTGTGGTACTATGACTTAAGCATAAAACTGTACTTGGGAGGGTGTAACAAAAAGCGTCCGTTTGGATTTGTGGTCTGAAGATTACTCAAAGCCTTGGATGTCAGCTTCAAAACGCCACTGGAATGGGCTCAATTGGGTTTTTGTGGACTAAGTTATGGTCCAAACATTGCATGCTGCTCAGGAACCGCGGCTGCAATCAAGACTCTATTTCTAGGCTGAAATTCAGTTCCAAGACTTCCGATTTTGCCTTTGACCTATCATAAGAGTTGTAGGCCTATCTCTAAACTTTCCTACAAATCAATAATCACAATAAAATGAGCTCTACAACTCAAGATATGGCCCAAAAACCAAAATAATGTCAGAATTAGCCTAATGTTAGAAAATTTAATTCAAGCCCAATTAAAATCCAATTAACACTAAATGGTTCAAATCAATCCAATTAGGCACAAAAGAGGATTAATGAATGAGGAATGAGGGAAAATAAGTATATAAAAATTCAATTGATCAGGACTCTAACTAGATAGTTAAGTGTTATCATTATCATCCCAGTCACTTCAGGTTTAATTATAAAAAGGAGTGAGCATTCATAAGTTCAATTTTAAATAGTCTGAAAACATACGTTCCCAAAGCATATTTCTTTTAATCTTTCTCTTATATACATAACATAATGAATAACAACATCATAAGGCATACATAACCATGAATATAGAAGAAATAAAGATATATGCACATTTTATGTAACTTCATTAACTCTGACTTTCCTTTAACTTAAGCTTACTCTAACTTTGACTTGACCAGAGTCTTTCTTTAACTTTACTTTCATACTTGGCATGTGTTTAATGTAACACCCTCCCAAGTACAATACTATGCTTAAGTCATATAACCACACCCTGGAGTTGTTACTGTTACCTGAGTGGACCTTATCTGACAACAACTTTAGCTGTCTTTGGAACTGCTTGAACTATCTGGAGATAACACGGAAATAGGAGTGAGAATTTTGACTTAAGCTTACTCTAACTTTGACTTGACCAGAGTCTTTCTTTAACTTTACTTTTATACTTGGCATGTGTTTAATGTAACACCCTCCCAAGTACAGTACTATGCTTAAGTCATAGAACCACACCCTGGAGTTGTTACTGTTACCTGAGCGGACCTTATCTGACAGCAACTTCAGCCATCTCTAGAACTGCTTGAACTATCTGGAGATAACACGGAAATAGGAGTGAGAATTTTGAATTCTCAGTAGGATTCCTTAAGTATCATACAAAATGTCATCGTTATCATCTCTTGTTGCTTCGATTTATTATGAACAAGGTGATCATGTTATACAAGCTGTTTAATTTTACAGTTCGAAAATATATTATCCGAAGCAAAGTTTATTTTACTCATACACTTGGCATTTGGGAGAGTCCATACAAAGTCAATTCATGAATTATACTATGAATAATACTGCAACATATTAAGATACTATAGCATCAATATATTGGAGACATAACATCTACACATAACTTTACTTGTAATTGAAGTTAAGCAGATACATAAAATTTACTTTTCTTTCTTTATCTTCTGCTTATCATGCTATATTCCAGAATATGATCGCCATGTCATACCCCATCTAGATGTGATCGCCATGTCACATTCCTTAGGAATATGTTCTTCCTGCCACATTCCAGAGTATGATCGCCATGTCATACCCCATCAGAGTGTGATCGCCATGTCATGTTCCTTAGGAATATAGATTCATCATCATATCTTTCATCATAAAGTCTTTACATGCAGTCATGAATTGTCGATACTTACACTAGCTGTGTTATGCCATGCCTTATGTAAGCCATATCCCCTATACTCACACTAGCTGGGTCGATGCCATGCCTCAGGTGAGTGGGGTGCTTGCTTATGTTTTAATCTTTAGTCTTTAGTCTTTAGCTTTTATTGCCCTTAGGTAGCCTGATCTGGGAGTAAGCTCGTCAGCTCAACTCATGACCGTTGTCACACAGACTAACCCACAGGGGACCCACTGCCTCTAGGTCGGAGGGACTCAGTTGGCCATCTGCCTCCAACATAGAGCGACCCAAGTTTTAGCTGTCTTCACAAGAAGGGACCCAATGTGCAATTGCCTCCAGGTGAAGGGACCCACGTCTTTATCATTTAACTGCCTTCACAGGGAGGGATTCAATGTGGAACTATCTTCAAGTGAAAGGACTCACATCTTATCTTATTTAACTGCCTTCACATAGAGGGATCACAAATAACTGCCTCCAAGTGAAGGGACCCACATTCAATATATTCACATTCTTTCATTCTCATGCATAATCAAGCATAGAGATGCAAAATGTACTCATACATATACTTCATCATTTATTTTCATATACCTCATATCATACTTAAATCATTCTTGCATATAGAATTTCCATATACATATTTATAATTGTATAGCTGTTCATATCATAAATTTTCATGCATTATAAACATTCATAGTTTTATAGATTTCTGCCGCAAATTCGGCAGCATAACGGATCAAATCCGTTTCCCCATGAATAGTGCCAATTCTCATGGACAAATTAGTCATAGCAGTATAATCAATCTAACATATCTATCAAGGTAAAACTTATAACCGTCAACTCAAGCCTTATATGTTCACTAGCACTTGTGAAACCATCAATTTGGTCATTTCTACTAATTCTATTCAGTTCCGCCCGAATTTTGTATAATCCACCTTTACTTTTATTCAACTTATTTAAACTTGAATTTTGGATATGTCATAGCTCTATGTGTCTAGTTTTCAACCCTTTTGGTCCCATCTCATTTTGATATGTGTAGCTCAAGATACTTGAATTTTGCCTCAGCCTATTCGGTCACTAGTCCGAATTATACTCTTCGAAGTAAAAATTCACTAAAAATCGAAAGCAAATCGAAATCATACAAAATTGGTGTCATATCAAAGCTAACAGGACAACCTTTCATTTGCAATAAGTTTCATTTCATTTGCTTCAGTATATCTCGAGTTATAAGTCCTAAAATCTTGAACTACCTTATTTTGGTCTGGTTTGGACGTAGGGTAACTTCATCGAACCACTGGGAACAATTGGGATCATAACAAACTCAGAATTTCAGTATGAGATGTTCGCCTATGTGTAAGCTTTCTAACAAAGTTAGTTTCACTCAATTTGGAGTTGTGTAGGGTGAGTTACACCCTTCTCAAATCACACTGCCTGGATAAAAGTCCTAATTCCTAGGTTAACGTTCAAAAATTCATATCTCTCTCAATACTAATCCAATGGTCTTATATTATATATGTATGGAAAGCCCTGAATGTCTACTATCATCTAAAAATAGTTTCATTAGATTTAACTAGCTATAGGCAGAGCCATACACTCTGCCATACAGATTGCCATGGGGCTTCTTACTTAGGCAGCATCCCAATTCTCCTAGTTTTCTTCTTCTAACTTTGATTCCAACTCAAGATTTCATATTAATCCAATCATAATCCATCATATACATCCAATATATCATCAAATACATGAAGAAGAGTAAAATTTCATACAGCCATAGTTCAAAGAATTTAAGAACAGAAATGGAATCCTACCTCCTTTAGGTGTGATCTTGCTGAATTTGAGTTTGGATTGATGGAACCTTGACAAAGCTTGGAGATTTGATGGATTAGGTTGAGAGGGGAAGAAAAGAAGAGGGCTAGAGCAAGAGGGAAAGGGGGCGCAAGTCAGTCAGAAATGAAAAGGAGAGTTTGGCTTAAATACATGAGGGTAGTTGGAATTGTGAGTGTTGATTGGTTGAAATTTTGTGATTGAAGTTCGGCTATGTCGCCCACTTTTGTGGCTAAAGTGCTCTCTACGTCGCCCAAAAATGGAACTTGTAATGCCCGATTTCCGACTTCCGACCTTAGCAATAAAATGTTAGAATTTCCGATTTCCGACTTAATCTCAAAGTCTCATGGACTGGCTTGATTTTTCCGATTTCTGACCTTAGGCTTGAGTTAGAATGGACACGAAATTCGACATCCGAGTTTATCTCAACCAGGAGTGTACGCGAGATCAGATCTCTGAATTGGTCTCCAAGTTCAACCAAAATTTGCACAAGTTACGGTCTCGAGTTTATTACCAAGAGCTTTTCATTTCTATGATTTTCTCGACTTCTGAGATAAAGTTTGGAGTTCGGATTTCCTGGAACATAAGATAATCTTTTGATTCCCGATCTCCGGTGTTATGCTTAGAATCGATTCAAGTTTACCAATGTCCCCGACTTCTGGGTTTAAGTGTTTGGTTTCACATTTGACTTTGCTTTCAAGTTTCGAATAAACCAGACAATATTTATGAGTTCCGATTTCATCTCCAAGATGTGCACGAGTTCCGACTTTAAGGAAGTACGAGTTCCGATGTCATTTTTAGAATACAATGGAAGTGAGTTCCACTTTTAGGCAACGTGAAGAGCAATTTTGTCACAAAAAGAGGGATACATGGCTGAACCTTACCCACAAAAATGGGGAACGTTGGCTGAAATTCAGCCTTGTGTTTTTAGGCCAATCAAAACCCTCCAAGCTAACTGCCACCTCAAGCTTATATAACTCATTTCTTTCTCTCCTTCAACCCCATTTCTACACTGCCTTCTCCCTTGTTCAGCTCTCTTTTTCTCTTCTCCATTCACCTAACTCCATCCAACTTTCATGTTCAAGCAAGTTCTATTTCCAAACTCAAGCCTAATAACAAGAGGTAGAAGTTTATTTCTTGCTTGATTTTCTGATTCTTGGATGACTGGTGGTGGCTTATTTTCTCAATCTTTGATGTGTTGATTGATTGATTATGATGATATATGGCTGGTTGATTGGCTGTTTGTGATATTAAAACCAAATTGGAAACAAGAAAGGATGAAGATAGGAAGAGCTGAGAAGCTGGAAAACCTAAGATCCTCGGCAGTCTGTACGGCGGAGTATACGGCTTTGCCTACAGCCGTTTAAAATTGATGAAACCAATTTTGTTAGAAAGCTTATACATAGGAGAACCTCCTACAAAGAAATTCCGAGTTTGTTATCATCTCAATTGTTCCCAATGATTCGAAGAAGTTACCCTATGTCCAAACTGAGACAAAATAGGGCAGTTCAGGAAGGTCCAATTTCGAGGCTTATAACTCGAGCCTTACTAAGGCAAATGAAATGGAACATTTTGCATATGAAAGGTTGTCCTGTTAGCTTTGATATTAGACCAATTTTGTATAATTTGAGCCAACTTTCGATTTTTAGTAGATTTTTACTTTTAAGTGTGCAATTCTGGCCAGCAGCAGGGTAGACTGGGATAAAACCTAAATAACTTGAGTTATACTTATCAAAATTAGATGGGACTAAAGAGGTTAGAAAATAGACACATAACACTTCAACATATCCAAAATTCAGGTCTAAATGAGTTAAAATGAATTTAAGGCTTCAGTTCTAAAAACCAGGCAGAGTTGATATAATGGGCAGAATTGAACATAAGGGTCCAATCCCTACATAATTGACATTATTGTGATATGTTTGCTACTCTATGTTGAACTTTTGCTTGATTGGTTTTACTGGTAGCCTAGCACTATTCACGAGGAAGCAGACTCGATCCGTTATGCTACCTAATTTCCGACAGAAATTAGTGATAGTTCTAAATGTTGATGTGTTAATATTGTTATGTGACATGTAAGAATACTAAGCAAATATTATTATGTAAGAACACGGTACGAAGCCTATCTATTTATGATTCTATGATAAAAGATATGATGATGAGTACGTATTCCGAAGGAACGTGACATGGCGATCACGCTCCAACAGGGTATGACATGGCGATCGTACTCTGGATTGTGGCATAAGGATCCCACCCCTAAGGAATGTGACATGGTGATCACACCCCGAGGGAGTATGACATGGCGATCATACTCTGGAATTTGGCATGATGACCACATCCTAAAGAATGTGACATGGCGATCACACTCTGATGGAGTATGACATGGTGATCATACTCTGGAATGTGCATGACAAGTAAAGGAAGACAAAGAAAGAAAAGAAAATTGTGTATATTTACATAAATTCAAGTACAAGTAAAGGCAGATGCAAATTTCAAGTTTCCAGTATATTGTTGTTATTATATTTTAATATGTTACAGTTATTATTCATAGTATGATTCATGACTTTTTCATGTGTTGGCTTTCTCAAATGACAAGTGCATGAATAAAATGGACTCTGCTTCGAACGATATGTTTTTGAACTATAAAATTTAGCAGTTTATATAACATGTCCACCTTTTTCATAATAAATCGAAGCAGCTGGAGATAATAATGATGACACCGTACAAATTTCTTAGTGAACCCTACTGAGAATTTAAAATTCTCACTCTTGTTTCCATATTATCTCCAGATAATTCGAGAAGAATCAAAGACGGCTAAAGTTGCTGTCAAATAAGGTCCGCTTAGGTAATAGTAACAACTCCAAAGTGGGGTACTATGACTTAAGCATAGTACCGTACACAGGAGGACGTTACAGAACTTGCCTCCATTCTATCTGAAATCGGAACTCGTCTAGATTCTGCTTAAAGTCGGAACTCGTGCCATTTATTTGACGCTTGAAGATGAAATCGGATATCAGAGATCATACAGCACACAATCACATAATCTTGGAACTCCCAATTCAAAACTTTGAACACCAACAGAAATGGAAAGCTCCTGGGAATAAATTCGGAGATCGAAAATCTTGTAAAACTTGGAAATCAACTCAAAGATCCGAACTCGTGTCCATTCTAGTTAAATTCAACTCTAAGGCCGAAACTTTGCATTCAGCTCGGAGGTCGGTACTTGTAACCATTGTGTTAAACTATCAATTCGGAGGTCGTAAACCGTGTACACTTTATTTTGACACATGAAGTCTGAGGTCGGAACTCGCATACATCTTGCTTGAAACTTGGAAATGAATTATGAGATCGGAAATCGAGTCCGTTTTCTTTGAGACATAAAGTCGGATATCGGGAATCACTCCATGTTGTTTGGACTTGAAGGTTAAGTTGGAAGTCGGGAAATTAATGCCAGATGAAGTCGGAAATTATGCTGAAATTTGAAAACTAACTCAGAAGTCGGAAATTATCCCATTTTATGTGAAATTTGAAGATGAAGTCGGAAATCATGGAAACTTGAAGGTTAAGTCGGAACTCGGAACTCAGTGGATGTTACATTTAACATTCTTTACTTTGCCCTTGGATAGTGTAACACCTTACCAGACAAGTACTATGCTTAAGTTATAATAGATTATCTAATAAGTGATTACGTGTAGTGAGCTGATTAAATTCTATTTTCTGTATCATTATTAGTAACTCACCTAAAGGTGAGATTTTGCGTAATAATATTTTCTGCTTGACAGCGGAATAAATACTAGTTAATTGGTATACTGTAAATAACATAACATAAATAAAAGTGCAATAAAGACGGAACTACTGCAGCATATATCTTAAATATATACATAAATGTCTGCTTTCAAAGTTTGTCAAAATAATGCAGGGTAGAAAAATATAAGGCCGCTAACACAAAATAAAATGGCCGGTCCCTAAGCACAATACCCTAGGTGGTCCCCATGGGACATTTCATATACTACTCCTAATCTATACCCATTTGTCCATGGCCTAGACTGCCAAAAGAGGGCCGTCCTGTACAGCTACTATCGCTACGGCATATCCATTGTCTAACCGAAGTCTGAAGAGAGAAACTCATTTGCCATGGGTGCGTCTGCAGGGGGATGGCCCGTGCTAGGAGTAGAGGATGAGGAGGAACTCGCTACCTCCGATGGATCCTCTTCTGACATCGAGGCGGAAAGCATCGACTGCGGTGGTGAAGTAGGAGGGGCCATAGGAGTTGGGGCTGGCTGCCAGTGTCTTTGTCTTTGTCTTTGGTGGAGGTGGAAATGGATGGGCCATATGAAGGGGAATGGCAATATATGGGACAACAGGGTCAAACAGTGGGTGCATAAGTGGTACGGTGAAGTCTCTCTGGAGAAAGAAATACAAACGAAACTGGCACCTGCCAGATATATATACAGAATCTAGGAACGGGTCGATGTGGATGTGGAGCTTGGGGAACTCAATGAATAGGACTCTTGTCGTTGCGTGCTCCATAGTCTGAGAATGATGTGGAAATATACAGTAGGGTGAGAAATAAAATTTCTCAATAGGAATTCCTAATTCTACATATCTGTCATCGCTGTCATTCTCAGTTGTTTCGGTCTTTCAATAATTTTCAAAAGGTACAACACAATGATAGCATTTAACTTAAGTACTTAATTGAAAAGCATATGCCGAAACAAGCTCAAGTTTAATTAACAGATACACCAATGCAATTAGAAATGCATCTTATTAATAAACATTACATTGTGCATATGAACGTGCAATTAGAAATGCATCTTATTCTTGAAGGCTTTCGTTTATTAGAACTTATTTCCATCCTTGGTCCCCTGGGAGTCATTGGCCATATACTCCTGGGTAATAGTCCACTTTTCAGGACCGAGCTCGTTCCTACACAGGATTGTCGGGTTTATTTTCCCCGACCTTCCCACTGATCTATTCCTCTTAAGTTGTTCCAGGGCTGACCCAAGTAAAATGGAATCCTTTACAATATCATGAATTGAATGCACATGTAGCTTGATTCTTCAAGTATCATATATTCATGCCATTTCAAATCACACAACACATGAATCTCTTATCGAAATTTCATCAGAATAACGGATCAAGTCTGCTTCCCCATGAATAGTGACAGACAACTAGTACATTTAAGTCAAATAGCAAACTCCATATAAGACATCATATTCATATCAAGAATATAACAATGTTGATAAGTACAAGATTTAAAGTCTCAAGTATCAATCTAACTTGTAGGCTTTTAATTTTTGTTAAGGTTCCTGAGTTCGACTTTCAATATCCAGCGTTTTCCGAGTTTCGATCTTATCTAGGTTCCGATTTCCCTACACTATGTTTAGTCTCCCGAGGTTACATCATTTCCGATTTTCGGGTTGTGCGACTTCCGACCTTATTCCACCATTGGTTTTTTGAGACTTTGATAGGTATGTTTTCTAAATCCCGAGCTCCTTAATTACTGAATCCCGAGTTCGACATGAATATACCCGATCTAGCCCTCTCTCTACTAAGTTTCGAATACAGCCTGAAAACATACCCGATATGGACTCCTATTCATTACGCCCGAATTCAATCACTAAGTAAACCCCTCCAAGTCCAACCTTAAGTATACACTTCCGGATTCATCGTTACACACTCCCGACCTAGCTTTCTGTTTTACTAAGTTTAGAGTTCGATTCTAAGTGTACCAATCTAGCTTCCTATTCACTAACTCCCGACTTCCGACATTAACTCAAATTCTTTTGAGACTTGTCCTGCTTCTAACCAGAATTGTACTCTTACGGTGGAAAATTCACTAAAAATAGAAATGTAGGTTAAATCATGCAAATTTATATCTATTTAAAGCTAACAGAACAAGCTTTCAAATGAATGAAGTTTCATATCATTTGAATGAGTATAATTTGAGTTATAGGCTTTGGAACTTGACCCTAGTGGTCCATCCTATTCTAACCTGGATTGGACATAGGGCAAATTTCTTGACTCACTGGGAACAAACGGGACCTTATCAAATTCGAAAATTTTTATAGGACATTCTCCTATGTGTTAGCTTTCTAAAAAAAGTTGGTTTCACTCAATTTGGAGTTGTATAGAGTGAGTTACACCCTTCTCAACCCATGCTGCTGGGGTAAGAACCCAGATTTCTAGGCCTAACTTCAAAATTTATAACTAATCCTATACTAATCCAATGGCCTTATATTTTATATGTATGGAAAGCCCTAGATGTCTAATTTCATATAAAAATGGTTTCATCAAATTTAAACAGCAGTAGGCGGAATCGTACAATCCGCTGTACGGACCGCCGAGGAAAAACCCGAACAACTTCTAGGTTTGTTCCCTTTCCAACATCAATTCCAATTTTAATCACAACATACATGCAAAATTAGTCATAAACCATCATCATCACTCTACATAACATCAGTATCTCATGTTAAATATAATCACCATGCAGCTCCAAATTAGAGAAAACAAGGAGAGAAATAGGATTTCCTACCTTATCTAGTTGAGTTTGGGTGGATTTTGTGTCTTTGATGAAAGCAACTTAGGATGAGACTTGAGAATGGATGAGAATGGAGTGAAAATGAGAGTAAAGAGAAGAGAAGGAGATGAGCTTCAACAGCCAGAGAGGGTGGCCGAAAATGATGACAAGGGAAGGAAGGAAAAAGGTAGAGATATTTTGAAGGCACTTACTTTGATTGGTGGATGTAACTCCTTCATAGAATTTGGTTTAGCTTCCACCATCAAGGGCTGCCTTAGGCGCCACTTGGGTGGGTTATTTGGCTAAATCTTAGCCATTGATCCTAGGGCATTCATGGTATGAGTTCTACTGATCCGGTTCCGACAGTTTAAAACTCCGAAATCTTACCGATTTCTCTTAAATGAGTAAATCGGTTTGAAATTTTTCTGTGAAGTTTTCTACGCTCCTACTCTAATTCCATCAAGCTTAATCCTCTCAATTCACCCTTAATTGGCTTTAAGTAAGTGTTTAATCAAATTCCGATTAAACTCACCTATTCAATAAAAATCGAATAACTCGGTTGTTAAGGATAGAATTTTTTGGACGTTACAGATAGACTGGATATGAGCTCATTCTGTGACCGTCATCATATAGTACTAATCTAAAATCAAACTCAACTTGTAACATCCTCCCAAATATAATATTATACTTAAGTCATAACATCATATTAGGAGTTGCCACAATTAATTAAATGGACCCTAATTCATTATTTGCTTTATTTTCCACGAAAATAATACAACATTCTATTATATTCCGTAAATATTAGTGTAACTAAGTAGCCTTTTGAATACTAACAACTGTAAACACACACACATACACAAATATATATATATATATATATATATATATATACACAATAGCTAGTCCAGGCTCGATCGCACTCCTCTAGGTTGATCTTCTTCAAGATCTCCTAGGCTGTCTGGAGACGACATGAAAACATACATAGAAATGAGATATATATTCTTAGTAGGATTCCTAGACTACTTGGCTTTCCATGTCATTATTGTCGCTCCAACTACTTCAGTTTTTTAAAAAATGTGTTTGCATATATAGGAATAGAAGTTCATTTATTAATTTTTTTAAAATGTATCTCTCTGAAACAGGTTAGTTATTCTACACACACTTGATAGAAAAGGAGAAATTTCTTAATAGCAAGAATAGGCAAATAGTTAAATAAAACTTATGCATATGCGGCTGTTACTAGCTACTGATGCAAGTGGACTTAACTTTCTCATTTTTCTGTAACTTTCTTTTCTTAACACACCTACACGTTACGTATTGTTGTCCCTAAGGTGTCTATATCTTCTTATCTTTCCACTGTACTTGGTCCTTTGAAGGTGAATGACCTCTCTCACCTCTAGGTAATAGCCTACTTTTCAGGACCAAGCTCATTCTTATACAAGATTGCCGAGTTTACTTTCCCTGACTCTCCCATCGACTTATAACCCTTAAATTTGTTCAGGGGTTAGCCCAAGTAATATGGAATCCTTACATTCATTAATAATCGTATAATCATGATTGACCAAGCCTAAAGAACTTATGGTTATAGTGCATGACTCATATATCTTTTGCCAAAAATCTGCCAGCATAACGACTGAAACATAATGCTTTCCCAAAATACAAACAGAGCAATATTAGCCAATTAGTCAAGATACAAGCACCTCATAATGATTTACCAATATTTCAACAACTTAATGGAGAATTGCATGAATAGATCTTAATCATTAGTAATTCATGGTTCAAGAGCTTTCAACTACTTAAATTTGGCAATGCATTTCAAAATTCCTGATTCTGTCCTGTTTTATAAATTTTGCTATAACTTCATTTTAACTCATATAAAGCTGAAAATTTAGTATGCTATAGCATTATTATCCTATTTTTAGTTCTCTTTAGTCCCACCAAATTTTGACGAGTATAAATTGAGTTATTGAAAATTTACTCAGAGCTACCTTGTTGCTAAATAGATTTGAGCACTTAAATGTAAAAATTCACCAAAAATCCAATTTTCATTAATTCTATTATAAATTTATATTTGAATAAAGCTAGTTGCACCATATTTCATTTTCCATAAGTTTTACTCTAATTATATGAGTAGAACTCAAGTTATAAGCTCCCAAAGCAGACTAAAATGGACTACCCTATTTCACCTGAATAGAGCAATAGCTCAAGTTGTGGGAATTACTGGGAGCAGCACAATTAAGATATAAGTTTGAAATTTTTATGGAATAATTCTTTATAAGTAATCTTCCTAAAAAAATTTATTTCACTCAATTTGAAGTTTTATAGGGTGAGTTATACCCTTCATAACCCATACTGGTCCAAACAATGGACAGGATTTAATAGGTCATTTAAAAAATTTGTAACTCTCTCATTTCAAGTCCAATGATCTCATAATTTATATGTTGGAAATCTATGGATGTATAGTTTCATATAAAAATGATTTCACTAAATTTTAACCTCTGTAGGTGAAGAATCACTATTCATAGTACAGATAGGTTTCTGGGGTTCAATCCAGCAACTCTATTTAAGTGTTTTTCTTTAGCTTTTGATCAATTTTCCAACCCAAACCAATAATTTCTATGTTAATTCATTAGAAACAAATTATAGAATCTTCAAACAATATCATATTATATGGAGCATAAGAAACCCTATCACATAAATCCTAAAGCCCATTAAATTGAAGGGTCCTACCTCAAATTCAGGTAAGAGCTAGTAAGCAAGCAAGTTTTGGGTGAAGGTATGTGAGTGGGATGAGGAAGTGAAGATGGAGAGATGAAATGAAAGAAGAAAATGAGGGAGGGAGGTATGAGATTAAGGGCTGAAACTTGAAGGAGAAGATGGGAATTATGTTGAGGTCTTGAGTCATAAAGGTGAAGGTAACTCGTGGGTGACTATAAGTGGATTCCAATATTGGTGAATTTTAGTTGATTCTCCCTCTTTTTGTGGCTGATATAGGCCAACCAAAGGGTGTGAGTGGCTGAATTTTGGCCACTCAAATTTAGAGTTTTAATTGGTGTTAGTGTGATCCTACAGTATAAATTTCTACTAACTCGATTCTTGCAATACATAACACCAAAATCAAACTGATTTTTCTTAATTTTGCAAGACATTGCTAATGGTCTTCTTAAAAGTCTCTACATAACAAATCTAAATATTTCTAACTCTAACATTTATATTTCAACCCTAATTAATCGTATCTCTCTAATGCAACAAAATAAATTAATTAACAGTGCTAATCAGGCGTACTTTTTTTTTTTGTCAGGATGTTACATAGCTGACAAGGGGTTTCCTCTAATTTGGAAGGAACATCTCGATTGCTTGCCTCTAAAGTAGAGAGGTCTCGTGGTGGGTCACCTTCCTTTACCAAATGATCGTATCCAATTATCTCTTTTCTTTTCTTATCATAAAACTTTGTATTAAGTCTTATGTCATAAATGCCTTAGGTTTACTAACTCAAGTCATTTCTCAGCTTAACACAAGATACATATATGCATGTGACAAATATTTCTAAGTCCACAATTTTGACAAAAATCTAGTAGCTTAACGGCTAGATTGGGAGATTCACTAAAATTGCAAACCTACAAATGATAAGCATTCATACCATATTCATACATCCACAATTAATCCATCATATGCAAAGATCATGATATTTGCAGGTCTTCGCTCAAGAATCCTAACACTCAATCCTAGTACAGTTATAATTCACAAATCAATATTCTTAATATCAAACAATTTATCATCTTTCTCATGAGTAGGGGACAAACACACCAATGCACTCAAAAGTCTTATGAGCATGATTAGGTGATTAAGTGTAATCTTTTAAATTACCATTTTTCGCTTAATTCTTAATTAATCTTCACAAGAGGTTTTTAAATTCTTTTCTTTGCTTACTAATCCTTAAAGTTTGTATCCTTACCTTAATATAGTCTTTTTAACTCTTTTTAACTCTTTCTCTCTCTCTCTCTCTCTCTCTCTTTCTCTCTCTCTCTCTCTATATATATATATATATTCTTGAAAATTCTTCAAGGATATGACTTATGAAAATTCTATCTTGTGATTTTTGTAACGTCCTCCCCGATTTCCGACCTCCGACCTCATCTCCAATTCCAGCGAGATGGCCAAATTTCCGACCTCTGACTTCATCTCTATGATTTCTGATTTCCGACCTTATGCTTCAAATACATAGGATATGAGTTCCGACTTCATGGTTGATTGTTTAACCAGAATAAGACACGAGTTTCGACCTACGAGTTAATGGACGCGAGATCGGATCTCTGAGTTGGTCTCCAAGTTCAACCAAAATTTATACAGGTTCCAACCTCATACTTTATTCCCAAGCTTCAAATAAAACGAACATGATTTTCGATCTCCAAATTTATGTCCAGGTCTCAAATAAGGTGAGCATGAGGTTTGACATCCGACTTCAGCTTTAAGTTCAAATAAAATAGACGCGAGTTCCCAATTTTACACAGAATAGAGATGATTTCCGATTTCAGATAGAATGGAGGCAAGTTCCACTTTTAGGCGACGTGGAGAATAATTTAGCCACAAAAGAGGGAGACATGGCTGAACTTCACTCACAAAATTTCAGCCAATCAAAACTCACAAAGCCAACTACCACCTCAAGTTTATATGACTCATTTCTTTCTCTCCTTCAGCCCCATTTCTGTGATGCCTTCTCCCTCACTTCAGCTTTCTTTTTCTCTTCTCCACTCACCCAACTCCATCCAACCTTTAAGCTCAATCAAGTTTTATTGATTCAAACTCCAAACTCAAGCCTAATCACATAATAAGAGGTAGAGGTTCAATTTAGTTCTTGTTATTTTGATTGTGGGTAGCTGATTTTGATTTTATTTCCTCATTTCTTGATGTGATTAGTGAATGAATATAATGATCTATGACTATTTTTGTGTTTAAATTTGATTAAGGAATAGAAAAGGGTGATGATAAGAAGATATGAGAGGCTAGAAGACCAATTTCCCTCGGCAGTTTGTACGGTGGAGTGTATGGCTTCGCCTACAGCTAGTTAAATCTGATGAAACTATTTTTATAGGAAACTAGACATTCAGGGCTTTCCATATATATATATATATATACATACATATATATATATATATACATATATATATATATATATATATATATATATATATATATATATATATATATATATATATATATCTCATATAAGGCCATTGGATTAATATTGAGAGATATATAAATTTTTGAATTTTGACCTAGGAATTCGGACTTTCATCCGGGTAGTGTGACTTGAAAAGGGTGTAACTCACCCTACACAACTCCAAATTGAGTGAAACCAACTTTGTTAGAAAGCTTATACATAGGGGAACATCCTACAAAGAAATTCGTGTTTGTTACTAACTTTGTTCCTAGTGACTCGAAGAAGTTGCCCTATGTCCAAACCGGGTCAAAACAAGGCAGTTCAAGAAGGTCAAATTTTGGGGCTTGTAACTTGAGCCCTACTAAGGCAAATGAAATGGAATGGAAATTTTTGTATATGAAAGGTTGTCCTGTTAGCTTTAATATGAAACCAATTTCGTATGATTTGAATGAGTTTTCGATTTTTAGTGGATTTTTACTTTTAAGAGTGTAATTATGGCCAACTGCAAGGCAGGCCGGGATAAAACCTAAATAACTTGAGTTATGTTTATCAAAATTGGATAGGACTAAAGAGATTGGAAAATAGACACATAACTCTTCAACATATCCAAAAATCAAGTCCAGATGAGTTAAATAGAAATTTTGGCTTGAGTTGCAAAAATTGGGTTAAATGATTGTGCTGAGGCAGTAACCCTATCTTAATGTGATTAATGCTCCTATGAAGTTAATGTTGAATTATGAATGGAATGATATGATTTCTTTGGTAAGTTGATATGCTGAGTACTGGCACTATTCATGGGGAAGCAGACACATTCTGTTATGCCACCAAAATTTCGGTAAGACTTATGCATGAGTTTAAGATACATATGCATTTTCAAGAAATTCATAAAGGTTATGTTATGATGAACATAAGGATTAAATTATGATGAAAGTTCCATAATACTTGGGCCAGCTCCGAAATAAAGTTAAGGGGAACAGATCGGTGAGGAGAACGGGGAAAGCAAACCAGGCATTCTTGTATAGGAACGAGCTCGATCCTGAAAAACAGACTATTACCCAAGAGTCTAAAATGGCCAAGAACTCCTAGGGGACCAAGTAATGGAAAAGTTTATGAAGAAAGGTTCAAGAATAAGTTTTGCATGATTACATTGAACAGT
The DNA here is from genome assembly GCA_031439585.1 of Pterocarpus macrocarpus. Classification (NCBI taxonomy): domain Eukaryota; kingdom Viridiplantae; phylum Streptophyta; class Magnoliopsida; order Fabales; family Fabaceae; genus Pterocarpus; species Pterocarpus macrocarpus. The sequence continues at coordinate 24,293,939 of CM062521.1, read as the reverse complement.
CATTACAAGTTATTTACAGTTTGTCTGTTATATTCCCTTACTACCGTATGATCATTTATTCTGCTCATTATTCTATGTATTACTGTTAGTAGTTTATTCTGTTTCTTATATTGTCTTAAGTAAAACTGAACCTTGCCTCGGGCCAGACATTTTCTTAAACTTATTGAATATGGATTGTTCAGTTTGATCCCATGTTTTTATAATTAAACAAAAAACTGAGGCAACTGAGAATGAATATGACGTCAGCTAAATACCGTACATGAACCCTATTGAGAATTTCTTCAAATTCTCACCTCATTTTGCATTTTCGCATCATTCTCAGACGCTGGTGATGGACTCGACGACCACTCTGTCTATTGAGCTCCCTGACCTGCAATTCCACCAGGACCCCAAGTTGGACTCGTTGTACATAGCTGGCTCCCGCCATTTCCGCCTCTAGTTTTTAGCAACAGGAATTTTGTTGTTCCTTTATTTCACTCTGCTTTTGAAGCATATAATTATAAACTGAAACTTTGGCTTCTAACTTATATATGTATATATATACAACTGATGATATATTTCCTGTCTTTACTCTTTTCTGTAATGCTAATCACATCTATTATATAAAGCGCCTTGTTTCATAGGTATATTCGCCAAACATATACATATATATCAGAAAAAAAAGAGAATATAATATAATAAATACAGCTTTAGATGGAGAACTAATACGTTAACGTGACCTATCCAATTTCATGCTATGACTTAAGCATAACATAAGTTGGTAGGGTGTTATATTTTTGGTATCAGAGCAGTTCATCCTAAGGCCTGAGGATTGGACTGACTATGCTTCGTGCCTATTCTGTATTTTTAACTGATAACATGCATTAAATCTTGCTTGTACGGTTGAGATATAGATGTGCATGTGTAAGAAGTGCCTGACTATGTGAGCTGTTATTTACTAGCATATTAGACTTAGTATTGAGCCTGATCAACTCAATAACTTTGTTTTGTGTGCTCAGAACTTAATGGTTTCCGGAAGGCGAGGTAGACCACGCCTAGAACCTGCTCAAGAGGATCCCGCTAACCTTATGGACACAGTACGAGAAATGGCTCATGCGATGCGGGAATAGGCCGCAGCAGCTCACTAGATGATGGATCAATTAGGCAGGCAACCTGCGATAAGCTATGGAGGAAACCCACATGGCCCAAGAGCTGACTTGGACTACCTTAAGTTTGCTGAGTTCAGGAAGGCAAATCCGCCCAGCTTTCGAGGAGCCTACGACCCTGATAAAGCCGATGAATGGATCAAGGCTATGGAAAAGATTTTCTCTGTCCTGGATTGCTCAGATCATCAAAAGGTGACTTTTGCCACCTACATGCTCGAGGCAGACGCCGAGTTCTGGTGGAACGAAGTACGAAGGCTATTTGAAGAATCTCAGACGGCAGTCACCTAGATGGTGTTTAGGGATGTATTTTACTAAAAGTACTTTCCTGCTTCTGTTCGAAATGCCAAGGAACTCGAATTTATGCAGCTTCGTCAAGGAAATCGGACGATATCCGAATATATTGCTAGGTTTGAAGAGTTGTACAAATTCTCTACAATTTACCAGAGGAACCCAGATGAAGCTTGGAAATGCGTTAAATTCGAAGGAGGGTTACGAGAAGATATTCTTATAGCAATAGGGCCAATGGAGATTAGAGATTTCCCCACGTTGGTGAATAAATGCCAACTTGTGGAAGATTGTAACTTGAAACTAGTTGCAGCCAGGGCATCTGGTGGTGGTTTCAAGAAGGGATTAGCACCGCAGGGCCCCAAATTCAAGCCTAACTTTCAACAACAAAGGAGATTTCAACCGGTAAGCAATAAAGGCAAGCAGCCCCAGAGGCCTTTTTCGAATCTGACTTGCACCAAATACGCAAGAATCATTGTGATCGACCGCGTTTGGCAGGCCAAAATGTCTACTATGGGTGTGGCAAGCCACGCCACAAAATTTATGAGTGTCTAACCAGGAATCCACCACAGCTGTCTAGACCTCAACGTTAAGGACAGGTCTATACAATGAATGCAGAAGAAGCTGACAAGTCCGAAGGACTAATCCAAGGTACCTGTAAAGTGGACGGTGAGACTCTAACTGTACTTTATGATTCGGGTGCCTCCCACTCATTTTTTTCTCATGACTGTGTGGCTGTTTTACGATTACCAATTTCTGAATTGCCTTATGATCTACTAGTTTCTACTCCTACCAATGAACCTATTAAAACTAGTCAAATTTGCATCAATGTTCCTTTTCAAATTGAGGGTAGAACCTTTGCAGCCAATTTGATTTGCCTCCCTCTTTCTGGACTGGATATAATTTTGGGCATGGATTGGCTATCCCCCAATCGAGTCATGCTCAATTGCTCTGATAAGACGGTGGTATTCCCCTCTATCTCATCTTTTAAATCCCAAGCCTCAACACTCTTCTATCTAAACTCTTTATTAGTAAACTATAATAGGCCCAAGAGTCAAGGATACATCCTCCTGTCAGCTAATATGACGGAAGTTCAACAGAAACTAGAGGAGATCCCAGTTGTTAAGGAATATCCTGATATTTTTCCAGAAGATATTCCTGAATTCCCTCCTGAGAGAGAAATTGAGTTCACCATCGATTGGTTCCTGGTGCGGGACCAGTATCTATAGCTCCGTATCGAATGTCACCTTTGGAGCTGATAGAACTAACGAGACAGATCAAAGAACTTTTGGAAAAAGGATTCATATGGCCAAGCGGATCGCCATGGGGAGCTCTAGTCTTGTTGGTCAAAAAGAAGGATGGGAGCATGCGCCTATGCGTGGATTATAGGCAGTTGAATAAAGTGACGATTAAGAATAAATATCCACTACTAAGGATCGATGATTTCATGGACCAGCTACAAGGTGCAATGGTATTCTCCAAGATCGACTTGCATTCTGGATATCATCAAATTTGAGTTCGGGAGATATCCCTAAGACAGCCTTTCGAACTTGTTACGGGCACTATGAGTACACCGTGATGTCGTTCGGATTGACCAACGCATCAGCAGTATTCATGGATTACATGAATCGAATATTCCGCCCATATTTGGACAAGTTTGTAGTGGTTTTCATTGATGACATACTTGTCTACTCGAAGACGGAGCAAAAGCATGCGGAACACTTGCGGTTGGTTCTGCAAATTTTAAGAGGAAAGAAACTCTATGCTAAGTTATCCAAATGTGAATTTTGGATAAAAGAAGTAAAATTTCTTGGCCATGTAGTATCCTACGGAGGAATCTCCATAGACCCCAGCAAAGTAGAAGCAATTCTGAATTAGGAAAGGCCGACCACGGTCACTGAAGTTAGGAGTTTTTTGGGCTTAGCTGGATATTACAGGCGATTCGTTAAGGATTTTTCTCGAATAGCTTTGCCCTTGACCCAGCTAACCAGGAAGAATGTTCCATTTGGATGGACGCCGGAGTGCGAACAGAGTTTTCAAGACTTGAAGAGAAGGTTGACTACGACACCAGTGTTAGCCTTGCCAAACTCTCGTGGACCATTTGAGGTCTATTGCGATGCTTCCAAACAAGGATTAGGATGTGTGTTGATGCAAAACGGAAAAGTGGTCGCGTATGCCTCCAGACAATTAAAGCCACATGAAAGGAATTATCCTACGCACGATCTCGAATTAGCTGCAGTAGTGTTTGCCTTAAAGATATGGAGACATCACCTGTATGGTGTAAGGTTCGAGGTCTTTTCTAATCATAAGAGTTTGAAGTATCTCTTTGATAAGAAGAAATTAAATATAAGGCAACGGAGATGGATGGAACTTCTTAAGGACTACGAATTTGAATTGAAGTACCACCTAGGTAAGGCAAACATTGTGGCAGATGCTTTGAGCAGGAAATCATTGACTATAGCCTGGATGATGATTAAGGAGATGGAACTTATTGAGAGCTTCCAAAATCTTAAATTGGGAATCCTTATGAATCCCAAGGCCCTTCAACTACAACAAATTAAGATAGCTAGTAGCTTTAAGGAGCAGATTCGGCAAGCACAGCAGCAGAATGCTAATTTCCAATATACAATCAATCTCGTACAATCAGGGAAATTGACAGATTTTGCTCAAGGTAAAGAAGGCATATGGCGGTGTCGTGACAGGGTGTGTGTACCCAAGGAAAATGATCTCCAAAGGAGAATCTTGGAGGAAGCACATAAGGGTGAATTTACTATACATCCCAGCATTACCAAAATGTATCAAGACCTCAAGAAAATGTTTTGGTGGCTAGGTATGAAGTCAGACGTGGCAAGCTTTGTGAGCAAGTGCTTGACCTGTCAGAAGGTGAAAGCGGAACATCAAAAACCCTCTGGTATGTTGCAGCCCTTGGAAATCCCTGAGTGGAAGTGGGAGAGCATCTCCATAGATTTTGTAATGGGATTACCAAGAATGCCAATAGGATATGATGCTATGGGTTATTATGGATAGATTAACCAAATCTGCTCACTTTTTACCCATTCGAGCAAATTATTCATTGGAAAAATTAGCTTAGCTGTACATTTAGGAGATTATAAGGTTGCATGGAACCCCTTCAACCATTATCTCTGATCGGGACCCAAGGTTTATCTCACGATTTTGGGGAGCCTTACAAAAGGCATTTGGTGCTAAGTTATGCCTAAGCACTGCATATCATCTGCAAACGGATGGTTAAACAGAAAAGGCAATTCAAACCTTAGAAGATATGTTACGAGCTTATATAATGGAGCAACGCGGGAATTGGGATCGATATTTACCACTAGCCGAATTTGCATACAACAATAGCTATCACACCAGCATCGACATGGCACCTTACGAAGCGTTGTATGGACGGAAGTGCCAATCTCCACTATGTTGGTATGAAACAGGAGAATCAACTCTATTGGGGCCTGATTTAGTTGAGCAGACCACTGAGCAGATCAGAAGAATTCGAAGTAAGATGCTTCCCACTCAAAGTCGTCAGAAGAATTATGCAAATACCAGGAGGAAACCTTTGGAATTTGAAGAAGGAGACCACATATTTCTGAAGGTTACACCTACAACAGGGATAGGTAAAGCCATTAAGGTCAAGAAGCTAAGTCCTCGCTTTATTGGTCCCTTCCAAATCTTGAAGCGAATTGGAGCAATTGCATACCAAATCGCTTTGCCTCGACATTTGTCAAACTTTCACGATGTTTTTCATGTTTCTCAACTTAGAAGATATCAGCCTGACCCCACACACTTGCTAGAACCCGAATCAATACAGTTAAAGGAGGACCTGACTTTCCATGTACAGCCAGCACAGATTGTAGACAGAAGCAACAGACAACTTCGAAACAAAACCGTGCAGCTAGTAAAGGTAGCATGGGGAAAGGAAGATGCTGAAGACTACACTTGGGAACTGGCATCAAACATGAGAAAAGAGTATCCTGAACTATTCTCAGGTACTAAATTTTGAGAACAAAATTTTTTTTTTAAGGAGGGTGGTAATGTAACGTCTTCCCTGATTTTTGACCTCCAACCTCATCTCCAATTCCAGCGAAATGGCCAAATTTCCGACCTCCGACTTCATCTCTATGATTTCTGATTTCTGACCTTATGCTTCAAATACATAGGATACGAATTCTGACTTCATGGTTGATTGTTCAACTAGAATAAGACACGAGTTCCGACCTACGAGTTAATGCACGTAAGATCGGATCTCTGAGTTGGTCTCCAAGTTTAACCAAAATTTATATGGGTTCCGACCTCATACTTTATTCCCAAGCTTCAAATAAAACGGACATGATTTTCGATCTCCGAATTTATGTCCAAGTCTCAAATAAGGTGAGCACGAGGTCCGACATCCGACTTCAGCTTTAAGTTCAAATAAAATAGACGTGAGTTCCCAATTTTACACAGAATAGAGACGATTTTCGATTTCAGATAGAATGGAGGCGAGTTCCACTTTTAGGCGACGTGGAGAATAATTTAGCCACAAAAGAGGGAGATATGGCTGAACTTCACTCACAAAATTTCAGCCAATCAAAACTCACAAAGCCAACTACCACCTTAAGTTTATATGACTCATTTCTTTATCTCCTTCAGCCCCATTTCTGCGCTACCTTCTCCCTCACTTCAGCTCTCTTTTTCTCTTTTCCACTCACTCAACTCCATCTAACCTTCAAGCTCAATCAAGTTTTATTGATTCAAACTCCAAACTTAAGCCCAATCATATAACAAGAGGTGGAGGTTCAATTTAGTTCTTGTTATTCTGATTGTGGGTGGCTGATTTTGATTTTATTTCCTCACTTCTTGATGTGATTAGTGAATGAATATAATGATCTATGATTGCTTTTGTGTTTAAATTTGATTAACGAATAGAAAAGGGTAAGGATAGGAAGATGTGAGAGGCTAGAAGACCAATTTTCCTCGGTAGTCCGTACGGCGGAATGTACGGCTCCAACTACAGCTGGTTAAATCTGATGAAACTATTTTTATAAGAAACTAGACATTTAGGGCTTTCCATAAATATATCATATAAGACCATTGGATTAATATTGAGAGAGATATGAATTTTTGAAGTTTGACCTAGGAATTAGGACTTTCACCTGGGCAGTGTGACTTGAAAAGGGTGTAACTCACCCTACACAACTCCAAATTGAGTGAAACTAACTTTTTTAGAAATCTTATACATAGGGAAAGATCCTACAAAGAAATTCCAAATTTGCTACTATCCCTTTTGTTCCCAGGGACTCAAAGAATTTGCTTTATGTCCAAACCAGGTCAAAATAGGGTAGTTCAGGAAGGTCAAAGTTTAGGGCTTATAACTCGAGCCCTACTAAGGCAAATGGAATGGAACTTTTTGCATATGAAAGGTTGTCCTGTTAGCTTTAATATGAAATCAATTTTGTATGATTTGAATGAGTTTTCGATTTTTAGTGGATTTTTACTTTGAAGAGTGTAATTCTAGCCAGTTGCAAGGTAGGCCGGGATAGAACCTAAATAACTTGAGTTATGTATATCAAAATTAGATGGAACTAAAGAGGTTGGAAAATAGACACATAAATCTTCAACATATCCAAAAATCAGGTCCAGATAAGTTAAATAGAAATTTTGGCTTGAGTTGCAAAAACCAGGTTGAATGATTGTGCTGAGGCAATAACCCTATCTTAATGTGATTAATGCTCCTTTGAAGTTAATGCTGAATTATGAATAGAATGATATGATTTCTTTGATAAGTTGATATGCTGAGTACTGGCACTATTCATGGGGAAGTGAATACGTTCCGTTATGCCTCCAAAATTTCGGTAAGACTTATGCATGAGTTATAAGATACATATGCATTTTCAAGAATTTCATAAAGGTTATGTTATGATGAACATAAGGATTATGTTATGATAAAAGTTTCATAATACTTGGGCCAGCCTTGGAATAAAGTTAAGGGGAATAGATCGGTGGGGAGGTTGGGGAAAGCAAACCCGGCATTCCTGTATAGGAACGAGCTCGATCCTGAAAAGCAGACTATTACCCAGGAGTCTAAAATGGCCAAGAACTCCCAAGGGACCAAATAATGGAAAAGTTTATGAAGAAAGGTTCAAGAATAAGTTTTGCATGATTACATTAAATGCATGATTACATTGAATAGTCATTACAAGTTATTTATAGTTTGTCTATTATATTCCCTTACTATTGTATGATCATTTATTCTGCTCATTATTCTGTGTATTACTGTTAGTAGTTTATTCTATTTCTTATGCTGTCTTAAGTAAAACTGAACCTTGACTCGGACCAAACGTTTTCTTAAACTTATTGAATATGGATTGTTCAGTTTGATCCCATGTTTTTATAATTAAACAAAAAATCGAGGCAACTGAGAATGAATGTGACATCAGCTAAATACAGTACGCGAACCCCACTGAGAATTTCTTCAAATTCTCACCTCGTTTTGCATTTCTGCATCATTCTCAGATGCTGGTGATGGACTCAATGGCCACTCTGTCTATTGAGCTCCCTGACCTGCAGTTCCACCAGGACCCCGAGTTGGACTCGTTGTACATAGCTAGCTCCCGCCATTTCCGTCTCTACTTTTTAGCAATAGGAATTTTGTTGTTCCTTTATTTCACTCTGCTTTTGAAACATATATTTATAAACTGAAGCTTTGGCTTCCAACTTATATATGTATATATGTATAACTGATGATATATTTCCTGTCTTTACTCTTTTCTGTAATGCTAATCACGTCTATTATATAAAACGCCCTGTTTCATAGGTATATTCGTCAAACATATACATATATATAAAAAAAAAGAGAGAATATAATATAATAAATACAGCTTTAGACAGAGAACTAATACGATAACGCGACCTATCCAATTTCATGCTATGACTTAAGCATAACATAAGTTGATAGGGTGTTACAATTTTTATTTAAGAAACATGTATGCACTCCAGGTTTTATGACAAAACCAATGGCCCTAATCACTTCTCCAAGAAGACTACAAGGAATGCACCTTGCTTTCTTTGGATTATGATAATTTATGGTTAAGCCATAACACTTAGAACAACACTTATTTAATTACTTAGATTTATCAAGTTTTATTCTTGTCCTAGTTAAAAACATTCTCTTCTCTTTTTTTTTTTTCTTAGTGGCCAAATATTATACCTTAAGGTTGGTTAAAGTTTTTTTTTTTTAATTTCTTTATTACAAAGCGTGTTAATATCTTATATAAATCATAGATTAACCTTTAAAAGTATCAAACTCTTTTCCACTCATAATTTCCTCATCATGGCCGAAGCCATGTATATGCTAAGTGTAACACCCTAATAAACCCATACTATGCTTAAGTCGTATTACGACGTTTTATTAGTTATTACTTATGTTCGTGGAAAACTAAATTTCTTTTATAAATTAAGTCACGTGGAACATACAGTAAATTTTTTTTTTTTTTGAAATATATCGTTGCTTTGCAGCATTTTGGAAAGTAAAGCCTTAAGTGAGAAGATAGATATAAACGCGCGTGTCGCATAAATTAAGTCATAAAATAAGGGGACAATGGATAAATAGAAATATAATGCATTCACATTACTTAAACAACCATATATAAAGTTTCATAATATTCAACAATACATGAGAAGGAAACTCATGGTCATGCCATGGCCCCAAAATATCAAGCGTAAGCAAATATGACAACGTTCATCACAAAATGAAATACATAAGATAAGGAGTACAGATGATACGAGGGTGCTTGCTGATCACCTCGATGCGGCAAACACGACGACTTAGCTCGGCTTGGTCCAGGTCACAGCTGGCTGCTGAAGAATGTGCCTTGGAGGGATCCTCCTCAAACGTAATAGGGTGATATTCAGGGAGTGGCGGCGAGGTGGCTGCGCCCCTCAGAGTGGCTGTGGAACTCACGTTGACCACGGGCATCACAGGCTATGGCATGGGCTCGGCTGCGGGCAGGTCTAGAGACATCGACTCCATCTCAAAGTCTAGCAAGGGCTCGGGTGGAAAATCCCAAGGACCCAGCGGCTATCCAAGGTATGCAGAAGAAATGTCTACTAGGGCTGGCGGAACATCGGGCTCCTCTTCCTCATGTATACGACCCAAGTAAAAGTAGGTACGGACTACCATGGTGGTCGTAGCAACGTTAGCCGGGCATCAGCATCGTAGGTCCACTCATGGTAAGGAGGGTCCATGCTCCGCTCCACCTAGTACACCATAGGTATATGGTGACGAAACAGAAAATAACTAGAGTGAGAAATAAGATTTCTTAGTAGGACTCGAACCCGACACAAAAGTGTCATCGTCATCATCCTAGCCACTTCGGTTTTATAAATGAAAATAGTGAGCATTCATAAGGTTTGATTCTTAGATTTTCGAAAATATAAGTATCCGAAGCGGATTTAACTTTAAGTACGTATTCTCATTATAATAATAACATTGTGGTACACATAGGAGCTTATATGACAATTCATATCATGCATGAACATCTTGAGAGTTTCATTCTTTACGTGGGTCGGACTAAAGTCCCTTTCTTTTCTTCACTTAACCTTTATCTTAGGTCTTTTCTTTTCATCCACTAAACATAAGTGGTAATGAGCTCATACTGTGGCCGTCGCCACCATAACTTTTCGATACTTACACTAGCTGGGTCATGCCATGTCTCATGTAAGCCCTATCCCCTATACTCACACTAGCTGGGTCGATGCCATGCCTCATGTGAATCGTGGGTGAGGAGAGGTTAAATTAGGTCACCTTCCCCTTTGAAGGATCACACACTTAATTCAATCTCTTCTTATTAAGGCTTCTGATGCAAAATAATTCTAAGTCTACAATTTTTATGGAATTTCGGCAGCATAATAGCTAGACCGAAGCTTCCCAAAATTTTTGCCAAACAGAGAATCCAATCACAAGACATCATCATATATATTAATCAACATCATATGCAACATAGTCATCATCATCATAATCATACCATCATCATATCATCATATTATCATATCATCATCATATCAACATATTATCATATCATCATCATATTATCATATTGCATATAGACATAGATATATCACATTAAAATGTTATGAGCTTAGCTTAGTAACTTAGGTGCAAGTTTTTTAATTTGATTGGCATCTCGTTCGATTTTTTCATTAATTATAGGGCAAGTACCGCCTATTATTCCTTTTAAACCTTCTTAAGTTGAATTATGAAGTTTCCACTATCTTAAATTAAGAGTCTTAGTGTGCTTAAGTGAGATTCTCATTAGTGCTAGAAAATTTACCTTAACCAGTTTTTACTCTTACTGTAGGGCAGTAACTTTAAAAATTCACCATAAATTCATCTTTTATCGTTTTAACTTGATTTTTGGTAGGATTTTACTTTTCTGAGTCTATTTTTAAATGAAAGAAGTCCCACTCAAAAATTCCTTCTGTAGCCTGAGTTATACACTTTTTCCTCTGACTACTTAGACTTGAAAGTTCATCTCAGGTCAGTGGCTTGTCAACTCCACTGGGAGTACCTCACAAGGAATCTGACAAAATTGTTTTATGAGGGTGTTCCCCTATGTCTTAGATTTTAGGAAAATTAGTCCCACTGAAAAATGTTTTGTATAGCTCAAGTTATGCATATTTTAGTACCGACTGCCCCGACATAAACACATCTGGAGACAGCCCACTTCAAAAATTCATATCTCCCACGTTTCAAAGCCAAAGTTCACGTATTTTATATGTATGAAAAAATCTCTCTGAGTCTAATTTTAGAGAAAATTAGTTTCATCACATTTTGAGTTTTTTAGAATGAGTTATATAGTATGTATTATAGACTGCCAGAATTCTAGCTCAACTAGTTTTTATGTTTTCCATTTCAAACTTGTGGAGATGTTGCTATCCCACTTCAAATCACTATTTTTATGTTTTATCTCACCATCATATTCAAGGTTTTATTCACCAAATTAGTATTTTAGAATAAAAATAAAGTAAGATACATAAAAACCATCATACCACATAATCTTATTTTAAGACGACATTTTCAACAAGGCAAGAATAGCTCATAGAGTAAGATATGGTCATGAGACCTTGAACCAAGTCCTAAAACCACCTAGCTATGAAGAGCTTAGGGGTTCTAGTGCTTGAAAAATACATGAAAAAGAAGGGTTAAATTCACTACCAAAGAGAGCTTCTTGAAGAGTTTGGAGTGTAGAGAAAGTTGGAGAGAGCCTCCCTTGTTGAAAGCTTGGAAATGGAGCTTGTGTGTGTGTTGTCTTATTTCTCCAAAGACCAAAAATGGTGGTCCTTGAAGGGGTTGTGAGGGTGGTGATAGAAATGAGGTAGGAAGTAGTAAGGAGATTGGAAGAAGAACAAAGAGGGTTGGATGAGACTTGGAGAGAGGAGAGAGCTTTGTGTCTTGAGAGAGGAAATGAAAAATGAAATGAGGGGGGAGAGGGGGGCTGATGGCACAAATTGAGGGGGAGGAGTGATGTGATTTTGCTTCTTACAATAAGCAAGAGAGTGGGGGAAAACCTTGGGGCAAAAGAGGGAGTTGTGTTTCCTTTGAGTCTTGGCACTTGGGTAAAGACCATTTAGTGTTTTTCAAGTGATAAAAGGCATGACCACTCTTGGGATTGGCTTGGGTGAATAAAATCACTTTAAGTGGCACAATCTTGATGGAGGGAAGTACATCTCTTGTCTTGACTCAAGGAATACTACTAACATAGGCTCTTTGTAACACCCTCCCAAGTACAGTACTATGTTTAAGTCATAGTACCATACCCTGGAGTTGTTACTGTTACTTGAGCAGACCTTATCTGATAGCAACTTCAGCCGTCTTTAGAACTTCTTGAACTATTTAGAGATAACACGGAAATAGGAGTGAGAATTATAAATTCTCAGTAGGATTCTCTAAATATCATACATAATGTCATCGTTGTCATCTCCAGTTTGCTTCAGTTTATTATGAAAAAGGTGAACATGTTATGTAAACTGTTTGATTTTACAGTTCGAAAAATATATTATCCGAAGCAAAGTTTATTTTATTCATACACTTGTCATTTGGGAAGAGCTCATACAAAATCAATCCATGAAATCATACTATGAATAATAACTGAAACATAATAAAATATAATAGCATCAATACACCGGAGACATAACATCTTCACATGACTTTACTTGTACTTGAATTTATACAGATACATAACGTTTACTTTCCTTTCCTTATCTTCCTTTACTTGTTACACATATTCCAGAGTATGATCGCCATGTCATACTCCATCGAGATATGATCGCCATGTCACATTCCTTAAGAATATGTTCTTTCTGCCACGTCCCAGAGTATGATTGCCATGTCATACCCCATCAGAGCGTGATCGCCATGTCACATTCCTTAGGAATATAGACTCATCAACATATCTTTATATGCCACATTCCAGAGTATGATTGCCATGTCATACCCCATCGGAACGAGGATGGTTAAGGTCGGAACTTGTGAATTCGGAATCACAATATCAAGCCCAAATACTTAAACTCGGAAGTCGAAATTTTAATAAAAGTGGAAATCGGTACCAGAATAGGAAACCTTACGCCCGAATCCAGGAAGTCAGAAATTATATACAGTATATTCGAGACTCTAAGTCGGAGGTTGGAACTCGTATATATCTTGCTTGTAACTTGGAGATAAATTATGGGATCAGAAATAGGGTCCATTTTCTTTTGAGGCATGAAGTCGGATATCGAGAATCACTCCATGTTGTTCAGACTTAGTTAAACTCGGAAGTCGTGGAAATAATCCGGATGAAGTCGGAAGTCGTAGACTAACGTGACATGGCGATCACGCTTTGATGGGGTATGACATGGCGATCATACTCTGGAATATGGCATGTAAAGATTTTATGATGAAAAAGAAAGATGAAGAAAGAGAAGTATATTTTATGTATATGCATAAATTTAAGTAAGAGTAAAATTATGTGCAGATGTTATGTTCCTAGCATATTGATGCTATGCGTGTTTTAATATGCTGCAGTTATTATTCATGATATCATATTTGAATTGATTTTTATGGGTTCTCCCAAATGCCAAGTGTATGATTAAAATAAGCTTTGCTTCGGACATTATATTTTTGAACTATAAAATTAAACAGTTTGTACAGCATGTTCACCTTTTTCAAAATAACCCGAAGCAAACTGGAGATGACAACAATGACATTATGTAAGATAATTAGAGAATCCTACTGAGAATTTAAAATTATCACTCCTATTTCCGTGTTGTCTCTAGATAGTTTCAAAAGTTTCCGAATACGGCTGAAGTTACTGTCAGACAAGGTCTGCTCAGGTAACAGTAACAACTCTAGGGTATGGTACTATGACTTAAGCATAGTACTATACTTGGGAGGGTATTACAGTCCCAAAACTGAAACTCGCTTTCATTCATCTGAAATCGGAACTCGTCTTGAATCTGCTTAAAGTCGGAACTCGTGCTATTTTATTTAAGCTTGGAGCTGAAGCTTGATGTCAGAACTCGTCCCATCGTATTTGAGACTTGGAAGTAAACTCGAATATCTTGTCTGGCTTATTCGACACTTGCAAGCAAAGTCGGATGTCGGGTATCGTCCAGCACACAATCACGTAATCTCAGAACTCCCAATTCAAACTCAGGAACACCAATAGAAATGGAAGGCTCCTGGGAATAAACTCGGATATCGGAACTCGTGTATGACTTAGAAATCAACTCAAAGATTCGAACTCGTGTCCATTCTAGTTGAGTTCAACTCTGAGGCCGGAACTCGTTACGTTAAACTCGGAGGTCAGTACTTGTAACCATTGTGTTAAACTATCAATTCGGAAGTCGGAAACCGTGTACACTATTTGAAACATGAGGTCTGAGGTCGAAGCTCACGTACATCTTGCGTGAAACTTGGAGATAAATTATGAGATCGAAAATCGGGTAGTTTTCTTTGAGACATGAAGTAGATATTGGGAGTCACGCCCATGTTGTTTGGACTTGAAGGTTGAGTCAGAAGTCGGGAAATGAGGAATACTGGTATGGTTTAGGTCAGAAGTCATGAAAATTATGCTGAAATTCGAAGACAAACTCGGAAATTGGAAATTATACCATTTTATGCGAAATTCGAAAATGAAGTTGGAAATGGAATTGATCAAACTTGAGGATGAAGTTAGAACTCAGAAATCGGGGATGTTACACTCTTGATCTAAGGGTGCATGATGAGAAGGCAAATTGGATGGTTGGATATGGCTCTTGCCTTGACCAAACTTTCAAACAATAATTAAGGGGAAGTTTCTAAATTTTCACAATTGTTAAAATTATCTAAATACTATTTAATTCAATTGGTTTAATTACACTTTAACACATTTTCATAGGAAAGGATTTTCCTCATTAATTACGTATAGAGGGTGTGAAGGTTAATATGTCATGTGTGATGAAGATGTAATGCTTGTCATGCACTAAGTTAATAAGGTTAGGTCACCTTAATTACATGTTCTAAATCATGAATTAACAAGGATTGGGCAATTAGGCTCTTAATTATAACTTTTAATGCATTATGCTTCAAATGTTGAATTTTCTAATTAATCGTTGACTTTCAATTATCTTGTTGACTTGTCTTTAATTTACTAATCTCTTGCTCTCGAGATTAGTCGATTAGTTCCTAATTAATCGCTAACCCTTCTAATTAGCTGGAGACACCGAGCTAATTAGCTTAGATGAAAATGGGGATGTTACACCAAGCTTAAATTTTTATTTTGTTTTGCTCCTTTTTTTCGCTTGTTTGAGACTTATTAAGGCTTATGGACATGGATCTAAACTTAAAAAGTGTTGATCTTATGAAATAAATGATAAAGTTTGAAATTTTTTCCATGTTTTAGTTTTCAACAACTTATCCATCAAACTCAAAAGAGCAACTTTTTGGTAGATGTGATCATAAAAGTGAGGAATCAACCGAAGAATCAACTAAATACTCAAAAGGTGCAAACTTTAGAGTCTTTTAAGTGGTAAAAACAAGAAATATGCCAAAAGCATCATAACCATGGCTAGGACTAAGAGCTCTTGACTAAAAATGAGTAAAGATCAAAATTTTACACATTCTTTTCAAAGATGATCACATTAGAAGATCAAGAAGAGTAGTAGAAGCACGAAAGATTGCATTTCTTCTCAAGAACTAGGAACTTTGTGACAAAGCTTGTGGCTCCAAGCTATGGTCAAGGTTGAGCTATCATGGCTTGTCATAAGAGAAAAGAAGACTAGTTAGAGAATCCTACCATAAGATGATGAACCAAACAAGAAAACGTTAGCTCCAATGCCTTTTAGAAACTGTTCTATGATTGTGAATCAGAATGACCTTTAAGGTTTTGATGAATACCAAATCAGAGTTTAAGCTAATATTCTTGTATATGAACAATTTGTTTGTTAAAATATTTGCTTTCGTGATAAAAGATTTTAATTGTGTGCACTAACTGCTTGAGAAACAACAAAGTTTTATTATCCACTATTATTTTATTTGAATATACTTGATATGGAATACATGCTTTGTGTGCTTCTTGAGCTATCATTTAAGAAACAAAAAGACAAGTTCAGAAGGATGAAACTACAACATCAGAAGGGAAAATGTGCCTCAAGAACCAACACTATTCATTCAAAAAGATGATTCTATCCAGAAGGGATATCTCCATAAACATACTCCTCACGAAGTGTTATACCTTCAAAGCTTCCTCTACACTCTTCATAGACAAGTTCAAAATAGTCAAAAAGGTGATTTGACAAGATGCAGAACAGGTGTTGACAAGTCTGAATAGTTAGTAAACCAAAAAACGGCTATTTTTCCACTTCTGTGTAAGCTTTGAAGAATGGGAAAAAAGAAGGCTATTTCTTCTCTATCCAGTCATAGGCTAGCAGTCCAAAAGAATCACAAGGATCAAGACCTGCGAGCTTCAACTGTCATATTTCGAAGTCTATATTATGCTGGAAGTCAAAGAAAAAATAGTTAAACAGATTGATTACCTCTTATGTAAAACTAGCTTCCTTCTTTCATCCTTCTCGACATTTGTAGCACTAAAAAGTTACTAATTTTAACTCCAGTTCAAAAGAACATATTCTCTTCTATTCTGTAATAGATAATGTAACATCCCCATTTTAGTCAACTAAATGTAATGGAAACTTTGAATTAATTCCCTTAAGCAGTGTGAGAATTTCTCAGCGATCTTTATCTTAGTGACGATCCTCACACTTGGAATTATAGGGTAGTGTAACACTGCTATTGAAAATATGGCACTGCCATATGTTAAAAATTAGGAAATAACAAAAGTGCCCCTATAAACTTTTATTAATTACAAAAATGCCCAAGATTTTTAGAAATTATATTTTTGACCCTAAATAATTATTTCCACAATAACCCTAGAACTTTTCATAAAATAACATTTATGTCCCCACATCGGTAGAATTAGCAGAATGGGGTTTTAAGCGGAGTAGAATCACGTGGCGAAATCGTAGAAGTTTAAATCTCTGCCGATTTGGCCATGGAGGTAGTCTAGTGTGAAATGACGTGGGGTGCCCCTAGACTTGCTCAAAATTACGAAAATGCCATTAGCTATGAAAAATAGAAAACAGAAAAACTCCGAATTTGCAAAAACGATTATTTCACGTTAACAAGCAATTTATTCAATCTTATTGACCAAGTAAGGTTAATTAGGAGTTAATTAGATGTTAATTAGGGGGATTAGGCTCAGGAACAATTAGAATAGAGATGTAGAATTTCTCTCAGAGTTATTTAGTAAAGTTTTGCTGATTTGAAGAAAATCAGCGAAGATTCGGTATTTTAAACCGCCAAAACTGAATCAGTAGAATTTTCTACTGGAATCCCTCACTTAAGTGGCTAAAATTCAGCCACCCCTACCACATATGAGTGGCGCCAAGTGTTGCTCAAGATAGTGAAAAAACTTGGCTTTACCTTTATCAGATTTTTATCGTTTTCGCCTAGTTGTTCGATTTTATCAACTACTTAAGATTAATTAGCATTCGATTAAATTTTTACTTAGAGCCAATTAAGTATCATTTAGAGAATTAGATATGAAAGAATTAGATTGAAAGCATAGGAAACTTCATAGGATTTTTCCAAAACCAATTTACCGATTTAAAGGAAATCGGTAAGATTTCGATACTTTGAATTGTCAGAACCGAACCAATAGAAATTATACTATGAAAACCCTAGGATGAATGGCTAGAATTTAGCCAAACCACCCGCTCATGCGGCGCCTTGATCAGCCATTGAGGGGGGAAGCTAAACCAAAATTTATGACAAGGTTACATCCACCAATCAAGGCAAAGTGCCTCCAAAATATCTCTACCTTTTCCTTCTTTCCCTTCTCATCATTTTCAGCCTCCCCACAACCAGCCTCATTTCCCACCTTCCTTCATCTTCTTCCACTTCCTCTCATCCCCAAACTCAAGCTCCAACCATCAACTTCACTCCAAGATCAAGTTCCACCAAGATTTCACACCACCAAGGTAGGAATTCCAACTTCTTTTCTTGTTTTCTTTGAATTGGGCTGATTGGGACTTCACCTTCTTCCCCCCTTCTTGTATGATTCTGATGTTATCTTGAGTGATGATGATGAATTAAGGCTGGTTTAAGTTGTATATATCAGTTTGAATTGAAGATTGGGTGGATTGATTTAAGGAAAACATGAATTCAAGAAGAATTCAAGAAGCTATTAGGGTTTTTTCCTTGATGGTCCACACGGCAGAGTGTACGGCTCTGTCTACAGCTGTTTGAAGTTGATGAATCTATTTTTATATGAAACTAGACATTCAGGGCTTTCCATACATATAAAAAATAAGGCCATTGGATTAGTATAGAATTATTTATGAATTTTTGAAGTTTAACCAAGAAATCTGGATTCTTATCCAGGCAGTATGAGTTGAGAATAGTATAACTCACCCTACACAACTCCAAATTGAGTGATCCCAAGGTTTTCTGAAAGATAACATGTAAGGGAACACCCCATAAAAATTTCAGAACCAGATTCATTTCCATTTGTTACTGGCACACCAATGAATTTTACTTAAGTTCAATCTGGGCTGAAGTAGGGTAGTCCAGTAGGGTCAAGTTTCGAGACTCATAACTCAAAATATACTCATGAAAATGGTATGAAACTTATTTCATTTGGAAGATTGTTCTATTAGCTTTAATTTGATATAAATTTCGTAGGATTTAACTTAGATTTCTATTTTTAGTGAATTTTCACTTAAAAGGGTACAATTCTGGCTATGAATAGGGCAGTCTGAAGTAAATTACTAATAACTTGAGTTATACAAATCAAAATGAGATGGACTAAAAGGGTTGGAAACTAGACACATAAGGCTATGACATATCCAAAATTTAGACTTAGATGAGTTGAATTGGGCAAAGAGTGGATTATAACAAAATCGGGTAGAATAGGAGAAAGCAAACTGAAAACCCCATAGATGCTTGAATTGAACTTGATGAATGATGCTATGAACATCTATATAATGGCTGATCCATATTGAATTGCAAGTTTGAAAGATTGTACTGGTTGCTTGGCACTATTCATGGGGAAGCGGACTTGATCCGTTATGTTACCGAATTTTCGGCAGGAATTTATGAGAACTTATGCTATGGATGATTATGCTTTGAATATGTTTACATTTACATGTCATATTCATGTGCATCATGCATGCAAGTATATATTTAGAACATGATATGATATATAAAGTATGAGACATACTCATGAATGCACCAAGCGTTTGCATGCATGACAAGATATGAAAAGGAAAAGATAATAAGAACTTGCAAGAGGGACGTACCAAGCTACCATGTGAGGCATGGCATAGACCCAGCTAGCATGGGCCAGAGCGGTACTGTCTAAGACTTGGGCCAGCCCTCGACCAGATTTAAGGAGAATAGATTGGTGTGAGGGTCGGGGAAAGTAAACCCGTCACTCATGTATAGGTACGAGCTCGGACCTGAAAAGCAGGCTATTACCCAGGGGTGAGAGAGGCCATTCACCTCCGGGGGACCAAGTACAGAAAAGAGCAAGATCAAGTTGCAAGTTAAAGAAAGAGATAAATTAAGTTAAGTGCACTTGCATACAACCAAGTACAAGCATCTACATGTGCATTTCTAATTATCTCATTATGTCATGATATTATTATGATTCTTATTGAAGTATATTACTCTATTCATGTTTCTATGTCTGTCATATGAAATGGCAAGTGACTGTTAAAATATATCCCGCTTCGAGTAAGGTGTTTTCAACTTAAAATTGAACCACTACTTGTTTATATGTGCTCATATTTTCATAATAAACCCGAGGCGGCTGGAATGTTTATGATGACGCCATAAGATTGGTTTGAGTTTACCTACTGAGAACCTTAGGTTCTCACTGCCTACTTGTATGTTTTTCTTTTCCATAAACATTCCAGCACCCAAGTTAGAAATCAAGTGTGACGTGGAATACTAGGCCTTTCATTGAGCAAGGATCAGGCATAAGTCAAACCAAGAAACTATTGAAGTTAGCTAAGGATTAGTCGAATGTAAACGCTGTGTACTATGTCAATTACAATTTCTTTAAAAATGTAATTATTTTATTCTTATGTATCAAAGATTATCAGTCAGTAATAAAGTGAGTAGTTAAAGGGCCATGTATTATATTTTCCATATTTTAAAGATTTCTTAGCACAGTGACAACCTTTTAATATAACTCCATGACTTGAGCATGGCTTATATGATAGAGGTTGTTACAGATAATATCCTCTCTTTGAGAATTTAGAGAAGTCATACACACAGAGCTTTATTGTTTATTCTTTGTCAAGAGAGTTAGTGTGATTGTTCAAACAAAAACAAATTGTTTATTTAATTTGTATCCAGATCCAGTAGTAGTTAGTGTAAGCTTGGAGAGGCTAGGAAAACACTACTTGGTAGAAAAGCTTGGAAAGGTTTGAGAAAAGACTACTCGTTTGGAAGAAGTTTGGCGAAGCTTGGACAAACAATACTCATGGTTTATAAAATCTCAACAAAAAGTTGGGGCCTGGAAGTAGGCAAGTGATTGGCCGAACTAGTATAAAAATCTCTTGTGTGATTCTTCTATCCTTTATCTTGCCATATGATTTTATCACACAAGTTCTTTTCTTTGTATACTTAACCTGAAAAAGATTTATATCTATTTTAAAAATAAAACAAAATAACTTTATAAACTAACAAAATCGCTTCCGCAATCCAAGTATTGGACTTGAGATAATTGTTTTTGTCTAAATTTTTCAAATTATAAGGTTCATTGAAAGCATGATTCAATACCCTTTCTCATGCTATCTCATCCAACAATTGGCATCAGAGCCTAACTCTGGGGTTAAGCTTCCTAATGATTGTAGACGATAAAGATCCATCAAATGGCGCAACAAACAAATCATATTGCAGAGGGTCACTCTATTAATCATTCCCCATACTTTAATGGTGAAGACTATCCTTACTGGAACGATAGAATAAGACTCTTCATTGAGTCCACAAGTCTGGACATATGGGAAATTATAGAAAATGATGATTATGTGCCCATGACTGAGCAACCAATGCCTTAAGGAGTTGCAAATCCAAAGCAATCTCCACCAGTAGTTGTCAGAATCATTCTGAGAAATAAATGGACTGACCAACACATAACCAAAGTCCAGATGAATGCTAAGGCAAAGTATCTGCTCACTTATGCCTTAAGCAAAAGTGAATATGATAAGATTATATCATGTGGCTCGGCAAAAGAAATCTACGATAGACTCCAAGTACTTCATGAAGGAACTAATTAGGTCAAGGAGACCAAGATCAGCATGTTAGTTCATCAATATGAAATGTTCAAAATGCTAGAGCATGAGAATATTTGTAACGTCCCGAATTCCGACCTCCGACCTCACCTCCATATTCCCGACCTCCGGCTTCAACTCCAAATCCCAAATGAAATGGCTATTATTTCCAATTTCCGACGTAATTATACAAAGCATACGAGTTCCGAATTCATGGTTGTTGTTCAACCAGAATAAGACATGATTCCCGACCTACGAGTTAATGGACGCGAGATCGGATCTCTGAGTTGGTCTTCAAGTTCGACCAAAATTTATATGGGTTCCGACCTCATACTTTATTCCCAACGTTCAAATAAAACGGACATGATTTCCAATCTCCAAATTTATGCGCAGGTCTCAATAAGGTGAGCACGAGGTCCCACATCCGACTTCACCTTCGAATTTTAGATAAAATGGGATTATTTCCGACTTCCGAGTTCGTCTTCGAATTTCAGCATAATTTACTGACTTGTGACTTAGCATTCAAGTCCAGAAACATGAACGTGATTCCCGATATCTGACCTCATGTCTCAAAGAAAACGTACCCGATTTCCGATCTCATAATTCATCTCCAACTTTCAAGCAAGATGACGTGAGCTCCGACCTTAGACCTCATGTTTCAAAATAGTGTACATGGTTTCCGACTTCCGAATTGATAGTTTAATACGATGGTTACAAGTACCGACCTTCGAGTTTAACAGAACGAGTTCCAGCCTTAGAGTTGAACTTAATTAGAATGGACACAAGTTCGGATCTTTGAGCTAATTTCCAAGTCATACACGAGTTCTAATATTCGAGCTTATTCCAAGGAGCCTTCCATTTTTGCTGGCGTTCCCGAGTTTGAATGGGGAGTTCTGAGATTAGGTGATTGTAAGCTGTATGACTTCCGATATCCGAATTTACTCCCAAGTGTCGAATAAGGTTGGACGAGTTCCGACATCCGGCTTCAGCTTCAAGCTCAAATAAAAGGTACGTGGGTTCCGACTTTACACATAATAGAGTACGAGTTCCGATGTCATTTTCAGAATACAGTGGAAGTGAGTTCTACTTTTAGGCGACGTGGAGAGCAATTTTGTCACAAAAAGAGGGATACATGGCTGAACCTTACCACAAAAATAGGGAAGGTTGGCTGAAATTCAGCCTTGTGTTTTTAGGTTAATCAAAACCCTCCAAGCCAACTACCACCTCAAGCTTATATAACTCATTTCTTTCTCTCCTTCAGCCCCATTTCTACGCTGCCTTCTCCCTTGTTCAGCTCGCTTTTTCTTTTCTCCACTCACCCAACTGCATCACTCCTTCAAGCTTAACAAGGTTCTAACAATTCAAGCTTCAACACTTAGCTCAAATCACACTCCAAAGAGGTAGGACTCCATTCTGTTCTTGAACTCTTTGCACTATGGCTGTATGAAGTTTTATTCTTCATATATATGATGATATATTGAATGTATATGATGGATTATGATTGAATTAATATGAAATCTTGAGTTAGAATTATGGTTAGAAGGAGAAAAACTAGAAGGAATGGAGGATTAGGATGCTGTCCTGGTGAAGAGTCCACGGCAGTCTGGATGGCGGAGTGTATGGCTCCACCTACCGTCGATTAATCCCAATGAAACAATTTTAGACGAAAGTAGACATTCAGAGTTTTCCATACATATATCATATAAGGTTATTGGATTAGTATTGAGAGAGATATGAATTTTTGAAATTTGACCTAGGAACTAGGACTTTTATCCGGGCAGGGTGACTTGAGGAGGTTGTAACTCGCCCTACACAACTTGAGGAGGTTGTAACTCGCCCTACACAACTCCAAATTGAGTGAGACCAACTTTGTTAGAAAGCTTACATATAGGGGAACATCCTATGAATTCCGAGTTTGTTATTGTAATGACCGAAAAAAAAATTTTATCGTTAATAACTGAATTGTTCGGTTTTATCAAATAAGTGAATTTAATCAGAACCTGATTAAACATTTACTTAAAGCAAATCAAGTGTAACTTAAAAGGATTAGGCTAGATAGAATTAGATTAGGAGCATAGAAAACTTCACAGAACAATTTCAAACCGATTTACCGATTTAAAGGAAATCGGTAGGATTTCGGTATTTCAAACTGTCGGAACCGGACCAGTAGGAATTAAACCATGAGTGCCCTAGAATCAATGGACAAGATTCAGCCAAATACTCCCCCAAGTGGTGCCTAGACAGCCATGGATGAAGAGGATTGAATCAGATTTTATGACCAAGGAAGGTCCACCAATCAAATTTAAGCCACCTTGAAATATCTTCACTTTTCTCCTTGCATCCTCATCCAAAAAATTCGGCCACTCTCCCAGCTGAGCTCTCTTCATTCTTCTTCTCCTCATTCTCTCCTCCACTCCATTTTCATCTCTTCTTCAAGTCCCATCATAAACTACTTGCACCAAGAACACAAAATCAGCCTAAACTACTCAAGACAAGGTAGGGAATCCTACTTCTTCTTTTATTCTCTCTGATTTGGGGCTGTGTGAGGAGCATGCTTAATCTGAGATTTGGATGTTTTATAGAGTGATGATGATGTTTTATGATTGATTTTGCATGTGTGTTGTGATTAAAATTGGATTTGGGGGCAAATAGCTTGAAGGGAGGAGACAAACCTAGAAGCAGGATAGGATTTTCCCTGGCAGTCCATACGGCAGAGCGTACGGCTCTGTCTAACACGATTTAAATTTGATGAAACCATTTTTAAATAAAACTATACATTCAGGGCTTTCCATACATATATCATAATAGGCCATTGGATTAGCATAGAATTATTTATGAATTTTTGAAGTTAGACCTAGAAATCTGGGTTCTCACCCGGGCAGCATGGGTTAAGAAGGGTGTAACTCACCCTATACAACTCGAAATTGAGTACAACTAAAGATATTTGAAAGCTAACACATGATAGAACATCCCATAAAAATTTCAGAATTTAATTCGTTGTCATTTGTCCCCAGCACATCAATGAAGTTGGCCTAGGTTTAAACTAGACTAGAACAGGATAGCCCAGTAGGGTAATGTTTCGAGATTCATAACTCAAACTCCACTTAGGAAAATGACATGAAACTTTATTCATTCTAAAGCTTGTTGTGTTAGCTTCATTTTGATATAAAATTCGCATAATTTCATTCAGTTTTCGATTTTTAGTGAATTTTCTTCTATAGGAACCTACTTCTAGCTAAGAACAGGACATGTTGAGATAAAATGTTTATATCTAGAGTTATACACATCAAAATGAGAAGGGACCAAAAGTGTTAGAATCTAGACATATGAGACTATGATATCTCTAAAAATTAGGTTTAAATGAGTTGAATTGAATGAAAAATGAGGCACACCAAATTCGGGCAGAACAAAGGGGGTTAAATTGAAACTCTATTGATGTTTAAATTCAAATTGTTGATTGAGATTATGAATGTACATGTATAATTGAGATTGTTGATTGATGTTATAAATGTACATGTGTAATTGTTGTTCTATACTGAAATTGTAAGTGTATAAATGTACTGGTTCTCTGGCACTATTCACGAGGAAGTGGACTTGATCCGTTATGCTGCCGAAATTTCGGTAAGAAATTCATAAGTTACGAAATTCATGACAACTTGAGTACTTCAGGAGTAAAGAGACAAGTTAGATATGCATTCATTTCATGACATTTATAAAGAAGTTCACATCACTTGGGCCAGCCCCGGAATAAATTAAGGGGAATAGATCAGTGGGAAGGTTAGGGAAAGAAAACCTGGCCATCCTGTATAGGAACGAGCTCGGTCCTGAAAAGCGGACTATTACCCAGGAGTATATGGCCAATGACTCCCAGGGGACCAAGGATGGAAATAAGTTATAAAAGGCGAAAGCCTCCAAGAATAAAATGCACCCTCTCATTGCACACGCATATGTACAGTGTAATACTTTTCTATTGATTGTTCTAGATCTCTGTTTATTATTCATAACATGCTATTGTTCCGCTGTGATTGCTATTTGAGTACATTAGTATATCTGTTAATTAAAAATTGAACTTGTTTCGGTGTATGCTTTACAAATGAGTATTTAAGTTAAATATTATCATTTACCGTACTATTTGAAAATTTTTGCGACTAAACAACTGGAATGACAAATGATGACAGATGTATAGAAGTTAGGATTTTCTACTGAGAAATATGCATTTCTCACCATATTATATATTCCGCGTCATTCTCAGACCTGGAGCATGCCGCGACAGGAGTTCTCTTCATTGAGTTCCCCGAGCTTCACATACACCTTGACCCATTTCTAGACTCTGTATATATATCTGGCAAGTGCCAGTTTCGTTTATATTTCTTCTTCTAGAGAGACTTTGCCGTACCTCTGATGCACCCACTGTTTGATCCCACTGTCCCGTACATTGCCATTCCACTTCATATGGCCCATCTGTTTCTACCTTCTCCCGCAGAAGCAGCAGCAGCACCAGCAGTAGCCCCCGCTCCTATGGCTCCTCCTGCTTCACCACCACATCCGATGTTTTCGCCTCAACATCAGAGGAGGATCCATCGGAGGCAACGAGTTCCTCCTCATCCTCTGCTCCCAGCACGGGCCACCCTCCTGCAGATGCACCCATGGCGAATGGGTTTCTTTCTTCGGATTCTGGTTAGACAGTGGGCGTACCGTAGTGGTAGTAGATGTATAGAATGGCCCTCTTTTGGCAGTCTGGGTCATGGGTAGATGGATAGATATTAGGAGATGTACATGAAAGGTGTAACACCCTACTAATTTAATGTTATGCTTAAGTCATAGCATTCAATTAAGTAGACTGTGTTACGGTGTTAATGTTCTGCTTAAATTTCGTGATTTGTATTACAAACAGTCGAAGCGGCGCGCTGCTATATAATAGATATGAATAGCATTATACAACGTAATACAATTTAATATAACACAACAGAAAAGATACGAATAAGTGGCATATTACCAATTGTATATGTACATATGTAGGCTGGAAGCCAATGCTTCAGTCTATACATATATATATTAGAAGCAGATGAAGTAAAGATACAGCAAAATGCCTATTGCTAGAAAGCAGAGACGGAACTAGCAGGAGCCGACTGCGTCCAACGAGTCCAACATGGAAACCTGGTGAAGCTACAGGACTGGGATCTCAATAAAAGGAGTGGTCGTTGAGCCTCTCGCCAGTGTCTGAGAATGATGCGGAAAATATAGCACGGGGTAAGAATTTCAAGAAATTCTCAGTAGGGTTGGTGCATAGTGATTGTCTGACGTCACATACATTCTCAGTTGCCTCGGGTTTTATTTAATTATAAAAACATGTGTTCAGACTGAAATATCCATTTTAATGAGTTCAATAAAATATCTGGTCCGAGGCAAGGTTCAATTTTAGTTTAGACGGCACAAGAAATAAAATAGGTTACTAACAATGGCATGTAGAAGGATAAACAGAATGACTAAGTAAATAGCAGTGAATAAATATAGTAGACGGCTGTAACATCTTGACATAACTATTTCATGTAGTTATGCATTCATGTAATCATGCAACTCATACTTGAACTTTCCTTCTTAAACTTTTCATTTCCTTTCATCATTTTTCCATCTCTTGGTCCCCTGGGAGTTCTTGGCCATTTAGACTCTTGGGTAATAGTCTGCTTATCAGGATCGAGCTCGTTCCTATACAGGAAGTGCTGGGTTTACTTTCCCCGATGTTCCCACCGATCTATTCCCCTTAACTTCTTATCCGGGGCTGGCCCAAGTAGCATGGAACTTTCTTAATAACATGATTCTTAATACACTTTCATAACATTTCTTGAAATGCACATGTAAGATCATGGAATTCATAACTTGTGCATGGATTCTACCGAAATTTTGGCGGCATAACGGAACGTGTCCGCTTCCCCGTGAATAGTGCCAGCCAACCAGTACATCATTTTATCACAAAGAACACAATATCACATTTATACTTCAACATTAAACTCATATCAATATCAAATTAATCAAAGCAGAATTCCTGCCTCAGCATGTTCAACCAACCCGGTTTTGATAATTCAAACCATAATTTCTATTTAACTCATTTGGACCTCAAATTTAAGCATGTTAAAGTGTTATGTGTCTACTTTCTAACCTTTTTAGTCCCATCTAATTTTGGTTTCTCTAACTCAAGATATCTAGATTTTATCCCGGCATGCCCAGTGGCTTGCCAGAATCAGGCAACTAAAAGTAAAAATCGACTAAAAATCGAAAACTGACTCAAATCATACGAAATTGGTCTCTTATTAAAGCTAACAGAACAAAGTTTCATTTACAATAAGTTCCATTTCATTTGGCTTAGTAGGGCTCAAGTTATAAGCCTCGTATACTGACCCTCCTAAACTACCCTGTTCTAGCCCGGTGTGGACATATGGCAAATTGCTTGGGGCACTGGGAGCAATTGGGACCTTATCTAATTATGAAATTTTTATGGGACATTTTACTATGTGTAAGCTCTCTAACAAAGTTAGTTGTACTCATTTTCAAGTAGTATGGGTCGAGTTCTATCCTAAACAAGCTAGTCTGCCCAGATTCAGAGTCAGAACCCTAGGTTGAAATTCAAAAATTCATAACTCTCTCATTTCTAACCCAAAAGCCTTATATGATATATCTATGGAAAGTCCTAGATATCTAGTTTCATCTAAAAATGGTTTCATCCAATTTGATCGGTTGTAGGCGGAGCCGTACACTCTGCCGTACGGACCGCCGAGGGTTTTGATTCTCGAACCCATCAGCTATTTCTATTTTCATGGTTTCTTGCTTCCACTTCGGTTTTAATCAATCAAACAGCCCAAAACCAATCATATATCATCATAAACATTCATTTAACACATCAAATAGGATGAGAATAATTCCAGCCCAGCCAGCCAAGTGCATGGATTTGATGCAAGAAATCAGAATTCCTACCTTTGATCCAAGTGTTTTTACTAGAATTTGAAGGTTTGGATGAGCAAGGCTTGAAGTGGCTTGTTTGTTGGCTGAAGTTGTGAGTGTAAAGAAGAGAGAAAGAGAGCTGAAAGGAGGCAGAAAAGTGGCGTGAATGAGGGTCTGATTTGGTGATAAAGGCAGCAGAAAATCTGACCACTTGATGGTGTATAGGTGGCTTCCTTCTTGCATCTTGATTGGTCCAAAAGGCTAGGCTGAAATTCAGCCAAGCTTGCCTCCTTTCTTGTGGCCAAGGTGGCACCAAATTGAGGGATTAAGTGGCTGAGTTATCAGCCACTCAAGGTAGGGTTGATGAGTTAAAATTGTATTGGCTCGGTTCCGACAGTTTAAAATACCGTAAAGTTACCGATTTCCTTTAAATCGGTAAATCGGTTTTCAATAAAATGTTTATGAAATCTCCTATATTCTAACTTAATTCTCTCTTATCTAAACTCAAGTGATTGTTAATAAATTGAGTCTAAATAATTGCTTGATCGAATTTTAGTTATTCTCAATTAGTCGATAAAACCGAATAATTAGGCGAAAAACGGTGGATGTTACAAAAGGTCCCATGGGGACCACTTGGGGTGCTGTTCATAGATACTGGCCATTTCATTTTGTATTAGCGGCCTCATTTTGACATCTTGTACCTTTTGACAAACTTTAAAATCAGATATCTATGTACATATCTATGATGCCGTTTGCAGTTATTCTATTCTTATTGTATTTTTATTTATGTTAAGTTATTTACAGTTTACTGATTGATTAGTATTTATTCCCCCATCCTGTAGAAAAATTTGTTATGAGATCAAGTAGTTTTATGCGAGAAATTAATACTAATACAGAAAGAAAAATTTAATCAGTATTACATGTAATCTCTTATCAGATAAATTATTATGACTTAAGCATAGTATTTTGTCTGGTAAGGTGTTACAGTTATGATCCTAATTGTTTCTAGTGGTTCAAGGAAGTTACCCTATGTCCAAACCAAGCCAAAATAGGGTAGTTCAGGAAGGTCAACTTCCAGGGCTTATAACTTGAGGTATACTAAAGCAAATGAAGTGAAACTTGTTGCAAATGAAAGGTGTCCTGTTAGATTTGATATGGCACCAATTTCGTATGATTTGAGCTCAGTTTCGATTTTTAGTGAATTTTTACTTTTAAGAGTGCAATTTGTACTAGTGACCGAACAGGCTAAGGCAAAATTTAAATATCTTCAGTTATATAAATCAAAATGATATGGGACCAAAGAGGTTAGAAAGTAGACATATAGAGCTATGACATATCCAAAATTCAAGTTTAAAGGAGTTGAATAGAAGTAAAGGTGGATTATACAAAATTCGGGCAGAACCGAGTAGAATTGGCAGGAATGACCAAGTTGATGGTTTCACAAGTGTTAGTGAACATATAAGGTTTGAATTGATGGTTGTAAGTTTTACATTGATGGATATGTCAGATTGATTATATTGTTATGACTGATTTGTCCGTGAGAACTGGCACTATTCATGGGGAAATGGATCTGATCCGTTATGCTGCCGAATTTACGGCAGAAGTCTATGAGACTATGAATGTTTATATGCAAGGATGAATTTAAGTATGATATGAGTTGTGACGTATATGATGAAGCATATGTATGAGTGCATTCAGCATGTCTATGCACGACCATGTTTGAGAACGAAAAGACATAAGTATATTAAATGTGAATCCCTTCACTTAGAGGCAGTTGCACTTTGAATCCCTCCCTGTAAAGGCAGTTAAATAAGATAAGATATGAATCCCTTCACTTGGAGGCAGTTGCACTTTGAATCCCTCCCTGTGAAGGCAGCTACCCTTTACCTTGGAGGCACGTGGTCAGATGAGATCCCTCTATATTGAAGGCATGTGGTCAGAAGAGATCCCTTCAATTAGAGGCACGTGGCCAGAATGAGATCCCTCCAAGACTAGAGGCACGTGAATCCCCTTGTGGGTGAGTCGGTGTGATGACGGTCACGAGTTGAGCTGACGAGCTCGCTCCAAGGTCAGGCTACCCAAGGGCAGTAAAGGCTAAAGACTAAAGACTAAAGGTTAAAGCATATGCAGACACCCCACTCACATGAGGCATGGCATCAACCCAGCTAGTGTGAGTATAGGGGACAGAACTTATATGAGGCATGACATGACCCAGCTAGTGTAAGTACCGAATGAAGGTCCCATATTCAACATCACATGGCGATCACCCTCTGATAGGGTATGACATAGCGATCATACTCTAGAATATGGCATGATGATCCCACACCCTAAGGAATGTGACATGGCGATCACATTCTGATGGAGTATGACATGGCGATCATATTCTGTGACGTGATAGGAGGAACATATTCCTAAGGAATGTGACATGGCGATTACGTCCCGATGGAGTATGACATGGCGATCATACTCTAGAATATATGTAACAAGTAAACGAAGATAAAGAAAGAAAAATAAATTTTATGTACATTCATAAATTCAAATACAAGTAAAGTCATATGCAGATTTTATGTGTTCAGTGTATTGATGCTATTGTATTTTATTATGTTTCAGTTATTATTCATAATATAATTAATGAGTTGATTTTGTATGGGCTCTCCTTCAAATGACAAGTGTATGAGTAAAAATGAACTTTGCTTCGGATAATATATTTTTCGAACTGTAAAATTAAATAGTTTACATAACATGTTCACCTTTTTCATAATAAACTGAAGCAAACCGGAGATGACAATGATGACATTATTTATGATATTTAGATAATCCTACTGAGAATTTGTAATTCTCACTCCTATTTCCGTGTTATCTCTAGATAGTTCAAGAAGTTTCAAGGCAGTGAAGTTCTTTGTCGAGATAAGATCCGCTCAAATACTTGAGAATAACTCTAGTGTATGGTACTATGACTTAAGCATAGTACTGTATTTGGGAGTGTGTTACAATATTGATGAAATGACAACAAGATTTATGCATATAATAAATCAGCTGAAAGCTTTGGGCAAAAATACTTAAATGCTGAAATGGTGAGAAAGATCTTGAGAAGTCTTTCAAAGGCCTAGCGTCCCAAAGTATAGCTATCCAAGAAGCTAGATATCTTAATGTACTTAGCTTGGATGCTCTCATCGAGTCTTTAAAGACTCATGAGATTGAACTGAAGGAAATCTCTAAGGAATCAAGCAAGAAGGGTAAATCTGTTGCCCTAAAATCCACTTAGAAGAGATCTAGCTCCTCTAAAACCATGAAAGCTATAGAAGAATTAGATAAAGAAGATGATGACTCTTCTGACTCTGATTCGGATGATGAAAAGGATGAAATCGCACACTTAGCAAGGAAAATATTAAAAGCTTGGCTAAGAAGAAAAAAAAGAAGAACTTTGTCCCTAAAAAGGATAAAAAGAGCAAAGTCAAGTCAGATGAAGTGATATGTTTTGAATACAAAGAATCTGGGCACATTAGATCAGAATGTCCAAACTAAAGAAAGCTGCAAAGAAGAAGACTTCAAAGAAAAAGGCTATGATGGCCACCTGGGAAGATCTAGACAAAGAACAAGAAAATACTGAATCACAAGAAGAAGAAGAACTTGTAGCAAACCTATGCTTCATGGTTGACATTGTCTCATATCAAGACACTGAGGTACACGATTTTGAACTTGAACTTACATTTGAAAATCTTCAAAAAGCCTATGATGAACTCTTGGATGATTCCAAGTCTCTTGCTTCTCATTATGCCTCTCTGAAAAAGGATTTTTGAAAACTATGTTCAAAAAACTCAAGATTGAAAAAGAGAAGGTTGGGCATGAAAAGGACAAATTACAAAATGAAAATATCCTTCTTCAGAAGGATGTAACAGCCTTAAACATAGAAGTTTCTATAACTCACTTAGAGTCATCTTCTGATGTTTATGAGCTTCAGAAAATAGTCAAACTTCTCAAATTAGATCTTGAAAAAATGGTTAATGGCTCCACTGAACTTGATGCTTGGTGGTCAAAAACCTTGTCTTGATAAAACTGGTTTAGGCTTTGAGAAGGGAGATGATGAACAATCATCCAAAGATTCCCCAATTCAGATTCCTGCTTGTATATATTGTTTTAAAAAGAGACACTCTTCTGAAATATGCTTCTGCAGAAGGAAAGCCAAACAGAAAGAGAAAAAGCCCAAAAACGCTACTAACACAAAAGGACCGAAGAAGATATGGGTACCTTAAGTTAAAATTGCTTCTGATGCAAGTGTGTCTTAAATCACTGCATCAAAGGGAAAAGAAGTGGTATTGGGGCAGTGGATGTTTCAAACATATGACTGAAAATAAATCCTGGTTTAGAAACCTCAGACCCTAGAATGGTGGAATAGTAAAATTTGCCGATGGAATCAAATCCAATGTCATTGGTATAGGTAATGTTGGTAAAAATAATTCCCATCTAATAAATGATGTTATTTTAGTAGAAGGGTTAACACACAACCTTTTAAGCATTAGTCAATTCTGTGACCAAGGCTATAGAGTTGTGTTTGAACCTTCATAGTGTATTATTAAAGATTCCACCACTGATAAAATTATTCTTACTGCTAAAAGGCATAATAATACTGATATATTATATCTAGATGACCTTCTAGATCAAAATGTAAAATGCTTAGCATTCTTTGTGGATCAAAAGTGGCTATGGCATAAGAAACATGGTCATTCTCATATGAAACTAATTTCTGAGATCTCTCAGAAAGAATTAGTAAAAGGTTTACCCAAAATTAGTTTTGAAAATGACTCATGGTGTGAGTTTTGTCTCAAAGGTAAATAGACTAAGAGTTCCTTCCATAGTAAAAATGTAGTTTGTACTATAAGACCACTTGAGCTTTTACATCTTGTTCTATTTGGACCAACGAGAACTGCTAGTTTAGGTGGTAGGAAATATGGTCTAGTCATAGTGGATGATTTCTCAAGATTTACATGAGTTATATTTCTGATCCATAAGGATGAAGCTTATAAGGCCTTCAAAACTTTTTCAAAAAGAATTCAAAATGAAAAAAGTTTTTGTATTGCTTCCATTAGATCAAATCATGGTGAACAATTTGAAAATCACTCTTTTGAAAACTTTTGTAATGAAAATGGTATTTCTCATAACTTCTCTTCTTCTTGAACTCCTCTATAAAATGGGGTAGTGGAAAGGAAGAATAGATCATTGCAAGAAATGGCCAGAACTATGGTTCTTGAAAGTGGGTTATTAAAAGGATTTTAGGCAAAAGCAGTTAGCACTGCCTGCTACATTCAAAACTGTGTATTTTTAAGGCCGATACTGAAGAAAACTCCCTATGAAATATGGAAAGGAAGAAAACCCAACATTTCTTATTTTCATGCCTTTAGATTCGAATATTTTATACTTAACACCAAGGATAAACTTTCGAAGTTTGGTCCCGTATTTGATCCTGGAATTTTCCTAGGATACTTTTCTGTTTTAAAAGCTTATAGGGTGTTCAACAAGAAAACTCAAACTGTGGAAGAAACCATTCATATAAGCTTCATGGAAAAGAAAAATTACCTGAATTAGAAGGTTGCAGATCTGGAAGAAGAATTGGAAAATATGTCATTAAACGACAATTCCCAGATTAGCAGAACCTTTAGATTGCCACTGGAAATGATAATGATGATGTTTCTGAACTTCCTTCTCATCAACATGTTTCTGACGATACTTCTGAAGAACCAGAAGGTACCCCTCTGAAGCGAAGATACATTAGCGTAAGAGACTTGAGAGCTATCTTGCAGAACCAAATTATTGGTGATCTTTCTCAAGGAATTAGAATAAGATCTTCACTCAGAATTGAATCAAATCTTGCTCTTATCTCTAAAATTCAACCAAAATGTACTGACGAAGCATTGACAAACCAAAACTGAATTGAAGCAATAAAAGAAGAATTATCTCAGTTTGAGAAGAGCAAAGTTTGGACTCTAGTCCCTCTACCAAAAAGACAATCTGCTATGGGATGAAATAGGTGTTCAGAAACAAGCTTGATGAAAATGGAAAAGTTATCAGAAATAAAGCAAGATTAGTGGCACAAGGCTACTCTTAGCAAGAAGGCATTGATTTTGATGAAACTTTTGCTCCTGTAGCAAGACTAAAAGCTATCAGAATGCTACTTGCCTATGCTGCTTATAAAGGGTTTGTTCTATTTCAAATGGATGTCAAACCTGCTTTTTTAAATGGCTTTATTTCTGAGGAAGTTTATGTTAAACAACCTCTTGGTTTTGAAAATGAAAACCTTCCTTACCATGTTTTTAAACTCTCTAAAGCTTTATATGGTTTAAAGTAAGCTCCCAGCGCTTGGTATGATAGACTCAGCTCTTTTCTGATTAAAAGTGGTTTTGTAAGAGGAAAGTTGACACTACTTTATTTATTTTTCTTGACAAAAATAATTTTTTGATTGTTCAGATTTATGTTGGTGATAATATTTTTGGAGCAACTAATCAAAATTTGTGCAAGAATTTCTCTAGGCTTATGCAAGGAGAATTTGAGATGAGTATGATGGGAGAACTAAAATTCTTTCTTGGACTGCAAATCAAGCAACAAAAGAATGGAATCTTTTATATGCTAAGGATTTTCTAAGAAATTTTGATATGGACAA
The DNA here is from genome assembly GCA_031439585.1 of Pterocarpus macrocarpus. NCBI lineage: Eukaryota > Viridiplantae > Streptophyta > Magnoliopsida > Fabales > Fabaceae > Pterocarpus > Pterocarpus macrocarpus. Next base: position 24,259,073 of record CM062521.1, on the reverse strand, counting down.
TGTAATATCCCTTATAAACTTTTATTATTTGCAGCCTTGCCCAGAACTTTTAGTAGTTACATATTGTGTAACATCCTCAATTTCTTGTCATGCTAAATTACTTCAGTAACCCCGAGTAATTAGGCACTTAATGAGAAATTATGAGATTTAGGCTTAATTAAGGGATTAACGAAGTGTTTATGAGTCAACTCTGACGAGAAAAGTCAAGAGAATGCCTAATCGAGATTAGATAATATCTAATTAATCATAATAGCTTAATTAAGCACTCATCATCTTTAATTAGCTTAATCGAATTTAATTAAGGATAATTAAGCTTAATCATAAGATTAATTTTTGTTAATCATGTTCTTGTGTGTTGATCACTAATCCTTGCTTAATCATGTTAATTAAGTTGCAAAAGCACTTAATCACATGATTAAATTCAAATTTAGTTAACTAAACAATAAATTAAAGAGTGATGTCACTAAAGCATAAAGCATTAGACAAGAGTGCTTTATGTAAAAGTAAGTACTTGATTTGTTCCCCCATCATCCAATTTGTCTCCCTAAACCTTAATTAACACAAAATTAAGAAAATATCTCCTCCCTCATCCACTTGAAGGCTACGGCCACTATTCACACATGCACACACTTTCACTTTTCATTTTCACACTTCTCATTCTCTCTCTAAGACTCTCATCTTCTCACTTCTCTCTAAAAACCTCTTTTTCTTCTTCATGTTCTTCTTCCATTCTCCACCTCCATAACCAACCCTTCTTCACTTAGCCCTTCAAAGACCACATCTTTTGGTCTTTGAAGAAGAGATCTGAATACTACAAGCTTCATTTTCAAGAGAACTGAAGAGCTTCTCCTTCCTCCTTGCAAAACTGCCACCATCTTCAAGGAAGGAACCACCATCATCTTCTTCTTCTCTTGTTGTATGCCATTTTTAAGTAGAGGTAGTGATCCTCACTTTTCTCTTTTATTTACTCAAGAAAGCTTGAAGCTTGGTTCTTTTCATGATCAAGATCTTCAAGTGAAAACTTGAGAAAAACGCTCATGCTCTTCATGGACAAAAGTTTCTACTTTTAGTAAAATATGTTCATGTTCTTCTTCAAGTGTTCTTGACCCTTTGAAAGTTTCTTACTCTAAATGCTTTAAAGTTCCTATTTTCTATTCTTGATGCATGAGATCTTGATGTTCTTGGTGGTATTTTGTTTAAAGTTTGTTCCTTTTCTTATGATAAGTTTATGATTGGAAAAGTTTCATCTTTCCATATTTCTTTCATGATTTGATAAGACTATGAGCAGTCCAAGAGTATAAAGCTCAAAAAGTTTGCTTCTTGATGCATGAAAAGTGGCGCAAGTTTTGGTGCCTGCATAAAGTTTTGTTTTGTTTTGTTTTGAGGACAAAACTACATGTAAAAGTCTAAGCTTTTTGAAATATGAAGCCTTTTTAAGTTATAAAGATGATATCTTGTCACTTTATGTCTTAGAAATCAAACCTTGAAGATAAGACCTCTCATAAAGTTTTAAACTTTAGTCAAGAATGAAATCTTTAAGTCATAAAAGTGTTGACTTGTAACCTTTAATTACTAAAGTTTAGATCTTGAGTCATAACCATGCTTAAAAGTGTTAACTTCTATAAAGATCAAAACTTTCTAACTTTAAAGTTAATGTTTTATATTCCTAGTTCATAAAGTAGGAATCTTTTAGACTTTAAGACAACTTTAAATCATAAAGTTGAGACCTTGATGGTATTAGAATAAATAAAAGTGCCAACTTTCATAAAGAACAAGACTTTTTAGTTCAAAAGCTAGTATCTTGTATCATTATTCCATAATCTTTAAGACAAGAATATAATTTTAGAGGCGCTTGCGTTCATAAAGAATAAAACTTTATGACTACTTTATAAAGAATGATAACTTTTATAATATTTAAGATAAGACCTTGTTATGTTAATAATAAAAGCTTGAAACTTTGCAACTTGGATAAGTTAAAAATCACTGTTGGTGATTAGTGAATATGGTGTTGTTGGGTTCGTGAGTGTGGTTATGCGTTGTCATGACCCAAGGATTAGAGGGATCTCAAACTCCTTGGGAATAGAAATATGATTAGGGCCTCTGAGCATATCATAAACCTAGGGATCACTAAGTGCACTATCTCAAGTAAAGAAAACAATCATTTAACTTAATTAATTTGAACAAGTGTTCCATAAGATATGAACTCAAGTAAAGAATAATTTCATATGAGAACTAAGTAACTAAAAGACTACATACATATATTTTAACTATGTAATTCTCTCGTGGGTAACCATGGGAAATCATATAATGATTCATAAGATTCTTCACAAAGAACAACACAACTATGAACCCTTTCAGGGTATGAATGTATGATGCTGTTTGGCATGATGAATGACAAGTTTGATTGAGCTTTGTCTCATGATTGAATGATTAGTGTGATGATATGATATAGATATGATGGTATATTGGTTGAAAGTTTATGATTGACATTTTGGGGAAGCTCTGGCCTAGCCATTATGCTGCTGGATTTCCGTCAAAATTATAGACTTAGTCATTTCATTGCATGTGTCTAGTCAAAGAAGTATTATGCATGTAAACTATAATGATAAGAAAAGAAATAATGGGATATGACCCCTCAATCACTTCAGGGAAGTGAGAGACGGTGATCCACAAAGACTCAAGGAACCTCTTTAAAGGAGGCAAGGGTGATATGGAGGACCCTCCAACTTAGAAGTAACCAATATTGGCTTAGTCAGATTTGGTTAGTACTGCGTAATGACGGTCACAAAATGAGCTCATGTTCAAAAGCAGTCTATTTCAAAGGAAAGTAAAGAATGTTAACCTCGTGTTAAAAATGAAAGTAAAGTCAAAAGTATAACCATGGTTAAGTCTATGATGATGCATGTCATTGCATGTATTTATATTGTCCATTTGCATTATGAATGTTTGTTCTATGCTCTAGTATGTATGTTTAGTTATGATGATATAGTTATGATATTAAGTTTAAAAGCAACCCGCTTCGGAGTTTAAGTTTTCAAAATTATTAAAATTGAACTTATATCTGTCCACTATTTTTATAATTAAACCCGAAGTGGCTAGGATGATGACGATGACACAATATTTGTCTAGTCACGATCCTACTGAGAAATCTAGTATTTCTCACTCCTACATTTCCGTGTTGTTTTTAGGGATGTCGATGTCAGGCACAGTGGTGATCTTCATTGAGTTTCCAGTATGGCATTGGCGCTTCTACCCGGTGCTGAATGCCTTAGTGATGTTTGCGAGCACTGTAACACCCTACTAATTTAATGGTATGCTTAAGTCATAGCATAAAATTAAGTAGATTGTGTTACTGTGTTAATGCTATGCTATGCTAAAAGTGAAACGAATTCAACTGAATATCGTAAAGATGAAAATAATACAATAATATTACTGAATACGTGCTTATACATATATTTATGTACATAGCAGAAGCCTCTGCTTTAGTTTATATACAATGTATCAAAACGAGGAGGGCCGTGTACCAAAAGACATAAGGCCTATGTAAGTCAATCTGATCCTATATGGTCCTCAAAGGACATTTCAAAAAAAGAAACCTACCACTAGGTCTATGACCCAAGGCTGCATGCTGCCAAAAGAGGGTCATGCTATACAATACTGCCTACGGCTGATCTACTCAGTCAGGTAGCCGTGGGCCATACCTGGCCCGGCTGGTGAGTAGTCCATACTGGGTCCGGAGGAGGAGGATGATGAGCCGGTGGCCTCTAACGGGTCGCTCTCGGAGCTGAGTGGGATGTCGGGTACTACCTGCGGAGGTGAATCTGGCGCAGGATCGGCGTGAGCTACAGGTACTACAGGTGCAGGGGGTGCTGGCGGAGGGTGTGCCGCATGTAGTGGAACCGCAAAGTACGGGTGGCAGGATCAAAAGCTGGATGGTGCAAAGGGACGGCAAAGTTCCTATCACTAAAAAGATAAAGACAGGCGGCAAGAGCCGGCTATGTACAACGAGCCTACTGCCGGGTCATGGTGAATCTGCAAGTCGGGCACCTCAACGAAGAGGGTAGCTGTCGCGTCCATCGTCCACGCCTGAGAATGAGGCGGAAATGCAAAGCGAGGTGAGAATTTAAGAAAATTCTCAGTAGGGTCGTGCATGACGTTTAACTGACGTCGCGTTCATTCTCAGCTGCCTCGGGTTTTATTTAATTATAAAATCATGAGATTAAACTTAACTATTCATAATTGATAAGGTTGAGAAAATGTCTGGTCCGAGGCAGGGTCCAGTTTTTACTTTAGCCAGCATAAGGAACAGATTCAACTATTATCAATGATACACAGTATAATTGGCAGAATAAATGAACATATGCTGTAAGTAAAACATGATAAACTGTAAATAACATGTAATCATGTACTTAATGCAATCATGCAAAACTTGCTCTTGAACTTTCCTTTGCTCGTATACTTTCTTCATTACTCATCAACTTTTCCATGACTTTCATCATTTTCCATTACTTGGTCCCCTGGGAGTTCTTGGCCATTTTAGACTCCTGGGTAATAGTCTGCTTATCAGGATCGAGCTCGTTCCTATACAGGGATGGCCGGGTTTACTTTCCCCGACGTCCCCACCGATCTATTCCCCTTAACTTTTATCCGGCTGGCCCAAGTATCATGGAACTTTCATCATAACATATTCTTTGGGTTTCTCATAACATAACTTTCATGGCTTGCTTGAAAATGCACATGCATCTATATGTACATCATATATATATATCATAACTTATTCATATACTCTACCGCAATTTTGGCGGCATAACGGAACGTGTCCGCTTCCCCATGAATAGTGCCAGCCAACCAATACAGTTACACAATTTGCAATTTCAATATAGAGCAGCAATTATGCACATACATTCATAAATTCATTCATAGCTTCAACAAGCTTCAATAGAACTTTTAACTGATTCTGCCCGGTTATGGTATAGCCCACCTTTATTTCAATGTAACTCCTTTAAACCTGATTTTCGGATATGTTGTAGCCTTATATGTCTAGTTTCTAACCTTTTAGGTCCCATCTAATTTTGATATCTATAGCTCAGGTTATTCAGGTTTTATCCCGGCCTGCCCAGTAGCTAGCCAGAATTGTCCACTCAAAAGTAAAAATCTACCAAAAATCGAAAACTGGCTCAAATGATACGAAATCGGTCTCATATTAAAGCTGATAGAACCATCTTTCATTTGCAAAAAGTCCCATTCCATTTGACCTAGTAGGGCTCGAGTTATAAGCCCCGAAACTTAACCTTCCTGAACTGCTCTGTTTTGGCTCGGTTTGGACATAGGTTAACTTCTTCAAATCACTGGGAACAAATATGATAGTAACAAACTCGGAATTTCTGGGTAGGATGTTCTCCTATGTGTAAGCTTTCCAATAAAATTAGTTTCACTCAATTTGGAGTTGTATAGGGTGAGTTACACCCTTTTCAACCCATACTGCCCGGGTGGATGTCCTGGTGCCTAGGTCAGACTTCAAAAATTCATATCTCTCTCAATATTGCTCCAATGGTCTTATATGATATATGTGTAGAAAGCCCTAGATGTCTAGTTTTGCATAAAAATGGTTTCATTGAGTTTGAACGGCGGGAGGCGGAGCCGTACACTCCGCCGTACGGACAGCCGAGGGTTTTGAGTTTCCCAGACTCTCAACTCCTCCATATCTGCATCCTTTCTTATTTCCCATTTCAACTTTAATTTCACAAACAGTGAATAAACCAGCCACAGTTCACTATGAATCATTCAGTCAATATATCAGAATTGAAGAATTGAACTACCGATAATCATTCAAAATCAGAAAAACCAGAACAGGAATACATACCTCTACCTCTTGCTTTGAGTTTGAATAGTAGAGTCAATTTGAACTTGAAGGCTGGTTAGAGTGGGAGAGTTGAGAAGAGAAAGGGAGCCGAGCTGATGAAGAGAAGCAACGTAAAAAAATGAGTGAAGAGGCGGGAGGAGAACACATATATATAGACAAAGCTTGAGTGGTAGTTAGAATGAGTGGCTTTGATTGGATGAAATTTTTGTGGGCAAGGTTCAACCATGTCTCCTCTTTGTGTTAAAATTGCTCTCCACGCCGCCAGAGAAGTGAAACTCGCTTCAATGAATCTGACCTTGACATCGGAACTCGTGTGCTTCCTAAAGTCGGAATTCGTCCATGGTCAAGTCGGAAATCGTAATAATCATCTTGTTTTATTCAAGATTGGAGAGTAAAGTCAGAACTCGGAATTCGTAAGGTACAATCACCTTTAAATCGAAGGTCAGGGGCCAGAATGTGAAACCAAAACACTCGAACCCGGAAGTCGAAAATCATAGGATCTCGGCATTCTATCTTGATATCGGAACTCGTGAAAATTCTTGGTTGAACTCGGAAATCCAATTCAGATAAACTCGGAAGTCGTATTCGTGTCCATCTTGAATCAACTAAGGTCGGAAATCGGATGTCATGTTCGTCCCAACTCGAGAATGAAGTCGGAAAACGGAAAATGCAGTCAGTCCTTTTTCTTAAGCCTTGGAAACGAAATCGAAAATCGAAGCTAATACTAATGTCGGAATTCGGAATTTATTTGAAAGTTAAAGACAAACTCGGAATTCGGGTAAACGAGATCGGAAGTAGGAATTTATAGACAAACTCGGAAATCGGAATTTTCAACATTAAATGAGATCGGAAGTACGAAATCGGACGTTACAAGCACAGCGATGAAGGTCTATATCTTCCACGACTATCTGTTTTAGACTCTGGTGATAAGCCCATTTTACCGACCACATCAGCCATATGGCGAAGTTACCCTGAATGACATCCATCCTTACTTTCAGCCATCGAGATACCCCACCGACGATGAGACTGACTTGGATACTCGCCTAACTTCGACTGTTTCATTGGATTCCAATCCCTCGAAGCGTTCCCATCCGAGTTATGACGTAGAGACTGACCCATCTGCACCTTCTTACCTGCCTATGATATGCTTGATGTCTAATTCATCTTCTTCAGCAGCCCCTTATCATATTCCACCCCCGTTTGCAGTTGCAGGTTCATTCGCACCCGTGCTGTGCCTCGTGGGCATGGCTGTGCTCGAGGAGGAGGACGTGGTGATGTTGCTCCTGGTGGATTTGGGAACGGTTTCCTCCCGCCTGATGAGTGATGTGGTGATTGCATACAGAGCTGAGCACAAAGATAACCCTTTTTGGTTGTAGTTATAGGGTTATCATTCTATTATATGGCATGCTTGGGCAATAGATATTTCCTATGTATTTTCCTTATGATGTATTGGTTAGGTTTCTTTGGTAGGGCCGACAGTAGGTATCGAATCCATCATTATCTCTATATATGACTTCTGGTAACACTATTATTATATTAAATATGAATGGCTGTGGAATGAATATTATGTTTATCTAAGTTATTGTTGTCCATGTTGTTTCTATTTCTTTTATTCGCGCGATATGTATGAGATAGCGATGTTTATATTATGCATTCACGATTAGCTCATGGCTCTTAGTTTTCAAAACAGTTTATTCGTTATTGTTCAAAACAAAATTACCCCCTATTTTCATTACAAGTATTTTCAAACGGTAATGTTAGTTCCGCAAGCAAAAGTAACTAGTAATTCCATAATATGACTTAAGCATAGTATGGGACTATTAGGGTGTTACATATTGACCCCCAAAGACTTTTTCCATAATTACTCGTGGACTTTTTAGAAAATGATATTTAAGTCCCCTACTCTGAAGAATTAGCAAAATAGGCTTTTAAACAGAGCAGAATCCTGTAGCGAAATCGTACAAGCCAAACTCTCAGCTGAATGAGCCACAAAGGTACTTAGGAGTAAAATGACTTGGGATGTCCCTAGATTTGGTCAAAATTATAGAAATGCCGCTAACTACAGAGAAACGGATAGAAAATATCAGGGGCTTATGGAAAGCAAAAAAAATGTAACATCCTAAGGAAATGATGTGCCTGATTAGCACCACTAATTTATTTCGTAGCATTCAAGAAATAAGAGTAATTAGGAAGGAAATATAAATGTTAGGGTTAGGAGAAGTTAAATTTGCTATGTAGACAATTGGAGAAGACCATTGGCAACATTTTGAAAATTTAAAAGAAATCGATTTAGTTTCGGTAGTGCGTAATGCAAGAACTGAATCAGTGGAGATATATACTGTTAAGAACCCTACATCCTATGGCTAGAAATCCACCAACCACTCCCCTTACATCCTAGCCATCCATTCCACCAACCACTCCTCTTGAATCTTAGCCATCCAAGCCAACCACCTTGGTAAATCTCCACTTTCCATTTCACTAACTACCCATCAAGACAACAACCCAATTAATCTCCTCCTTCTTCTTAATATTCAACCATCATATGCTGACCTCCTCCTTCCTTTTTGTTCTCCATTTCATTCTCTTCTTCTTGCTTCTTCAATAAATTCAAGTTCCTATACCCAAGGCTTCCTTCTTTCTAGCATAAGCTTCAATTTTGAGGTAGGATTCCACCCCTTTTAATTGATTTTCTTATGAATTGTGGCAGTTTACTCATTCAAATATATGCAAGTATTTAATGTTTTCATGAGGTTATGTAAGTGTTTTGGTTGCGTTATGAGGTATATGTTGAGTTTTGGTGCATTGGTTGATGAAAGAACTAAATAGAAAGCAAACAAAGTGAATTTAACTAAGAGAATTGCACGATGTCCATACTTGTGGATTGTACTGCTCCGCCTACAACCACTGAAACTTGATGAACCTTTTTTGATTGAAACTAGACATCTAGGGCTTTTCAACCATATAAAATATAAGGCCATTAGATTAGTGTTGAGTGAGATATGAATTTTTGAAATTAAGACTAGAATTTTGTCCTTGATTATGAATATATTGGATTTTGAGGGGCATAACTCAGCTTATACTCCTTCAAATTGAGTGCAACTAATTCTTTTAGAAATTTAAGACATAGGGTAACATGCCATAAGAATTTCAAAACCAAATTCAATCCCTGTTGTTCCCAGTAATTAAGGAAAGTTGCCCCAAGTCCTAACTGGGCTGGAATAGGGCAGTTTAAGTTAGTCAACTTCAAGAACTCATAACTTGAGTTCTACTTATTAAGACAGAATGAAACTTATTGCAAATGAAATTTGGTTCAGTTAGCTTTAAAACCATATAGGTTTCATATTTCAATTAGTTTTCCATTTTTAGTGAATTTTTACTTTTCAGAGCTTAAATCTGCCTCGTATAGGACAGGCCTAGGTAAATCTTCAATAACTTGGGTTATCTATATCAAAACTTAATAGGACCAAAGAGGTTAGAAACTAGACACATAACACTTCAACATATCCAAAATTCAAGTCTAAATGAGTTAAAATGAATTTATGGCTTAATTTACAAAAAATCGGGTAGAATTGAAAAGAAGTGACAGAAACCTAATTTAAGACCGATGAAACTTTGTTTGATTATTGAAATATATATACCTTGCATTGATTTTTATGTATTAATGACTGTTTGGTTGACTGATACTATTTAGGGAGAAGTGGACTTGATCCGCTATGCTGGCAAACTTCCGGCAGAAGTTAATGAAATTATGATAGTTTATGTTATGAAAAATTATGATATGAATATGAAATCCTATATGCAAGAATGTTTGAAGGTAAGTGCACTAGAATGCATATGAACATTGTATAATGATATGAGCATGATTCTCTTTATGAAATTTTTCATATTTGCATGCAAATGAAGAAAATATATGATTATATAAGATTAGGTCCCTTCAGTATTTGGGTCCCTCTTTGTGAAGGCAGTTAAAAGAAAAGATGTAGATCCCTTCACTTGGAGGCAGTTGAACATTGGGTCCCTCATTGTAAAGGTAGCTAAACTTTTGGGTCCTTCTACATTGGAGGCAGTTACCAGCTGAGTCCATCCAGCTTAGAGGCAGGTGGGTCCCCTTGCACGGTCAATACTGTGTGACAATGGTCACAAGTTTAGCTCACTCCTAAATCAGGCTACCCAAAGGTAGTAAAGATTAAAGAAAGCTAAAGAAAGTAAAGGAAATTGATTAAGAGTATACTTGAGGATGACGATACGTAACGCTCATGTGCAGACACAAGCAGACACAAGCAGATACTCTAAGGACGGCAATACGTAATGCCTAGGTATGTCAAGTAAAGAAAGTAAAAGAAGCCTCAAAGCATAAGCTAAGGTTTATGATGAGTAGCTGCATATGCACATGTTATGTTTTCTTTATCACTATTTTGATATTGCAAGTTATATTCTTGTTATGATTATTTTTATGAAATTTGCTCGTGAATTTGTTGTGCTTATGTTTTAAATTCTTACTTTGTGTGTCAAGTGCGCGAATAAAATTAATCTGCTTCAGTCATATGTTTTCAAACTATAAAACTGAATAGTTTATATAACATGTTCACCTTTTTCATAAATAAACGAAGCAGCTAGAGATAATAACGATGACACTATGTATGACAATTTAGAAAATCCTACTAAGAATTTTAAATTTTCACTCCTATATTTATTTCCGTATAATCTTCAGACAGTTCAAGAAATATTGAGAACGGCTAGAGGTTGCTGTCAGACAAGGTCTGTTCAGGTAATAGTAACAACTCCTGAGTATGGTGCTATGACTTAAGCATGGTATGTGCTTAGGAGGGTGTTACAAACAAGGTTAAGAGCATCAGTACTCCCATGCTTCCTTCTTAAGCTCTAGAAGCTAACAAATATGGTGAAAAAATTTCTGAATCTCTTTACAGAACTATGATTGGATCCCTACTGTATCTTATTGCTAGTAGACTTGACTTGTAATTAAGTGTGGGAATTTGTGCTAGATTTCAATCAATCCCAAACAATCACACTTGAATGCTCTTAAGAGAATTCTGAGATATTTAGTTGGTACTACTAATATTGGCCTCTCATACTAGAAAGACACTATTTGTAATATTACAGGCTACTGTGATGCTAATTTTGTAACATCCTTAATTTCTTGTTGTGCTAAATTACCTTAGTAACCCAGAGTAATTAGGCACTTAATGAGAAATTATGAGACTAAGGCTTAATTAAGGGATTAATGAAGTGTTTATGAGTCAACTTTGAGAAGAAAAGTTAAGAGAATGCTTAATTAAGATTAGTAATTAAGCAAATCAAATCCTTAATGGCTTAATTAAGCACTAATCACACATAACTGGCTTAATCGAGTTTAATTAAGGGTAATTAAGATTAATTCCAAGATTAATTTTTATTAATCATGATCACATGAGTTAATCACTAATCCTTGCTTAATCATGTTAATTAAGTTACAAGAGCACTTAATCACATCATTAAATTCAAATTTAGTTAACTAGACAATAAAGTAAGAGTGATGTCACTAAAGCACAAAAGCATGAGACAAGAGTGCTTTATGTAAGAGTTGATCACTCTCTATCTCCTCCAACATCCTATTTGTCTCCCTAAACTTTAATTAACACAAAATTAAGAAAATATCTCCCCCACTCTCTATAGAAGCTTACGGCTACACACACACATGCACACACCTTCACTTTTCATTTTCACACTCTCATTCTCTCTCTAAGCCTCTCATCCTCTCACTTCTCTTTATACTCTTCTTCTTTTTCCCTTCTCCACCACCACCATAACTAAAAAATCTCACTAAGCCTTTCAAAGACCACATCTTTTGGTCTTTGGAGACAAGATCTGCACAATATAAACTCCATTTCATCAAGATCTCAAAAGTTCTCTCTTTCCTTATTCAAGGCCGCCACCATCATCCACCAAGGAGGAGTCTTAATCCTTTCCTTCTCCTTGCAAAAATGCCACTTTTTGGCCTTAGGTAGTCATCTCTACTCATCTCTTTTGTTTACTCAAGAAAGCTTGAAGCTTGGTTCCTCTCATGACCAAGATCTTCAAGTGAAAGCTTGAGAAAAACTCTCATGCTCTTCAAGAACAAAAGTTTCTAGTTTTGTTAAAATATGTTCATGTTCTTGTTCATGAGTTGTTCTTGATTTTTTTGAAAGTTTCTTTCTTTAAATGCTTCAAAGTTTCTATTTTCCTTTCTTGATGCATGAGATCTTGATGTTTCTTATGAGTTATTGGAAAAAGAATGATGCTCTTGATGGTGTTTCAGATAAAAGTTGTTTAATTTCTTATGATGATGTTTATGATTGGAAAGTTGTCATCTTTCTCATTTTCTCTTGAGTTGACAAGACTAAAAACATTCTTGATGCATAAAAACTTGAAAAAGTTTATTTCTTGCAACCTTAAAAGTGGCGCAAGTTTTGTGTCTCTCTAAAGTTTTATTTTGTCCATCTTGAAGACAAGAATATGTGTAAAAGTCTAAACTCTTTGGAACATGAAGCTTTTTGAGTCATAAAAATGAGAACTTGTCACTTCATGTATTAAAAATAAAATCTTCAATACAAGACCTTTCATAAAGTTTAAAACTTTAATCTAGAAAGCAACCTTAAGCCATAAAGTTGTATATTTGCACTTTAATCTTGTAAAGGTTGAACCTTGAAATGAAAATGTTGAGTAAAGTTCTAAGCTTTCTTCAACAATGTCACTTTTTAGTCATAAAAGTGTTAACTTGCAACTTTTAAGTTATAAAGTTTGTATCTTGTGTCAACATAATGCATAAAATGTTAAACTTCCTTTTAGAGAAGATTCTTTTAAATCATGAGACCACTTTAACTTAAAAAGTTGAGACCTTAATGGTCTTAGAATAATTAAAAGTGTCAACTTTCATAAAGAATGAGACTTTTTAGTTCTAAAGCTAATATCTTGTATCATTGTTTCATAAAGATTGAACCTTCAAGAGAAGAACATAATTTTTGAGGCATATACTTTCTTAAAGAATGAAACTTTATCATTACTTCGTAAAGAATGACAACTCTATAATATTAAAGGTGGAATCTTATTGAGTTAATTATAAAAGTTTGAAACTTTGCAACTTAAATAAGTTAAAAATCATTCCTTGATGAATGGAAGGCACACGATGTTGTTGGGTTGATGAGTGTGGTTATGCATTGTCATGACCCAAGGGACTAGAGGGACCTCGAAATTCCTTGGGAACAAAAGTATGATTAGGGCCTCTAAGCATACCATGAACCTATGAATCACTAAGTGCACTATCTCAACGAAGGAAATAATTACCTAACTTAGTTAATTTGAATAAGTGTTCCATAAGACACGTACACAAGTGAAGAATAAACACATAAGGACTAAGTAACTAAAAGACTACATACATATTTATTTTAACTATGTGATTCTCTCGTGGGTAACCATGGGAAATCATATGATGGCTTATAAGACTCTCCACAAAGAATAACACAACTATGAACCCTCTTAGGATTAGAATGTACAATGCTATTAGGCATGGTATATGACAAGTTTGATTGAGCATTGTCTCATGATTAAATGGTTGGTGTTATGATATGAGATGGATATAATGGACTGTTAGTCAAAAGTTTCATGAGTAGCATCTTGGGGAAGATCCGGTCTAGCCGTCATGCTGGCAGATTTCCATCAAAATTATGGACTTAGTCATATTATTGCATGTCCACATGTGTCTTGTCAAGAAGTACAATACATGTAAGGTATAATGATAAGAAAAGAAAGAATGGGATATGACCTTTCAATCACTTTGGTAAGGGAAGTGAGAGACGATGATCCACAAAGACTCAAGGAACCTCTATGGAGAAGGCAAGGGTGACATGGAGGACCCTCCAACTTAGAGGTAACTATTATCAGCTTAGTCTAATTTGGTTTGTATTGTGTGACAACGGTCACAGAATGAGCTCATATCCAAAAGCAATCTATTTCAAAGGAAAGGTAAAGAATGTTAAGCACATGCTAAGAATGAAAATAAAGTTAAAGTAAAAACATGGTTAACTCTATGAGGTCGCATGTCAGTGCATGTATCTATATTGTCCATATGCATTATAAATGTTTATTCCATGTTTTCATAGGTATGTTTACTTATGATGTTAAGTTTAAAAGCAAACTGCTTCGGAATTTATGTTTTTAAAATCATTAAAATTGAACCTATGTATGTCCACTGCTTTTATAATTAAACACGAAGTGATTGGGATGTGATGATGACACAATGTTTGTCCAGTCGTGATCCTACTGAGAAATTTAGTATTTCTTACTCCTACATTTCTATGTTGTCTTCAGAGGATGCCGACGTCAGGCACAATGGTGATCTTCATTGAGCTTCAGTTATGGCATTGGCGCTTTGACCAGTGCTGAATGCCTCTATGATGTCTCCAAGCACAGCTATAAGGGTCTAAATCTTCCACATCCCCAGTTTCAAGTACCAGTCATGAGCCCATTTTTTCGCCCATATTAGCCATACAGCGAGGTTACCTTGGATAATATTTGCCCTTACTTTTAGTTACCGAGGTACCCCACTGATGGAGAGTCTAACTTAGATACCCGTTTGACGTCGACTATTTCTTTAGATTCTTATCCTTCGGAGCATCCTATCCGAGCTATAACATGGAAACTGACCCATCTGAACCCTCTTACCCTTCAATGATTCACCTGACATCTGATTCATCTTCTTTTTCAGCAGCTCCTCATCACGCACCACCCCCGATTCATGGTCGCGGGTTCATTCACACCTGTGCTATGCCTTGTGGACATGGACATGCGCAGGGAGGAGGATGCGACAATGTTGCTCCCGATGCCTTCGGGAATGGTTTCTTCCCGTCCAACGGTTGATTTGGATAGCACGTGTAACATCCCCACTTTTGTAAACAGAACGTAATGGGAACTTTGAATTATTTCCCTTAGGCAGTGTGAGAATTTCTCAGGCAGCGCTATGCCATGACGATCCTCACACTTGGAATTATAGAGTAGTGTAACACTGCCGTTGAAAATATGGCACTGCCATATGTTAAAAATTAAGAAATGACAAAAATGCCCCTACAGACTTTTGTTAATCGCAGTGATACCCTGAATTTTTAGAAATTATGTTTTGACCCCAAAAACTTATTTCCACAATAACCCTAGAACTTTTCATAAAATGACTTTTATGTCCACCATAGAACTTTTCATAAAATGACCTTTATGTCTCCACATCTATAGGATTAGCAAAATAGGGTTTTAAATGGAGTAGAATCACGTTGTGAAATCGTAGAAGTTTAAATCTCCACCAATTGGGCCATGGAGGCAGTCTGGTGTGAAATGACGTGGCGTATCCCTGGACTTGTTCAAAATTACGGAAATACCATTAGCTACAGACAATAGAAAATAAAAAGGCTCCGGATTTGCAAAATTGTCTAATTTACGCCGTTAATCTATTTATTCGGTTCCGATAGTTATGTAAGGGCAATTAGAAGTCAATTAAATATTAATCAAAAGCTAATTAGATATTAGTTAGAGAGATTAGGCTTAAGATAAATTAAAATGAACATGTAGACATCTTACAAAACTATTAAGTAACGTTTTACCAATTTCTAGGAAATCGGTAAATATTCGGTGTTCTAAATTTCTAGAGCCGAATCAGTAGAATTTTACACTAATAACCTTAGGTGGAACGGCTGAAATTCAGCCACCTCCACCACCATAGATGGCGCCATATAGCAGCCATATGATAGGGAAATTTGGCCAAATCATGACCACTAAAGCCAAATATCTAATGCCATCCTTATCTATGTCATAAAGCTTAGAAAAATCTCACCCATCTCCTTTTAATTTGTGCCCTCCACCATGTTTCAACTTCCTTCCATCTCTTCTTCTTCTTCTTCCTTTCTTTCCTTACCTCCATGATCAAGAACTTCAAGCTCAAGATTGGAAGCCCTCTTGACCTCAAATCCTCTTGCTCCTTTTATGAAAATTGATCCTTACCCCCTTCTCTACAAAACCCCTCTAGCAATTTCATGATTTAGCATCAAGTGGTGTCCCTCCACCACCATTTATGGCGCTGCCATGAGAGGGGAAGAAGGTTAGGATGTTGCTCTCACCTTCCTTTCATCCATGGTTTCAAAGATTTTGAGGTAGGTAGCTCAAATTCTTAGTTATTTGATGCATCATGTGACTATGTCGCTGCTGTGTTCCTCTTATGCCATACTTGTATGATGGTGTTTTGATGTTCTTTTAGTGACTTGAGGTGAGGAAAGTTGGCTTTAGATGAGGAATTTATCAAAAACTCAAAAAGGAGCTAAGCAGAATCTATTTTTGGTGAGAAAACCCTATGGCTCCGTACTGGCGGAGTGTACGGCTCTGCCTACAGCCGTAGAAAGTGGATGAATCTATTTTTTTTTAAACTAGACATCTAGGGCTTTCCATACATATAAAATATAAGGCTATTGGATTAGTATAGGATTAGTTATGAATTTTTTAAGTTTAACCTAGAAATCTGGATTCTTACCCGGGCAGCATGAGTTGAGAAGGGTGTAACTCACCCTACACAACTCCAAATTGAGTGAAACTAAAGTTGTTTGAAAGCTAACATATAAGAGAACATTCCATAAAAATTTCAGAACTTGATTCATTGTCATTTGTTCCCAGCACATCAATGAAGTTGGCTTAGGTTTAAATTGGCCTAGAATAGGGCAGCCCAGTAGGGTAATGTTTCAGGACTCATAACTCCTAATCTACTTAGGAAAATGACATGAAACCTAATTCATTTGAAAACTTGTTGTGTTAGTTTTAATTTGATATAAAATTCGTAAGATTTCACCTAGTTTTCTATTTTTACTGAATTTTCTTTTATAAGAACCCAAGTCTGGCTAAGAACAGGGCATGCTGAGATAAAAATTTATATCTTGAGTTATACAATTCCAAATGAGATGGGACAAAAGGGTTAGAAACTAGACACATAAGGCTACAACATACCCAAAAATTAGATTTAAATGAGTTAAATTGAAATAAGGGTGGAGTATACAATAACCGGGCAGTATAAGGAGGAATGAACTGAAAGCCCTATTGATGCTTAAGTTGAAACTAAGGAATGAGTCTATGAATATATATACATATTTGCTAGTTTATATTGAATTGCAAGTTGTACAATTGTACTAGTTGTTTGGCACTATTCATGGGGAAGCGAACTCGATCCGTTATGCTGCCAAAATTCCGGCAGAAATAGGTGAATTATGTGACTGTTATGAACATTTATATATTATGCTCATTAGATTCATATATGCAAGAATGATTTAAGAATAATATGAAGTATATGAATGAATGCATGTAGCATATGCATGTATAATCATGTCCAAAGAAGAATAAGATTTATGAGAACTTGTAAAAAAGACGTACCAAGCTACCACGTGAGGCATGGCATAGACCTAGCTAGCGTGGGCCAAAGCGGTACTGTCTAAGACGTGGGCTAGCCCTCGACCAGATTTAAGGGGAATAGATCGGTGTGAGGGTCGGGGAAAGTAAACCCGTCACTCATGTATAGGTATGAGCTCGAACCTGAAAAGTAGGCTATTAGCCAGGGGTAAGAGAGGCCATTCACCTCCGGGGGACCAAGTATAGAAGAGCAAGGTTAAGTTGTAAGTTAAAGAAAGAGATGAATTAAGTCAAGTGCACTTGCATACAATCAAGTACAAGCATCCATATGTGCCTTTCTAATTATCTCATTATGTCATGATGTTATTATGACTCTTACTGAAGTATATTACACTATTTGTATTTCTATGTCTGTCATATAATATGCCAAGTGATTGTTAAAATATAACCCGCTTTGAGAAAGATCTTTTCAACTTAAAATTGAACCACTGCGTGCATATATGTGCTCACATTTTCATAAGAAATCGAAGCGGCTGGATTATTTATGATGGCACTGTATGAGTAATAGTTTGAGTTTACCTACCGAGAACCTTAGGTTCTCACTGCCTGCTTGTATGTTTTTCTTTTCCGTAAACATTCCAGCACCTAAATTGGAAATCAAGTATGAGGCAGAGTACTGGGACAGTTTCTGAGCAAGACTCAGATGCAAACCAAACCAAGAGACTATTGAAGCTAGCTAGTGACCAGTCGAAAGCAAGTTCGATATATTATGTTAGTCACAATTTCCTTTAAAGTGTAATTATTTTATTATCTATGTATCAGAGACTATTAGTCAGTAATAAAGTGGCTTGATTAAAGGGTCATGTATTATATTTTCCATATTTTAAAGTTTTCTTAGCACAGTGACAACCTTTTAATATAACTCCATGACTCAAGCATGGCTTATATAATAAAGGGTGTTACATTTATTGGTATCAGAGCAGTTCGTCCTGTATAAGCCCGTGGATGGACTGATTATGCTTCTGAGGCATACTCTGAGAATCTAGATAAACCATGCTTTAGGTCCTCGCATGAAAAGGACATAGAAATATTCGGCATGGTAGCCTTGTTGTGAGTGTTGTGGAGTACCTGTTGCACTTGACTGAGTATTGAGCCTGATCACCTCAATATAAGGTTTTGTGTAAACAGAAGCCTGAAACACCCAGCAAGCTTATTAGGAGCCTTCTATACATGATTATTAGGGATAAGACTCCTAGAAAGTAGCAATGGCATAAAGGGGTAGACAATTGAGCAAGCTAAGGAGTGTAGAGAATTGGGAATTCAATCAAAGGATTTGTGTCAAATGGTTTGCTATGGACATAGTAAACATAGTTATATCGAAAAAGGTTGTTTGTAAAGTATTGTCGGGTAGCCGAAGATTTCCCATCATCAGGAGCAGGATCTTAGTTGGAGACGAGTTGAGTAAAAATCTTCTTCACCCTGATGAGGCTTGTTTCAAGCTTCATTGCGAGTACCCCATCCAGACTATCTTCTCTAGTTTGAATATAGGGGATTCTTCTACCTAGTTTTGTAACTTTAATACTCGATAGGAGTAAGGTGATTACTCGCTGATGAGCTTATCTTATGTGGCATGGATAGTGCCCTTATTTTCTTCGTAGATGAGATTACCTTGAGGGTACCTCGCCAGCAAATTCAGTCAATAGTTTTTATTTTGGATTGTGGTAACACCACATTATAAAGACCTGATCCTTCATTAAGAAATTTGTAGAGTGGACGAATGAAGCCGAGAATCAGTGAAAGAAGCTAAGGGCAGAAGCTTTGGTTAGGTATACTGGAGACCTTTTTAAGTCCCTGTCTAGAGGCTAGAGTGATTTCTTCCTCAAGGGTACTGGGAACCAACCTTGTAGCGAATGCAAATTGGAAGAGTACTAAATGGAATCTTGACTTCGAAAGGGAAACAGTTGAGCAAACTGTAAAGAGACCCATCTAACTGTACATTGAATCAAGACAGAGATACGGCTATACACAGTATGGAAAGCAGATGGAGTTATAAGTGTAACAAGAGAGAGAGAGATAATATATCTCCTACTAGCCTAAAGTAGGAACACTTTCAGACTAGAGGCAGCATATGAACCAAGTGTAAATTTTCCTACCTTTCAGGGATAAAGGAAGTGCTAGAAAATCTAGTCATATTCAAATTCTATCAACCTCAGCCACTACAGAAACTGGAGGATAGAATCATCTTCAACATGTTATTAATTGAGGAATGAGGCTATTTGGAGAAGAAAGGTAAAGCCGAACAATCGCCATCAAGTACCATTATATATGCTATGGGTGGAGTAACTCGATGAGAAATATATTCGGATTCAGACAGGAGTAACAAAGATTTAAAGTATGCAACTAATCCCGATAGGCCAAGGGAGCAACAGCAAGGTAGGTTCTGACAAATGAAAATAGACAAGTTTCTGCAACAACAATAGAACACAGTAGGAACGAGGTAGGAAAAGAGGAAGTTTGGATTTCTGACTGGCCCACTAAAAAGAGGAAAGCTATCTAGTATGAGATTACGGTGCAGATAAGATTGTGTACAAAATACTAAGCAAGGTTGCCTTAGCACCGATCATAAGCGAAACAGACCCAATGCACCCTAATCAAGACCAGATGATGCACCAATATAAGATCAAGGATTTGGAAACGTGCCCCATGAGGGGCAAGGTTAGGATGCCGGAATTAGAGGCAGTCAGAAGAGTCTCTCTATACCTTGGGCCAGATTAAATTCGATCATCACTAACGCGCTAGGTTCCATCAGAGTTCTGTAGTTAAGCGTGCTTGGACGAGAGTAATATTAAGATGGGTGACCTTCTGGGAAGTCCTCATATTATAACTTCAACAGAATAGCAAGACTATCATTTCCATCTCTCACAATAAATGGATTACATCCTAGGGACAAGATATTACAAAGAATAGCCAGAAGGCTTAGCAGTTAGCGTAATATGAGATTTAGCCACTAAAACTAACACACCTCTATATATTGTATTAGAACAAACCCCCAATGAGATTGGTAACATTAGTGCCCATAAAAGTGGGAGGTGGATATCAAAACAAAAGTCGAGGAATCTCCATGCTAACCAATTGAAGAAAGTAGAAGAGTGGCAGGGACTTCAGCTGTCCCCCAATCCTTTCCTTACGTGAAGCTGATCATATTTTGAGGGAACAAGTATCGCGACAATCATTGAGAAGTTCAACAAGAACGGCACAAGATCCAATTAGCAAATAATGAGAAATGGAATAAAGTCTGCAAGAGCAAGGAGAGATTTTGAAGCAAGGATTATAGTTATAGTTTAGAAGGAAACTCTAGCCTTACATCTAAAACCTAACGGAAGGGGGTTCATCACTGATCAAGGAGGATTAGGTAAGTGAGAGTTTGGATATGGCTTGATCCATTTCCCAAAAAACTTCGGCGAAGCCACTATGACCACTATTTGTTGACTGTGATTGCTGTTGTAGCTGATAGTTTTCGTAATGACAGAACTTCTTCAGTTGGTATTTAGGACCCAAGGTACAAGTATTAGAAAGTTTACTCGAAAACATAGCGCACAAGTAGTCAAACACATGACAACGAGGATGAGGTATTTACTCGATGAACTTGGTGATGGATCAGAACATCAGTGAAACAAAGTATATTTTGGCACTCATATAATCCACGACAACTCTCTGCATAGATATTGGAAAGGCATCTGATAAGACAATATAGTAAGGAAACTCTGTAGCTCCAATAAAAGGATTTGACTTTTGACTTTGGTTTTCACATTAAATTACCTGTATCTTCATAACTAGGAATCAAGAAGGATATTAGACTAATAAAAAGAGTTATGAGCCTTAGGACTTAATCCATATAATGGAAGCGACCTGAAATTTTCCTACAGGCATTAGGCACGAGGCAAACTCTACCAAGAAGAAGGAGTTTTAAGATAAGGCTCCTAGTCATAATCTTGAGAAGAGGCCTAAGCCTATGTTTGTAAAGAACCGTATCGGAGACAAAATTATTATTAAACTAAGGGTAGCTGAGCGAATAAGAATCTTGGGAAAGGATATACGAACCTCCTAAAACTTGACACAGGCATCATCATTACTACATATTGGCGTCAATTATGATGATAGCTGCTAATCTTTGCAATTGCAAATCTTCTTGAGTTGAATATCTAAGGTCTCATGTACAAGTGGCGGAAGATTTAGCAGCTACCACAAAGCAGGAGTAGCGGAATATAGAGCAAGAGAGATAAGTAAGAGTCTCCAATAAATTGAACAATGATTCAAAGCATCATAAAAACTAGACAAACCCAGGCACCAACATACTTCTTATGGATCCTTTGTACTTATTGAGACAGTTCCTCATAGCCATCAGCAAGCAATGCCGCGAGAAGGAGTGCCTCTACAGGATAAGAGATTTTTCCTCAACCATTCTTAGCCACGGAATTTTGAGGACAAAATTCTTTTCAAGGTGGGTAGAATCTAACATCCCCACTTTTGTAAACAGAACGTAATGGGAACTTTGAATTATTTCCCTTAGGCAGTGTGAAAATTTCTCAGGCAGCGCTATGCCATGACGATCCTCACACTTGGAATTATAGAGTAGTCTAACACTGCATTTGAAAATATGGCACTGCCATATGTTAAAAATTAAGAAATGACAAAAGTGCCCCTGCAAACTTTTGTTAATCGCAGTGATACCCTGAATTTTTCGAAATTATGTTTTGACCCCAAAAACTTATGTCCACAATAACCCTAGAACTTTTCATAAAATGACTTTTATGCTGTAGAACTTTTCATAAAATGAACTTTATGTTCCTACATCTATAGGATTAGCAAAATAGGGTTTTAAATGGAGCAGAATCACGCGGTGAAACCGTAGAAGTTTAAATCTCCACCGATTGGGCCATGGAGGTAGCCTGGTGTGAAATGACGTGGGGTATCCCTGGATTTGCTCAAAATTACGGAAATGCCATTAGTTACAGACGATAGAAAATAAAAAGGCTCCGGATTTGCAAAATTGTCTAATTTACGCCGTTAATCTATTTATTCGGTTTCGATAGTTATGTAAGGGCAATTAGAAGTCAATTAAATATTAATCAAGAGCTAATTAGATATTAGTTAGAGAGATTAGGCTTAAGATAAATTAAAATGAACATGTAGACATCTTACAAAACTATTAAGTAATGTTTTACCAGTTTGTAGGAAATCGATAAATATTCAATGTTCTAAACTGCTAGAGTCGAATCAGTAGAATTTTACACTAATAACCTTAGGTGGAATGGCTGAAATTCAGCCACCTTCACCACCATAGATGGCGCCATATGGCAGCCATGTGATGGGGAAATTTGGCCAAATCATGACCACTAAAGCCAAATATCTAAAGCCATCCTTATCTATGTCATAAAGCTTAGAAAAATCTCACCCATCTCCTTTTAATTTGCGCCTTCCACCATGTTTCAGCCTCCTTCCATCTCTTCTTCTTCTTCTTCTTCCTTTCTTTCCTTACCTCCATGATCAAGAACTTCAAGCTCAAGATTGGAAGCCCTCTTGACCTCAAATCCTCTTGCTCCTTTTATGAAAATTGATCCTCACCTCCTTCTCTACAAAACCCCTCTAGCAATTTCATGATTTAGCATCAAGTGGTGTCCCTCCACCACCATTTATGGCGCTGCCATGAGAGGGGAAGAAGGTTAGGATGTTGCTCTCACCTTCCTTTCATCCATGGTTTCAAGGATTTTGAGGTAGGTAGCTCAAATTCTTAGTTATTTGATGCATCATGTGACTATGTGGCTGCTATGTTCCTCTTATGCCATACTTGTATGATGGTGCTTTGATGTTCTTTTAGTGACTTGAGGTGAGAAAAGTTGGTTTAAGATAAGGAATTTATCAAAAACTCAAAAAGGAGTTAAGCAGAGTCTGTTTTTGGTGAGAAAGCCCTATGGCGTCCGTACTAGCAGAGTGTACGGCTCCGCCTACAGTCGTAGAAAGTGGATGAATCTATTTTTATATGAAACTAGATATCCAGGGCTTTCCATACACATAAAATATAAGCCATTGGATTAGTATAGAATTTGTTATGAATTTTTGAAATTTAACCTAGAAATCTGGATTCTTACCCGTGTAGCATAAGTTGAGAAGGGTGTAACTCACCCTACACAACTCCAAATTGAGTGAAACCAAAGTTTTTTGAAAGCTAACATATAAGAGAACATTCCATAAAAATTTTAGAATTTGATTCGTTTTCATTTGTTCCTAGAACATCAATGAAATTGACTTAGGTTTAAACTGGCCTAGAACAGGGCAGCCTAGTAGGGTAATATTTCGGGACTCATAAATCATAATCTACTTAGGCAAATGACATGAAACCTAATTCATTTGAAAACTTGTTGTGTTAGTTTTAATTTGATAAAAGATTTCACCTAGTTTTCTATTTTTACTGAAATTTCTTTTATAAGAACCCAAGTCTGGCTAAGAACAGGGCATGCTAAGGTAAAACATTTATATCTTGAGTTATACAATTCCAAATGAGATGGGACTAAAAGTGTTAGAAACTAGACACATAAAGCTACAACATATCCAAAAATTAGGTTTAAATGAGTTAAATTGAAATAAGGGTGGAGTATACAATAACCGGGCAGTATAAGGAAGAATGAACTGAAAGCCCTATTGATGCTTGAGTTGAAACTAAGGAATGAGTCTATGAATATATATACATAATTGCTGGTTTATATCGAATTGCAAGTTGTATAATTGTACTGGTTGTTTAGCACTATTCATGGGGAAGCAGACTTGATCCGTTATGTTGCCGAAATTCCGACAGAAATAGGTGAATTATGTGACTGTTATGAACATTTATATGTTATGCTCATTAGATTCATATATGCAAGAATGATTTAAGTATAATATGAAATATATGCATGAATGCATGTAGCATATGCATGTATAAACATGTCCAAAGAAGAATAAGATTTATGAGAACTTGCAAAAAAGACGTACCAAGCTACCACGTGAGGCATGGCATAGACTCAGCTAGCGTGGGCCAAAGCGGTACTGTCTAAGACTTGGGCCAGCCCTCGACCAGATTTAAGGGGAATAGACCGGTGTGAGGGTCGGGGAAAGTAAACCCATCACTCATGTATAGGTACGAGCTCGAACCTGAAAAGCAGGCTATTACCCAGGGTTGAGAGAGGCCATTCACTTCCGGGGGACCAAGTATAGACGAGCAAGGTTAAGTTACAAGTTAAAGAAAGAGATGAATTAAGTCAAGTGCACTTGCATACAATCAAGTACAAGCATCCATATGTGCCTTTCTAATTATCTCATTATGTCATGATGTTATTATGACTCTTACTGAAGTATATTACACTATTTGTGTTTCTATGTCTGTCATATAATATGCCAAGTGATTGTTAAAATATAACCCGCTTCGAGAAAGATCTTTTCAACTTAAAATTGAACCACTGCGTGCGTATATGTGCTCAAATTTTGATAAGAAATCGAAGCAGCTGAATTGTTTATCATGGCACTGTATGAGTAATAGTTTGAGTTTACCTACTGAGAACCTTAGGTTTTCACTGTCTGCTTGTATGTTTTTCTTTTCTGTAAACATTCCAGCACCTAAGTTGGAAATCAAGTACGAGGCAGAGCACTGGGACAGTTTCTAAGCAAGACTTAGACGCAAACTAGACCAAGAGACTATTGAAGCCAACTAGTGACCAGTCGAAAGCAGGTTCAGTGTATTATGTTAGTCACAATTTCCTTTAAAGTGTAATTATTTTATTATCTATGTATTGGAGACTATTAGTCAGTAATAAAGTGAGCAGTTAAAGGGCCATGTATTATATTTTCCATATTTTAAAGCTTTCTTAGCACAGTGACAACCTTTTAATATAACTCTATGACTCGAGCATGGCTTATATAATAAAGGGTGTTACAACATGCGGAGCTGAGCATGAGGATAGCCCCTTTTTGGTTGGTAGTTGTGGGATTATCACCTCCTTTTAGCATGTGTGGGCGTTTGGGATTTCTAATGTACTTTTCATTTTTATGTATTCAATTAAGTTATTTTGTAGGGCCAACAGTAGATATCGGACCCGTAATCATCTTTATGTATGACTCTTGGCATTAATATTCTTATATTAACTATGATGGTCGTGGAATGAATGTTATGTTTATCTAAGAATATTGTTATTCATGCCGCCTCTATTTATTTTATTCGCACCGCTTATTTGAGATGGACACGTTCGACTTTACATGTTCGCGATGTATTCATGGTTCTTGGTTTTCAAAAGGGTTTACTTGTTATTGTTCAAAAAAGATTTACCCTTATTTTCATTTAAACAATAATTTCAAAAGGTAATGTTAGTTCTTAGAGCAAAAGTAACAACTAATAATTCCATAATATGACTTAAGCATACCATGGGACTATTTGGGTGTTATATTTTGGTATCAGAGTAGTTCATCCTTAAAGAGCCTGGGATGGACTGACTATGCTTCTAAGCATAGGTATTAGTTGAGTCATGCTTTGAGTCTCTGACTTGAGTGCCGATCTCGGTGAAATTACAATAAAACCGAATTTCACTAAATTGTAGTAAAAGTGCAACTCAAGTCGTTTCCCACAAATGGCAATGTTATATGATCAGTAAATGGGGGGAGTTTGGGAATTAAAAACGAAAGGAATGAAATATCAAGCACGAAATTAAAATAAAATGGGAAGCATCCAATCCAAGAATCAATGGAAAACACTTAACACTTAATCATCGAATTCTAAAATTAATTTAGCAAACTAATTCAGTGATTAACAATAAATCCGAATGAAATCTCAATTCAAACTTAGCATTTACACAAAAACCTTCGTGCATTTGATCAACACAAAATCAATTAATGTTAAGAGACCTCTAGAACCTAATTGAGTAGTGTCAATTTCGGGTATCAATGCAATTAATCGTAGAACTCAAACCTAAAATTCTAATTGACACTCTTTCAACAATGGATTGCATACATCAATCGAATAATATGCAGCCAAACATATTCCCAATCAACAATTCAGAATGAAAAACTTCAATTCAAAAATGAGATAAGAAATAAGTGAAAGATTAGATGAAACCGAATTGGTTGTATGCTAAATCCAATTGAACTAGACTCTCAAAAGCGTTATTGCTTCCTTGATCCTTGAATTAGATAGATGTTCAAGCCTCCATGAATGGAGGAAAACAAGTTGTTAAGGTGGGGGGGCGTGAGAGAAAAGAGAAGGAAGAAGAAGTCCAAAAAATTGTTTATCCAAAATCTGTCTGAGTTACAAGTCTGGTCTTTCTCTTATTCAGCCAGCCAAAACAGCATCAAAACGTCTCCTAATCAATCCATAGCAGTTATTACATTAATCCCCTCTCTCTCCTTTGAATCTGGACACCTTATTTGCTAAATTCTGAATTATATAAAGAAAGTTATGCTAAAAACATGCAAGTAAGTTCTCTAATCAAGTTAGTAACGTTTGTCAGCATTTTTAGCAATGAAAACGCATCAGTTTGGATTTGTGGTCTGAATATCACTTAAAGATTTGGATGTCAGCTTCAAAACGCCACTGGAATGGGCTCAATTGGACTACTATGGACCAAGATATGGTCCAAATACTGCACCCAGTTTAGAAACCACGATTGCACCACTTTAGTTCACTTCTAGGCCCAATTTCAGCTCCTTAACACCAAAATTGGCCTCTGACTTCTTCATATCACTTGTAGGCCTATCTCTCAACTTTCCTACAAATCAAGAATCACAATAAAATGAGCTCTACAACTCAAGATATAACTCAAAAACCAAAATAGTGTCAGAATTCGCCTAATGCTGGAAAATTTAACTCAAACCCAAACAGAATCCAAACAATGCAAAATGGTCCAATTCAAAACAATTAGGCACAAAAGAGAATTAATGAGCTAGGAATGAGGGAAAATAAGTATATAAAAATCCAATTGATTAAATTTCCCCACACTTAACTCTTGCATGTCCCCATGCAAGATTCAACTAAGGACATAGAGACATGCAACCTAAAAATCATGGAATAACCCAAAATGAACAAGCAAATTCTCCAATGAATCATCAAAAATGCCAAGCTTAGGAACATAAGAGCATACAAGTCATCAAGAGTTTCCAATAATCAAATCATTCAACACTCCATCTCTCAAAAATGCAAGTTAAGCAATATCCTTCAAAATGTAAATAGATTAAGCATGAAAGAGTTAACAAGATGGTGTTTAAATCTCTCAACACTCAAGTGTTTGGGCAAAAGTGTTTCACTCAAGTCACCTCAATAGACAATGCATTACCATAAGCTTGCTAATCTTCTACTTCTCCACTACTCATAATCATATGCAAATACAAATCAAGAGGACTTTATTCAAGGTTGTAATGGGGCTAAGGTAAGGGTAGGAAAATATGAGGATATGACAAGATACAACCTAAGAGAATAGAAGTGACATTGGTCATTAGACAAATCAAGCCATCACACACTTACTCTCTTTGAACTTTCTTTTCCCTTTATCAAGATTCCCCATTTTATTAATTCTTTTTTTTCTTTCTTTCTTTCTTTTTTTTCTCTTCCCTTGCATCATTTCAAATTCCCCCACACTTGAAATGCAACAATAATGATGAAGCCAATGCACTTCCTATTCCCTAAGGTTGGGTATAACATGGTTTTCCACTTAAAGCTTATAATGTGCTAGAAACCAAGAAATGGTCAATAAGGCTCAAAGGGGCTAAACAAGGGGCAAAATGCAAGGAAAGATATATGGCCAAGTGGTTAAAATGAAAGAAATGCCTCTATCATGTTCATGAATGCGTATAAAAAATGTAGCCTCAAAGAAGAATCAAAGCAAGTTCTAGAATAACAAAATCTATGAGGGAAAACACATAAGAAAGAAAAGAATGGCATGAAGTGCTACTATCCAAAATGAGGCTCAAAAGCTCACAAAGGTAAAATTCAACATACTCAATCATGGCAAATCAAGATCAACCACCCAATTCACACATATCAAGAAGATGAAGATGAAATCATGTTGGAACCCTATCCTCCCTAAAGCCTAATGCCTTAACTCAACAACTTTCAATTCAATAATGGAGAACCAAAGCAAAACAAAGCAAAAAAAAAAATTTTTTAAGCAAAAATGAAGTAAAAACAACCATGAAACAAATCTATAATGCAAGATTAATTACCAAACAACACAACCTACAACCTATGTCGAAACCACCCCCCCACACTTCAACTTTACATTGTCCTCAATGTATTACACACAATGGAAATGCAAGGCAAATGAGGTGAGAGAAAGAAAAGAGAAACTCCCCTATCAAGTGTAAGTGGCAGCTAGCAAGCGGACCTCCTCTATGGTCTCCAAGGGTGTGTCTTCATGAAATGGCTTCAAGCGGTGGCCATTCACCGTGAAAGCTTTATCAGTCCCTCCAAAATCTGCACAACACCATATGGAAAAATCTTAGTCACTATATAAGGACCAAGCCACCTAGAACGAAACTTAGCAGAAAAGAGCTTGAGGCGAGAATTGTAGAGAAACACTTTCTGGCCAATGGAGAACTCCCTCCGCAGCAACTTCTTATCATGAATGAGTTTTGTCTTCTCCTTGTACATGCGGGAGTTCTCATAGGCTTCCAACCGGATCTCCTCCAACTCTTGAAGTTGGAACTTCCTATGAAGTTCGGACTGGCTCATATCAAGGTTGTAGTTCTTGACTGCCTAATATGCTTTGTGCTCAATTTCCACCAGAAGGTGGCATGCCTTGCCAAAGACAATCCTATAAGGGGACATCCCCAAAGGAGTCTTGTAGGCAGTGCGGTAAGCCTATAATGCATCCTCCAGCCTCTTGCTCCAATCCTTCCTGCTAGGCTGCACTGTTTTCTCCAGAATCTACTTCAACTCCCTATTTGATACCTCTGCCTGTCTATTAGTCTGCGGATGGTATGGAGTTGAGACCTTGTGGGTGACACCATATTTCTTCAACAGAGTTGCCATGTTCCTGTTACAGAAATGGCTCCCCTGATCACTGATGATTGCTCTAGGGACTCCAAAATTGCAAAAAATGTGTGACTGACAAAATCTACAACAACATGAGAATCATTAGTCCGGGTGGCCTTGGCCTCCACCCACTTATAGACATAATCAACAGCCACCAGAATATAAACAAAACCAAATGAGACAAGAAATGGACCCATAAAGTCAATACCCCAAACATCAAATATCTCACAAAATAATAATGGTTGTTGAGGCATCTCATTCCTATGGGAAATAGTACCTGTCTTTTGACACTGTTCGCAATTCTTATAATAAGTGTAAGAATCGCAAAACAATGTGGGCCAATAAAAACCTACATCTAAGACCTTCCTAGTAGTGCATTGTGGTCCAAAGTGCCCACCACAAGCAAGTGTGTGACAGAAATGCAAAATGGAAGGAATCTCAAGCTCATGCACACAGTGCCTAATAATCTGATCACTACACATGCGCCACAAATAAGGATCATCCTAGACATAATATTTAGCCTCACTTTTAAGTTTGTCTATCTTATGCCTTTTAAAATAGGCAGGCAACTCAGAAGCAACTAGATAGTTAACCAAATCAGCATACCATGGATCCTTACCTCGCAACTCTAAAAGCTACTCATCTAGAAAGGTCTCACTGATAGGTAGAGGCTCGAAGGTCTGTGAAATGCGACTCAAGTGGTCTGCTACCAGGTTCTCAGCTCCACTCTTGTCCTTGATCTGAATATCAAATTCTTGCAATAGCAACATCCACCTGATGAGTCTAGGCTTTGCATTCGGCTTCTTCAGTAAGAACTTCAAGGCTGCATGGTCAAAAAAAATAGTTACTTTAGTTCCTAACAGATAAGCACGGAATTTATCTAAAGCAAAAATACTGGCTAAAAGCTCCTTCTCCGTGGTGGTGTAGTTAGCCTGTGCAGAGTCTAGGGTCTGGGAAGCATATGCTATGACATGAGGAATTTTCCCAACCCTCTAGCAAAGAACAGCTCCAACTGCAAGGTTCGACGCATCACACATGAGCTCGAACGGGTATTCCCAGTTCGGCGGCTGAAGAACAAAAGTAGAAATCAGGTGCCGCTTCAACTGGTCAAAAGCTTTCTTGCAGTTATCATCAAACTGGAAGTCTATATCCTTCTGCAGCAGCTTGGAAAGTGGAAGGGCAATTTTGCTGAAGTCCTGGATAAATCGCCTGTAAAAACCTGCATGTCCAAGAAAAGAACGCACTTCCGGTACACATGTGGGGTAAGGTAGAGAAGCAATAACATCAATCTTGGACCTATCAACAACAATACCCTCACTAGAAATAACATGTCCTAAGACTACACCTTGCTTAATCATAAAATGACATTTTTCAAAATTCAAAACAAGGTGAGACTCAACACATCTATTCAGTACCTTATCAAGACTGTCCAAGCATGCATCAAATGAAGTGCCATAAAAAGTAAAATCATCCATAAAGACTTCTATACAATTCTTTAGCAAATAAGAAAAAATACTCACCATGCACCTCTAAAATGTACCCGAGGCATTGCATAAATCGAAAGGCATCCTCCGGTATGCAAATATGCCAAATGGGCATGTAAAGGTGGTCTTCTCCTGATCTTCTGGTGCAATGTGGATCTGAAAATAACCAGAAAAACCATCAAGAAAACAATAATGTGACTAACCTGCCAATCTCTCCAGTATCTGATCAATGAAGGGCAATGGGAAGTGGTCCTTCCTGGTAGCTTAGTTCAGCCACCTATAGTCTATGTAGACTCTCCAACTGTTCTGCACTCTTGTAGGCACCAACTCCTTTTTTGAGTTCTTCACCATTGTTATTCCAATCTTCTTTGGAACCACTTGCACTGGGCTCACCCACTTGCTGTCTGAAATTGGATAAATGATTCCTGCAGCTAGCAACTTACTCACTTCTTTCTTCACCATATCCAAGATAAGTGGGTTGAGCCTTTTCTGAGGTTGCCTCACTGGTTTCACTCCTTCCTCTAACTGAATTCTGTGCATGCACGTAGAGGGGCTAATCCCAGGTATGTCTACCAATGTCTAGCCTATAACCTTCATGTTCTGCCTCAAGATGTTCAACAACTTCTCTTCTTGCTCTGGTTGCAGATCTTTGGCTATAATGACTGGTAGCTTCTTATTTGGTGCCAGAAATGCATACTTCAAATTTTCTGGCAGTGACTTCAGTTCCAAGATGGGTGGCTCTATGATAGAAGGTGCTAATCTTGGAGTTGCTTCTGATGGTTTAGGTTCAACATCTGCAATCTGTGAAAAATTTTGCACAACAACATCATCATATCCTATGGAAGCTAAAATAGAATCAGCAGAGTTGAAATGATGTACAGAATTCAAAATCATAGAATCTAAAATTTCGGAATCTAAAATTTGCACATCAGCATCAGAATCTGTAGAAACAAAAACTACAGATTGTACATCATAAATAGAATTTTCAGAAATAGACTCATCAGTAGCAGAAATTTCTGTAAATGCAGAATTTGTGCAACCAAAAACTAAAGTAGCAGAATGTGTAGAAAATGGTAATGTAGAACCTGCAGAAATTATAAGTGCAGTATTTAAATCTATAGAAATAGAATTTACAAAGACAGTAGCAGAATTGGCATAATTTGACACTGCAGAATCAATATTTGCAGAATTTGAAAATATAACAGCAGAATTTGCTATTGTAGCAACAGAATCTGGTTTGTCACAATCAATACACGCAAAATCTGCAATGGCAGAATTCGTGCAAACAGAATTTCTAGCATTTAATTCAACATCAACATTAGAATTCACAGGATTAAACATAGCACAATCAGAATTAGCATAAACAGATTTGTCAGCAGAAAAATTCACAAAATCAGAATTAGTAAATGCTGAAACTTGAACTGAAGCAACAGGATTTTCAGAATTTGAACAAACAGAATCACAACCATGTAGACATGTAGCAAATTCAGCATAGACAGCACAAATAGCACGCAAGTCATTACTACCATCACAATCACAATCAACACAATATAATTCAACCAACAAGTTCTCATGTACTTCATCAACCAATGAATTAATTGTTTATATGAAAAATAGAATGCTCTTCCGGTGGGTATCTCATGGCATCAAATAGATTAAAATGCACTTTACTATCTCCAAATTCCATGGATAATGTACCAGAATGCACATCAATCTTTGTCTTAGTAGTTTTCAAAAATGGCCTACCTAAGATTAATGTTGGTTGATTAGCATGCAATTCATCCTCTATATTTAGCACATAGAAATCAGTAGGAAAAATAAGGTCATTTACTCTTACCTACACATCTTCTAAAACTCCCTCAGGGTGAGTTGTGCTTCAGTTGGCAAGTTGGATGACCACTCCAGTTGGCTTGAGCTTTCCAATGCACAAAGACTGGTAAATTCATTTTAGCATGACATTTATTGAAGCTCCAAGATCCAACATAGCTTAACTGAACTGCTTACTTCCAATGATGCATGGAATGGTGAAAGTCCCTGGATCCTTGCATTTCGGAGGAATACTTGGCTGAATGATTGCAGAAACATTTTTGCCCATGCTCACCTTCTCATTTCCCTTCAGCCTCCTTCTATTAGTGCACAAGTCCTTGAGAAATTTGGCATACTTTGGAATATGTTTGATGGCTTCTAGGAGTGGAATATTGACTTCCACTTTTCTGAATGTGTCCATGATCTCCTTGTCCAATTTAGCTTCTGCCCGCTTCTTGTTTTGTGTCACTCTGTTGGGGAAAAGTAGTGGAACACTTTGTTCAGGTTGCTTGTTGCTGCTACTACTACTGCTACTGCTACTGCTTGGTTTTGCACCATTTGTCTTTATTTCTACAAAATTAGATTTTTTTTGCTACCTCTGGTTGTTCTGCAAAATCTGCTTGGTTGCTCTTTTCTGTAACATCAGGAATCTTAAGCTCTTTGCCACTTCTCAAAGTGATAGAACTCACATTCTTTGGGTTGGTCACAGATTGGGAAGGAAGGTTGCCAGAACCTTGAGACTTCATCTCATTTACTGTTGTAGCCAACTGACCAATTTGTGTTTGCAGATTCTGGATGCTGGCTTCTGTTCTTTGTTGAAATTGAACACTGCTGGTTGCCATCTACTTCACCAATTCTGCCAAGCTTGGCTCCGAGCTGCTTTGTGGTTTATTTTGCTGAACTGGTGGATGATATTGTCCTGAGCTTGGTCCAGTAGAATTTTGCTTAAACTGAGATTGCTGAAACTGATTGAAGTTGTTACCATACCTCAAATTCGAGTGATCTCTCCAGCTAGGATTGTATGTGTTGGAGAATGGATCATAACTCTTTTGCTGCTACTGCTGCTGCTGATAAGGCCTACCAGGAAAAATTCCTGCAGCAATTTCATTGCTCTCCTAAAGATGTGGACACTGATCTGTTGGATGTCCTGGTATAAAGCAAATGCCACAAATCATAACTACTGGTTGCTGGGGTTGCTGGCCAAGTGCCAATTGCCTCACCAAGGTTATCAACTCATCTATTCGGTTCTCCATCCTTTGCTGGTTTGTATCATAGGTTTGTACTTCATTTACTCCACTTGTTGACACTATGGCTCGGGTACCAAATTGTTGTGCATTGGCAGCCATGTTTGCAATTAATTCACAAGCTACAGCAGGTGTTTTATCTACCAAAGTCCCTCCAGAAGCAACACCAACCATACTTCTATCCATTGGCATGAGACCTTCATAAAAATATTGAATGAGAAGCTGGTCACTAATCTAATAGTGTGGGCAGCTTGCACACAATTTCTTGAACCTCTCCCAATACTCATGCAATGTTTCTCCACTAATCTGCCTTATGCCACAAATTTCTTTTTTGATAGAAGCAGCTCTTGAGGCAGGGGAGAATTTCTCCAAGAACATTCTCTTCATGTCTTGCCAACTTGTGATGGAACCTGGATGCAAGTAGTACAACTGATCCTTGGCAGATCCATCCAGAGAAAAAGGAAATGCCCTCAGCTTGATGTGATCTTCCTCCACTCCATGTGGCTTCACAATTGAGCACACTACATGGAACTCCTTCAAGTGCTTATGAGGGTCTTCTCCAGCTAAGCCAAGAAACTTGGGCAGCAGATGTATCAGTCCTGATTTTAGCTCGAAGTCTGCATCCAAATTCGAGTACTGGATGGCCAAATCTTGATAGTTGATATCAGGTGCTGCAAGTTCCTTCAAAGTTCTATTAACCATGCTTCCTAAACAATCAGAATTTTCAACAAAATTAGGAATAGAATCAAAACCAGAATTATTAGCAGAACTAGTCTCGAACAACCTCCTCTTAGCTCTTCTAATTTGTCTAAGAGTCCTCTCTAATTCAGGATCAAACTTAACTAAATTAGGAGTTGGATCAGACCTAGTCATGCACTAACAAAATAGCAAACAAAACCATATGCACAAAGCACTAAAACATGCACGCAAACACTCAAAATCATCAAAATAAATATAAAAATACTACCAAATAATTTTTAAAAATTATTGGACCACCACATCTCAAAAATTTTACCCTCAAGGAGTAAAAAAATGCAAAGAAAAATCTTAAAAAAATTAAAAAAGTGGTCTAAATAAAGGAATTTGGCTTAAAAATAAAAAGTCAATAGTATTGCTTTGATCCTGATCAGAGGGCCATTTTCTTTCAACTGACCAATTTTCAAGTCAATTAGAGCACAAAATTTTTTACAAAAATACCTGTTACGTCCCTAAAAAAACCGAAAAGATCAAAAAACCTCTAAAAACCTATCTAAACGATGGAATTTGACAAAAACAAGGGGGGCTCAATCCAAAGGATTGAGTCTTTCTCATAATGATGTTTTGCTATGGAATCAAGTCCCCTGAAATCAACTAAAATGAGTTAGTCGTCAAAAACCATAAAACTAAACTACTAACTATGAATTAAAACTAACAACTTAACCAGGCACACATCAAGACAGAATATGCAATGATATAAACACATATTAACATGACCAAATAATATCAATCATCCCCGGCAACGGCACCAAAATTTGACTCGAGTGCCGAGCTTGGTCAAATTACAATAAAATCAAATTTCACTAAATTGTAATAAAAGTGCAACTCGGGTTGTTTCCCATGGATGGCAATGTTATATGATCAGTAAATAGGGGGAGTTTGGGAATTAAAAATGAAAGGAATGAAATATCAATCATGAAATTAAAATAAAATGGGAAGCATCCAATCCAAGAATCAATGGAAACCAATTAACAGTTAATTATCAAATTCTAAAATTAATTCAGCAAACCAATTCAGTGATTAACAATAAATACGAATGAAATCTCAATTCGAACTTAGCATTCACACAAAAACCTTCGTGCATTTGATCAACACAAAATCAATTAATGTTCAGAGACCTCTAGAACCTAATTGAGTTGTGTCAATTTCGGGTATCAATGCAATTAATTGTAGAACTCAAACCCGAAATTCTAATTCACACTCTTTAAACAATGGATTGCATACATCAATCAAATAATATGCAGCCATACATATTCCTAATCAACAATTCAGAATGAAAAACTTCAATTCAAAAATGAGATAAGAAATAAGTGAAAGATTAGATGAAACCAAATTGGTTGTATATTGAATCCAATTGAACCGGACTCTCAAAAGCATTATTGCTTCCTTGATCCTTGAATTAGAAAGACATTCAAGCCTCCATGAATGGAGGAAAATGAGTTATTAAGGTGGGGGGCATGAGAGAAGAGAGAAGGAAGAAGAAGTCCGAAAAATTGTTTATCCAAAATCTGTCTGAGTTACAAGTCTGGCCTCTCTCTAATTCAGCCAGCCAAAACAGAATCAAAATGTCTCCCAATCAATCCGTAATAGTTATTACATTAATCCCCTCTCTCTCCTTTGAATCTGGATGTAACATCCCCATTTTCACCTAAGTTAATTAGCTCGGTGTTCCCGGCTAATTAGAGGGGTTAGCGATTAATTAAGAACTAATTAGTTAATCTCGAGAGCAAGGGCTTAGTAAATTAAAGGCAAGTCACCAATTGAGACATAATACATTAAAAGTTACAATTAAAAGCCTAATTGCCCAATCCTTATTAATTCATGACTTAGAAATAGAAAATCAAAGTAACCTAACCTCATTAACTAAGAGAATGGCAAGCA
Source organism: Pterocarpus macrocarpus (assembly GCA_031439585.1). NCBI lineage: Eukaryota > Viridiplantae > Streptophyta > Magnoliopsida > Fabales > Fabaceae > Pterocarpus > Pterocarpus macrocarpus. The sequence continues at coordinate 24,222,584 of CM062521.1, read as the reverse complement.
TCACACCCTAATCACATGAAAAAAATTAATCCTCACACCCTCTTCACATAATTAATGAGGAAAATCCGTCTCAATTAAAATGTGCTAATGTGTAATTTAAACCAATTGAATTAATTAGCATTTAGATAATTATAACAATTGTAAAAATTTAGAAACTCCCCTTTAATTATTGTTTGAAAGTTTGGTCAAAGCAAGAGCCATATCCAACCATCCATTTGCCTTCTCATCATACACCACTAGATCAAGAGTCCATGTTAGTAGATTCCTTGAGTCATGACAAAAGATCTACTCTTCTCCATCAAGATTGTGACACTTGGAGTGATCACAATCATCCAATGCCAATCCTAGGATAGATCATGCTTTTAACCACTTGAAAAGAAACACTACAAGTCTTTACCCAAGTGCCAAGACTCAAAGGAAACACAACTCCCTCTTTTGCCCCAAGGTTTTTCCACTCTCTTGCTTGTTGTAAGAAGCAAAATCACATCATTCTTCTCCCCCATTTTTGCGCCACCTTCAGCCCTTTTTCTTTCCCTCATTTCATTTTCCATTCCTCTCACTAAAACACCAAAAAGCTCTCTCCTCTCTCCAAGTCTCATCCTACTCTTTTGTTCTCCCCATCTTTCTTATTCTTCTTCTAACCTTCTTACTACTTCCTACCTCATCTCCATCACCACACTCACAATCCCTTCAAGGACTACCATTTTTGGTCCTTGGAGAAACAATGCCACTCATACACAAGCCCCAATATCAAGCTCAAGGAGAAGGAGGCCATCTCCAACCACTTCATTTTTCAAGCTTCCAAGAGAAACACATTTGGTAGTGACTCTAACCTTCTCTTTTTCATGTATTTTTCAAGCTCTAGAACTCCTAAGCTCTTCATAGCTAGGTGGTTTTAGGACTTGCTTCAAGGTCTCATGACCATTTCTTGTTCTATGAGTTTTCTTATCTTGTTGAAAAATGTTGCCTTGAAGTGAGAATATGTGGCATGATGGTTTTATGTATCTTGCTTTATTTTGGTTTAAAATACTGATTTGGTGACTAAAACTTTGAGCATGATGATGAGATAAAACATAAAAATGGTGATTTGAAGTGGTATAGCAACATTTCCACAAGATTGATATGTAAAACTTAAAAACTAGTTAAGCTGAAATTCTAGCAGTCTGTTAAACATACAGTATAACTCACTCCACAAAACTCAAAATGCAATGCAACTAATTTTCTGTGAAAATAGACTCAAAGATCTTTTCATACATATAAAAATATGTGAGATTTGGCCTTAAAACGAGAGAGATATGAATTTTCAAAGTTTGCTGTTCCTGGATGGGTTTCTGTCCGGGCAGTGGGTAATAAAACGTGCATAACTCAAGTTATACATAACATTTTTGAGTGGGACCAAGTTTTTTAGAAAGCTAAGACATAGAAGAACACTCCCATAAAACAGTTTTGTCAGATTCCATGTGAGGAACTCCCAGTGAAGTGGACAAGCCACTGACCAAAGTTGAACTTTCAATCCTGAACAGTCAGAATAAAATGTGTATAACTCAAGCTACAAAATGAATTTTTAAGTGGGGTTTATTTTGTTTAAAAATAGACTCAGAGAAGTACATCTACACAAAAATTCGAAATAAAAGAGTAAAAGATGAAATTATGGTGAATTTTCAAAGTTACTGCCCCACTGTAAAAGTAAAAACTGGTTATGGTAAAAATTAAAGAATAAGGAGAAATAAGCTCTAAAACATTAATACCCCCACATTAAGCATTGGAAAAACCTTTATAATTCAACTTAAAAGTGTCAAAAAGGATAATAGATAAAATTGGCACTATGCCTAATAAAAGAAGTTTACACAAGAGACAATCTCCATTAAAAGCTTGCACCAAATTTATTAAGCTAAGCTTATAAAATGTTGCTTGAGAATATGCCTATGTTTATGTGCAAGCATGATGCTATGATGATATAATATGATGATGATGATATGATATGATGATGATGATTATGATAATGATATGATGACGATATGAATATGATATGTTGTTGACATGATGCTTAATGTTATACGATATTGGTTTCTCTGTTTGGCAAAATTTTGGGAAGCTTCGGTCTAGCCGTTATGCTGCCAAAATTTTGTAAAAATTATGGACTTAGAAATATTTTGCATCATAAACTTTAATAGAAGAAATTTAATTCAAGTAAGTGATCCTTCAAAAGGGAAGGTAACCTAATTTAAGCTCCCCTCGCCCACGACTCACATGAGGCATGGCATGACCCAGCTAGTGTGAGTATAGGGGATAGGTCTTACATGAGGCATGACATGACCCAGCTAGTATAAGTACCGAAATTCTATGGTGGCGACGGCCACGGTATGAGCTCATTACCACTTATGTTCAGTGGGTGAAAAGATAAAGTCAAGTTAAGAAAAGAAAAGGGACTTCGGTCCAAAACCCTAAAAGGGGAAGAAGTTAAGAGAATCTTATAGCTTGAACATGTATGTTTTATGTGATTACACTTGTGCTTATGTTTATTATGATACAAATGATTAGAAGGTATGTTAAAAATGGAATCCGCTTCGGATATTCATGTTTTCGAAAAATCTAAGAATTGAACCTTATGCATGCTCACTGTTTTCATTTATAAAACCGAAGTGGCTGGGACGATGACGATGACATTTATGTGTCAGGGTCGAGTCCTACTGAGAAATCTTATTTCTCACCCTAGTTGTTTTTTTTCCGTCTCGTCACCAGATACTCATGGCTCACCCCGTGGAGTAGAGCATGGACCCTCTCCACCATGAGTGGGCTTACGATGGGAATACTCACGCTATTGTGGCCACGACCACCACAATAGTCTGCACATATTTTTATCTGGGTCGAATTTTTGAGCAAGAGGAGCCAGAAGTCCCGCCAGCCCCAGTAGACGTTTCATCGGCTCACCTTGGATCGCAGCTAGGTCCTTGGGATTTCCCACCTGAGCCATTGCCAGAAATTGAGATGGAGCCCATGTCTTCGGGTCTACCTGCAGCCGAGCTCATGCCACCGCCAGAGATCCCTGTGATAGATGTGAGTTCGACGGCCACTCTTAGGGCCGCTTCGCCGCCGCTCCCCGAGTATCACCCTGCCACGTCTGAGGAGGATCCCTCCGAGGAACGTTCTTCGGTTGCCAGCTATACTCCTGGCCGTCGCATCCGTCGCGTTGAGGTGAACAGTAGGCACCCTCGTCTCATCCGTACTCCTCATGTTCCCCGAGGCTGAGGAGTGAGGGTGATAAGTGCATTTTATTCACTTATTTTATATTCTTTTCTATGCTTTTTCATAGCTTTAATCTTGTAAATATAATGCTTTTATTTACTATTTGTGTTTTGTAGGAAAATAAGCTTAAGGATGATTTTTGAGTTGAACAAGAGTAAAATGACTCAATTTGGAGCTAATTCAAGAAAATGCTAAGAATTGAGTGCTGGACAGCATGAGTAGTATGTCTTTCCAAGGGCATAACCTTTTGGTCCGAAGTCAAAATGAGATGATTCCACTTGGAAATGAAAGTAGACATCCAGAGCTTTAATTTGACACTAAAATCACTCAAAAAGTCCAACGGACCAGAGAGATTGAAGCTGCCAAAGTTGGACCTGGCGCTGACCCGTCATTGTCTGATTATAAGCTGTTAGAAACTTAATTATCAGAATTATTTCTGATAATCACCAATGCTTTGTGAGAATGTAACCTATGAAGCTAGTTTAATGTGGAGTTACAAATGGAGCAGTTACAATTTGGATGGCTGAGATTACATTTTGACAAGAGACCAGCAGCCACAAGGGAGAGGAGCATTTGGCTCTTGCTAGAGAGAGAAATTTTCATGGAGAGAGAAGGAGGTTTCAGCCACTCATCCTTAGAAACCATAGTTACAATATTGGAGTGGGAGAAGTGACATTTTCATCAAGCTTGTAGCTGTGGACATCACTTTTTGCTGCTCTTTAGAGATTTAATTGAGGACAAGAAGAAGAGATAGGTGCTGAAGATTAAAGTTTGGGCAACTTTGCTTTCTCCCTTTAGTCTGCACATGTTTTCTTTCTTTCTTAACTCATGTCATGTATTCTTCAATTTGTGATATGGCTTTCTTTAGAATGTTAGGCTAAGTTATTTTTATGGTTATGGGTGAACTTTGAACCCTAAATTATCATGTAATTAAATTGATTTTCAGACCTCTATTTTCTTGAAAGTTGATTATATTCTCCAACCTACTTCATGATTATGGTAGTAATGTAACATATTTGGATTGGCCACCCTTATATTTCATGTTATGGCTGATTGCTAGATTTAGGATTATGATGTTCATTATCCTTTACCCATATGTAGTAACTTGTGTGCAAACTTAATGGTCAAGTTTTGATTGTATGCAAGGGAGAATATAACCTAAGTTACTTAGTCCTATGTTAGAGATCAAAACTTAGATCAATATGTCCTTCTAGTTGCAATTGTTAATTGAACTTAGTGGATGTTTCCTATGTCAATTAGTGATTAGAATAGGTTAATGGATGTTCCTTAATCTATTTAAAAGAAGGTAGGTAATAGAATGTTTCATTGCCTAAGATTGGTAACTTTAAAAGGAGAATTGGAGGCTGAAATTGAGAGCTAATTGCATGATATAATTTGGTGGGGAAAAGGGATCCCATAACTAGTTTTAATTGATTTCAACAAAACAGCATCATTTGCTCTTGTTTATTTTTTTATTTTTGTGTAATTTTTTTCATATAATTTTTGTTTGAATTATAGAAACAACAAAACCCCCCCTTTTGTGTTACTTTATCTTTTTAGAGTTTATTAGAATCAGAATCTAAAATAAGCTAAATAATTAGATTAATTCAATTCCTTGTGGATCGACCCTTTGCTCATTGCTAAACTAATTTTTTTTAAAACCAAGCAAAGGTTTTTAATTTGATAGTTTAATGACATATCAAATTTTGGCACCGTTGCCGGGGAATTGACATTAATTGGATTATTTTGTTCATTTAGGTTTTGTTCTATTTTGTTGGTGTTCTTTAGGACTTTTAAGTTCTGCTTTAGTCTTGTTTGTTTTTGAATTTTTCTTTGTTTCGTTAAGTTTTGTTCAGACTGTTCTTAAATTTGTATTTGTCTAATCATTTTGTTGGAGTTTTGCTTTCTTGGTGTTCTTTAGGTGCATGTCAGAGAACAATTTTTATATCGAGAGAAATAGAAGACTTAACAATTTCTTTGAAGCTAGAAGACACATTTTTGCACCAATACCACCACCATCACTACATTCTCCATCCTCATCATCTTTAGGCTTTTCATCATCTCAAATTGAACAAGCCATCAACACTGTCCTTTCAAGTTCAACATCTAAATTTTCAGAAGAAGAAGAGATGATGGCTGGAAATCAAACCTTGAGGGAGCTTGTTGCTCCTAATCTTGATCAACAACCCTTGTGCATAGAATTTCCAATTATTGAAGGTGGATTTGAGTTGAAGTCTGGGATGATCCATTTGCTTCCAAAGTTTAATGGTCTTGCTGGAGAAGACCCAAACAAGCACCTTAAGGAATTTCAAGTTGTTTGCTTTACCATGAGACCTTCAAACATCTCAGAAGAGCAAGTGAAGTTGAGAGCATTTCCATTCTCTTTGGATGGTGTTGCAAAAGATTGGCTCTACTACTTACCTTCAGGCTCAATTGGTTCATGGGTTGAACTAAAAAGAAGCTTCCTTGAAAGATATTTCCCTGCATCCAAGGCTGCCATCATAAGGAAGGAAATCTGTGGTATTAGACAAATGAATGGGGAAACGTTACATGAATATTGGGAGAGGTTTAAACGTCTCTGTGCTAGTTATCCTAATCATCAAATTAGTGAGCAACTGCTTATTCAATATTTTTATGAGGGACTCACTCCAATGGATAGGAGTATGATTGATGCAGCTAGTGGTGGTGCTTTGATGAACAAGACTCCTCAAGAAGCGAAAGATTTGATTACCAACATGGCAGCCAATACTCAACAATTTGGCACTAGACAAGATATGAGGAGGGTTAATGAAGTGTCATCATCTTCCTTGGAGCAACAAATTTCTACCAACACTCAACAAATTTCAAATTTGGCAACCTTAATGCAACAACTCATGGTTGGTAATGTGCAGCAAGTGAAGGCTTGTGGAATTTGTTCAAATTTTGGGCATCCTACTGATATGTGCCCCACACTTCAAGAAGATTATTGCAATGCAATGGGAGGATTTCAAGGGCAGCCACAACGCCCTCAATATGGAGGTCGGAATAATCAGCAAGGTTTTAGTTATGGTGGAAGTCAACAACCTCATGCAATATTTAACAAACCACCTGGTTTTTTTCAAAAGCCAATACATTTCCAACAAAGACCTCAAGAGCAACAAGGTTCTAATGATGAAATGAAGGAGATGATGAAGACTCTTGCTTCAAATACAATCCAATTGCAACAAACTGTTTCTCAAATGCAGTCTAGCATGAAGAATATGGAGAATCATATTGGACAACTTGCATCATCTTTAAGCAATTTGGAGGCTAAAGTGTCAAACAAAATTCCTTCTCAAACTATAGTGAATCCTAATGTTCAGAATGCTAGTGCCATCACTTTGAGGAGTGGAAAAGAGCTTACCAATCTAGCACCCAAAACATTGAGGAATGATGAAGAACAAGAAGTGGTGGTTGCTAAAGAAACTCATGATTCCATCCAATCTCCAAGGAAGCACACATCTCCAACACTTGATGCTTATGTGCATCCTCCACCTTTCCCTCAAAGGCTTGCAAAGTCCAAAAAAGAGGAACAAGAAAAGGAGATTTTGGACACTTTCAAAAAGGTGCAGATCAATATTCCATTGCTTGAGGCTATTAAGCAAGTTCCCAGGTATGCCAAAATTTTGAAGGATTTGTGCACAAACAAGAGGAAGTTAAAAGGTAATGAAAAGGTTTGCATGGGAGAACAAGCTTCTACTGTTTTTCAAAAGAAATTTCCTCCAAAATGTAAAGATCCTGGTTCATTTACAATTCCTTGCATCATTGGTGATAAAATTTTTGAGAGATGCATGTTAGATCTAGGTGCTTCTATTAGTGTAATGCCTTTTTCTATTTACAAATCTTTGAATCTTGGTCCATTAGAAGAAACTGGCATCATAATTCAATTAGCTGACAGATCTCATGCATATCCTAAAGGAGTTGTTGAAGATGTTCTTGTAAAAGTGAATGAACTTGTTTTTCTTGTTGATTTTTATGTTCTAGATATGGAGGATGAGGGTGCACTTAACCCTACTCCTATTTTGGTTGGAAGACCATTTTTAATGACTGCTAGAACTAAGATTGACATGTGTGAAGGAACTCTTTCTATGGAATTTGATGGGCATGTCATTAAATTTAGTTTGTTTGATACAATGAAATACCCTTGTGATTCATCTTCTTTATGTTCCATTGAAGTTATTGATGCAATTGACTTATTAGTGCAGCAAGTGTTTGAATTAGGGAAGGAAGATAGCTTAGAAGTGGCTCTTGTCAACAATCTTGAGTTAAAGAAGCTTAATGAGCCAAAGTGGGAGCTAGAATTGCAAGATGATATCATTGAAGAGGTTGCTGCCTTGGATGCCATGTCTCCCATTCTTCTACACATGGTGTCATACCTTGAGCTTCCTACACTTAAAGAGAAGCTTTCCCCATCCATTGTTAAGGCACCTGAGCTTGAATTGAAGCCTTTACCAAGTTATCTCAAATATGCATTCTTGGGAGAGAAAGAAACACTTCCTATGATCATTGCTAACAATTTGACAGCATCCCAAGAAGAAAGGCTTATTAGAGTCCTTAGAGACCACAAGACAGCCATGGCATGGTCAATTGCAGATATAAAGGGAATTAGCCCTTCTGTGTGTATGCATAGGATCTTAATTGAAGATGGAGCAAAGCCAAGCAGAGAACCTCAAAGAAGACTTAATCCTAACATGATGGAGGTTGTGAAAAAGGAAGTTTAGAAATTGCTTGATGCTGGTATCATCTATGCCATTTCTGATTCAAAATGGGTGAGCCCTGTGCAAGTGGTTCCTAAGAAATCTGGCATCACAGTGATCAAGAATGAAGACAATGAGTTGGTTCCAACAAGGGTGCAAACTAGTTGGAGAATGTGTATTGACTATAGGAAGCTTAATTCAGCCACAAGGAAGGATCATTTTCCTCTTCCTTTCATGGATCAAATCTTTGGAAAGATTGGCTGGACACTCTCACTTTTGCTTCCTTGATGGTTATTTAGGATACAACCAAATTGTGATTGCTCCAGAAGATCAAGAAAAGACCACATTCACATGTCCTTATGGTGTCTATGCTTATAGAAGAATTCCCTTTGGTTTATGTAATGCCCCTTCTACTTTTCAAAGGTGCATGGTAAGTATCTTTTCTGATTACATTGAAAGCATTATTGAGGTATTTATAGATGATTTCTCTGTTTATGGTAATTCTTTTGATAAATGCCTTGATAATTTGTCTCTTGTTTTAGAAAGATGCTTAGAAACAAATCTTGTTTTAAATTGGGAAAAATGCCATTTTATGGTTGATCAAGGAATTGTTTTGGGACATGTGATTTCAGCTAAAGGAATTGAGGTTGATAAAGCTAAAGTAGACCTTGTTAAATCCTTACCATACCCCACTTCAGTGAGGGAGGTTCATTCCTTTCTTGGACATGCAGGTTTCTACAGAAGATTTATCAAGGATTTCTCAAAGATTTCTCATCCTCTCTACAAGTTGCTACAAAAAGAAGTGGCATTTGATTTCAGTGAAGAGTGCAAGATGGCATTCAACAAGCTTAAAGAGCTTCTCACTTCAGCTCCCATTATTCAGCCACCTGACTGGAGCTTACCTTTTGAGGTTATGTGTGATGCAAGTGATTTTGCTATTAGTGCTGTTTTGGGTCAGCGAAAAGGGAAGTTGCCTCATGTCATTTATTATGCTTCTCGCACTCTAAATGATGCACAACTAAACTATTCTACCACTGAAAAAGAATTTCTTGCTGTAATCTTTGCTTTGGAGAAGTTTAGATCTTATTTGGTTGGATCTAAAGTTGTTGTTTATAGTGATCATGCAGCACTTAAGTATTTGCTTTCAAAGAAAGATGTAAAGCCTAGATTGATCAGGTGGATTCTTTTATTGCAGGAATTTGACATTGAGATCAAAGACAAGAAGGGAAGTGAAAACTTAGTGACTGATCATCTTAGTCTTGGCTCTTGAAGAGGATGCCTTACCTTTGGAAGAGAAGTTCCCTGATGAGCAACTCTTTGCCATTAATGTCAGTGTTCCTTGATATGCTGATATTGTCAATTTTAAGGTCACAAAGGAGCTACCAAAGGATTTAACTCGAGCTCAAAAGGACAAGGTTAAGAGTGACTCCAAGTATTATATTTGGGATGATCCTTATTTATGGAAGCATTGTTCTGATCAGGTAATAAGAAGGTGTGTCCCTGAATCTGAGTTTAACTCAATTTTAAGTTTCTGTCATGCTTATGCTTGTGGTGGCCATTTTGGACCAAAGAGAATAGCTCTTAAAGTGCTTGAATGTGGTTTTTATTGGCCTTCTTTGTTTAAGGATGCATATTTGTTTTGCAAAGCATGTGATAGATGCCAACGTGTTGGTAATTTAAGCCCTAAAAACCAAATGCCCCAATCACTCATACTTGATGTTGAAATTTTTGATGTTTGGGGAATAGATTTTGTGGGACCATTTGTTTCTTCCTTTGGTAATGTTTACATTCTTCTTGCAGTTGACTATGTCTCTAAGTGGATTGAGGCTAAGGCCACTAGGTTGAATGATGCTAAAACTGTTTGTAATTTTGTAAGGACTAATATCTTTGCAAGATTTGGCACTCCTAAAGCTATTATTAGCGATAGGGGTACTCATTTTTGTAACAAGTCTTTTCAAGCTCTCTTGAAGAAGTATAATGTTGTCCATAGGATTTCCACTGCATATCATCCTCAAACAAGTGGACAAGCTGAATTGTCAAATAAAGAGGTGAAATCCATCTTGGAGAAAACAGTGAATCCAAATTTAAAGGATTGGAGCTTAAGGCTTGATGATGCATTGTGGGCTTATAGGACATCCTATAAAACGCCTTTGGGAATGTCTCCATACAGGTTGCTTTATGGCAAACCTTGTCATTTACCTGTGGAGCTTGAACATAAAGCTTATTGGGCTGTTAAGCAATGTAACATGAATTTAGATGAAGCTGGAATTCATAGAAAGTTACAATTACAAGAACTTGAAGAAATCAGGAACAATGCATATGAGAATGCAAGAATCTATAAGGAGAAGACAAAGATGTTCCATGACAAGATGATTTTGAGGAAGGATTTTTCCATTGGTCAAAAAGTTCTTCTTTTTCATTCCAAGCTAAAACTGTTTCCTGGTAAGTTAAGATCAAGGTGGATTGGTCCTTTTGTTGTCACTAACATATTTCCCCATGGTGCAGTTGAAATTAAGGCTTTAGATACAGGGAAAATATTCAAGGTTAATGGTCATAGATTGAAGCCTTATTATGATTTACCATCTTCTAGTTTTGATGAGATTGAGGAGATAAAGTTGGAAGAGCCTTCTTATGACCATCTTTGATCTTCTGAGGAAGAGTCAGGCTGAGGACAATAAACCAAGCGCTTTTGGGAGGCAACCCAATGGATGGAGAGCTTTGGAAATCAGATTTGATCTCTCTTATTCTTTATCATTTTGCTCCTTTATTTTGTTTGTTTTTGTAGTTTGTTATTTTTCTTTTTCCCTTTCACTTTAATTAATATTTTTGTCTTACATTGAGGACAATGTAAGGATTAAGTATGGGGGGAATGATTTAGGATAATTTCTTGTTTATAAAAAAAAAATCAAACTTAAAAAAAAAAAATTCTGGTTGTGTTTTTTTTTTCTTTCATAATTTTGTTTTTAAGTCTAGTTTTAGGTTTTTTTGATTCTTTCTAGCAAAATGATGAGATTTTGAGCTTTAATTCATAGCTTTGATTGATGACAAGTTTAGAGTTGGATTTGACTTCATTCTCTTGTTAATGCATTTTTATGATGTTATACTCTTTTAAATGTTACTTACTTTGCTTTTGGTATAGTTATAATGCATACTTTAACCTTGCTTGCATTCTTGAAATTTACACTTGGATAGTCATTAAATTTAATTGTTTGATTGTTGAGCTGAAAATTCTCTTTTGAAGTGCTTTTGGATTTGAAACTGATTTCTGCCACTTTGGAAAATGATTAAGGCATTTTGTTGTCTAACACCATGGCCAAATGGACCTGTTCCCTACATTTTGATGTTTCAAAGTGAACACAAATCCTTAGTGAGCCAATTTGAGCCTTCATAGAATTTAGTCTTATTTTCTTTGGCACCCTTATCTTCTTTACCTAGCTTGATATAAATTTTTGTCCTAACCTCTGTTTCTTTGATGGAATAGAGTTAGAGACTTGATTGGTGTGCAATGTATTGGTAATTCAAGTACGGTAAAGATGAGAAGTGTGGAGAAATTTGTTATCTTTCAACAATTAGTGGAATAAAAAAAAAAGAAGAAAAAAAAAGAAAAAAGAAAAAGAGTGCTCAATAAACTCAGTTGAAGTTCAAAGTATGTTACAGTCTTACGAGAGTAAAGAAAGGTGAAGGAAGGGTCCATACTAAAAAAATTGACCCTCATGTTTGTTCTATGGAGTTTTGACTTAAACATACTTGCATTATCATTTTCATGTCTCTGTTTCTAGGAATTCAAAGAAACTCTTGTGTATTTCCTTTTCCCTTTGTTTCTTAAGATACATTACAACCCCCATTGACCCCATTACAACCAAAGAAAAGACCTTTTGATTCCATTGTGATGTTTTGATGATGATTTGACATTTGCATGAATTAAGAGAATTTGATGCTTGACATGATTGCATGAAAATTGAAAGCTTGAATTGTGGAGATGGAAAGAGTGAAGCTTGTTTAAAGTGTTGCATAGTTTTTCTTCACCATTAGCTTAGTTGTTTCATTTACTTGAGTATGATGTTCATTGGATGCATTATCTTGAGAATGGTTGATGATAACATTTTTCTTGTCTGATTTCAAAGTTGTGCATTTCTAGTCCTCTGAAAAATGCTGGAAAGAATAGGTGTTTGTGGGTATCATCACTGGAAGCCCTCACGAGACTATAACTCGTCCTCTATGGGCCACCTAGAGGTTTAAAGGCTTGTTGCATATGCTAAATGCAATCGTGATTTCCTACGAAAGTGGATTAGCTTAGGTTTTATCTTAGTCTTGCCTGAGGACAAGCAAGGTTCAAGTGTGGGGGAAATTGATAAGTGCATTTTATTCACTTATTTTATATTCTTTTCTATGCTTGTTCATAGCTTTAATCTTGTAAATATAATGCTTTTATTTACTATTTGTGTTTTGTAGGAAAATAAGCTTAAGGATGCTTTTTGAGCTGAACAAGAGTAAAATGACTCAATTTGGAGCTAATTCAAGAAAATGCTAAGAATTGAGTGCTGGACAGCATGAGTAGTATGTCTTTCTAAGGGCATAACTTTTTGGTCCGAAGTCAAATTGAGATGATTCCACTTGGAAATGAAAGTAGACATCCAGAGCTTTAATTTGACACCAAGATCACTCAAAAAGTCCAACGGACCAGAGAGATTGAAGCTGCCAAAGTTGGACCTGGCGCTGACCCGTCACTACATTCAATGCAGTTTTGCTCAATTCAGTTCTCCCTTGATATAAGCCCAAATAGGATGATTCCAGAGCCAAAAATGAAGCCCAAGATGTTAACTTTCCAATGGTGGTCGAATTACTCTCATCCAAGTCCATTTGGTCAATGAAATTTACATGTAAAGTAGAGCTGCCAGAAAAAACTGAAACTGTCAATTTTGATTAATGAATGGTGGGCCAATTGAGTTCAATTCATTTGTGGGTTTTCATTGTCTGATTATAAGCTATTAGAAACTTAATTATCAGAATTATTTCTGATAATCACCAATGCTTTGTGAGAATGTAACCTATGAAGCTAGTTTAATGTGGAGTTACAAATGGAGCAGTTACAATTTGGATGGCTGAGATTACATTTTGACAAGAGACCAACAGCCACAAGGGAAAGGAGCATTTTGGCTCTTGCTAGAGAGAGAAATTTTCGTGGAGAGAGAAGGAGGTTTCAGCCACTCATCCTTAGAAACCATAGTTACAATATTGGAGCGGGAGAAGTGACATTTTCATCAAGCTTGTAGCTATGGACATCACTTTTTGCTGCTCTTTAGAGATTTAATTGAGGACAAGAAGAAGAGATAGGTGCTGAAGATTAAAGTTTGGGCAACTTTGCTTTCTCCCTTTAGTCTGCACATGTTTTCTTTCTTTCTTAACTCATGTCATGTATTCTTCAATTTGTGATATGGCTTTCTTTAGAATGTTAGGCTAAGTTATTTTTATAGTTATGGGTGAACTTTGAACCCTAAATTATCATGTAATTAAATTGATTTTCAGACCTCTATTTTCTTGAGAGTTGATTATATTCTCCTACCCACTTCATGATTATGGTAGTAATGTGACATATTTGGATTGGCCACCCTTATATTTCATGTTATGGCTGATTGCTAGATTTAGGATTATGATGTTCATTATCCTTTATCCATATGTAGTAACTTGTGTGCAAACTTAATGGTCAAGTTTTGATTGCATGCAAGAGAGAATATAACCTAAGTCACTTAGTCCTATGTTAGAGACCAAAACTTAGATCAATCTATCCTTCTAGTTGCAATTGTTAATTGAACTTAGTGGATGTTCCCTATGTCAATTAGTGATTAGAATAGGTTAATGGATGTTCCTTAATCTATTTAAAAGAAGGTAGGTAATAGAATGTTTCATTGCCTAAGATTGGTAACTTTAAAAGGAAAATTGGAGGCTGAAATTGAGAGCTAATTGCATGATATAATTTGGTGGGGAAAAGGGATCCCATAACTAGTTTTAATTGATTTCAACAAAACAGTATCATTTGCTCTTGTTTATTTTTTTATTTTCGTGTAATTTTTTTCATATAATTTTTGTTTGAATTATAGAAACAACAAAACCCCCGCCCTTTTGTGTTACTTTGTCTTTTTGGAGTTTATTAGAATCAGAATCTAAAATAAGCTAAATAATTAGATTAATTCAATTTCTTGTGGATCGACGCTTTGCTCATTACTAAACTAATTTTTTTTAAAACCAAGCAAAGGTTTTTAATTTGATAGTTTAACGACATATCAGAGGGGGACTAGGCACTCCAGAACCTGAGACCATTTGATTGAAGGGCGTGGAAGGGACAGAGAAGCCAGCTTATGTCTACATGGGCCTATTCCATTATCGCTCCTTATCTTTTGTATCTCATTTTGTATTGGACCTTGTCAGACTTGTGTACCTTTGATTTTGGGGCCATGGCATGACCATGAGCTCCCTTTTTATGTATTTGTTGGATATTGTGAGACTAATTATATTTATGTGGTTGTTGTAGTAATTTGAATGCATGGTATCTTGATTTATCCCTTGTTCCTTTAATTTATACTGAAATCTTTGCGATACGCTCGTTTATTACTATCTTCTCGTGCAAGGCTTTACTTTCCAAACGTGACGACGTATTTCAAAAAAAAAAAATTTTACCGTATTTTCCGCGTACTTTAATTTCAAGTAAAGTTTAGTTTTCCACGAGCATAAGTAACAACTAATAAAATGTCGTAATACGACTTAAGTGTAGTATGGGTTTATTAGGGTGTTACACTGGACACCTTATTTGCTAAATTCTGAATTATATAAAGAAAGTTATGCTAAAAATATGCAAATAAGTTCTCTAATCCAGTCAGTAATGTTTGTCCGCATTTTTTGCAATGAAAACGCATCAGTTTGGATTTGTGGTCTAAATATCACTTAATGCTTTGGATGTCAGCTTCAAAACACCACTAGAATGGGCTCAATTAGGCTACTTTGGACTAAGATATGGTCCAAATACTGCACCCAGTTCAGAAACCGTGACTGCACCACTTCAGTTCACTTCTAGGCCCAATTTCAGCTCCTTAACACTAGAATTGGCCTCTGACTTCTTCATATCACTTGTAGGCCTATCTCTCAGCTTTCCTGCAACTCAAGAATCACAATAAAATGAGCTCTACAACTCAGCATATAACCCAAAAACCAAAACAGTGTCAGAATTCGCCTAATGCTGGAAAATTTAACTCAAACCCAAATAGAATCCAAACAATACAAAATGGTCCAATTCAAAACAATTAGGCACAAAAGAGAATGAGCTAGGAATGAAGGAAAATAATTATATAAAAATCCAATTGATCAGTCTCATCTGTATGATAGGACGTAAGGATTAGACGTGCATGATCGTCTGTCCTAAATGTAGTTAGTTGCTGGTTCACTCAACATAAATGTTGAGCTTGATCAACTCAATGTCTTCTATTTTGTGCACTAGGAAGTAATGGCATTAGGGAGACATGGTAGGCCACATAATGAGTCAGAAGATCCCGAGGAAGTCATGGGGACACTCCGCAAAATGGCTGTTACCATGAGGGAGCTGCTGCTACTACCCACCGTTTGATAGAACAGATGGAGCAAAGGGATGAGGAAAACTTGGAAGGGCATAATGGAGGAGCTGAGGTAGACTTGGACTACCTCAAGTTTGTTGAGTTCAGGAAAGTGAGTCCGCCGAGCTTCCGAACAGCCTACAACGCTGACCAAGCTAATGAATGGATTAAGGCCATTGAGAAGATTTTCATGGTGTTGGCTTGCATTGAGGAGTAGAAGCTAGCCTTTGCTACCTACATGTTAGAGGCAAGTGCTGAGTTTTGGTGGGTAGGCACCAAGAGGCTATTAGAAGGAGCCCAAACCCACATCACTTAGGATGTGTTCAAGATGCATTTTTATGAGAAGTATTTTCTCGCTTCCATGAGGAATGCGAAGGAGCTGGAGCTCATGAGTCTGCGCCAAGGGACTATGAATGTTGCTAAGTATACTGCCAAGTTCAAGGAGCTATGCAATTTCTAACGATCTAACAGAGGAACCTGGATGAGCAATAAAGTGTGTCAAGTTTGAAGGGAGATTGCGTGAGGAAATCCTAGCATCTGTAGGACCCATGGAGATTTGTGACTATGCTGCACTAGTTAACAAGTGTCGTTTGGTGGAAGACTGTAATTGTAAGCTGGCTATGGCTAGGTCTGAAGCTTACAAGAAGAAGTTGGTATCGTAAAGACAGAAGTTCAATCTCCAACCCCCGAAGAAGCCATTTCAGGGTGGAGGTTTCAAGGGCAAGCAACCCCAAAAACCTACTGGGAATTCGCCTAAGCCTACGAATGGTCAAGCTTGCCTTAGGTGTGGCAAACACCATGGAGGACGCCTTTGTTTAGCTAGACAAAATGCGTGTTTTCGATGTAGAAAGCTTGGGCACATAGCTAGATACTGCACTGTCAAGCTGACGACCCTTACCAACAAGCCCCAACACCAAGGAAGGGTCTTTGCCCTTAATACTGAGGAGGCCAGTCAGTCTTACGATCTGATCCAAGGTAAGTGCGAGGTTAAGGTAGAACTTTAATTGTACTGTATGATTCTGGAGCTACACTGTAACACCCTAATAAACCCATACTATGCTTAAGTCGTATTACGGCGTTTTATTAGTTGTTACTTATGCTCGTGGAAAACTAAACTTCGCTTGAAATTAAGTTACGCGGAAAATACGGTAAGATTTTTTTTTTTTTTTTTAAATACGTCGTCGCTTTGCAGCGTTTTGGAAGGTAAAGCCTTGAGCGAGAAGATAGATAGAGAAAGAGCGTGTCATATAAGGTACATACCCAATTATCATAAAACATGAGAAAAGTAAATAAATAGTAATTCACAAATACATTGCATTACATAACTCATCATTACATCCATATGGGCTCATAGTATATATATATACATACATATATATCAGCATTACATCAAAAGAGGTTCATGATCGTGCCATGATCCAAAAACTAGATACAAACTAAAATCAACATCGTTCGTCACAAAAGAAATGAATGAAGATGCAGAGCTACGGCGACTACAAGTCCACATCAGCAATTGTCTGACATCCCACGTCATACGCCCGCTCAAAGTGTCGGGGATCCATGCTCTGCTCCACCGGATACGCTATTGAGATCTGGTGACGATACGGAAGAATAACTAGGGTGAGAAATGGAATTTCTCAGTAGTACTCGAACCCGACACGAAAGTGTCATTGTCATCGTCCCAGCCACTTCGGTTTTATTAATGAAAATAGTGAGCATGCATAAGGTTCAATTCTTGGATTTTCAAAATCATGAATATCCGAAGTGGATTCAATTTTAGTGTATCCTCTAATCATTTACATCATAATATACATAAGCACAAACATAATTACATAAAACATGCATGTCCATGCTATATGATTCTCTTAACTTCTTCCCTTTCTAGGGTTTGGACTGAAGTCCCTTTTCTTTTCTTAACTTGACTTTATCTTTTCACCCACTAAACATAAGTGGTAATGAGCTCATACCGTGGCCGTCGCCATCATAAAATTTCGGTACTTGCACTAGCTGGGTCATGCCATGCCTCATGTAAGACCTATCCCTTATACTCACACTAGCTGGGTCATGCCATGCCTCATGTGAGTCGTGGGTGAGGGGAGCTTAAATTAGGTCACCTTTCCTTCTGAAGGATCATACCCTTAGTTCATCTTTTTCTTATTAAGGCTTATGATGCAAAATTATTTTGATTATTTTCCATATTTAGGCGTTACGTATCACCGTCCCCAAATGTGGTTCCTTTATGAATCACCTCTGGGCGTTACGTATCACCGTCCCCAGGGTGTTCATATTTATTAATTCTTTCATGTATATCATTAAGCATCATATCATTAACATATCATGTTCATATTGTCATCATATCATTATCATAGTCATCATCATCATGATCATCGTTGTCATATCATATCATAATCATCATCATCATCATATCATGTCATAATCATCATCATCATATCATATCATAATCATCATCATATCATTGTCATGATCATCATCATATCATTATCATAGTATCATGCTTGCACATAAACATAGGCATATTCTCAAGCAAAGTTTTATGAGCTTAGCTTAGTAAATTTGGTGCAAGCTTTTAATTGAGGTTGCCTCTTGAATAAATTCTTTTATTAGGCATAAGGCCAATTTCATTTATTATCCTTTTTGAAACTTTTAAGTTGAATTATGAAGGTTTTTCCAATACTTAATGTAGGGGTATTAGTGTTTTAGAGCTTATTTCTCCTTATTCCTTAACTTTTATCATAACCAGTTTTTACTTTTACAGTGGGGCAATAACTTTGAAAATTCACCATAATTTCATCTTTTACTCTTTTATTTCGAATTTTTGTGTGGATGTAATTCTCTGAGTCTATTTTTAAACAAAATAAACCCCACTTAAAAATTCATTTTGTAGCTTGAGTTATACATATTTTATTCTGACTGTTCAGACTTGAAAGTTCAACTCGGGTCAGTGGCTTGTCCACTTCACTGGGAGTTCCTCACATGGAATCTGACAAAACTGTTTTATGGGAGTGTTCTTCTATGTCTTAGCTTTCTAAAAAACTTGGTCCCACCTAAAAAATGTTATATATAACTTGAGTTATGCACGTTTTATCACCCACTACCCGGACAAAAACCCATCCAGGAACAGCAAACTTTGAAAATTCATATCTCTCTCGTTTTAAGGCCAAATCTCACATATTTTATATGTATGAAAAGCTCTTTGAGTCTATTTTCACAGAAAATTAGTTTCATTGCATTTTGAGATTTTAGAGTGAGTTATACCATACGCTTTACAGACTGCCAGAATTTTAGCTTAACTAGTTTTTAAGTTTTACATATCAATCTTGTGGAAATGTTGCTATACCACTTCAAATCACCATTTTTATGTTTTATCTCATCATCATACTCAAAGTTTTAGTCACCAAATCAGTATTTTAAACCAAAATAAAGCAAGATACATAAAACCATTATGCCACATATTCTCACTTCAAGGCAACATTTTTCAACAAGACAAGAAAACTCATAGAACAAGAAATGGTCATGAGACCTTGAAGCAAGTCCTAAAACCACCTAGCTATGAAGAGCTTAGGAGTTCTAGAGCTCGAAAAATACATGAAAAGAGTAGGTTAGAGTCACTACCAATTGGATTTCTTGAAAGCTTGAAGAGAAAGAAAGATGTTGGAGATGGCCTCCTTCTTCTTGAGCTTGACAATGGGGCTAAGTGAGTGTTTGTTTTGCTCTACCAAAGACCAAAGAATGTGATCCTTGATAAGTTAGTGAGGGTGGTGATAGAAGATGAGGGTGATGGTGGTGGAAAAGTGATGACTTAGAGTAGGAAAAACAAGAAGAACAAGAAGAAGAGTAGGAAGAACAAAGAGAGGTTTAGAGAGAGGTGAGAGCTTGGTGTGTCTTGAGAGAGAAATGAAAAATGGAATGAGGAAAGAGAGGGGGCTGAAGTGGCGGAAAAATGAGGGAAAGGAGTGAGGTGACTTTGCTTCTTACAACAAGCAAGAGAGAGGAAAAACCTTGGGGCAAAAGAGGGAGTTGTGTTTCCTTTGAGTCTTGGTACTTGGGTAAAGACTTGTAGTGTTTCTTTTCAAGTGGTTAAAAGCATGATCTATCCTAGGATTGGCATTGGATGGTTGTGATCACTCCAACTATCACAATCTTGATGGAGGAGAGTAGATCTTTTGTCATGACTCAAGGAATCTACTAACATGGACTCTTGATCTAGTGGTGTATGATGAGAAGGCAAATGGATGGTTGGATATGGCTCTTGCTTTGACCAAACTTTCAAACAATAATAAAAGGGATGTTTCTAAATTTTTACAATTGTTATAATTATCTAAATGCTAATTAATTCAATTGGTTTAAATTGCTCTTTAACCGATTTCAGTTAATTACATCTTTAAGACGTTTTTCCTCTTAAAAGAATTGATCTCATGAATTATGCAATTAGGGTTTAGAATTAATCTATCTCAATTGGTAAAGTATAATAATTGTCTTGTACTTAATTAATAAGATTGGATTACCTTAATTATATTTCTAAGTTACGAATTAATGAGGTTCGAATAATTAGGTTTTAATTAAACCATTTAGTGCATTATGATTCAATTATTGACTTGACTCAATTCACTAAGCTCTTGCTCATTAAGGTTAGCCGATTAGTCCTCAGTTAATCGTTAACCTCTCTAATTAGCCAGGATCACTGAGCTAATTAGCTTAGACAAAAATTGGGGATGTTACATACACACTCCTTTATTTCTCATGATTGTTTAGATAGATTAGGATTGTCTGTGTCTAAATTACCGTATATGTTAATTGTTTCTACTCTTGCTCGAAAACTAGTTAAGACTTGTCAGTGTTGTTTGAATCGTCAATTCCAAATTGATGGTAGGTCTTTCATAGCAAATTTGATTTTATTGCCTTTGTCTAGTCTGGATTTGATTCTAGGCATGGATTAACTTTTGGCCAACTATGCTATGATAAACTGTTCTAAGAAATCTATTGTGTTTCTTCTTATATCTATTAAGTTTGTTAAACCTGTCTATTTATTCTTGAATTCTATTAAAGTAAAAAGTAGAGAGTCTGGTGGTCATGGATATGTTCTCCTTATGACAAGTGAAGTGGAACTCGAGCAGGTATTGGATGTGATCTCTGTAGTTAGGGAATACCCAGATGTATTTCCTGATGATATACTCGAGTTTCCCCCGGAAAAGGAAATCAAGTTTTCCATAGAGTTGGTACCGGAAATGAGGCCAATCTTTATAGCATCTTATAAGATGTCCCCAATGGAGTTGTCAGAGTTGAAGGGACAATTAGAAGAGTTGTTAGAGAAGAAGTTTATAAGACCTAATGCCTCATCTAGGGAGCCCCAGTGTTATTTGTGAAGAAGAAAGACAGGAGTATGAGGCTATGTGTGGATTACAGGCAGTTAAACAAAGTGACTGTTATGAACAAGTATCCTTTGCCTAGGATAGATAACCTTATGGACCAACTGTGAGATGCAATTGTGTTCTCCAAGATTGATCTAAGATCTGGATATCATTAGATAAGAGTGAAAGAGGAGGACATACCCATGACAACTTTTAGAACAAGGTATGCGCATTATGAGTGTACAGTGATGTCGTTTGGTTTGACCAATGCCTTAGCTATTTTTATGGATTATATGAACAAAAGTTTTAGATCCTACCTGGATAAGTTTGTAGTTGTTTTCATAGATGCTATTCTCATCTATTCGAGAATAAAGGAAGAACATGAAGAACATTTAAGCGTTGTGTTAGGAATTTTGAGAAAAAATAAGCTTTATGCTAAGTTGTCTAAGTGTGAATTCTGGGAAGTTCTTAAGACACATGGTGTCACAAGGGGGTATCATTGTGGATCTAAGTAAGATTGAGGCTGTGTGAATTGGGAGAGACTAACCTCGATAATGGAGATAAGGAGTTTCTTAGGTTCAGCTAGTTACTACCATACGTTTATAAAAGGATTTTCCCATATATCCTTACCCTTAACCAAGCTGATAAGGAAAAATGCACCATTTGTATGGACTATGGATTATGAGAAAAGCTTTCAAGAGCTAAAGGAAATTAACCTCAACCCTAAATTAGTATTGCCTAACCCAAGTGAACTATTTGAGGTTTATTGTGATGCCTCTAGAAGAGGTTTAGGTTGTATCTTGATGCAAACTAGGAACATGGTGGCTTATACTTTTAGGCAGTTAAAGCCTCACGAAGTAAACTACCTAACCCATGACCTAGAGTTAGCGGTTGTAGTGTTTACCCTAAAGATATGGAGGCATTATCTGTATGGTGTGAGGTTTGAGGTGTTCTCTGATCATAAGAGTTTGAAGTATCTCTTTGACCAGAAGGAGTTGAACATAAGGCAAAGAAGGTAGATGGAATTTTTGAAGCATTACGAGTTTGGACTAAACTATCATCTCGAGAAGGCCAATATAGTGGCTGACGCCCTTAGTCAGAAGTCATTACATAAGTCCTGGATGATGATCAAGGAAGATGAGCTAGTGAAGAGCTTTAGAGATCTTAACCTTGGAGTTATGTTAACCCCTTATAGTTTAAGATTGAATCAGCTTAGGGTGATGAGCGATTTCAAGAGTCAAATTGCTCAAGCCCAAAGTGAGGAAAAAGATTTCCTAAAACCATAGCGTTAGTGGAAGAAGAAAAGTTGAAAGGTTTCGCTTGATGTACAGATGGACTATGGAGGTTCAAAGGAAGAGCTTGTATACTCGCGAGTGGTGACCTCTAAAGAAGAATTTTGGAGGAGGCTCACAAAAGCCATTTCACCATACATCCTGCAGTGATGAAGATGTTACGAAGATGTTTTGGTGGTCGGGATTGAAGAAGGACATTGCGGAGTTAGTAAGTGAGTGTTTAGTTTGCCAAAGGTAAAGATTGAACACCAAAAGTCCTCTGCTATATTGCAACCATTGGACATCCCAAAATGGAAATAGGAGAGTATCCCTATGGACTTTGTGATAGGTTTACCCAAAACACAAGCTGGTTTTGATGCGATATGGGTAATTATTGACAGATTAACCAAGTTTGATCACTTTTTGCCCATTCGAGATACTTATCCTTTAGAAAAGTTAGCCCAGCTATATGTCCAAGAGATAGTAAGGCTGCATGGTGTACCTTCAACTATAATCTCAAATAAGGACCCGAGGTTCACATATAGATTCTGGGGAGCCTTGCAAAAGGCATTTAGGACAAGGCTTTGCCTAAATATAGCTTATCACCCCCAGACGGATGGACAGTCAAAGAGAACTATCCAAACATTAGAAGATATGTTGAGAGCCTATGTGTTGGACAATCGAGGAAGTTGGAATAGATACTTGCCTTTGATTGAGTTTGTTTATAACAATAGTCATCATGCAAGTATTGGTATGGCACCCTCTGAAGCTTTGTATGGAGGGAGGTGTCAATCTCCCCTGTGTTAGTTTGAACCGGGTGAACAGAGCCTACTAGGACCTAATCTTGTGAAGCAGACCACAGAGCAAATAAGAAGGATTAGGGACAGAATCCTTACAGCTTAGAGCCATCAAAAGAGTTATGCAGATAAAAGGAGAAAGCCTCTAGAGTTCCAGGAAGGAGAACATGTGTTCCTACAAATCACTCCTATGATTGGTATAGGTAGAGCCATGAAGGTCAAAAAGTTAAGTCCCCGTTTTCTTGGCCCCTTTCAAATTCTGAAATGTGTCGGGTCAGTTGCTTATCAAATGGCCTTACCTCCGAATTTATCAAATCTTCATAATGTCTTTCATATGTCTCAGTTGAGAAAATACCATTTCGATCCTAGTCATCTACTTGAAACTGAAAGTGTACAATTAAGGGAGGACTTAACCTTAAATCTCCTACCATCAGATTGTGGATCATAGGGTAAAATAGCTGAAGAATAAGACAATACCCTTGGTCAAGGTGGCTTGGGGTAGAGGAAATATGGAAGAATATATGTGGGAGCTAGAGTCCGAGATGAAGAACGAGTATCCCGACTTATTCACAGGTAACGAATTTTGAGGGCAAAATTCTTTTTCAAGGTGAGGAGAAATGTAACATCCTCAATTTTCCATCGTGCTAAATTATCTCAGTAACCTTGAGTAATTAGGCACTTTATGAGAAATTATGAGATTATGGCTTAATTAAGGGATTAATGAAGTGTTTATGAGTCAACTCTGAGGAGAAAATTTAAGAGAATGCTTAATTAAGATTAGAGAATATCTAATTAAGCAAATCAAACCCTTAATGGCTTAATTAAGCACTAATCACACATAACTGGCTTAATCAAGTTTAATTAAGGGTAATTAAGCTTAATCGCAAGATTAATTTTTGTTAATCAAGATCACATGAGTTAATCACTAATCCTTGCTTAATCATGTTAATTAAGTTGCAAGAGCACTTAATCACAACATTAAATTCAAATTTATCAACTAGACAATAAAGTAAGAGTGATGTCACTAAAGCGCAAAAGCATGAGACAAGAGTGCACTATGTAAGAGTTTATCACTCTTTGCTCCTCCAACATCCTATTTGTCTCCCTAAACCTTAATTAACACAAAATTAAGAAAATATCACCCCTCACCCTCTATAGAAGCTTATGGCCACGCACACACATGCACACACCTTCACTTTTCATTTTCACACTCTCATTCGCTCTCTAAGCCTCTCATCCTCTTACTTCTCTCTACACTCTTCTTCTTCTTCCTTTCTCCACCACCACCATAACCAAAAACTCTCACTAAGCCCTTCAAAGATCACATCAAAAGTTCTCTCCTTCCTCATTCAAGGCCGCCACCATCATCCACCAAGGAGAAGTCTTCATCTTCTCCTTCTCCTTGCAAAAATGCCACTTTTTGGCCTTCGGTAGTGATCTCTACTCATCTCTTTTGTTTACGCAAAAAATCTTGAAGCTTGGTTCCTCTCATGACCAAGATCTTCAAGTGAAAGCTTGAGAAAAACTCTCATGCTCTTTAGCAGCAAAAGTTTTTATTTTTGGTAAAATATGTTCATGTTCTTGTTCATGAGTTGTTCTTGATTTTTTTGAAAGTTTCTTTCTTTAAATGCTTCAAAGTTTCTATTTTCCTTTCTTGATGTATGAGATCTTGATATTTCTTGTGAGTTGTTGGAAAAAGAATAATGTTCTTGGTAGTGTTTGGGATAAAAGTTGTTTATTTTCTTATGATGATGCTTATGATCGGAAAGTTGTCATCTTTCTCATTTTCTCTTGATTTGACAAGGCTAAAAACATTCTTGATGCATAAAAACTTCAAAAAGTTTATTTCTTGCAACCTTAAAGTTTTATTTTGTCCTTCTTGAAGACAAGAATATGTGTAAAAATCTAAACTCTTTGGAACATGAAGCTTTTTGAGTCACGAAAATGAGATCTTATCACTTCATGTATTAAAAATAGAATCTTGAATACAAGATCTTTTATAAAGTTTCAAACTTTAATCTAGAAAACAACCTTAAGTCATAAAGTTATATATTTGCACTTTAATCTTGTAAAGGTTGAACCTTGAAATGAAAATGTTGAGTAAAGTTCTAAGCTTTCTTCAAGAATGTCACTTTTTAGTCATAAAAGGGTTAACTTGTAACTTTTAACTTATAAAGCTTGTATCTTAAGTCAACATAATGCATAAAGTGTTAAACATCCTTTTATAAAAGATTCTTTTAAATCATGAGACCACTTTAACTTATAAAGTTGAGACCTTGATGGTCTTAGAATAATTAAAAGTGTCAACTTTCATAAAGAATGAGATTTTTTTGTTCTAAAGCTAATATCTTGTATCATTGCTTCATAAAAATTGAACCTTTAAGAGAAGAACATAATTTTTGAGGCACATACTTTCTTAAAGAATGAAACTTTATAATTACTTTATAAAGAACGACAACTCTATAATATTAAAGGTGCAATCTTGTTGAGTTAATTATAAAAGTTTGAAACTTTGCAACTTGAATGTAAGGCACATGGTGTTGCTGGGTTCATGAGTATGGTTATACGTTATTATGACCCAAGGGACTAGAGGGACCACGAAATCCCTTGGGAATAGAAGTATAATTAGGACCTCTGAGCATACCATGAATCTAAGAATCATTAAGTGCACTATCTCAACAAAAGGAAATAATTACCTAACTTAATTAATTTGAATAAGTGTTCCATAAGACATGTACACAAGTGAAGTGTAATTTCACATAAGGATTAAGTAACTAAAAGACTACATACACATTTATTTTAACTATGTGATTCTCTCATGGATAACCACGAGAAATCATATGATGGTTCATAACACTCTCCACAAAGAATAACACAACTATGAACCCTCTTAGGGTAAGAATTTGCGATGCCATTAGGCATGATGTATGACAAGTTTGATTGAGTATTGTCTCATGATTGAATGGTTGGTGTGATGATATGAGATGGATATAATGGACTGTTGATTGAAAATTTCATGAGTAGCATTTTGGGGAAGATCCGGTCTAGCCGTTATACTGCCGGATTTTCATCAAAATTATGGACTTAGTCATATCATTGCATGTCCACATGTGTTTTGTCAAGAAGTACAATGCATGTAAGGTATAATGATAAGAAAAGAAAAAATGGGCTATGACCCTTCAATCACTTCGGTAAGGGAAGTAAGAGACGATAATCCACAAAGGATCAAGGAACCTTTATGGGGGAGGCAAGGGTGACATAGTGGACCCTCCAACTTAGAGGTAACCATTATCAGCCTAGTCTGATTTGGTTTGTACTGCGTGACAATGGTTACAAAATGAGCTCATGTCCAAAAGCAGTATATGTAACATCCCAATTTTTCTTGTGCTAAATTATTCTGTTTTACCTCCACCATGATTTCCGAGTTCCGACTTCACCTTCAAATTTTCATAATTTCCGACTTCATCTTCGAATTTCACACACAAAATGAACTATTTCCGACTTCCGAGTTCATCTTCGAATTTCAGCATAATTTACCTACTTCCAACTTAACATTCAGGTCCAAAACAACATGGAGTGATTCTCGATATCCGATTTCATGTCTTAAAGACAATGTACCCGATTTCCGATCTCATAATTTATCTCCAAGTTTCAAGCGATGTACCCGAGTTCCGACCTCAGACCTCATGTTTCAAAATAGTATACATGGTTTCCGACCTCCGAAGTTATAGTTTAACACAATGGTGCAAGTACCGACCTCCAAGTTGAGTGTAACAAGTTCCCGCCTTACAGTTGAACTCAATTAGAATGGACACGAATTCGGATCTTTGAGCTGATTTCCAAGTCATACACTAGTTCCGATATCCGAGTTTATTCCTAGAGGCTTCCTATTTCTGTTGGTGTTCCCGAGTTTGAATGGGGAGTTCCGAGATTAGGTGATTGTAAGCGGTATGACTTCCGATATCCAAACTTACCCCCAAGTGTCAAATAAGGTTGGATGAGTTCCGACATCCGGCTTCAGCTCCAAGCTCAAATAAAAGGGATGCGAGTTCCGACTTTACATATAATAGAGACGAGTTCCGATTTTAGATAAATGGAAGCGAGTTCCACTTTTGGGACGACGTGAAGAGCTATTTGGCCACAAAAGTGGGAGACATGACCGAACTTCAATCACAAAATTTCAACCAATCAACACTCACAATTCCAACTCCCCCATGTATTTAAGTCAGACTCTCCTTCTCGTTTGAAGCTGATTTACACCACTCTCTCTCCTTCTTGTTCCAGCCTCCTTCTTCCCTTCTCTCAATTAACTCCATCACTCCTTCAAGCTTAACAAGGTTCTAACAATTCAAGCTTCAACACTTAGCTCAAATCACACTCCAAAGAGGTAGGATTCCATTTCTGTTCTTGAATTCTTTGCACTATGGCTGTATGAAATTGTACTTTAACCCCAAGTGGATATTTCCACAATAACCCTAGAACTTTTCATAAAATGACCTTTATGTCCCCACATCGATAGAATTAGCAGAATAATGTTTTAAACGAAGCAGAATCACATGGTAAAATCGTGGAAGTTTAAATCTCCACCGATTGGGCCATGGAGGCAGTCTGGTGTGAAATGACGTGGGGTGCCCCTGGACTTGCTCAAAATTACGGATATGCCATTAGCCATGGAAAATAGAAAATAGAAAAGCTCTAAATTTGCAAGAACGATTATTTCACGTTAACAAGCAATTTGTTCGATCTTATTGACTAAGTAGGGTTAATTAGATGTTAATTAGAGGGATTAGGCTTAGGAACAATTAGAATAGAGATATAGAAATTCCCTCAGAGTCATTTAGTAAAGTTTTGCCAATTTGAAGAAAATCGGCGAAGATTCTATATTTTAAACTGTCAGGACCCAACCAGTAGAATTTTCTACTAGAAACCCTCATTTAAGTGGCTGAAATTCAGCCACCCTTACCACATATGAGTGGCGCCAAGTGTTGCTCAAGATAGTGGAGAAACTTGGCCTCACCTCCATTGGATTTTTGTCGTTTTTCGCCTAGTTGTTCGATTTTCATCAAATAATTGGGATTAATTAGGATTCGATTAAGCATTCACTTAAAGCCAATTGAGTGTGGTTTAGAATGATTAGGTATAATGGAATTAGATTAGAACCATAGGAAACTTCATAGGATTTTTCTAAAACCGGTTTACCGATTTAAAGGAAATCGATAAGATTTCGGTATTTTAAACTGCCGGAACCAAAACAATAGAAATTATGTTGTGAAAACCCAAGGATGGATGGCCAAGATTTAGCCAACACTTCTCACAAGTGGCACACAAATCAGCCACAAAAGAAGGAAGCCAAGCCAAGTTTGAATAAGGGTTGAAATCCACCAATCAAGAGCCAACTTCCTTCATAAGTTTTCATTTTTTTTCTTCCTTCCCCCCTTATATTTTCGGACTCCCATTAAGAGGTGCAGACTAGCCCTCATTCTCCCCCTTTCCTTCATCTTCTTCCACTTCCTCTTATCCCCAAGCTCAAGCCCCCAACCATCAACTTCACTCCAAGATCAAGTTCCATCAAGATTTCACACCATCAAGGTAGGAATCTCAACTTTCTCCTTCTTTTCTTTGAATTGGGGCTGCCTAGAGTCCCTTATTCATCATGATTCTGATGTTGTGATGGGCGGGGATGATGAATTAAAGTTGATTTAAGGTGTATATTGTAACACCTTACCAGACAAAATACTATGCTTAAGTCATAATAATTTGTCTAATAAGAGATTACGTGTAATACTGATTAAATTTCTCTTTCTGTATTAGTATTAATTTCTCGCATAAGAATACTTGATCTCATAACAATTTTTTTTTTTTTTGAGTGATAGCGGAATAAATACTAATCAATCGGTAAACTGTAAATAACTTAACATAAATAAAAATACAATAAGAACAGAAAACTACAAACGGCATCATAGACATGTACATAGATATCTGATTTTAAAGTTTGTCAAAAAATACAAGGTGTCAAAATGAGGCCGCTAATACAAAATGAAACGGCCAGTATCTATGAACAGCACCCTAAGTGGTCCCCATGGGACATTTCATATACATCTCCTAATATCTATCCATCTACCTATGACCTAGACTGTCAAAAGAGGGCCATCTTATACATCTATTACCACTACAGTACGCCCCCTATCTAAGCAGAATCCGAAGAAAGAAACCCATTCGCCATGGGTGCATCTGCAAGAGGGTGACCCGTGCTGGGAGCAGAGGATGAGGAGGAACTCGCTGCCTCCGATGGATCCTCCTCTGATGTTGAGGCAGAAAGCATCAGATGTGGTGGTGAAGCAGGAGAAGCCATAGGAGCGGGGACGGGTGCTGGTGCTGGTGCTGGTGTGGGAAGAGGTGGAAATGGATGGGCCATATGAAGTGGGATGGCGATGTACGGGACAGTGAGATCAAACAGGGGATGCATCAGGGGTACGGGGAAATCTCTCTGGAAGAAGAAGTATAAATGAAACTGGCACCTGCCAGATATATATACAGAGTCTAGAAATGGGTCGAGGTGTATGTGAAGCTCGGGGAACTCAATGAAGAGAACTCCTGTCGCAGCGTGCTCCATGGTCTGAGAATGATGCGGAATATATAATATGGTGAGAAATGAATATTTCTCAGTAGAAAATCCTAACTTCTATACATCTGTTATCGCTGTCATTCTTAGTTGTTTCAGTCGTGCAAAATTTTCAAATAGTATGGTAAAATGATAATATTTAACTTAAATGCTCATTTGTAAAGCATACACCAAAACAAGTTCAATTTTAATTAACAAATATAGTAATGTACTCAAACAGTAATCATAGTGGAACAATAGCATGTTATGAATAATAAGCAGAGATCTAGAACAATCAATAGAAAAGTATTACACTATACATATGCATGTGCAATGAGAAGATGCATTTTATTCTTGGATGCTTTCGCCTTTTATAACTTATTTCCATCCTTGGTCCCCTGGGAGTCATTGGCTATATACTCTTGGGTAATAGTCCGCTTTTCAGGACCGAGCTCGTTCCTATATAGGATGGCCGGGTTTGCTTTCCTCGACCTTCCCACTGATCTATTCCCCTTAATTTATTCCGGGGCTGGCCCAAGTGATGTGGAATTCTCTATAATGTCATGAAATGAATGTACATCTAACTTGTCTCTTTTCATATGATGTACTCAAGTTGTCATAAATTTCATAACATATGAACTTTTTACCGAAATTCTGGCAGCATAACGGATCGAGTTCGCTTCCCCATGAATAGTGCCAGACAACCAGTACATTTATACACTTACAATTTCAGTATAGAGTAACAATTAAACATGTACATTCATAACATTAATCAACAATCTCAATTATACATGTACATTCATAATCTCAATCAACAATTTGAATTTAAACATTAATAGAGTTTCAATTTAACCCCCTCTGTTCTGCCCGAATTTGGTGTGCCTCATTTCTCATTCAGTTCGACTCATAAAAACCAAATTTTTGGATATGTTATAGTCTCATATGTCTAGATTCTAACCCTTTTAGTCCCATCTCATTTTGAGTTGTATAACTTTAGGTATAAACATTTTATTTCAGCATGTCCTATTCTTAGCCAGAATTGGGTTCTTATAGGAGAAAATTCACTAAAAATCGAAAAATAAATGAAATCATGCGAATTTTATATCAAAATGAAGCTAACACAACAAGCTTTAAAATGAATTAAGTTTCATGTCATTTGCCCAAGTGGATTTTGAGTTATGAGTCTCGAAACATTACCCTATTGGGCTGTCCTGTTCTAGGCCAGTTTTAACCTAAGTCAACTTCATTGATGTGCTGGGAACAAATGACAACGAATTAAACTATGAAATTTTTATGGGATGTTCTCTCATGTGTTAGCTTTCAAACATCTTTAGTTGCACTCAATTTGAGGTTGTATAGGGTGAGTTACACCCTTCTCAACCCATGCTGCCCGGGTGAGAACCCAGATTTCTAGGTCTAACTTCAAAAATTCATAACTAATTCTATACTAATCCAATGGCCTATTATGATATATGTATGGAAAGCCCTAGATGTCTAGTTTTATTTAAAAATGGTTTCATCCAATTTAAACGGCGGGAGGCGGAACCGTATACTCCGCCGTACGGACCGCCGAGGGAAAATCCTAACAGTTTCTAGATTTGATTGCCTTCTTCAAGCTATTTGCCCTCAATTTCAATTTCAATCACAACACCCATGCAAAATCAGTCATAAAACATCATCACCACTCTATAAAACATCCAAATCTCAGATTAAGCATGCTTCTCATACAGCCCCAAATCAGAGAAAATAAAAGAAGAAGTAGGATTTCCTACCTTGTCTTGAGTAGTTTAGGCTGATTTTGTGTTCTTGGTGCAAGTAGTTTATGATGAGGCTTGAAGAAGAGATGAAAATGGAGTGGAGGAGAGAATGAGGAGAAGAAGAATGAAGAGAGGTCAGCTGGGAGAAGTGGCCGAAAATGGATGAGGATGCAAGGAGAAAAGGTGAAGATATTTTCAAGGTGGCTTGAATTTGATTGGTGGACTTGGCTTTGTTCAAAAATCTGATTTACTCCCCCTCATCCATGGCTGTCTAGGCGCCACTTGGGGGGTATTTGGCTGAATCTTGTCCTTTGATTTTAGGGCACTCATGGTTTAATTTCTGCTGGTCCAGTTCCAACAGTTGGAAATACCGAAGTCTTACCGATTTTCTTTAAATCGGTAAATCGGTTTGAAATTGTTTTGTGAAGTTTTCTATGCTCCTAATCTAATTCTATCTAGCCTAATCCTTTTAAGTTACACTTGATTGGCTTTAAGTAAATATTTAATCAAGTTCTGATCAAACTCACTTATTTGATTAAAAACCGAATAATTCAGTTGTTAATGATAAATTTTTCGGTCGTTACATATATGTGAGTTTGAATTGAAGATTGGATGGATTGATTAGAGAAGAACATGAATCCAAGAAGAATTCAAGAAGCTGTTAGGGTTTTTCCCCTCAACGGTCCGTACGGCGGAGTGTACGGCTCCGCCTACAGCTGATTAAATCCGATGAAACTATTTTTAGATAAAAGTAGACATTCAGAGCTTTCCATAGATATATAATATAAGTCCATTGGATTAGTATTGAATTAGTTATGAATTTTTGAAATTTAACCTAGAAATCTGGATTTTTAGCCAGGCAGTATGAGTTGAGAAGGGTATAACTCACCCTATACAACTCCAAATTGAGTGAAACTAAAGTTTTTTGAAAGCTAACATATAATAGAACATCCCATAAAAATTTCAAAACCAGATTCATTGCCATTTGTTCCCAGAATACCAATGAAGTTGACTTAAGTTTAACCTAGGCTGGAACAGGGTAGTCCAGTAGGTTCAAGTTTTGGAACTCTTAACTCAATATACTTAGGCAAATGACATGAAACTTAGTTCATTTGAAAGGTTGTCCTGTTAGATTTAATTTAATATAAATTTCGTATGATTTCACTTATTTTTCTATTTTTAATGAATTTTTACTTATAAGAACCCAATTATGGCTAAGAACAGGGCAGTCTAAGGTAAAATTTTTATATCTTGAGTTATACAAATCAAAATGAGATGGGACCAAAAGGGTTAGAAACTAGACACATAATGCTATGACATATCCAAAAATTAGATTCAAATGAGTTGAATTGCAATAAAGGTGGAGTATACCAAACTCAGGCAGAATAGGAGAGAATAAACCGAAAACCCAATTGGTGCTTGAATTGAAATTGATGAATGATGCTATGAATATATATATATTTGCTGGTCCATATTGAGTTGCAAGTTTGTACATTTGTACCGATTGCCTGGCACTATTCATGGGGAAGTGGACTCGATTCGTTATGCTGCCAAAATTCCGGCTGAAATATGTGAATTATGTGAGTGTTATGAACATTTATATGTTATGCTCATTAGATTCATATATGCAAGAATGATTTGATTATAATATGAAGTATATGAATGAATGCATGTAGCATATGCATGTATAATCATGTCCAAAGAAGAATAAGATTTATGAGAACTTGCAAGAAAGACGTACCAAGCTACCATATGAGGCATGGCATAGACCCAGCTAGCGTGGGATAGAGCGGTACTGTCTAAGACTTGGGCCAGCCCTCGACCAGATTTAAGGGGAATAGACCGGTGTGAGGGTCGGGAAAAGTAAACTCATCACTCATGTATAGGTACGAGCTTGGACCTGAAAAGCATGTTATCACCCAGGGGTGAGAGAAGCCATTTACCTCCAAGGGACCAAGTACAGAATGGCAAGGTTAAGTTGCAAGTTAAAGAAGAGATAAATTAAGTCAAGTGCACTTGCATACATTCAAGTATAAGCATCTATACGTGCATCTTCAATTATCTAGTTAAGTCATAATGCTGTTATGATCCTTGTTGAAGCATATTATACTATATGTATTTCTATGTCTGTCATATAATATGCCAAGTGATTGTTAAAATATAATCCGCTTCGAGAAAGATGTTTCCAACCTAAAATTGAACCACTACTTGTGTATATGTGCTCACATTTTCATAAGAAACCGAAACGGCTGTAATGTTTATGATAACATGTAAGATTGTTTGAGTTTACCTACTAAGAACCTTAGGTTCTCACTACCTACTTGTATGTTTTCCTTTCCGTAAACATTCCAGAACCTAAGTTGGAAATCAAGTACGAGGCAGAGTACTGGGACAGTTTCTGAGCAAGACTCAGGCGCAAAACCAGACCAAGAGACTATTGAAGCTAGCTAGTGACTAGTCGGAAGCAAATTCTATGTATTATATTAGTCTCAATTTCTTTTAAATTGAAATTATTTTATCCCCTATGTATCAGAGATGACGAAGTTTATGAACTATTAGTAAGTAATAAAGTGCGCAGTTAAAGGGCCATGTATTATATTTTCCATATTTTAAAGTTTTCTTAGCACAGTGACACCTTTTTAATATAAATCCATGACTTGAGCATGACTTATATAATAAAAGGTGTTACAGTATATTTCAAAGGAAAAGTAAAGAATGTTAAGCACGTGCTAAGAATAAAAGTAATGTTAAAGTAAAACCATGGTTAAGTCTATGAGGTCACATATCAGTGCATGTATCTATATTGTGCATATGCATTATGAATGTTTATTCCATGTTTTCATAGGTATGTTTACTTATGGTGATATGATTATGATGTTAAGTTTAAAAGCACCCCGCTTCGGAATTTATGTTTTTAAAATCATTAAAATTGAACCTATGTATGTCCATTGCTTTTACAATTAAAACCAAAGTGGCTGGGAGATGACACAATGTTTGTCTAGCATGATCCTGTAACACCCTACTATTAACTATTATTATACCGCTTTAATTTCCTTTACTTAAATTGGATAATAATTAGCCAGTAAGGTATTACTAAACTTACTAGTTTAATTTTAGCGCGGGTATTCTTTTTTTTTTTTTTTGCCGTTTGTTATCATTAATCTTACTTATTGATTAATCATTTCGCTCAGCGAAGATAATGCTATCACATATTAGTCAGAGTTACTACTAATTACTAGTTTGAGAAATTCACTTATAGGGTAAACTACCATTTATAGAAAACATACATCATAACTACTGCATCATAGAGTACATAATGTAGTCATAATACAGGACCCAAAATATCGAAAGGGAATGGGATGCCTATACTACTAATCATCTTCACCCAACCCATATATAGCCCACCAATGCTCAAAATAAATATGTCGAATGAAGATGCCAAAAAGGAGCGTCCTAAGCTATATTATAGCATCCTAAAACAAGTCATTTATTATAGTAATAGTAAGGACACAATCCACAACATGCAATATAAATATTATTTAGTATATCAGGTTCGTAAACAACATCCATCTTAATATTGAGGATGATCCATGCCATCTGGAAACACCAAAGAAAAAGGGGTGAGAGAAGTCTCCCAAGAGGATGGTGTTCCTAGGGGAATCCCGCTTCATCCCAAAAATGCTAAGAACAAAGGCGGGAGTGCAGCAATATGTAAGCCATATAAACAAACACTGTCAGAACATTTATCAGCAAAATGACAGATATCTAGGCACAACAATTAACAAGATAAATTATTATTCCTAACTACTATTCATGTCAAACAAGATGGAAGTGTGTCATAATATTAAAAACAGTAAAGCAATAATATAATCAAGCAATATAAATATTTGATAATCACAAGTATACTATCGATTCTTTTACTGCTTCCTTTTCTGGTGACTGAAGTTTGTAGGGCTTGCATTCATAATTCGGATCTGCAAGAGCTCTCTTTGCTAGGGCGTCCCCTAGTCAGATCAGTGAATAACAAGTCCTTATCTGCTACCTTGGCGGGGCCCAAGGTACTCACATAACAGACACCAAGTCTTTGTCCGCTAACTTGGCAAGGCCCAAGGTACCATTTCAAATCCACTACCAGACTTAATGATCACCAAGTCTTGATCCGCTAACAAGGTGGGGCCCAAGTTGTCACTTAGTGAAATGCATGGTTTGTCCACTACACGGTGGGGCCCACACACTCACTTATTCATTGAGTCATATATAACAGCCAAACATAAGTGCACATATGTAATTTCCATTCAAATGGTGCATAGTTTCATTTCTATCACAGAGTGCACATAACACAAACTATTTTGAGCATATTTCAGTACACACATAAAACTTATAATTGCACTAAAAGCACATAATATCTTAGCAGATATGCATGATATTGTGCATACTTAATTCATGGTAAGAAATTCTCATAATCTTGAACATACATAGCAAAAAGGAGCTTAATCATATAGATTACACATAAGCACGTATTATAACACTTTATTCACATAAGTTCAAAGTGCATAAGGACACACATGATTCACATACATATTCATGCATAAATTTTGAAATTCACATATATAAATGATCATAGTCTTATACCAATCAAAGACTTCACAAATACTTCAAAGACTAGTTCAAAATTCTTATTTTTAAACCAGAGTTTAGAAAACCTCTTCAAGCAAGGAGCTAGATAGTTCACGTGACATTTCTAATGGGACCCTTAAATTAAATCTTTATCTTTAAGGTTATTTAATGTGATTAATAGTATGATTTAGTCCATAGTCATAGTCCAAAGTCCATCGTCATAGTACAATGCTCCATAGTTCAAGGTCCATGGTTCATGTTCAAGTAAAGGTACTCCATGCATAGGTATGACCCAAAGAGGTCTCAAATAAGTATCATATGTCTCATAGTCTCATAGAAATTCAAATGAGTTCATCTAAACTCCAATAACATAGGTCAGGGTCATGAACTCCAAGCAAAGGTAATGATTCATTTTATTAAGTTTTAAGTAGCTTTTAGTGTCTTATTGGTCCCAAAAAGAAACTATCACATGACTACCCTAATTCAATCATGCTCAAAGGTTTGAAAACACTTTAATGTAACAAACTAATTAAAATAACTTACTTATAGAAAGGTAATGCATGGCCAAAGCATCTGATTCAAAACTTCTCATGCTTTTGCACAAAGCTTAATTAAGTGAAATTACATGGTTTAAGGCATCAAATGAAGTTTATAAAACATTAAATCAAGAGAAATAGAAATGATAAACATGCTGTCCAAAAGAGGGCAGAAAATAAAATCTAACTTTTACTTAGAAAACCAACTCAAAACACAAGAAACTTATCATACAATTACTTAATATAATCACATAGATTCTCTAACATCAATAGAACATTTAAGGGCTTAAAAACACTTTCAAAAATCTGCTGGAAGTGCATAGCCAATGGGTGCAGAATTTTGAACTCAACATTTTCAAGATCATCAAGTTATTTAAGTAGGAAAATCGCTTGTAATCTTACATACACTAACTCAAAATTTATTCCAATGAAAACTCATTAATCAAAACATAAAATCAATCATTTAGATGCTTTAGATACATGATATAAATTAACTTAAACTGCTGCCCAAAACAAGGCAGCCTATAACCCATTGAAACGCAAACTTTCATGCACCAAAGTCATGTAAACTTAGCACATAAGCACATATAATTAAACTATAGGTTATGTGACACCAATATAACAAATTTTCTCACTTAAATCATTCAAGAAACATGTTGGAACATTAGGCACAAACAGGATAGCCCAACTCTATCATGTATAGCATGCATAACCCTTACAAAACATCACCAGAATCATGTATTTTCATGTTCTTATGCTTCACAAACAAAGGGATACATATCTATATGGATCCAACACTTAAATTTCATCAAAATACAACTCATAACATCTCAAGAACATAACTTATAGTGGCTGCCCTATACATGGCCGAGATTGAGTTTTGTGACAAGTTATGGTTATTTAGCCTCTAAACTTCAAAGCAAAGCACACAAGGCTTCTACACATAAAAATACAACATCTAAGGCATCAAACCAACACTTCAATATCATAAAATAGATGAGAAAGAATGAGAATATATTCTGTCCAAAACAGGAGAGCAACATCTTTAAATGAAAATCATAAGTTGCATGAAAACACAAGTAAACATCATTAGAAACACAAATCCTTTCAAAAATTCATCTTAAACCCAAACAATCACTAACTATTAGAAGTTCAAAATACATCATATATTCTGAAAATAAACACCCAAAGCTTCAAATAACATCACAAGTTAGCAAGAAACTCATGCATGAACCTAAAAGAGTGAAAGAAAAACCCTACTTGAGTTAGCTCTTGAAAACTCCAACTGCACCAAGTGTTGGGCAGCAGCTAACCACGTGGTTCTTGCTTCTTTTTGAGGACTTTAATGTGTGTTTCAATGATGAAGATTGATGGTGTATGAGGCTGGTTGGAAAAGGTGAAGATTTGGTGGTGTTTTGAAGGTGTTTTTGTGAAGAACTTGAGAGAAAATGGAGGAGGAAGGGGGAGAGGAAGGCTGCACATTTTGGAGGTGCTTGGGGCTGAGGTGAAGGGTTCTAAAGTGTGTGTAGGTCTGATGGGGTGAGTCTTTTTATAGAAAAATGGTGGTTTTAGTTAGTCTTAATCATTTAATTAGTTATTGACTTAATTAGGTAGTTTTGTTAGTTAATTAAGACATCAATGGTTAATTATTCTAACCACCACAACAAACTTATTTAGACATGATATAATACTCATATTATATGGTGCTTAAGGTTTAAGAAAAGATTAAAATAGTTTAACCCTTAATTAGTGCATAATTAGTGTTTTTGCTAAAAACTAGTTTTTGCAATTCAAGCTTTAATTAGTAAAATACTTACCAAATAATTAAATTTATTTAATCTACCATTAAATCTATGTTTAATTATGTGTTAGATGATACTCAGAATTTTTTCATAATTTTTGTATAATTTTTACTATTTTTAGTGAATTTTAGTCTTAAATATGCCTATTTTGGGTTAATTAGCCTAATTAATTATCTAATAATTAAATGAAAAAAATCTCTGCTGATCCATGTGAAGTGCTGCACCTATGTATCAGATTTTGGGTGACAAAATCTGTTATAACATGGTTAAGTCAAAAAGGTAAGGTAAATTAGTAAAAGTAATTCAATGAATTGTTGACTATTTGATGCCCTGGTTAGAATTTTGCTAATCCTTGTTCACATTTTGTTTGAAACTAATTCTAGGGGCTGGAGGACTGTTGGGGGCATCCTAGGGCTGAAGGTTAGGCTTAGTTGATTTTTTATTCAATTTATTTAATTTATTTTATGATTTATGACTTATTTTAGGCCTTTTTGATGTAATTAAGTATAATTAAGCCCAAAATAAATTCAAAAGCTGTTTGGCCCAAGGTTGCAGCTGCCAAGGCCCAATTTGAGGCCCATTCATGTGGTCCTTCAAGCCCAAGCTCGGAACTCTAGTGATTCTTTGCTATATTGCAAGTTAAAGTGGTCTTATATGATTTTCGGTGCCCGTTTTGTACCCCGGTAAGGTTATTTTTGTATAATTATGTAACTATTGCTCAAATTTATTAAAATTTGATATTTATCTTCAAAATTATGTTAACAATGTGTTTGTAATATTTTTGAGAATTTTTCAAGGCCTTCTTGGTATCTTTTGGCCTTCTGTAAGCCCTTTAGTGTTTTCTGTCTATTTTCTATCGGAGTTTCCTCTATATTTTATGTTTTTTTATAACTAATGGCATTTTCGTAATTTTGACCAAGTCTAGGGGCATCCCATGTCATTTCACACTTGGATACCTATGTGGCTTAGTAGGCTAAGTCTCAGGTTTTTATGGTTCCGCTATGTGGTTCTACTCCGTTTGACACCCTATTCTACTAATTCTACGAATGTAGGGACCTAAATGTCATTTTTTAAAGTCTTGGGATCAATATGGAATTATCATTTGGGATCAAAGTGTAATTACAAAAAGTTTTGGGCAAAACTATAAATAACCAAAAGTTTACACTACGAGGGCATTTTCATCTTTTCCTAATTTTTAGTATACAGCAGTGCAGTAATTTCAACGGCAGTGTCATACTACCCTATAGTTTTAAGTGTGAGGATCGTCATGGCATAGAGCTACCAAAGAAATTCTCACACTGCCTGAGTGAAATAATTCAAAATTCCTATTACACTATATTAAAGAAAATGGGGATGTTACAGATCCGACTGAGAAATCTAGTATTTCTCATGCCTACATTTCTATGTCGTCTTTAGCGGATGCCGGCGTCAGGCACAGTGGTGATCTTCAGTGAGTTTCCGGTATGGCATTGGTGCTTTGACCAGTGCTAAATGCCTTTGTCATGTCTACGAGCGTAGCTACGAGGGTCTATATTTTCCATGGCCGCTCATTTCAAGCACTAGTCATGAGGCCATTTTTCCACTCACGTCAGCTGTACGGCGAGGTTACCCTAGACGATATCCGCCCCTACTTTCAGCCGCCGAGGTACCCCACTAGTGGAGAGTTTGACTCGGATACTTGTCTGATGCCGACTATTTCTTTGGATTTTGATCCTTCGGAGCCATCCTATCCGAGCTATCACGTGGATACTAACCCATCCGAGCCCTCTTACCCTTCAATGATTCACCTAACATCCGATTTGTCTTCTTCTTTAGTAGCTCCTTATCATGCACTACCCCCAGTTTGTGGTCGAAGGTTCATTCGTACCTGTACTGTGTCCCATGGATGTGGACATTCGCAGGGAAAAGGACATGGCGATGTTGCTCCTCGTGGATTCCTGAATGGTTTCCTCCCATCTGACGGTTGATTTGGATAGCACATGTGGTGCCGAGCATGAGGATAGCCCCCTTTGGTTGGTAGTGGTTATCGCTTCCTTTTAGCATATATGGGCGTTTAGGATTTCTAATGTACCTTTCTTTTTTATGTATTCAGTTAGGTTATTTTGTAGGGCCGACATAGATATCGGACCCATCATCATCTTTATGTATGACAGTTGGCATTACTATTATTATATTAACTATGATGGTCGTGGAATGAATTCTGTTTACCTAAGATAATTGTTATTCATGTCGCCTCTATTTATTTTATTCGCACCACTTATTTGAGATAGACACGTTCGACTTTACTTGTTCACGATGCATTCACGGCACTTGGTTTTCAAAATAGTTTACTTGTTATTGTTTAAAAACAATTTACCCCTATATTTATTTATTTATTAATTTCAAAAGGTAATATTAGTTCCGCGAGCAAAAGTAACAACTAATAATTCCATAATATGACTTAAGCATAGCATGAGACTATTAGGGTGTTACAGATTTTGTTGGAGACAGAGTTGAAAGAAAAAACCCTAGTGGTTGCTGTTGTTTTCTTGAAAAGTTGTTAATAACATGGTCAAGCAAGAAGCAGAACACTATTACGTTTTCAACTACAGAGGCTGAATATGTATCTGCTGCAAATTACAATACACAGATTCTGTGGATTAAGCGAAAACTAGAAGATTTCAGTCTGAGGTATACCAAAATCCCTATCCTATGTGACAATACCTATGCAATTAATCTTATAAAGAATCCCATTTAGCACTCTAGATCTAAGCATATAGATATCAAGCATCACTTCATAAGAGATCATGTTCAGAAAGGAGATATTGAGCTAAGATTTATTAATATTGAAGGTTAGATTGCTGACATTTTCATAAAACCCTTAGCTACAGATCATTTCTATCATATAAGAAATCTTTTGAACATGATTAGCTTTTAATCATTCATATACATTGCATCTGGTACCTCCCTTTCTCTTGAGCAAAAGTTAACGCTGAGATTGTTGCATCCAAATTGGATTTACTTTCTGGATAAAGTTCTTCAATGTAAATGTGTGGCTCAGAAAGATCACATTAAGAAAGGATTAAAGAACTAGTTCAGAATGCTTCCTCATATGGTTCAGAAAGTTAATTCAGAGTTGGTTATCTACTTGGTTGAGAAAGATGACGTGCAGTACAAGTTCAAAAAGAAGGATTCAGATAGAGATCAGAGTACTTTAGAAAGATTACTTCAGAACAGGGTGAAAATGAGATTGAGAAAAATGGCTTCAAAATAACATATTCAAGAAAGAATTTTTCTCATGGGCACAGATTGTCATATCTCTCTAGAAAGGTGATAAAAGGTTCTCATCAATGTCTAGTTTCTCGAGAAATGAAACTGTCTTGTGACGTATGTCATTTTGGCTACCTCCACTATTACATGATTGCCACATTCTAAAGAAGCGGGAATACCAAAAGATCAACTTACCTTGAAACGGTAGCGTTGCATATGAAACCGTCCACATCCTTTCATCTCATCAACTTAAATTAATTACCTACACCTCATTCAAAAACTATTTTCTTTCAAATTCCTTACATCTTCTTGAAACCTTTCATATTCTATTTCACTCACCTCCTTCTTAAACAAAGTTTGAGCTATACATTTTTTTGTAGTATGATATCTATAATCATCATCTATCTCTGTTGCTTAAAGATCAACTACTATGCTCCTTATACTATTTACAAGCTATGACAAAAAAGAGAAAAAAGAACAAAAAGAAAAGTATGGACAAATCAAGAAAAAGCCTAACTCACCCTTTTAAAGAGAAAGTCTCAAGCAAGAAGAGGCAAATGGTCCCTTCTGGAGTTAAAGATACAACATCTGTTGCTAATACAGACTCTGTGGAATCATCTTTTAGTAAACCAGAAATAGGAGTCCCAAGACCTCTTGAAAAGGGTATTACTATCAAAGAGCCTCTACCTCAGACTCATCCAAGAATACATACTAATGCAAAAGTTTATGGTCGAAATAAAAATTCTAATTACAAAAGGAAAGGGAAAAGAAAATTTTCACCAAATGATCCTACAAGAGACTTAGCTCATTCAACTTAAAAAGGTCAATAAGAGAAGCTGCAGATCACAGATTTAGAGAAGAAGAATGGTTATAGCAGTAGAGAGACAAAGCTGTTGGAATAGGTGCTTCCTCTGAAAATTACAGAAGGCCTGCTATCTCCTTGGAAATGGACTGACAAGAAGCACAAAGATATAATGCATGCAAGAATTGTATAAAGGAAATGATATATTGGGCCTCCACCAAGCAATGGGCCAGGATGATACAGTCACAAGCAATGGATATTTAATGTCATGAGCACACATGATATTTAAAGAAAGAATATTTTGAAAGTAAAGTTATGAAGCATGTTCATAAATACATGTAGCATCTTCCTGCATAACCATGTATAAGTATGCATAAGGTAACATGAACTTGCAAGTTAATTTAATGACATATCAGGCCTTTAGCTAGTAGTGGGCTAGCATGATATTATCACAAGTGATTACTTGGGCTAGCCCCTGAATAGATTAAAGGGAATAGATCGATGCAAGAGTTGGAGAAAGTAAATTCGGCAATCACATATAGGAACGAACTTAATCCAGAAAATCAGACTATTATCCAGGAATGAGAAAAGGCCATCCACTTCCAGTGGACCAAGTGCATGTGTTCATGTGACAAGTTAAAG
This sequence comes from Pterocarpus macrocarpus, assembly GCA_031439585.1. Taxonomy (NCBI): domain Eukaryota; kingdom Viridiplantae; phylum Streptophyta; class Magnoliopsida; order Fabales; family Fabaceae; genus Pterocarpus; species Pterocarpus macrocarpus. Next base: position 24,179,579 of record CM062521.1, on the reverse strand, counting down.
ACAAAATTAGAAAGACAAGTGCACTTGTATGGTTCAATTTATGTGCAACTACATATGCATGCTACATATGCATGTTCTATTATTTTGTTGTACTATACAGCCATCATCAGTATGATTGGAAATTATATTTTTATTGCTATTATACCTACCCTTAAAGGTGCCAAGTGATTGCTAAAAACAACCTACTTCGAGAAATACCTTTTCAAACTTAAAATTGAACCTTTGCCTGTATGTACTTGTCCACATTTTTATAATAAACTGAAATGGTTAGAATACTTCTGATGACACTTTATGTTCTTAGTGGATTGAGTATATCTACTGGGAATTTTAAATTCTCACTACCTATTTGTATGTCTTCATAAATATTCCAGTATAAAGAACATGCTTTTAAGTCTACAGCAGAATGTTGGAACTTCTATGAACCATGTGATAAGGGCTTGCATCCAGCGCCTAGAACTCTAGCTCGAGTGTCAAGGCAGATTACTAGTGTAACAAAGTAAAGAATGTAGAACAAAATATATTTTGTATGTATAAGTAGTTAAGTTTGAACAAATGTATTTTAAATTATATCTCCGTCATACAATTCAAAATTTTTGTAAGTCCGTAGTTATTCATGAAATACTATACTATAAGGGCTACATGTAATGTTTTTCTCAATTTAAAAGTTTTTCATAGAACCCATAACAACCTCTAAATATAACCTCATGACTTGAGAGTGGCATATATGTTTAGGAGGTGTTACAGACGACATTTTAGATACTAATGAAACAAGTGCCAAGCTCGGTCTAATTACCAATTTAAAACTGAATCACAAACTTGTGGTGTAGTGTGCAATCCGAGCTGTCTAAAAAGGATGCTAATGCCATTTGATTAGAAATCATAAGGGTTTTTAACATCAAACAACTCACATGCAGTACATAAATGCAAATAATTAAAGAAAAATTAAAACAAAATTGGTGATCCAATCCAAGAATCAATAGGAAAACTAATACCACTCTGTCATCGAATTCTGGCATACACTAACATTCCAATCCAATGGCAAAACATGAATTTGAATGAAACCTAAATCCAAATCCAGTATTCATGCGAAGGCCTTCATGCATTTGATTAATACATAATCAATCAATGCTCAGAGACATCTAAAACCTAATTGACTTGTGTTAATTTTAAGCACCAATGCATTAATCTTAAATTTCAAATCTGAAATCTAATTCATATTATTTTAACAATTGAATCACACAATCAACTGATTAATATGAAAGCAATTAAATTCTTAATCAAGAATTCAGAATGAAAACCTTCAAATCGAAAAACGAGATCAAGAATAAACAAAGAATAGATGAAACCGAATTGAAGTGCTGGATCTGAGTTCACCAATCCTTAAGAGTGCTAATGCTTCCTTGAATTCCAGGATAAAAACAAAATCTACTCCTCCATGAATGGAGGTAAACAAGAATTTGGAGATGAGAAATATAACATCCTCCCAAAATACTGTACTATGCTTAAGTCATAGTACCATACTCAGGACTTGTTACTATTACCTGAGCGGACCTCTTCTGACAGCAACTTCAGCCGTCTTCGAAACTTCCAAGCTATCTAGAGATAACACGGAAATAGGAGTGAGAATTTTAAATTCTCAGTAGGATTCATTAAGAAATTTCATATCATGTCATCGTTATTATCTCCAGCTACTTCGGTTTATTATAAAAAAAGTGAACATAGTATACGAACTATTCCGTTTTATAGTTTGAAAACATATGGTCCGAAGCAGAGTTCATTTTATTTCACGTACTTGAGTCACATTGGCAATATTTCATATTTAGAATAATAATCACCGCATAAGTAGATAGAACAGTCTCAGCATCAATAAAACATGGGATATAATTATGCAAATTTGAATTCATGCAAATACACTGGTGCTTTCCTTTAACTTTCTTTTCTTGGCACACCTAGGCGTTACGTATCGTCATCCCTAGCGTACTTGCATATGTTTTGATCTTTAGTCTTTAGTCTTTACTGCCCTTGGGTAGTCTGATCTAGGAGTGAGCTCAACTCATGACCGTTGTCACACAGTACTAACCCGCAAGGGGACCCACATGCCTCTAAGTTGGAGGGACTCAGTTGGCCAACTGCCTCCAACATAAAGGGACCCAAAAGTTTTAGCTGCCTTCACAGGGAGGGACCCAATGTGCAACTGCCTCCGAGTGAAGAGGCCCACATCTTTATCCTTTAACTGCCTCTACCCGGAAGGACCCAAATAACTGCCTCCAAGTGAAGGGATCTCATATATTCTTCCTTCATTCATATGCAAATATGCATGTGCTCATAAGAATGATTCATGATCATGTCATCGTAACATATTCATAATTGTATAGCTGTTCATATCATAAATTTCTCGTAAAATAAACATTCATAGTTTCATAGACTTCTGCCGAAAATTCGACAGCATAACGGATCGAGTCCGCTTCCCCATGAATAGTGTCAATTTCAGCAGACAGTTAGTCACAGTAAGAGATCAAATATAATGCATTAATTTTTCAAGCACCAACATGGAATTGCAACACTTAGACTTTAATTAAACACATATATGCATTAAGGTGCCAAATCCTTTAATTTTGGAAACCCTGCTCATATTTTTCACTCTACCCGTTTTTAGAAATTAAGCCTTAAATTCATTTTAACTCATTTGAACCTGAATTTTGGATATGTTGAAGTGTTATGTCTATTTTCTAACCTCTTTAGTTCCATCTAATTTTGATAAATGTAGCTCAAGTTATTTAAGTTTTATCTCGGCCTGCCCTGTAGCTGGCCAAAATTACATACTTAAAAGTAAAAATCCACTAAAAATCGAAAACTAGCTCAAATTATACAAAATTAGTCTCATATTAAAGCTAACAGGACAATCTTTCATTTACAAAAATTTCCATTCCATTTTCCTTAGTAGGGCTCAAGTATAAGCCCTGAAATTTAACCTTCTTAAACTGCCTTGTTTTGACCTGATTTGGACATAGGGAAATTTTCTTGGACCACTGGGAACAAACGGGACCTTATCTAACTTTGAAATTTTTATGGGACATTCTCCTATGTGTAAGCTTTCTAAAAAAGTTCGTTTCATTCAATTCCAAGTAGTATAGGGCGAGTTTTACCCTAAACAACCCAGTCTACCCAGAATCAGAATCAAAAACCTAGGCCGAACTTCCAAAATTCATATCTCTCTCAATACTAATCCAATGGCCTTATATGATATATTTATGGAAAGCCCTGGATGTCTAGTTTCATATAAAAATGATTTCATCAAATTTAAATGGCTATAGGTGGAGCCGTACACTCTGCTGTACGGACCGCCGAGGGATTTTAACCTCTCAGCCTCTCCCTACATCCTACTCTCACTCCTTTCTACTTCTAAATCGATTTTAATATCAAGAACAACCAACAAACCAACCAAAGATCATCATATTAATTCAATCATCACATCAAGAAGTGAGGACATAAAGCCCCAAATTAGTCATCCATAGCCAAAAGAGCAAGAACAAGTTGAATATCTACCTTTATTTTGATGTAACAACTAGCTAGTCTTGAGTTCTAGTGAAGGATATGGATGCAAGGAGCTTGAGGGAGACTGAAAGTGGAAGAAGGAGATGAAGAGGATGAAGAAAATAGGAGAGGTAGGCTGCCGGAAGAGGGAGCAAGAAAATTGGGTGTGTGTTAGAAAGGAAAATAGCATGAAAAATCAAGGGGGTAGTTAGGAAACTTAACCCTCATTGGTTCAAATTCCCTTCGCTGGAAATTTAGCCAAGTCTTCCTCTTTTATGTGGCCCTTGGGATGCCACTTTGGGGAGTTTGTGGGCTGAAGTTACGGCTTCTCTAATTAGAATTGTGTTGATATAGATCTATTAATTCGGTTCTAGCAATTTAAAATACTGAAATTCTACCGATTTCCTTTGAACCGGCAATCTTTTTCTAGCAATTTTGTTGAGATCCCTATATGTCTATTCTAATTACCCCAAGTTAAACCTCTCTAATTAATGTCTAATTAATTTCTAATTAGCCTTTAATTGACCTCTAATTAAATATTTAATCGATTTCTAATTGATCTCACTTATTCATTAAAATCGAACAAATCGATTAAAACAATATAATTCTTCGAGCGTTACAAGAAAGAGAGAAAGTTTGTAGGGACAAAAGAGAAGGAAGAGAGAAAAAGAGAAAAAAAATGAGACAATGTGTATATTTCAAATTTTGGATAAAAATTATTCAAAAAGCTCTAAATAAATTTGGCCTCTTCCTATTTATACCTGCAAATTAATTCACTAATCTCTAATTACATTAATCCTCTTTCCCTAAGCTATAATTGGACACCTTAATTGCATCATCTGGAATTTTGGAGCGAAAGTTAGGTCTAAAGCATTGAATTGTGCTCCCTAAACCCATCAGTGGACTTCCATTGCATTTTTGGCCATGAAGATGCCTCCTTTTGGATCAGTGCTTCGAAGGTTAATTGAAGCCCTGGATGTCAGCTTTTAGATGCCACTGCAATGGCTCAATTAGGCTCCTATGGGCTGAGATATGGCCTCTACAATGTACACTGCTCAAGAACCACAGTAATACTCCTTAACTCCACTTCTAGGTCCAATTCTAGCTCCAAAACCTCAGAATTGGCTTCTAACCTCTTCATAAAAGTTATAGGCCTAACTCTCAGCTTTTCTACAAACTAATAATCACAATCAAATGAAATCTATAACTCAAGTTATAGTCCAAAAACCAAAGTAGTGTTAGAATTAGCATAATGCTGAAAAAAATTAAATCAAGCCCCAACCAAAACCTAATCAACAAAAATGATCCAAATCAATTCAATTAAGTAGAAAAGAGGATCAATGAACTAAATATGGGGGAAAATATATATAAATCCAATTTATCAACTGACGATGATCAGTATTCATAGTTTTTAGTATTTTTTCTATTTTTAGAATTGTACATTGACAATTATATTTTATTTCTTCTGTTATTGATAAGCTTTTATTTTAATTGACAGTCTATATTTTTTATATTTTCTTATATTTTTAATTATATGGATTTGTGGATAATTAAAACAATAATATGAAATATTTGAATACTAATTTCAAACTTTAATAATATAAATAAGAAAAAAATAAAAATCTTACATTATGACTAAAATTTCATCGGTAATAAAAATCTTATATTATAATTTTCCCCATTTATCGACGGATAGTCCATCAGCAATTATATATATTGAAATATTATTTTTTCTTTACTGACAGAATATTCATCGGTAATTATAAGTAATTCGTTGATGTAAATGCTTTACTGACGGTTTCTAACATTCATATTATCAACAGTTTTGGTAATAGTATCGACGAAATATTCTGTCGATATAATTATCAAAATTACCAACAAAAACCCAAATCTGTCAATAATATTAAATTTTTTTATTTTTGATGCCTTGATTATCAACAAATTCGATTCATCGGTGACAGATTTTGGCAACTTTTTTGTCGGTAATTCTGTTGATAAATGGCACATTTTTGGTAGTGCTCAAATTATGCATATTTTAAGACAAATTATTCTGATTTGAGTGCTATAGTGGTTTGTCAAGCTTAGAAATTCACCAAAACTTGATTTTTCATCCTTTAAGTTTGAAAAATTATAGCCTAATACCCTTACAAGTTATCTTCCTAATGGAATTGGTCCCAGTTGATTTAGTGAAGCCTAACTCAAGTTATGGGGTTTGAAACATAGATTATTTTGTGTTAGTTTTGGCAAAAGGCAGTGAACTTCTCTCATTTACTAGGAATTCATTATATTGCCTTTGGATTTGAAGTTTTATTCCTCTATTAATTATCTTTCTAACAAAATTGGGCCCATTTAATTTGAGCTTGTATAGTTCGAGTTTTGCAATCTGCAATACAAACTACCTAGTTTTATATTCTGTAGAAAACAACTAGTTCAAAAATTCATAAGTAACTCATCTTAAATCTAATAGACCTAAAATTTTATGGGAACTTTCTTGATGGGCTTTCATCTAAAACTAGTTCCAGCCCATTATGAGCTCCCTAACTCATTTTGTGTTGGTAGAAGGTTCGGGCTATCCTGTTTAATACTCTATGGAGACAGTCAACTTCCAAAAATATCTAAATTCACATTTTAATTCTAATGGACTTGAAACTTAATAGTTTGTTACATGCTTGAGTGATATTTAATTTAAAATTAGTTTTATCAAATTCTAAATTTTCTAGCTCTAGAAATGCATTCTATAACACAGATTATCCAACAAGGAATTCTGTAGAATCTATTATTGAATTTCTGCTAGGAAATGGTTTGTTATCTAATCTTATTCATCTAAAAGTTAGTGTTCAATTGCCAACACACTAGATTTGTCTTTCTTAAGTTAGTTGTGGTCCCAATCCCCATCATTACCTTATTTTCTTCTTTTTGTCAATTTCTCTAGAATACTAGTTGCTTAGAAACTGGTGTAATCTTAACACCACTTTATCAACATGGTTTTCTTATTCCCGATGTCACCACAACCTACTTAGAACCTTAATCACAACTATGCAAAACAAAATTTAATCCTTACTCATTCTAGCCCTTCATGTTCATGATTTCTCAACCTTTTATCCACATAACCATACAAATAACTAGATAACTATCTAAGTTAACAATGAACACCACATGTGGAATTTTCTAAGTTTCAAAGCTAGAAAATCATGTGTTTCTATACTTGATACTTGTGAATTGTAATTAAAACTAGGGATTTTGGTACCTACTTGTTGATTCTTGATTCCATTAGAACTAATGCTCAAACTAAAGCAAATTTTCCCTCTTCTAGCTCCTCAAGGCCATGGCTCCAAGGGCGCAAGAACACCAAGCTTTTGCACTTTGATCCTCTTGAAACTTAGATGGATCTGTACAGCAAGTTGTGAAGAAAAATTCTTGTAAAATAAGTGAAGAGATTTAAAGTGATCTCCTAGGCCATGCAAAGGATAGAAGATGATAATGGTGGTGAGTGATGGTAAAGTGTGCTATAATTTAGCCATAATTTTCGTCTAACTCATTTAGATCTGAATTTTGGATATGATGAAGTGTTATGTGTCTAGTTTTTAATGTCTTTGATCCTATTTAATTTTGATAAGTATAACTCACGTTATTAAGGTTTAACCTAGGTCTATCCTGTTGCTAGGCAGATTTAGGCATTAAAAATTAAAAATTTACTAAAATAGGAAACTAATTGGATTGATACGAAACCTACACCATTTTAAAGCTGACTGAGCTAGCTTTCGTTTCCAAAAACTTCATTTTATTTGGGTAAGTAGAGTTCGAGTTATGAGCTCTTGCAGTTAGCTAACTTGAGTTGCCCTGTTCTAGCCCTATTAGGACTTGGGGTAATTTCAATAAATTACTGGCAACAACAAGGACCAAATTTGATTTTGAAATTTTTATGGGATATTTTTATATGTCTAAGCTTTCTAATAAAATTAGTTTCACTCAATTTGAAGTTACATAGGGCGAGTTATGCCCTGCACAAGCCATTCTAGTCAAATCCAGATGCAGAAATTCAGGGTAAACTTCGAAATATCATATCTCACTCAATACTAATCCAATGGCCTTATAATTTATATAGTTGGGAAGCTCTAAATGTCTTTTTCATTTGAAAATAGTTTTATCAAGTTTTGATGGTTTTAGGCGGAGCCGTACACTCCACCAATATGGACGCTATGGGGTTTTCTCTTCTAATATATTCTGGTTTAGCATCTCTTTAAGTGTTTCATTAAATTACCAAACTAAACCAAGAATACTCATCTTTAATCTTTAATCACTTAAAACATCTTATAAAGTTATCAAATAACATCAAAAGGAGAAGGTGCAACTTAACCCCAATCAAGCACTTATCATTAAAATCAAGGAATTAGCAAGAATTCTACCTAGTTTTCATGCTTAAGTTGATAAGCAACCAAGTCTTGGGATAGGAGAAGTTGATGATGGATGGAAATGGAAGAAGGATGAGGTGTGATGGAGGAAGAAATGAGATAGAGTGCTCAGCCGCCTCTTGGCTAAAATATGAAGAAGGGAAGGTGAGAGAGTTAGTTGAAGTTTATGGTGTTAATTGGTAGATGTGGGTAGTTGGCTTGGGTGGTTGGTTTTTGGCCAAGCCTCCCCTCTCTTTGTGGCTGTTGATGGCACCATCTTATGGGGTGGTGATGGCTAAATTCTAGCCACCCAAATTAGGTTTTAACTGTATAAATTTCTACTAATTCGGTTCTTACGGTATAAAATACCAAATCTTTACCGATTTTTTTCAAATCAGCAAAACATTTCTAATAACTTTGTAAGATTTTCTGCATGTCTATTATAATTTTTCTTAATCCTAATCTCTCTAATTAAATTCTAATTAACCTCTAATTAACTTTTCAGGTTCAATAAAATCAAGTGAATTTGTTAATAGTGCGATTAAATGCTCCATTCCTTCGAAACGTCACCCTTTTGGCCCTCCTATTTTCTGTTCTCAATAGCTAATGGTATTTCTGTAATTTTGAACAGGTCTAAGGGTACCCCATGTTATTTTACACCTAAATACTCCCGTGGCTCAATCGGTTGAGGTTTAAACTTCTACGGTTACACCACATGATTCTGCTTCGTTTAAAACTGATGAGGACACAAAGGCCCAAGCCCAAGTCCAGACTCAAGCCCACAAAGAAGCCCAAGATCCAATACAAGGCCTAGGAGGACCCATGACAAGAGCTAGAGTAAAGAAGGCCCAAGAAGCTGTCAAACATGTGATTATCTCCTTGTTGGAAGCCCAAACACAATTTGAAGCCTAATAACCAAATGAAGCCCAACACATGAATCTGAGGATTTACACATGCGTAGCCCACTTGGAATGAGAGGAAAAGAGCCCAAAGAGTCAATCTGAATTAGCAAGACTTTAGTTGTTTATTTTATTTTTTTATTGTTATGTTGTGATAAAAAAAATATAAACTATCTGTAGCAGGATTAGAACCCAAGCACTTGAGGCTGAATATGTCTCCTTAACCACCAGAACATATCAGTAATGCTTATGCTAAGGGGTTTTGCTTTTAGTTTTGTTAAGTCTCAGGGGCAAACTCTTAAACTGATTTGTATTAAAATATTTGGAGATCAATACAGAGCAGAATATTGACGTTGCACAAATTGTGAGTTTTTCTCTGCTAGGGCTCTTCCTTGCATCTTTTGATCTTATCAAGAATCCTCCAATTCTTGTGGCGATCCTTCTTGGCTTATCAAACTAGGTTTGTGGCGCCATTCTTATCTTATTTCTTTTTTTCATCAATTTCGCGTCAATTTTCCCAGAATTCGTCTCAATTATCTCTTGCTTATATCTCGAGTTATACGCATTGTTTTTCGGTGATTCTTGAGTCTAAATTGAGTTTCAGAATATGAACGTTCACTTCGTTGTTGAATCGCTCAATTTCGAGGTCTGTAGCGTGAGATACGAAACTGTTTTAACAAGACGTCTGGAGCCCTATTTTCTGCGTAAACTTGTTTTTGATTTGATCATATTTCTTATGTCCAAGTCCTAGATAGATCCTAATTCAATAGGCTTAAGGTACAAACTCATCAAAAACCCTATTCCACTAACTCTTCATATGCGATGACATAAATGTCATTTTCTAAAAAGTTCTAGGGTCATTATGGAATTAATCATATGGGATTAAAGTGTAATTTCTAAAAGTTCTAGGCAATACTGCAAATAACAAAAGTTCACAAAGGCACTTTTGTTATTTCTTAATTTTTAACATATGGCAGTGCCATATTTTTAATAACAATTTTTACTACCCTATTGTTCTGAGGGTGAAGATCGTCAGGGTATAGTGCTACCTAGGAAAAATAATTTAAAGTTTTGAAATGATGCTGTTTTAAGAAAATGGGGATGTTACACAAACCCTCTGACATACGTTGAATTAATGTGTTGATAAAGGAGTTATTAAATTAGAGCCAAAAGAAAATGGTTGCTAAAGCCTTACTAGTTGAGAACTTAAAACTAGTTTTTGCATAGCCTTAGGAAAGCTTGAGTACAGAAATTTATATCTAAGGCTAGGAAGATTAAATTTGAATGGGACTTATTTTGGATGAAAGATCCTTCGTAGGACTTCCATATTTTAAAGTTTCATATTTTTCTGATGTAAGATGAGAATTTAGGAACCCTTGAAAGTTGACTTATTGAGCATAGTCACCAAACATAACTACTTTTGCTCCTTATGCCTCAATTTAGGTTAGAAAACTTAAATTTGAGTGAAACTAATTTTTAGTGATAGTTTAATGATAAACAAAGGTGCTCATAAAGTTTTGGAGTCATTTAAATTAAACTAAAAGAGATATGTAATTTTGAAGTTGCTATTTCTACATAATGCTTAAACTAAGCAGAATTGGGAATTGCATCATTTAGACTCTATAACTCTGATTAAGCAAAGGATTTCATATGTGATCTCAAGAATTTTTAGAAGTACGCTATGATATGCAAAAACCAATACGGGACAACCTATATTGCAAATAGGATAACCCAAGCTAGACTCAATGAAACTAATGGGACCAACTAGTTGGAAAGATGAGGAATAGAGGAGTTAGCTATAACATTTTAGACTAAAATAAGCTAAGAACAATTTTTAGTGAGCTTTAAAAGATTTTAGTTCTATGGAATTAAAAGTAGGACGGCATGAGGTTCAAAGGTGCATAACTTGAATTTGATAACTTGAGTTTTCACATAAACAATATATTTTGTACAAAGTAAGGTTTGTATTTATAAATGTACAAATTTACTTTTAAGTTCTTGTGTTGATATGAAAATTACCCTTTTAGTTCATTTTTGACTTGAAGCTAAACAAAAGATTTTATGTGTATATTCCACGATTGAATTTAAAAAAAAAAAAATTGAAAATTTAGCACTCCATTTTAACTAATTATGACGCATTGATGACTAATGTGACGTAGATTTTTGTAGCAACTTTTGGACATGAAGTTATGACTTAAGCATAACCTTCATATATGAAAGGGTGTTACAATATGCATCATATTAGAGTCATCATGTAAGTATCATAACAGCACCAGAGTTAGTACCAAGTGTAACACTCTACTAATTTAATGTTACCCTTAAGTCATAGCATAAAATTAGTAGATTGTTTTACTGTGTTGATATTCTGCTTACGTTTCGTTTGTCATATCATATCTTTTTTTTTAAATAGAAGAAATGGAGCGCTGTATATAACGAACGTGACAAAGTTTAATATACCACCACAGAAAAGATAAGATTAAGTAATATATATACTATCAACTGCATACGTGTATATATATATATATATATGTCGGAAGCCAATGCTCCAATTTATATACAAATTTCAAAACAAGATACAGAAGCGAGGCTGGTTTACCAAAAAGACATAAGGCCTATGTCGGTCAAAATGATCCTATGGGGTCCTCAGAGGACATTTCAAACCTACTGCTAAACCTGCTACTAAGTCTATGACCCAAAAATGCGTACTGTCAAAAGAGGGTCATGTTGCACAATGCCATGTACAACTGACCTACTCAGTCAGATAACCGTTGGCTATACCAGGCCCGGCTGGAGAGTAGTTTGCACTGGGTCCTGAGGAGGAGGAGGGTGATGAGCCGGTGGCCTCAGAAGGGTCACCTTCAGAGCTGAGCTATACGTCTGGTACTACCTGCGGAGGTGACTCTGGCGCAGGATCAGTAGGAGCTACAAGTGCAGTGGGTGCGGGAGGTGCTGGCGGAGGGTGTGCCACGTGCAGTAGGACCGCAAAGTATGGGGCAGCAGGATCAAAAGCAGGATGGAATAAAGGAACGGCAAAATTTCTATCACTAAAAAGGTAAAGATGGAAATGGCAAGAGCCGGCTATATACAGTGAGCCTACTCAGGATCGTGGTGGAGCTGCAGGTCAGGAATCTCAATAAAGAGAGTAGCCATCGAGTCCATTGTCAGTGTCTGAGAATGATGTGGAAATGCAAAACGAGGTGAGAATTTTAAAGAAATTCTTGGTAGGGTTCGTGTATGATGTTTAACTGACGTCACATTCATTCTTAGTTGCCTCGATTTTTATTTAATTGTAAAAACATGGATTCAAACTAAACTATTCATATTTAATAAGTTTAAGAAAATGTTTGGGCCGAGGCAAAGTTCAGTTTTACTTAGGACAGTATAGGAAACAGAGTAAACTATTAAGTAGTGATACAGAATAATGAGCAGAATAAACAATCATATAATAATAGATAAATATAATAGCCAATCTGTAAGCATCGTATAATGACATTTCAATGCATGTGGCATGTAATGACTATTCAATGCACTCATGCAAAATCTCATTCTTGAACTTATCTTCATAAACTTTTCCATTACTTCATCCCCTGGGAGTTCTTGGCCACTTTAGACTCCTGGGTAATAGTCTGCTTTTTAGGATCAAGCTCGTTCCTATACAGGGATGCCGGGTTTACTTTCCCCGACCTCCCCACCGATCTATTCCCCTTAACTTTAATCTGGGGCTGGCCCAAGTATCATGGAACTTTCATCATAATATAATTTTTATGTTCATCATAACATAACCTTTATGACTTTCTTGAAAATGCATATGCATCTGAATGTAGAATATAGCTGATGCATAAACTTTACCGAAATTTCGGCAACATAACAGAACGTATCTGCTTTCCCATAAATAGTGCCAATACTTAGAATACCCATTTTTCACAGAAATCATAACACTTTAGTCATATCTCAAACATCAAACTTATGGCACAAGTTCTGCAATTAAAATTTAGTTGCTGTCTCAATACTTGCATTCAACCCGATTTTTGTAAATCAAGCCATAATTTCTATTTAACTCATCTGGACCTCAATTTTGGATATGTTAAAGTGTTATGTGTCTATTTTTTAACTTCTTTAGTCCCATCTAATTTTGATAAATATAGCTCAAGTTATTTAAGTTTTATCCCGGCCTGCCCTATGGCTGGCCAAAACTACACACTTAAAAGAAAAAATCCACTAAAAATCGAAAGCTAGCCCAAATCATACGAAATTGGTGTCATTTTAAAGCTAATAGTCAAGGTTTCATTTACAATAAATTTCATTTTATTTGCTTTGGTAGAGCTTGAGTTATAAGCCCCGAAATTCGACCTTCTTGAACTGCCCTATTTTGGCCTGGTTTGGACATAGGGCAACTTCTTCAAAACACTGAGAGCAAATGGGACTATACCAAACTCGGAATTTTCCTGTGCGATGTTCTCCTATGTGTAAGCTTTCTAACAAAGTTAGTTTCACTCAATTTGGAGATGTGTAGGGCGAATTACACCCTTCTCAACTCATACTGCCCGGATGAAAGTTCTGATTCCTATGTCAAACTTCAAAAATTCATATCTCTCTCAATATTAATCCAATGGCCTTATATTCTATATGTATGGAAAGCCCTGAATATCTAGTTTCATATAAAAATAGTCTCATTGGATTTAATTGACTGTAGGCAAAACCGTACACTCTGTCGTACGGACTACCGAGATAGTTTGGTCTTCCAGCCACTCACATCTTCCTATTCTCACTCTTTCCTACTCCTTAATCAAATTTAAACATAAAAATAGCCAAAGTTCATCATATCTATTCATTAATCACATTAGAAAGTGAGAGGATAGAACCACAATCAGTCACCCACAATCAGAATATCAAGAACAAAATTGAACCTCTACCTCTTTGTATATGATTTTGCTAAGTCTTGGAGTTTGGATTGTTAGAACCTTATTAAACTTGAAGGTTTGATGGAGTTGGTTGAGAGGAAAAGAGAAAAAGAAGACTGAAGCAAGGAGAGAGTGGCATAAATCAACAAGGAATAAGGGAGAAAAATCTGATTTAAGCATTGAAGAGGTAGTTGGCTTTGTGAGTTTTGATTGGCTGAAATTTTGTGGGTAAAGTTCAGCCATGTCTCCCTCCTTTGTGACTAAATTGCTCTCCACGTCGCCTAAAAAGTGGAACTTGCTTCCATTGTATCTAAAATTGGAACTCGAAAATATTGTCTAGTTTATTCGAAACTTGAAAGCAAAGTTGATCAATTAGATTATTATATACTTATTTTCCCTCATTCCTAGCTCATTAATTCTCTCTTGTGCCTAATTGTTTTGAATTGGACCGTTTTGTATTGTTTGGATTTTGTTTGGGTTTGAGTTAAATTTTCCAGCATTAGGTGAATTCTGACACTATTTTGGTTTTTGGGTTATATCTTGAGTTATAGAGCTCATTTTATTGTGATTCTTGATTTGTAGAAAAGCCGAGAGATAGGCCTACAAGTTATATAAAGATGTCAGAAGCCAATTCTGGTGTTAAGAAGCTAGAATTGGGCCTAGAAGTGAACTGAAGTGGTGCAGCTGCGGATTCTAAGCAGGGTGTGGTATTTGGGCCATATCTCGGTCCACAGATGTCCGATTGAGCCCGTTCCAGTGGAATTTTGAAGCTGACATCCAAGGCTACAATTTTTCTTCAGAGTGTTTTGATAGCCAAAACGGTAGAAGAACGTTACTCACGGAATTAGCTATAATGATTTCATGTTTTTAATGTAACTTTCTTTCTATAATTCGGATTTTAGCAAATGAGATGTCCAGATTCAAAGGAGAGAGAGAGGATTAATGTAGTAATGACAATTCAATAAATTTTAGGCATTTTGATTCGGTTTTGGCTGGCTGACTTAGGGCGAGCCAGAATTGTAACTTGAGACAGATTTTTGAGATAGGCAATTTTCGGTTTTGGTTCTTCTTCTCCTCTCTTCTCTCACGCCCCCCCCACCTTAACAAGGATTCAAAGGAGCATTGGCTGTCTTGAGGATTTGCGCAACCAAACTTCATCAAATCAAATCGGTTTTCTACTCCCTTTTCTTTCATTGTGATTACTCCAATTTCGGATTTGAAGGTTTTTGATTCGGAAATGTGGTGGATTATGATTGATTGCTTACTTGCTTGCTTGCATATTGCTCGATTGATTAATGTGTGATGAAATTGCGTGAGTAGAATCATTTTCAGGTTTGAATTTGATGATTGATTACATTGGTGCTTGAAAATTAACATGAATTGGTTAGGTTCAAGAGGTTTCTGAATTTAATCATTTATCTGTTAATTGAATACATGAAGGTTTTCGTGTGCAATGTCGTATCCAAACAGAGGTTTCTTTCGGGTTTGATGTCAGTTGCTGATTTGATTTGAATGATTATTTTTAGAATCCAATGATAGATGAGCCACTGTCTTTCTTGATTCTTGGATTGGATGTTCTAAATTCTGTTCATTTCTTTTATATTCAATTTAGTATTTTAAATTCCTAAACCCCCCCCCAATTTCCTGATCATATAACATTGTCATCGCTGGGAAACGACCCGGGTTGCACCCTTGCTACGAGTTTAGTGTAATTTGGTTTTTATTGTAATTTGATCGAGCTCGGCACTCGAGTCAAAAGTCGGATGTCGGAAATCATGCACAACTTATTTGAAATATAAGGTCGGAGGTCGGAAATCATACAGCACACAATCACCTTAAAATCGAAAGTCAAGGACAAGAATGTGAAACCAAAATACTTAAACCCAGAAGTCGGGGACGTTACGTAAACTTGGATCAATTCTAAGCATAACACCGGAGATCGGGAATCAAAACATTAATCTTATGTACTAGGAAATCGGAACTTATATAATCTCGGAACTCCCAATTTAATCTCGGAAGTCTGTTATAGGTAAACTCGAGAACATCAATAGAAATGAAAAGCTCTTGGGAATAAACTCGGAGATCGAAATTGTTGTAAATTTTGGTCGAACTTGGAGGCCAACTCAGAGATCTAATCTCGCCTCCATTTCTGGTTGAGATCAACTCGGATGTCGGATTTCGTGTCCATTCTAAATCAGGCCTAATGTCAGAACTCGTGTAAGCATAAGGTCGGAAATCAGATAAACATAGCCATCTCATTTGAGACTTGGAGATGAAGTCGAAAATTTGAACATTTTACTGATAAGGTTGGAAATCAGGGGATGTTACATAACCACCCTCCTAAAAAAAAAATTTTGTCCTCAAAATTTAGTGTTTTAGAAGAGTTCAGGATACTCTTTCTTCATGTCTGCTTCTAGTTCCCAAGTATAGTCCTCAGCATCTTCTTTTCCCCATGCTACGTTTACTAACTGCACGGTTTTGTTTCGAAGTTGCCTGCTGCTTCTATCCACGATCCGCTCCGGTTGTATGTGGAAAGTCCAGTCCTCTTTCAACTGTATTGATTCAGGTTCTAGAAGGTGTGTAGGGTCAGGGTGATACCTTTTGAGTTGAGAAACATGGAAAACATCATGAAGATTTAACAAATGTAGGGGTAAAGTGATTTGATATGCAACTATCCGATTCGCTTCAAGATTTGGAAGGGACCGATAAAGCGGGGACTTAGCTTCTTGACCTTAATGGCTCTACCTATCCCTGTTGTAGGCGTAACCTTCAGAAATATGTGGTCTCCTTCTTGAAATTCAAAAGGTTTCCTCTTGGTTTTCGCATAACTCTTTTGATGGCTTTGAGTAGCAAGCATCTTACTTTGTATTTTCTTGATCTGCTCAATGGTCTGCTCAACTAAATCAGGCCCCAATAGAGTTGATTCTCCTGTTTCATACCAACACAGGGGAAACTGGCACTTCCATCCGTACAACGCTTCGTAAGGAGCCATGCCGATGCTAGCATGATAGCTATTGTTGTACACGAATTCGGCTAGCGACAAGTATTGATCCCAATTCCCTCGTTGCTCCAATGTATAGGCTCGTAGCATGTCTTCTAAGGTTTGAATTGTCCTTTCCGTTTGACCATCCGTTTGTGGGTGATATGCAGTGCTTAGGCATAATTTAGCACCCAATGCCTTCTGTAAGGCTCCCCAAAACTGTGAAATAAACCTTGGGTCCTGATAAAAAATAATGGTTGAAGGGGTGCCATGCAGCCTTATAATCTCTTGAATGTACAGCTGTACCAATTTTCTAACGAATAATTTGCTCGAATGGGTAAAAAGTGAGCAGATTTGGTTAATCTATCCACAATGACCTATATGGCATCATATCCTGTTGACATTCTTAGTAATCCCATTACAAAATGCATGGAGATACTCTCCTATTTCCACTCAGGGATGTTCAAGGGCTGCAACATACCGGAGGGCTTCTGATGTTCCGCTTTCACCTTCTAACAGGTCAAGCACTTGCTCACGAAGCTTGTCACGTTTGACTTCATGCCTGGCTACCAAAACATTTTCTTGAGGTCTTGATACATTTTAGTAATGTCGGGATGTACGGTGAATTCACCCTTATGTGCTTCCTCCAAGATTCTTCTTCAAAGATCATTTCCCTCAGGCACACACACCCTGTCGTGACACCGCCATATGCCCTCTTTATCTTGAGCAAAACCCATTAATTTCCCTAATTGCACGAGATGGATCGTATGTTGGAAATTAGCATCCTGCTGCTGTGCTTGCCGAATCTGTTCCTTAAAGCTACTAGCTATCTTAATTTGATGTAGCTGAAGGGTCTTGGGGGTTATAAGGATTCCCAAATTAAGATTTCGGAAGCTCTCAGTAAGCTCCATCTCCTTAATCATCATCCAGGCTATGGTTAATGATTTCCTGCTTAAAGCATCTGCCATAATGTTTGCCTTACCTGGATGGTATTTCAATTCGAATTCGTAGTCCTTAAGAAGTTCCATCCACCTCTGCTACCTCATATTTAATTCCTTTTGATCAAAGAGGTACTTCAAACTCTTATGATCAGAAAAGACTTTGAACCTTACACCATACAGGTGATGTCTCCATATCTTCAAGGCAAACACCACTACAGCTAATTCGAGATCGTGCGTGGGATAATTCCTTTCATGTGGCTTTAATTGTCGGGAGGCATAAGCGACTACATTTCCGATTTGCATAAACACGCACCCTAATCCTTGTTTAGAAGCATCACAATAGACCTTAAATGGTCCACGAGGGTCTGGCAAGGGTAACATTGGCGTCGTAGTCAATCTTCTCTTCAAGTCTTGAAAACTTTGTTCGCACTTTAGCGTCCATTCAAATAGAACATTTTTCCTGATTAGCTTGGTTAAGGGCAAGGCTATATGAGAGAAATCCTTAATGAATCGTCTGTAATATCCAGCTAAGCCCAGAAAACTCCTAACTTCAGTGACTATGGTCGGCCTTTCCCAATTTAGAGCTGCTTCTACTTTCCTGGGGTCTACGGAGATTCCTCCATAGGACACTACATGGCCGAGAAATTTTACTTTTTCCATCCAAAATTCACATTTGGATAACTTAGCATAGAGTTTCTTTTCTCTTAAAATTTGCAGAACCAGTCGCAAGTGTTCCGCATGCTCTCGTTCTGTCTTCGAATAGACAAGTATGTCATCAATGAACACCACTACAAATTTGTCCAGATATGGGCAGAATATTCGATTCATGTAATCCATGAATACTGCTGGTGTGTTGGTCAGTCCAAATGACATCACAGTATACTCGTAGTGCCCGTAACGAGTTCAAAAAGCTGTCTTAGGGATATCTTATTCTCAAACTCAAATTGGTTGATATCCGAAACGCAAGTCATCTTAGAAAATACTGTTGCACCTTGTAGTTGGTCCACGAGGTCATCAATCCTTGGCAGTGGATATTTATTCTTAATTGTCACTTTATTCAACTGCCTATAATCCACGCATAGGCGCATGCTCCCATCTTTCTTTTTGACCAACAAGACTGGAGTTCCCCATGGCGACATAATTGGCCGTATGAATCCTTTTTCCAAAAGTTCTTCGATTTAGCTTTTTAGTTCTGTCAGCTCCAAAGGTGATATTCGATACGGAGTTATAGATATTGGTCCCGTACTTGGAACCAACTCGATGGTGAACTCGAATTTTTCTCTCAGGAGGGAATTCAGGAATATCTTCTGGAAAAACATCAGGATATTCCTTAACAACTGGAATCTCCTCTAGTTTCTGTTTAACTTCTATCACATTAGCTGACAAGAGGATGTATCCTTGACTCTTCGACCTACCATAGTTTACTAATAAAGAGTTTAGATAAAAGAGTGTTGAGGCTTGGGTTTTAGAAGACGAGACAGAGGGGAATACCACCGTCTTATTGGAACAATTGAGCATGACTCGATTGGCAAAAAGCCAATCCATGCCCAGAATTACGTCAAGTCCAGACAGAGGAAGACAAATCAAATTGGCTGCAAAGGTCCTTCCCTCAATTCGAAAAGGAACATTGATGCAAATTTGACTAGTTTTAATAGGTTCATTGGTAGGAGTAGAAACCAATAGGTCATAAGGCAATTCAGAAATTGGTAATCGCAAAACAACCACACAGTCATGAGAAATAAATGAGTGGGAGGCACTCGAATCATAAAGTATAGTTAGAGTCTCACCGTCCACTTCACAGGTACTTTAGATTAGTCCCTCGGACTTGTCAACTTCTTCTACATTCACCGTAAAAACCTGTCCTTGACGTTGGGGTTGAGACGGCTGTGGTGGATTCCTGGTTGGACACCCATAAATTTTGTGGCCTGGCTTGCCACACCCATAGCAGACATTCTGGCTTGCCAAACACGGCCGATCACCATGATTCTTACCACATTTTGTGCAAGTTGGATTCGGAAAGGGCCTTTGGAGCTGCTTGCCTTTATTGCCTGTCGACGGAAATCTTCTCTACTGTTGTAAGTTAGGCTTGAATCTTGGGCCTTGCGGTGCCAATCCCTTCTTGAAACCACCACCAGATGCCTTGGCTACCGCTGGCTTCAAGTTGCAATCTTCCATAAGTCGGCATTTATTTACCAACGTGGAGAAATCTCTAATCTCCATTGGCCCTATTATGGTAAGAATATCTTCCTGTAATCCTCCTTCGAATTTAACGCACTTCCACGCTTCGTCTGGGTTCCTCTGGTAAATTGTAGAAAATTTACATAGCTCTTTAAATCTGGCAATGTATTCAGATATCGTCCGGTTTCCTTGACGAAGCTGCATAAATTTGAGTTCCTTAGCATTTCAAACAGAGCCAGGAAAGTACTTTTGGTAGAATACATCTCTGAACAACGTCCAGGTGACTACTGTCTGAGATTCTTCGAATAACCTTCGTTCGCCGTTCAACCAAAACTCGACGTCTGCTTCGAGCATGTAGGTGGCAAAGGTCACCTTCTAATGATCCGAACAATCTAGGACAGAGAAAATCTTCTCCATAGCTTTGATTCATTCATCGACTTTATCAGGATCATATGCCCCTCGAAAGCTAGGCGGATTTGCCTTCCTGAACTCAGCAAACTTAAGGTAGTCTAGGTCAGCTCCTGGGCCATGTGGGTTTCCTCCACAGCTTGCCTCAGGTCACCTGCCTAATTGATCCATTATCTGGTGAGCTGCTGCGGCCTGTTCCCGCATCGCATGAGCCATTTCTCGTACCATGTCCATAAGGTCAGCGGGATCTCCTCGAGCAGGTTCTGTACGTGGCCTACCTCATCTTCCGGAAGCCATTAAGTTCTGAGCACATAAAACAAAAGTTATTGAGTTGATCAGGCTCAACACTAAGTCTAATGTGCTAGTAAATAACAGCTCACGCGGTCAGGTACTTCATACACATGCACATCTATATCTCAAACGTACTGGCAAGATTTAGTGCATGTTATCAACTAAAAATACAGAATATGCGCAAAGCATAGTCAATCCAATCCTCAGGCCTTAGTTAAGACGAACTGCTTTGATACCAAAAATGTAACACCCTACTAATTTAATGTTTTGCTTAAGTCATGGCATAAAATTAGTAGATTATATTACTGTGTTGATGTTCTGCTTACGTTTCGTTTGTCATATCATATCTTTATTTTTTAACAGAAGAAACGGAGCGCTGTATATAACGAACGTGACAGAGTTTAATATACCACCACAGAAAAGATAAGATTAAGTAATATATATACCATCAACGCCATACTTGTATATATATATCAACGCCATACTTGTATATATATATATATATATATATATATATATATATATATATATATATATATATATATATATATATATATATATGTCGAAAGCCAATGCTCCAGTTTATATACAAATTTCAAAACAGGATACAGAAGCGGAGCCGGTTTACTAAAAAGACATAAGGCCCGTGTTGGTCAAAACGATCCTATGGGGTCCTTAGAGGACATTTCAAACCTACTGCTAAACCTGCTGCTAAGTCTATGACCTAAAAATGCGTACTATCAAAAGTGGATCATGCTGTACAACGCCATCTGCGGCTGACCTACTCAGTCAGATAGCCGTTGGCCATGCCAGGCCTGGCTGGAGAGTATTCTGCATTGGGTCCCGAGAAGGAGGAGGGTGATGAGCCGGTGGCCTCAGAAGGGTCACTCTCAGAGCCGAGCTATACGTCTGGTACCACCTACGGAGGTGACTTTAGCACAGGATTAGCAGGAGCTGTAGGTGCTACGGGTGCGGGAGGTGCTGGCCGAGGGTGTGCCACGTGTAGTGGGACCGCAAAGGATGGGGCAACAGGATCAAATGCAGGATGGAATAAAGGGACGACAAAATTCCTATCACTAAAAAGGTAAAGACGAAAATGGCAAGAGCCGGCTATATATAGTGAGCCTATTGTGGGATCGTGGTGGAGCTACAGGTCTGGAATCTCAATAAAGAGAGTGGCCGTCAAGTCCATCGTCAGTGTCTGAAAATGATGCGGAAATGCAAAATGAGGTGAGAATTTTAAAGAAATTCTCAATAGGGTTCGTGTATGGTGTTTAACTAACATCGCATTCATTCTCAGTTGCCTCGATTTTTATTTAATTGTAAAAACATGGATTCAAACTAAACTATTCATATTTAATATGTTTAAGAAAATGTCTGGGTCGAGGCAAAGTTCAGTTTTACTTAAGACAGTATAGGAAACAGAGTAAACTATTAAGTAGTGATACAGAATAATGAGCAGAATAAACAATCATACAGTAATAGATAAATATAATAGCCAATCTGTAAGCATCATATAATGACATTTTAATGCATATGGCATGTAATGACTATTCAATGCACTCATGCAAAATCTCATTCTTGAACTTATCTTCATAAAATTTTCCATTAATTCGTCCCCTGGGAGTTCTTGGCCACTTTAGACTCCTGGGTAATAGTCTGCTTTTCAGGATCGAGCTCGTTCCTATACAGGGATGCCGGGTTTATTTTTTCCGACCTCCCCACCGATCTATTCCCCTTAACTTTAATCCGGGGCTGGCCCAAGTATCATGGAACTTTCATCATAACATAATTTTTATGTTCATCATAACATAACCTTTATGACTTTCTTGAAAATGCATATGCATCTGAATGTAGAATATAGCTCATGCATAAACTTTATCGAAATTTTGACAACATAACAGAATGTATCCACTTTCCCATAAATAGTGCCAATACTTAGAATACCCATTTTTCACAGAAATCATAACACTTTAGTCATATCTCAAACATCAAACTCATGGCACAAATTCTGCAATTAAAATTTAGTTGCTATCTCAATACTTGCATTCAATCCAATTTTTGTAAATCAAGTCATAATTTCTATTTAACTCATCTAAACCTCAATTTTGGAGATGTTAAAGTGTTATGTGTCTATTTTCTAACTTCTTTGATCCCATCTAATTTTGATAAATATAGCTCAAGTTATTTAAGTTCTATCTCGGCCTATCCTATGGCTGGCCAGAACTACACACTTAAAAGTAAAAATCCATTAAAAATCGAAAACTAGTCCAAATCATATGAAATTGATGTCATTTTAAAGCTAACAGGTCAAGGTTTCATTTTCAATAAATTCCATTTCATTTTTTTTTAGTAGAGCTCGAGTTATAAGCCCTGAAATTCAACCTTCCTGAACTGCCATATTTTGGCCCAATTTGGACATAGGGCAACTTCTTCAAAACACTGAGAGCAAATGGGACTTTACCAAACTCGGAATTTTCTCGTGCATGTTCCCCTACGTGTAAGCTTTCTAACAAAGTTAGTTTCACTCAATTTGGAGATGTATAGGGCAAGTTACACCCTTCTCAACTCAAACTGTCCGGATGAAAGTTCTGATTCCTAGGTCAAACTTCAAAAATTCATATCTCTCTCAATATTAATCCAATGGCCTTATATTATACATGTATGGAAAGCGCTGAATATCTAGTTTCATATAAAAATAGTCTCATTGGATTTAATTGGCTGTAGGTAGAGCCGTACACTCTGCCGTACGAACTGCCGAGATAGTTTAGTCTTCCAACCCCTCACATCTTCCTATTCTCACCTTTCCTACTCCTTAATCAAATTTAAACATAAAAACAGCCAAAGATCATCATATCTTTTCGTTAATCACATCAGGAAGTGAGAGGATAGAACCACAATCAGTCACCCACAATCAGAATATCAAGAACAAAATTGAGCCTCTACCTCTTTGTATATGATTTTGCTAAGTCATGGAGTTTGGATTGTTGGAGCCTTATTAAACTTGAAGGTTTGATGGAGTTGGTTGAGAGGAAAAGAGAAAAAGAAGACTGAAGCAAGGAGAGAGTGGCATAAATCAGCAAGGAATAAGGGAGAAAAATCTTATTTAAGCATTGAAGAGGTAGTTGGCTTTGTGAGTTTTGATTGGCTGAAATTTTGTGGGTAAAGTTCAGCCATGTCTCCCTCCTTTGTGACTAAATTGCTCTCCACGTTGCCTAAAAGTGGAACTCGCTTCCATTGTATCTAAAATTAGAACTCGAAAATATTGTCTAGTTTATTCGAAACTTGAAAGCAAAGTTGGATGTCAGAAATCATGAACAACTTATTTGAAACATAAGGTCGGAGGTCGGAAATCATACAGCACACAATCACCTTAAAATCGAAAGTCAAGGACAAGAATGTGAAACCAAAATACTTAAACCCGGAAGTCGGGGACGTTACATAAACTTGGATCAATTCTAAGCATAACACTAGAGATCGGGAATCAAAACATTAATCTTACGTACCAAGAAATAGGAACTTATATAATCTCGAAACTCCCAATTTAATCTCGAAAGTCTGCTATAGGTAAACTCAGGAACATCAATAGAAATGCAAAGCTCTTGGGAATAAACTCGGAGATCGGAACTCCTGTAAATTTTGGTCGAACTTGGAGACCAACTCAGAGATCTGATCTCGCCTCCATTTCTAGTTGAGAACAACTTGGATGTCGGATTTCGTGTCCAATCTAAATCAGGCCTAATGTCGGAACTCGTGTAAGCATAAGGTTGGAAATCGGAAAAACATAGCCGTTTCATTTGAGACTTGGAGATGAAGTCAGAAATTTGAACATTTTACTGATGAGGTCAGAAATTGGGGGATGTTACACCAAGCATCAACTAAGTTTCTAGTATTCAGATATATATAGCCCAAAAAAAGGATAATAGAAGATCTGTTTATCCATCAAGCAGAGTCACAAAAGATAATAGCAGATAAAACTAAGTCATCCTAGCTAACTATATATTCCCCATCAGCTCATGCCTATATGAAGTAGTAAAATGATCAGACATGTTGCAGAAAGGTAACAAACTACTCTCCATGGTGTCATATGTTATGGTTACCTCAACCAATGGAATGATCACTGCCCAAGTCATATACTTGTTCCTCTAAGAGTGTGTTTGAAATCAAAGAAACATGGAAATGATTTGATTTGTTGATCAAATCATGTGTTTGGAGTTAAAAAAAAATAAGAAAAGAATTGATTTGCTAAATCTCATATGAATTCCATTCTTCCTATTCTGAACTCCTATCATTTTAGCTAAGATTTACTAGGATTTGAATTGATTTTGCTTTTAAATATTGAAAAAGACTAATTTACCCCTTTCTAAATTTGACAAGCCCCATTCTCAGACACACTCTACTGACTCCATTATAAACCTGAGACCATCAACGTGATGCCATGAGAGCTTCACTGCAGCTCTTTGATTTCACTTTATTACTTTTATGTTGGTTAGTATTGGCAATTGTTGTGATTGGCTTTAATTTTGGCATCCTTCTTGCGTTGCTGTGTTGGGTTGGAATTCGAAGCTGAATACACGACGTGGAACCAATGCATCGTCGTGGTTGCTTCATAAAGGCAAAACATAAAGCCAACACATTGCTTCATGCTTCACTGCATCTACTTAAATTGCTGTGATGCTTGAATGGTGGAAGAACAACTCTGTATGAGGGGCAGAGAGGGGGAGAGAGATAGAGAGAGAAAGGAAGGGAGAGGGAGAGAGATAAAAGGGATAAAAATATAAAATAATAAAATTAAATCAAATCAATTTTCATTTTAATAAATTCCAAATACAATAATTGATTTCTAAATCAATTCAAATCTCATTTTTTATAATTAATTCCAAACATAATATTTGATTTATAAATTAAATCAAATCATTTCAATTTAATTCAATTCAAATCATTTCCAATTTTCTTTTTTATTCCAAACACACCCTAAAAGCACCAATAAAACTTGGGTGAGATATTAATCTCAATAGAGGTGGTGTTTCCAGAAGTTTGTCAGATACCCAAAACCTTCCAAGATTTCAAACAGGCAATAGTAATAGAGAAAATATATAGTAAACATAAAGCAATCCAAACAATTTTACCACCAGGCATTTTTTAGAATATGTAGCAAAAAAAATATTAAACAAAACAGCTAATAGCATTTTAAAAAGGTTTGTTCATCCATTTGATCTATCAGCCTGTCTTTTCATCAAAACTATGGTGTTTAGAGTAATGTTGTTTACACTATTTTTTGGGATATATTTCAAGGGACAGCTAAGGGTTTTCTTAAAAGATATCCAATAAAGTAGTACAAATAATATTTCTCTAATGTTTATCAACAATATTGGATCTAATCAAAGGATTTAAGTGTATTCAACAAAAGCCCTTAATTTGAGAATTCAAAAGAAACTATTTCTGTTACTTGAATTGAGATCTAGATACAAAAGTCACTTATTGTTTATTTGTAGGACAACATACCAAGAGAACGGAAACTTAATTTGCATTCTGCAAACTGAGTTTAGGTTAGCCAAATATGCTAACGGTGATCGTATCGTACTCGCTTGTATATTTTTGTTCAGGGTACTGCAACTCACTTCAGGCGTGAATTTCTTGCCTACTTGTAATGGAAGTCAACTCAAAGAGACAGCAGCCGTGGTACAGTCAGACATTACAAGTTTGTAATGTTAGCGTTACCTGTTGTGCCTTGACAATGAACAGAGACGCAACAAAATATATAGAAGCTGAAAACATCCTTCCCTTCTCTGTTTTCTTCTTCTTTTATTACTCCTCTTTAATTCTCTGAGTTCTGACTAATTGTTACGAGCCCAGCCAAAGCCCAGTACTGAAAAGAAGACACACACATCACACAGAAATATAAGTTGGAGTAGTAGCTATTGGAAAGGTATGGAGAGTGAATATTCAGAAGTGGTTATTGGAGTCCCCTTCCCCTGACTTGAAGAGATGAGTTCCTTGTAGTGTTTCTGTTATCTTCTTCATGTTCATTTTCATTTCAGTTACATACTCTTACCTGTGTTTCATTTTCATGCCTTCGTATAGTTGTATTTTATCATTACAGCAACTCAAAAACAGTATACAGAAATTCAGTTTCAATTTGTCTAGATGTATCACTACTCGTCTTTTCGCTTATGCTTCTCCCCTTTCCTTGCAAGAGATTACAGTAAAGGGCTTTCAGCCGATAACTTTAAGGAGGAACAACTGCAAGACAGCTACCTGAAGACAAACCATGTTTACAGACCCCGAGAACAGAGTAGCGCTCTTCATTCCCTAATAAAGCTCATGGTGGAAAGAGTATACTAGTTTCTAATACCAGACCGAAAAATAATAGTACAAAACTCAAACTGCCACTAACTAAGTTGAGAACCAAGAAAAATCATTTTAGGTAGACGACGAAAGTTTAGTTTTACTTCAAGCAGTTAAACCGGAAGAAAGCTACACGTGTGATGATGACATAAAATTTTCTTCACGTTTAAGTTTCCCAGTTTCTATTTTTTTGAGAATATCGTAGAAACTGAAAGCGACTTGTGCACAACTTTTTCACTTAGATATGTAGCACTCAGTAGTAGTAATGTGTAAATGATTTAGAATAAAAACATACATAAGAAAAGAAACTAGTGAGAATTCAAGACAGCCGGTCCCAAGATTAGGACCTTCAAAATGCCCAGTATCCACACAAACGATTGCAATAACATATTTCATTAGAATATGGATAGCCTAATTATTAATATCAATTGATTTGTATATTAATTGTGGACCAAATCATATGACATGTGCTGCTATGTCATTAGGAACAACCAAAGTTTAGAGGTCACAAGCATAATCTGCATATCTACTGAAATCCCCAGCGGGTTATATAAATTCCCTCTGTTATATTAGCGAATCCTTACGGACAAGCTCCTATAACGGAGTTTGTTGGCAACAGCAGAAAGGGAGGATCCCAAGCATAGGAGAAGTTAACAGAATCAAAACCCTGCAAGGGTTTGCCATTGATGAGGAGGCAGCTATCACCTTTCATAGAAAGAATCGATGGGTCAATACTTTCTGCAGTCTGAAACCCTTTGCAAGCCAACTGAATCTGGCTTTGTGCACAGGAGCAGTTGTTGATGACAGTCACGTTCCACTCAGGCTTTCCCTGTATTTCCCTCCCACTTCTTGTTGTGCCAATATTGATGTTGCTCAAGGAACAGTTACAAGACCCTGGAATTTTCAAGGTTAAACCAGAAAAGAAGAAGTCTGGTTAGGAAAGTGAAAGAAGAGAAGAGAAAAAAGAAAATTCGCGAGGAATCATAGGAATACCTTTGATGATAATAGTAAACAGGAAGATGGAAAGAAGACGATTGACGGCTGCTCCCATTGTCCTCGATGAATGACTCTAGCGGCTTTGGCTGTCTAGTCAAATACTAAATAGCCGCCTAGTCGTGGCCAATTAATGAACAACGTCAGTATATGCTTACATCTTTTATTTTTTAATAATTGAAAAAATAATATTTGTACATCATTTAAAATAACTTTTTGAACATTTGGACAAGATGTGTAAATAACAAGAATTTTTAGTTATGTTTTTAGTGAATATAATAAAATAATTAATAATATATAAGAAATTATTTTATTAAATTTATTATCTTATTAAATTTATTATTTTCATAACTCAAATTTATAATTATTTTTTTATTACGTATAAATAATAATACTCTTTACATAATTTTTTAGAAAAGTACAACAATTCTTCTTTAAGGTTTCTTTCTTTTGTTTTTTTTTTCCTTTAACAAAATTGTAGGAGATATTATTCTTACAATTTCAAAAAATAAAGCATTTATGATTACTTCACTTTCAACAAGTGTATTTCCTGAGATTTATGTCCTCATCATTTTAGGGACTAAACTATTTACCACTCATCCAACTGCTTGTTGATATCCTCTTGAGATTTCTAGAAAAAATAATAAACTCCAAAATTATATAAAAGATGACACTCTACTCCATTATTAAAAAGTTATTAACCCCTAAACTATAAGTCATGTGTATTTCAGCTATTATATTTTTAAAAAATGCAAATTAACTCATAAAAATTTTTCTAATTAAATGTGCACTTAAGTCCTTAAATTAAATTTTTGTTTATTGTTAATGGAAAATAAGTGCACTATATCTTTTTGAACTATAGGTCAAATGCACTTTAGTATCTAAATTAAAAAATAACATGCAACTCAATACTCTAAAATTTTTTGAATGTATGCTAATTCTGTTAACAATAGATAGAAAAGTTAATGCAGCAGTTGATTTATATATTCAGGAAAGTTTAGGAGTTGATTTGCTCCATTTTAAAATGCAAAGGTTAAAGTGCACATGCCTATATTTTAGGGGTAAAGCACCTTTTTTCCCTTTAAAGAATTTTAATAATTAAAATAAAACTAATATTATTATATGATAAATAAATATATTTTAATAAAACATTAATTTCTTTATAAAACCTATAAATAATTATTATTAAAATTTTTTAATATACATATATTTCTTGACAAATACATCTTTTCCCATGGATACATCCCTTAAAAAGTAAATTAATTATTGGAGTAAATCCCTTAATTAGTCCCTAATAATATCCTCAATGGACAAATTAGTCCTTGGTCTTGAAGTCATTGACAATTGCAAAAATTAGACGTTTTATTCCCTAACTCACTTGCAATTAATAAAGAGTGTAATAAATTACACGCTGACTAGGATATCCTAGCCCCAACCTATGTGGCATCCCCTAAACTTCCCCAAGCATCCAAAAAAAAAAATAAAACACCCAACACATTGACCCATAATAGGATGACACAGCACTAAATCTCATCTCCTCTACAATTGCAATTACTCACCATTGGCTATCAATAGCGAAAAAATCAAACCTTATGTAAACTTCAAAGTCTTGTGCCTTCTCTTCTATTGTGGTTGTAACATCTAGATGGCAAAATCAATCAACGAACTCGGAAAAGAGAACCAAAAAACCTAAGTTTAGTTCTTTTTTTTTTTTTTTGGTTGCTTGTTTAGGAGTTTTGGTGCCATATAGGATGGGATTAGGAAGTCATAGTTAGTATACAACCTATACATCGCACTTTTAACCAGTTACAGGTAAGTCAAAAACTAAAGTGTCCAATTTTTGAAATTGTTAGTGTAACATCCGAAAAATTTTATCGTTAATAACCGAGTTGTTCGGATTTTATCGAATAAGTGAGTTTAATCATAATTCAATTAAACATTTACTTAAAGTCAATTAAGTGTGATTTAGAAGGATTAGGCTTGATGGAATTAGATTAGGAACATAGGAAACCTCACAGAAATTTTCTAAAATCGGTTTACCGATTTAAGAGAAATCAGTAAGATTTCGATATTTTAAACTGTCAGAACCGAGCTAATAGAACTTACATTATTAGTGCCCTAGGATTTAGCCAAAATACCCCTATATGTGGCACCACCTTCAGCTAAGGATGGCAGTCACAAAATCAAATTGAAACTCCAACACACATCCACCAATCACATAACTCCTTGTTCCACAAGTTTATGTTCAATTCCTTCTTTGCCCTTGTGAATTTCGGCCAAGATAAGAAGTTGACTCCCCTTCATTTCTCTTCCATTCACACTGATCTCTACTCCATCTTCAACCTCTCTTCAAGTCTCATCAAGAGTTGCTTCCATCTAAGACACTAAATCAACAAAATTTCAACTAGACAAGGTAGAAATCCTACTTCTCTTCTTACTTTCCTTGGTTTGGGGCTGTATGGGGGTCTTGTGTATCTTGTGATACTGAGGTGATTTGGAGTGATAATGATGGATTATAGTTGATTATGTATGTATGTTGTGTTTAGAATTGGAATTGGTATGGAAAGAACTTGAAGAGTAGAGAAATTTCAAGAATCTATTAGGGTCTTTCCGTGGTCCGTACGGCGGAGTGAACGGCTCTGCCTAAAACTATTTAAATTTGATGAATCCATTTTTATATGAAATTAGAGATTCAGGGCTTTCCATACATATAAAATATAAGGCCATTGGATTAGTATAGAATTATTTATGAATTTTTGAAGTTTAGCCTAGAAATCTAGACTCTCATTTGGGCAGTATGAGTTGAGAAGGGTGTAACTCACCTTACACAACTTCAAATTGAGTGAGCCAAACATTTTTTGAAAGCTAACATATGGGAAAACATCCCATAAAAATTTCAGAGTTAGATTCATTGCCATCTACTCCAAGCACATCAATGAATTCACCTTAAGTTCAATCCAAGCTGGAATAGGGTAGTCCAATAGGGTCATGTTTCGGGGCTTATATATCAAAATATACTCATGCAAATGATATGAAAATTATTTCATTTGAAAGCTTGTTCTGTTAGCTTTAAATTGATATGAATTTCGTATGATTTCACCCAGATTTCTATTTTTGGTTAATTTTCTTTTATAAGAGTGCAATTTTGGCTAAGAACAAGGTAGTCTGAAATAAAATACAAAGAACTTGAGTTATACAAATCAAAATGAGATGGGACTAAAAGGGTTGGAAACTAGACACATAGAATTATAATATATCAAAAATGCAGTCCTAAATGAATTAAAATGAATGTTTGGTGGATTTTATAATTTCGGGCAAAATTGATTAAAGTGGGCAGAAAGCCCTTTTCTATATTACCTTTTGATATTGTTATATTCTTGGTATGAATATGATGTTCTATATTGAATTTGCTGTCTGATTGAACTTTCTGGTTGTCTAGTACTATTCATGGGAAAATAGACACAATTCGTTATGCTGCCGAAATTTCGGCACAGATTGCAATTAATATGAAGTTACAAATTATGCATGCATTGATCAAAGTAGATTAGATAAGCAATGCTACCATTTATAAAAATGAGAAAGGATTTCCAAGTGACTTGGGCCACCCCCTGAATAAAGTTAAGGGGGATAGATCAATGGGGAAGTCGGGAAAAGTAAACCCGGCAACCCTAAATAGAAACGAGCTCGATCTGAAAAGCGAACTATTATCCAGGAGTTTTATGGCCAATAGACTCCTAGGGGACCAAATATGGAAAAATATGAGTTAAGGGTCAAGTGCATTACTACTTTTGCATATCCACAATTTCTGTTATCATACGTTCAGTTAATGGCACTATTGGCTGTTATATATATATATATATATATACTTTTATTTACTTTATAGCTGTCAATTAACTATGTCAACAATACAGGTCTTGATGCTTATTTCTCTGTTTAATTTTCCTTATGTCCTTAAGTAAAGCTAATCTGTGTTTCGGACTATGATTTCTATAACTAATTGAGTGCAACATCCTGGTGATCTATCATTTTCTCTTAATTAACCAAAAACCGAAACAATTGAGAATGACAGCGATGACAGATAAGTATAGATTTAGGAATTCCTACTGAGAAATCTTTGTTTCTCACCCTATTATATATTTCCGCATCATTCTCAGACCATGGAGAACGCGGCAACCGGAGTTCTATTCATCGAGTTTCCTAAGCTCCATATTCACCTCGACCTGTTCTTGGACTCTGTATATATATCCGGTAGATGTCAGTTTCGCCTTTATTTCTTCTTCCAGAAAGATTTTGCTGTATTACTCATGCATCCGCTTTTTGACCCTGCCGTCCCTTATATTGCCATCCCCCTCTACATAGCCCATCCCTTTCCACCTCCACCAGCAGCAGCACCAGCCATGGCTCCGCCAGCCTCACCGCCGCAGCAGATGCCCTCGGTCTCGATGTCTAAGGAGGACCCATCTGAGGCAGGGAGTTCATCTTCCTCGTCCTCGGCTCCGAATGTGGACTACACTCCTGTGGACGCCAGCATAGCGAACGAATTCCTTTCCTCAGAATCCAGCTAGATAGTGTGCATGCCGTAGTAGTAGTAAATGTATAGGGTGGCCCTCCTTTGGCAGTTTGGGTCATGGGCAGATGGGTAAGAGTTAGGAGTTGTACATGAAATGTCCCGTGGGGACCAGTTAGGGTACTGTTCATAGAGACAGGCTAATTTATTTTGTGTTAGTAGCCTCATTTTACTACTCTGTACCGTTTTACGTATCATTGGTCAACTTCGAAAACAGACATCTATGTATATATATACAATGCAATTCGCAGTAGTCTATCTGTTTTGCATTTTTATTTATGTTAAGTTACTTCCGGTACAACGATTATCTTGTATTTATTCCGCTGTCAAACAGAAAATTTGTTAAGTGAACAGTTAACTCTATGTGGATGATTAATAATGAAATAGAAAATGGAATTTAATCAGCTCGCCACACGTAATAACTTATCAGACAATATATTATGACTTAAGCATAGTACTTTGTCTGGTAAGATTGCATTTTTAGTATCAGAGCAGTTCATCCTAATATAGACTTGAGGATTGGACTGACTGTGCTTCGCATATGCTCTGTGTTCCTTAGATATTATTATGCACTGAGTCTTGTCCATATCGATAGGATGCATGTGAGGGATTTGCCTAACCGTCTGCTATTATTTACTAGCACACCGAACAACTCAATTACTCTTGTTTTATGTATTGAAAACTTAATGGCTTCTGGAAGGCGAGGTAGGCCACGAACTTCCCCAGCCTAGGAGGAATCTACTGAGTTCCTGGACAAAATGCGAGAAATGGCGCACGCTATGCGCGAGCAGGTAACTGCGGTGACTCAAATGATGGGCTAACTAGGAAGGCAGCCAAAGGTAGGTCTTGGAGGGAATCGTAATGGCCCTGGAGTGGATCTGGAATACCTCAAATTTGTTGAGTTCCGGAAGGCCAACCCACTCAGCTTCAGGGGAGCCTTTAAACCATATTAGGCAGATGAGTAGGTTAAAGCTATAGAGAAGGTCTTCTCCGTATTAGATTGCATAGACTGTCAGAAGGTAACCTTTGCCACCTATATGCTAGAAGCAAATGCAGAGTTTTGGTGGAATGGTACACAATGGTTATTAGAGGAATCCCAAACAGATGTTACTTAGGATGTATTCAGAGACTCGTTCTATCAGAAGTACTTCCCCGCATCTGTCAGCAATGCTAAGGAGTTGGAGTTCATGCACCTCCGCCAAGGGAATAGTAACGTATCAGAATACATTGCTAAATTTGAGGAGTTATGCAAAATTTTCACCATTTATCAACGGAGCCTCGACGAAGTATAGAAATGTGTGAAGTTTGAAAGTAGGCTGAGAAAAGACATCCTTACCACCATAGGACCAATGGAGATCAAAGACTTCCCTACTTTGGTGAATAAGTGTCGCCTAGTGGAGGATTGTAACAAGAAGTTAGTTGTTGCTAGGTCAACTGGTAGTAACTTTAAGAAGGGGTTAGCTCCGCAAGGCCCAAGGTTCAAGCCCAACTTTCAGCAATAGAAAAAGTTTCAGCCTATGGACAACAAAGGCAAGCAACCTCAGAGGCCTTTTGGGAACCAGATTTGTAGCCAGTGTGGCAGGAATCATGGCAATCGCCCCTGTTTGGCAGGCCAAAATGTCTGTTTTGGATGTGGTAGACCAGGCTACAAAATCTATGAATATCCTACCAGAAACCCTCAGCCAACTCCCAAGCCACAATGCCAGGGAAGAGTTTTCACTATGGATGCACAGGAGGTCAACAAGTCGGAAGATTTGATTCAAGATACATGTGAAGTGAATGGTAAGACCTTAGCTGTTTTATATGATTTAGGTGCATTTCACTCTTTCATCTCTCATGATTGCATGTCAGTCTTACTGTTACCTATTTTTGAATTACCCTATGACTTGTTAGTTTCTACTCCTACAAGTGAGCCCGTTAAGACCAATCATATTTGTATGAATGTCCCTTGTCAGATAGGAGGTCGAATGTAACACCCTAGTAGTTCCATTCTATGCTTAAGTCATATTGTGGAATTACTAGTTGCTACTTTTGCTCGCAGAACTATCATTACCTTTTAGAAATTACTTTATACCGAAAATAGGGGTAAAATTTTTTCTACAAAACAAGTAAACCATTTTTGAAATCGAGAGCCATGAGCGCATCGTGAACATATAAAGTAACACCGCTATCCCATACATATATCGCATTTAACAAGCATAGAGACCATAAGAGTAACCACAATTCTTAGAATAATGTAACATTCATTCCACGGCCAACCATGATAATACAATAAGAGTCGTACCAGTTCATACATAAGATAATAATGGGTCCGATATCTATCGTCGGCCCTACACAAAAGCCTACCAATACATAATAAAAGGAAATACATCAGAGAATCCTACTACCCAAGCATGCCACATAACAGAATGATAACCCTATAACTACTACCAAAAGGGGACTATCCTCGTGCTTGGCTCCGCATGAAGTCGTCACATCAAGCATCTGGCGGGGGGAAACCGTTCCCATATCCACCAGGAGAAGTACTACCAAGTCCTCCTCCTCGAGCACGTCCTCGCCCACGGGGCACAGCGCGAGTACGAATGAACCCACGCCCGCGAACCGGGGGTGAAAATGGGCTAGCAGATGAAGCAGAAGAATCAGAAGATAGACGAATCACTGAAGGCTGCGACGAACCCGAACGGTGAGAACCCCCAGAATGAGTCGGATAGAGGGGCTCGGACGGATCGGTCTCCACATGGAAGCTCGGATAAGATGGCTCCGAGGGATCGGAATCCAGTGAAACAGTCGGAGTCAAACGGGTATCCGAGTTAGTCTCATCATCATCAGTGGGGTATCTCGGTGGCTGAAAGTAGGGGCGATTGTCATCCATAGTAACCTCGCCAAATGGTTGATGCGGTCGGAAAAATGGGCTTATCACGGGAGTCTAGAACTGGCGGTCGTGGAAGATGTAGACCCTCATCGCTGCGCTCGCCGACAGCACTGAGGCGTTCAGCACCGGGTCAAAGCGCCAACGCCACATCGGGAACTCAATGTAGATCACCACCGTGCCCGACGTCGACATCCTCTGAAGACGACACGGAAACGTAGGAATGAGAAATACTAAATTTCTCAGTAGGATCGCGGGTAGACAAACACAGTGTCATCGTCATCGTCCCAGCCACTTCGGGTTTAATTACAAAAACAGTGGACAGATATAAGTTCAATTTTTAATGGTTTTGAAAACTTAAACCCCGAAGCGGGTTGCTTTTAAACTTAACATCATAAACACATCATCATGACTAACATCCGTACTAATACATAGAATAACATCCATAATGCAAATGGGCCATATACTTTCATGCAAAGACACGCATCATCACAGATGTAACCATGGTCATACTTAGACTTTACTTTCATTTTTAGCACGTGCTTAACATTCTTTACTTTCCTTTGAAATAGACTGCTTTTGGACATGAGCTCATTCCGTGACCGTCGTCACGCGCACTAACCAAATCAGACTAAGCCGATATTGGTTACCTCTAAGTTGGAGGGTCCTCCAAAACACCCTTGCCTCCCTCATAGAGGTTCCTTGTGGATCGCCGTCACTCACTTCCCTTACCGAAGTGATTGAAGGGTCACGTCCCATTGATTCTTTTCTTATCTTTATACTTTACATGCATAACTCCTTGACTAGATGCATGCAATGATATTACTAAGTCCATAATTTTGACGGAAATCCGGCAAAGATAACGGCTAGACCGAGCTTCCCCAAAATGCCAATCATCGAGCATTCAACCAATAGTTCATCATATCTATATCATATCATCACACTTATCATTCAATCATGAGACAAAGCTCAATCAATCTCATCATTCATCATGCCAAGTGGCATCACACATTCATACCCTAAAGGGGTTTATAGTTGTGTTGTTCTTTGTGAAGAATATTATGAATCATCACATGATTTCCCATGATAGAATCACATAGTTAGGATATGTGTTTATAGTCTTTTAGTTACTTGGTCCTTGGATGAAAGTATGCTTTACTTAAGTACATGTCTTATGAAACACTTGTTCAAATTAATTAAATTATGTGATTGTTTCCTTTCCTTGAGATAGCGCACTTAGTGATTCCTAGGTTCATGGTATGCTTAGAGGCCCTAATCATACTCCTGTTCCCAAGGAGTTCGAGATCCCTCTAATCCTTGGGTCATGACAACGTATAACCACATCATGAACCCAACAACACCAATGTTCACTAATCACCAAGGGTGACTTTTAACTTAGTCAAGTTGCAAAGTTTTAAACTTTTACTAATAACATACCAAGGTTTTGCCTTAAACATTATTAAAGTTGTCATTCTTTATAAAGTAGTCATAAAGTCTTATTCTTTATGAAAGTAAGTGCCTTTGACATTAAGCTCTTATCTTAAGATTGGATCTTTATGAAATAATGATACAAGCTACTAGCTTTTTGAATAAAAAGTCTTGTTCTTTATAAAAGTTAACACCTTTTGCATTAGTTGGGTTCAAAGTCTAAACTTTATGAATGAAATGTTATAGAACAACATTTTTATAACTTAATGATCTCATTCTTGAATAAAGTTTGAAACTTTGTGAAAGGTCTTTTCTTTAAGGTTTGATTTCTAAAGCCTAAAGTGACAAGATATCATTTTTTCTAACTCAAAAAGTTTAGACTCTCACATGTATTTTTGTCTTCAAAACAAAACAAAATAAAACTTTATGGAAGCTTAAAAGTTGCGCCACTTTGAAGAAATCATGAAGCAAACATTTTAAAGTCTAAAACTTTGAGAAGGTTCATAGTCTTATCAAATCATGGAAACATAGAAAGGTGAAGCTTTTCTAATCATTCACTCATCATAAAGAGAAACGAACAACTTTAAGCTAGAGATCAATAAGAACATAGGTTTCCAAAAGAAGAAACTTAAGAACACATGAAGAACATCAAGAACATATTTTACTAAAAGAGGAAACTTAAGAACACATGAAGAACATCAAGAACATATTTTTCCAGAAGAGGAAACTTAAGAACACATGAAGAACATCAAGAACATATTTTTCTAAAAGAGGAAACTTAAGAACACATGAAGAACATCAAGAACACATTTTTCCAAAAGAGGAAACTTAAGAACACATGAAGAACATGAAGAACACATTTTTCCAAAAGAGGAAACTTAAGAACACATGAAGAACATCAAGAACATATTTTACTAAAAGAGGAAACTTAAGAACACATGAAGAACATGAAGAACACATTTTCCCAAAAGAGGAAACTTAAGAACACATGAAGAACAGCAAGAACATATTTTTCTAAAAGAGGAAACTTAAGAACACATGAAGAACATGAAGGATCTTCTCAAGTTTTCACTTAGAGATCTTGGTCATGAAAGACCCAAGCTCCAAGCTTTCTTGAGCAAACAAAATGAAAAAGATGAAGATCACTACCTTTCTTGAAGATGGCGCAAAAACAAGAGAAATGGAAGAAGAAGATGATGACTCCTCTTGATGATGAAGGTGGCGGTTTTGCAAGAAGGAAGGAGAAGCTCTTGAAATCTTGTGGAAATGGAGGTTGTAGTGTTTTGATCTTGTCTCCAAAGACCCAAAGATGAGGTCTTTGAAGGGCTAAGTGAGTGGTTTAGGGTGGTGGTGGTGGAGAAAGGAAGAGGAAGATGAAGAAGATGAAGAAGTGTTTAGAGAGAAGTTAGAGAATTTGGCTTGAAGAGAGAGAATAGGATGAGTGAAAATGAAAATAAATGAGGGAGGGAGAGAGAAAGTGGCGTCCACTTTAAGGAGGGAAGATGAGATATTTTTGCTTCACTTTGTGTTATCTTGTGTTAATTAGTGATTAAGGGGACAAATGGGATGATGGGGAGACAAAGCATGGTCAAACTCTTACATAAAGTAGTCTTGTCTCATGCTTTTTGCTTTTATGACATCACTCTCTACTTTATTGTCTAGTTGACTAAATTTGAATTTAATCATGTGATTAAGTGCTCATACAATTTAATTAAGGTGATTAAGCAAGAATTAGTGATTAACACACAAGAACATGATTAACAAAAATTAATCTCACGATTAAGCTTAATTAACCTTAATTAAACTCGAGTAAGCTAATTAAGGGCGATTAGTGCTTAAGTAAGCTATAGGGGCTCTAACTTGCTTAATTAGAGATTATCTAACCTCGATTAGGCATTCTCTTGACCCTTCTCGTCCGAGTCAACCCCTTAATTAAGCCCTAATCTCGAAATTCCTCATTAAGTGCCTAATTACTCAGGGTTACTACGATAATTTAGCACGACATGAAATTGAGGATGTTACATCGAACTTTTTTGGCTAATTTAATTTGTCTTCCCTTGTCCGGACTTGACATTATTTTGGGTATGAATTGGCTCTCAGCCAACCAGGCCTTGTTAAATTGCTCTGATAAATCCACTGTGCTTCCCTTTGTTTCATCTTCTGAATCAGTAATCCCTATAAGCCTTTATTTAAGCTTCTTAGCAGTACATCATTGTGAAGATATCCTCTTATCAACCAGTGTAGTGGAGGTTGATTAGAAGTTAAATGATATTCCAGTTGTTAGGGAATATCTTGATGTGTTCCTTGAACATATTCCTGAATTCCCTCTCGAGAGGGAAATTGAGTTCGCCATTGAATTGGTACCAGGAGCAAGACCAATATCTATAGTGCCATACCGCATGTCACCCTTGGAGCTGATTGAACTTAACGAGCATATTGAAGAACTCCCGGAAAGAAATTTATTAGGCTAAGTGCATCACCATGGGGAGCCCCAGTCCTATTAGTTAAGAAGAAAGACGGAGGCATGCGACTATGTATGGATTACTGACAGTTGAATAAGGCGACGATAAAAAATAAGTATCCGTTGCCAAGGATTGATGATCTCATGGATCAACTGCAAGGGGCTACCATATTTTCCAAAATTGATCTATGGTCTGGATATCACTAGATTCGGATTTGAAAAGAAGATATTCCGAAGACGGCGTTTCGGACTCATTATGGACATTATGAATATACTGTG
This sequence comes from Pterocarpus macrocarpus, assembly GCA_031439585.1. NCBI lineage: Eukaryota > Viridiplantae > Streptophyta > Magnoliopsida > Fabales > Fabaceae > Pterocarpus > Pterocarpus macrocarpus. The sequence continues at coordinate 24,140,111 of CM062521.1, read as the reverse complement.
ATGTCCTTCGGGTTGACGAATGCACCGACAATATTCATGGATTACATGAATCGAATATCCCGACCATATCTTGACAAATTTGTGGTGGTATTCATTGATGACATACTTGTTTACTCGAAGACAGAGCAAGAGCATGTAGAACATTTATGACTGGTTCTGCAAATTCTAAGAGAGAAGCAACTTTATGCCAAGCTATCCAAATGTGAATTTTGGATGAAAGAAGTAAAATTTCTTGGCCATGTGGTATCCCATGGGGGAATTTCAATGGACCTCAGTAAGGTAGAAGCAGTATTAAACTGGGAATGGCCAACGATAGTTACAGAAGTCAGGAGCTTCTTAGGGTTGGCAGGATACTACAGAAGATTTGTTAAGAACTTTTCTCAAATAGCCCTACCCCTAACAAAGTTAACCAAGAAGAATGCCCCATTTGAATGGAGACCTGAGTGCGAGCAGAGTTTCCAAGAATTAAAAGAAAAGTTGATGACAGTCCCAATACTTACTCTACCAAATCTTCATGGACCGTTTGAAGTCTACTGTGATGCTTCTAAGAAAGGATTAGGGTGCGTGTTAATGCAGAACAAGAACATCGTCGCGTATGATTCCAGGCAATTGAAAACTCATGAAAGAAATTATCCAACGCATGATCTCGAGTTAGCAGTGATAGTGTTTGCCTTGAAGATATGGAGACACCACCTCTATGGAGTGAAGTTTGACGTATTTTCTAATCACAAAAGCTTGAAATACCTTTTTGATTAGAAGGAATTGAACATGAGGCAGCAAAGGTGGATGGAGTTTCTTAAAGATTACGAGTTTGAGCTAAAGTACCACCCGGGCAAGGCGAACGTAGTGGCAGATGCCCTGAGTAAGAAGTCTTTAACTGTGGCATGGATGATAATCAAGGAGACGGAACTCATTGAGAGTTTCCGAGATCTCAACTTGGGAATCTGTATGACCCCCAATGCCATTCAGTTAAACCAACTTAAGATAACCAATGATTTCAAAGACCAAATCCAGCAAACACAAGAAAGGAATGATGACTTCCAGCATACAGTGCAACTAGTGCAATGTGGCAAGCTAACAGAATTTACTCGGGATGCAAAAGGAATATGGCGATATTAGGGGAGAATATGCGTACCTGAGGAGGACAACCTCAGGAAGAAGATCTTGGAGGAAGCCCATAAGAGCGAGTTTACTATACATCCTGGCATTAACAAAATGTATCAAGATCTCAAGAAGATGTTTTGGTGGCCAGGCCTTAAGACAAATGTGGCAAATTTTGTGAATAAATGTCTAACTTGCCAGAAGGTAAAAATAGAGCATCAAAAACCGGCAGGGACACTACAACCCTTAGAGATTCCAGAATGGAAATGGGAGAGCATTTCTATGGATTTCGTAATGGGCTTACCAAGAACACCCTCAAGATATGACGCTATATGGGTGATAGTGGATAGACTAACCAAGTCTGCTCACTTTTTACCCATTCAAGCAAATTATCCTCTAGAGAAGTTGGCTCAATTGTACATTTAAGAAGTGGTACGGCTACATGGTATTCCTTCAACAATCATTTCAGATCAAGATCCAAGGTTCACCTCACGGTTTTGGGGAGCGCTTCAAAAGGTGTTCGGTACTAGGCTATGTCTAAGTACTGCATATCATCCACAAACGGATGGTCAAACAGAACGAACAATTCAGACCTTGGAAGATATGTTACAAGCGTACACTCTGGAATAGCGTGGAAGCGAGGATCGATACTTACCATTAGTCGAGGTTGTGTGCAACAACAGTTATCATGCTAGCATCGACATAGCTCCATATGAGGCTTTATATGGACGAAAGTCTTAATCTCCCCTGTGTTGGTATGAATAAGGAGAACAGAGTCTGTTAGGACCAGAACTAGTCAGACAAACTACAGATCAAGTCAAAAGGATCCGTGGCAAGATACTTGCAGCTCAAAGCCATCAAAAGAGCTACGCGGATGTCAGGAGAAAGCCCTTGGAGTTTCAAGAAGGAGACCACATGTTTCTAAAGATCACACCCACAACTGGAGTAGGTAGAGCCATTAAAGTTAGAAAGCTAAGCCCTCGCTTTATAAGTCCTTTCAAATTTTAAAGTGAATCGGGCCAGTTGCGTATTGAGTCGTCTTACCTCCATATCTATCAAATCTTCATGATGTCTTTCATGTTTCTTAGCTTAGGAGGTACCAGCCTGACCCCGCTCATTTCTTGGAACCTGAATCAATCTAGTTAAGGGATGACTTAACTTTTCATGTACCCCCAGCATGGATAGTGGATAGGAGCATCAAACACCTTCAGAACAAAGCCGTACAGTTAGTGAAGGTGGCATGGGGACACGAAGACTCAGTGAATTGTACGTGGGAATTAGAATCCGATATCAGGAAGGAGTATCCTGAATTATTCTCAGGTACTAAATTTTGAGGACAAAATTTTTTTTAGGAGGGTAGAAATGTAACGTTCAAAAAATTTTATCGTTAATAACCGAGTTCTTCGAATTTTATCGAATAAGTGGGTTTAATTAGAATTCAATTAAACATTTACTTAAAGTCAATTAAGTGTGATTTAGAAGGATTAGGCTCGATGGAATTAGATTAGGAATATAGGAAACCTCACAGAATTTTTCTAAAATTGATTTACTGATTTAAGAGAAATAAGAGATTTTGGTATTTTAAACTGTTGGAATCGAACCAATAGAACTTACATTATGAGTGCCCTAGGATGAATGGCTAGGATTTAGCCAAAACACCCCTATCTATGGCGCCACGTTCAGCCAAGGATGGCAGCCACAAAATCAAATTGAAACTCCAACACACATCCACCAATCATATAACTCCTTGTTCCACAAGTTTGTGTTCAATTCCTTCTTTGCCCTTGTGAATTTCGGCCAAGATAAGGAGCTGACTATGTAATGCCCGAAAAATTTTAATCGTTCTTAATCAAAGTGTTCGATTTTTAGTAAATAATTGTGATTAGATAGGACTCAATTTAGCATTCACTTAAAACTACTTAAGTGTGATTTAAGATGATTAGTTATAATGAAATTAGATTAGAACTATAGGAAACTTCATAGGATTCTTCCAAAATCGGTTTACCAATTTAAGAGAAATTGGTAAGATTTCGGTATCTAAGACTGTCGGAACTGGACCAATAGAAATTTTTCTATGAGTGCCCTAGGATGAATGGCTAAGATTTGGCCAAACAACCCTCTCAAGTGGCGCCTTGATCAGCTATTGATGATGGGAAGCTAAGCTAAATTGGAAAAGAGAGTGAAGTCCACCAATCACATGAGCCTTGTCATTCTCGGCACCTAAAGCTGCTGAAGCTCACCTCATTTCTCTTCTCCTCACTCTCATTTCACTCCATCTTCATCCCTTCTTCAAGTCTTATCACAAATTGCTTCCATCAAAGCCACTAAATTAACTCAAATTCAACTAGACAAGATAGGAATCCTACTCTCTTCTTATTTTCCTTGGTTTGGAGTTGTGTGTGGGTCTTGTATACCTTGTAATACTGATGTTATGTGAAGTGATGATGATGAATTATAGTTGATTATGCATGTATATTATGATTAAAATTAGAATTGGCATGAAAGAATTTGAAGGAAGGAGAAAACTCATGAAGCTGGTAGGGTTTTTCCTCGGTAGTCTATACAGCGGAGTGTACGGCTCCACCTACAGCCATTCAATGTAACACCCTCCCAAGTATAGTACCATGCTTAAGTCATAGTACCATACTTTGGAGTTGCTACTGTTACCTGAACGGACCTTATCCGACAGCAGCTTCAGCCGTCTTCGGAAACTTCTATAACTATCTGGAGACAACACGGAAATAAGAGTGAGAATCATAAATTCTCAGTAGGATTCTCTAATCATCATACATAATGACATCGTTGTCATCTCCAGTTTGCTTCGGTTTATTATGAAAAAGGTGAACATGCTATGTAGACTGTTTAACTTTACAGTTCGAAAAATATATTATCCGAAGCAAAGTTCATTTTTATCATACACTTGTCAATTCATGAATTATATTATGAATAATGACTGGAACATAAATGGAGTATAATTGCATCGAATTCCTGGAAACATAACCTCTACTTATAACTTTACTTGTACTTGAAGTTATATATATACATAAAATTTGCTTTTCTTTCATCTGACACACCTAGGCGTTACGTATCACCATCCCTAGGGTGCTTACATCTGCCTACACTTGAGCGTTACGTATTGCCATCCTCAAGTGCAGCATCCTGCCACATTCCAGAGTATGATCGCCATGTCATACCCCATCAGAGCATGATCACCATGTCACATTCCTTAGGAATATGGGATCTTCATGCTATATTCCAGAGTATGATCGCCATGTCATACCCCATCAGAGCGTGATCACCATGCCACGTTCCTTAGGAATATAATCTCATCATCATATCTTTACATGCCACATTCCAGAGTATGATCGCCATGTCATACCCCGTTGGAGCATGATCGCCATGTCACGTTCCTACGAATATGGGGCCTCCATTCAGTACTTACACTAGCTGGGTCATGCCATGCCTCATGTAAGTCCTACCCCCCTATACTCACACTAGCTGGGTCGATGCCATGCCTGATGTGAGTGGGGCGCTTGCATATGGTTCAATCTTTCGTCTTAAAGCCTTTACTCTTTAACCTTTACTGCCTTGGGTAGCCTGGCCTTGGAGTGAGCTTATCAGCTCAACTCGTGATCGTTGTCACACCGACTCACCCACAAGGGGATTCACATCTTTATATTCACATTTAATATACTTATATCTTTTCATTCTCATGCGTCGTCAAGCATAGTCATGCTAAATGTACTCGTACATATGCTTCATCATTATTTCTCATATACCTCATATCATACTGCTTCTTGATTTATTCTCATATATCTTATATCACCCTTATATCATTCTTGCATATAAATATCCCTAATTTTATAAACTTCTGCCGTAAAATCGGCAGCATAACGGATCAGCTCCGTCTCCTCATGAATAGTGCCAGTTCTCACAGACAATTCAGTCATAACATCATAATCAACTTAACGCATATATATCAAGGTCAAACTGGCAATTCTCAACTCATATCTTATATGTTTTACTAATACCTGTGAAATCATCAATTGGGTCACTTTTGCCCATCTATTCAGTTCTACCCGAATTTCATATGATCCACCTTTATTTCTATTCAACTCATTTGAACCTGAATTTTGGATATATCATAGATCTATATGTTTACTTTCTAACCTCTTTGGTCCCATATCATTTTGATCCATATAACTCAAGATATTCAAATCTTACCTCAACCTGTCCAGTCACTAGCCTGTGTTACACTCTTGGAAGTATAAATTCACTAAAAATCGAAACTAAGCTCAAATCATACGAAATTAGTCTCATATTGAAGCTAACAGGACATCTTTCATTTGCCACAGGTTTCATTCTATTTGCTTAAGCATACCTCGAGTTATAAGTCCCGAAAGTCGACCTTCCTGAACTACTCTGTTTTGGCTTGGTTTGGACATAGGGTAACTTCCTTGAATCACTGGGGACAATTGGGGCCATAACAAACTCAAAATTTCATATTGGGATGTTCCCCTATGTGTAAGCTTTCTAACAAAATTAGTTTCACTCAATTTGGGGTTGTATAGGGTGAGTTATACCCTCCATAAGTCACCCTGCCCGAATGAAAACCCTGATTCCTAGGTCAAATTTCAAAAATTCATATCTCTCTCAATACTAATCCAATGGCCTTATATTATATGTCTATGGAAAGTCCTGAATGTCTACCCTCATCTAAAAATGGTTTCATAGGATTTAAGCAGTTGTAGACGGCGCCGTACACTCCGTCGTACGGACTGCCATGGAATTCTCACTCAGGCAGCATCCCAACCCATCCCTTTCTTCTAATTTTCTCCTCCTAATCATAATTCTAATTCAAAATCTCCTATGAATTTAATCATAATTCATCATAATCCATCATAATACATCCAATAATTCATCAAATACATAAAGAAGAGTTCAATCTCATGCAATCATAGTGCAAGGAATTCAAGAATAGAAGTAGAATCCTACCTCTTTGGAGTATGACTTTGCTGAATTTGAGTTTGGATTGATGGAACCTTGCCAAAGCTTGGAGATTTGATGGAGTTGGATTTGAGAGAGGAAAGGAAGAAGAAGAAGGCTGGAGCAAGAGGAGAGGGAGAACGTAAATCAGCCGTGAATGAGGAGGAAAGTCTGACTTAAATACATGAAAGTTATAGTGTTGATTGGCTGAAGTTTTGTGGTTGAAGTTCGGCCATGTCTCTCACTTTTGTGGCCAATTTGCTCTCCACATCGTCCAAAAACTAGGATATGCTTTCGTTCCACCTGAAATCGGAACTCGTCCCTATAATACTTGAAGTCGGAACTTGTGACCTTTGTACATTGCTTGAAGCTGAAACCGGATGTCGGAACTCGTACCATGTTGTTGGTGACTTGAGGAAATCTTGTTTATTCTGATACTTGGAATCAAGGTCGGATATCGGAAGTCATGCAGCTGACAATCATATAATCTCGGAACTCCCTATTTGAACTCGGGAATGTCAATGACAGATGTATACTCGGATATCGGAACTCGTTATCAAACTCGGAGTTCGGTACTTGTACCATGGTGTTAAACTATTACTTCTGAGGTCGGAAACCACGTACACTATTTTGAAGCACGAGGTATGATATCGGAAATCGGGAACCTCATCTGAAACTTGAAGCTACATTATGAGACTGGAAATCGGACACATAAAGTCGGATATTGGAACTCTGAAGCCTCTTATTACGAAGTCGGAAATCAGGAACAATCAAACTTAGACGAAACCGGAAGTCGGACAGGACATGAAGTCGGGAATTCCGCAAGATGAACTCGGAACTCGGAAATAATCCTTCTATCTGAATTTCGAAGACGAAATTGGAAATCAGAATTGATCATCCTGGGGCGAAGTCGGAGCTCGGAAATCAGATGTTACATTCAAACTCCATGAATCTAATTTTATGTGAAACTAGACATCCAGGGCTTTCCGTACATGTATCATATAAGATCATTGGATTAGCATTAAGAGAGATATGAATTTTTTAAATTTGACCTAGGAATTAGGACTTTCATTCGGGCATTATGAATTGAGAATAGTGTAACTCACCCTATACAACTCCAAATTGAGTGAAACCAAATTTGTTAGAAAGCTTACACATATAGAAGAACATCCTCCAAAGAGATTCTGAGTTTGTTACAATCCCATTGTTTCCCAGTGAGTCAAGAAAGTTGCCCTGTGTCCAAACCAGGCCAAAATAGGGTAGTTCAGGAAGGTCAAGTTTCGAGGCTTATATCTTAAAATATACTCATCCAAATGATATGCAACTTGCTTCATTTGAAAGCTTACCCTATTAGCTTTATAGATATATAAATTTCGTATGATTCTACCTAGATTTCTATTTTTGGTGAATTTTCTCTTATAAGAGTGTAATTCGGGCTAGAGGCATGTGTGAAAACTAGATCAAGTTTAATTTGTGTCGGAACTCGGGAAATAGTGAACTTAAGTTGAACTCGGAAATCTAGTAGATAGTGAGCTGGGTTCGATATACTTTAGGTTGACCTCGGAACTTAGCAGATAGAGGATGAAGTCAGGAATATTTAAGGTTGAACTCTCAAGGATGAACTCGGAAGGTTGACTTAACATTGAACTCGGGACTTAGTAAATAGCAAACCCGATCATGTATAGTTAATGCCGGAACTCGGGAATGAGCAAATAAGAAACTAGTCAGACATAGTTAAAGTCGTAACTCGGAAATTAGGTAAATATCGAAATTCGAGAATTAGGAAAACATCCGTAAGAGTCTTGAGGACCAAATGGATTAAAGTCAGAAGTCGGGAATTTAGACATTGAATGCATGATCCCGGAACTTGGGAACTAAAACATGGAACTCCGGAAATTGAAGCAGATATGACATCGGAACTCGGAAGTCATTTATGAGATCAAACTCGGGAACATCAGTAGAAGTTAAAAGCTTGCGAGATAGATTAAGGTTTAAGACCTAAAAACTTGCACTCAATGAAATTGCTATATTCTTAGTATGATTACAATGTTCTATCTTGGGTCTGCTGTTTGATTAAAGTTTCTTGGTTGCCTGGCACTATTCATAGTAAAGCGGACATGATCCGTTATGCTGCCAAAATATTTGGTAGAAATGTATGAAGGTTATCAATATTGATGTGTTAAGAATGACTTAAGTCTGATATGAGGTATATGAAAATAAATGATCCTAAAGGACATGACATGACGATCACGCTCTGATGGGGTATGACATGGCGATCATACTCTAGAATGTGGTATAATGATTCCACACCCTAAGAGATGTGACATGGCGATCACACCTGATGGAGTATGGCATAGCGATTGTACTCTGGGACGTGGAAGGAAGAATATATTCGTAAGGAGTGTAACATGGTGATCACACCCCGATGGAGTATGACATGGCGATCATACTTTGGGATATGTATGACAAGTAAGGGAAGATGAGTAACGCTGCACTTGAGGACGGCGATATGTAACGCTCAAGTGTAGACAAATACAAACACCCTAGGGACGACGATACGTAACGCCTAGGTGTGTCGAAGGAAGGAAATAAAGATAAATATTATGGTAAGATAAAGAAACAAAGAAAGAAAAGTAAATCTTATATATTTGCATAAATTCAAGGGCACGTGCAGATGTTATATCTCTAGATTATTGATGCTATCGTATTTTAATATATTGCAATTGTTATTCATAGTATAATTCATGAATTGAATTTATATAGGCTCTCCCAAATGCCAAGTGTATGAGTAAAATAAACTTTGCTTCGGATAATATATTTTCGAACTATAAAATTTAACAGTTTACATAGCATGTTCACCTTTTTCATAATAAATCGAATCAAACTGGAGATGACAACGATGACAGTATGTATGATGGTTAAGGAATCCTACTGAGAATTCAAAATTCTCACTCCTATTTTAGTGTTATCTCCAGAGAGTTTGAGAATTTGCAAAGACGGCTGAAGTTGCTGTCAGTTAAGGACCGCTCAGGTAACTGTAACAACTCCTAAATGTGGTACTATGACTTAAGCATAGTTTTGTACGAAAGGGGGACGTTACACTAATGGTATCAGAGCAGTTCGATCCTCCCCGAACCTGAGGATTTGGACTGACTACATTTCCAGTGCACTCTGGAATCCTTAGAAAATGTCATGCGATAAATCTTATCTACTCAGATAAGATATAGGAAATTAGATATACATGGCTACCTAACTGTGATTGTTATTAGTTGCTGACACACTTAACTTATTATTGAGCCTGATCAACTCAATCTTTTGTTATGTGTGATTAGGAACTAATGGCTTCCAGGGGGCGTGGTAGGCCACAAACTGCACCTACTCTAGAAGACCCTACTAATTTCATGGACATTCTACGAGAAATGGCATATGCCATGCGTGAACAAGATGCTACAGCACACCAAATGATGGACCAACTGGGAAGACAACCTGGAGCCAATCACGGTGGAAACCTGAATAACTCAGGACTGGACTTGGAATACCTCAAGTTCGCAGAATTCAGAAAGGCGAACTCGCCCAATTTTAGAGGAGCTTTTAATCCTGATAAGGCTGACGAGTGGATTAAGACAATGGAGAAGGTCTTTTTTGTTCTAGATTGCACTGACCATCAGAAAATGGCCTTCGCCACTTATATGCTTGAAGTAGATGCAGAATTCTGGTGGAATAGTGTGAAATGACTATTAGAAGAGTCCCAGACAGAGATCACCTGGACTATATTCAAGGACGCTTTTTACCAGAAATACTTCCCTCCATCAGTTTAAAACGCCAAGGAGTTGGAATTTATGCAACTCTGCCAGGGAAACAGTAGCATGTCAAAGTACATCGCTAAGTTTGAGGAACTATGTAAGTTTTCCACAATCTATCAGTGGAATCCAGATAAGGCGTGGAAGTGCGTCAAATTTGAAGGTGGATTGAGGGAAGATATCCTTGCAGCAATAGGTCCTATGGAGATCAGGGATTTTCCTACCTTGATAAACAAGTGCAAACTTGTGGGACTATAACAAGAAATTGGAGATTTCCCAATCTGATACTAATGGAAAGAGACCTACACCTGAAAACCAGGAACTCGAATATGCCTCCCCACCAAAGAAGCCATTTCACCTTAGTGAATATGAGGGCAAGCAGTTGCAAGAATCGGTGGCCAAACAACGATGTTCGAAGTGCGGAAGGAATCATGGGAATAAGCCTTGCCTGGTTAAACAGTATGTGTGTTTCAGATGTGGCAAGCCAGGACATATGATAAGAGAATGCCCTGCAAACCAACCACCGACTCCTAAACCGCAACGTTCGGGAAGAGTTTTAACTATAAACGCGGAGAAGGCGACACCCCAGAGGAACCAGAGCGAAAATTAGGGACAAACCAGGATAAAGGATTGGCTAATTTAGTTTTACTCGATCCTATTATGCTAACCGGTCTTATATTTACCATGTGCTTATCTATGAACTTTATTTAACTTACTATGATTATAACTAGTATTATAAACAAAATTTGAGGACAAAATTTTCTTTTAGGGGGTAGTAATGTAATGCCCGAAAAATTTTAATCGTTGTTAATCAAAGTGTTCGGTTTTTAGTAAATAATTGTGTTTAAATAGGACTCGATTTAGCATTCACTTAAAACTACTTAAGTGTGATTTAAGATGATTAGTTATAATGAAATTAGATTAGAACCATAGGAAACTTCATAGGATTCTTCCAAAACCGGTTTACCGATTTAAGAGAAATCGGTAAGATTTTGATATCTAAGACTGTCGGAACCGAATCAATAGAAATTTTTCTATGAGTGCCCTAGGATGAATGGCTAAGATTTGGCCAAACAACCCTCTCAAGTGGTGCCTTGATCAGCCCTTGATGATGGGAAGCTAAGCTAAATTGGAAAAGAGAGTGAAGTCCACCAATCACATGAGCCTTGCTTCCAAAAATATCTTCACCTTTTCTTTCTTTCCTTGCTTGTCATTCTCGGCACCCAAAGCTGCTGAAGCTCACCTCTTTTCTCTTCTCCTCACTCTCATTTCACTCCATCTTCATCCCTTCTTCAAGTCTCATCACAAATTGCTTCCATCAAAGCCACTAAATTAACTCAAATTCAACTAGATAAGATAGGAATCCTACTCTCTTCTTATTTTCCTTGGTTTGGAGTTGTGTGTGGGTCTTGTATACCTTGTAATACTGATGTTATATGAAGTGATGATGATGAATTACAGTTGATTATGCATGTATATTATGATTAAAATTAGAATTGGTATGAAAGAACTTGAAGGAAGGAGAAAACTCATGAAGCTAGTAGGGTTTTTCCTCGGTAGTTCGTACGGCGGAGTGTACGGCTCCACCTACAGTTGTTCAAACTCTATGAATCTAATTTTATGTGAAACTGGACATCTAGGGTTTTTCGTATATATATCATATAAGATCATTGGATTAGTATTGAGAGAGATATGAATTTTTGAATTTTGACCTAGGAATCAGGACTTTCATTCGGGCAGTGTGAATTGAGAAGGGTGTAACTCACCCTATACAACTCCAAATTGAGTGAAACTAAATTTGTTAGAAAGCTTACACATAGAAGAACATCCTACAAAGAGATTCCAAGTTTGTTACAATCCCATTATTTCCTAATGAGTCAATAAAGTTGCCCTATGTCTAAACTAGGCCAAAACAGGGTAGTTCAGGAAGGTCAAGTTTCGGGGCTTATATCTTAAAATATACTTATCCAAATGATATGCAACTTGCTTCATTTGAAAGCTTACCCTATTAGCTTTATAGAGATATAAATTTCATATGATTTCACCTAGATTTCTATTTTTGGTGAATTTTCTCTTATAAGAGTGTAATTCAGGCAAGAGGCATATGTGAAAACTAGATCAAGTTTAATCCGTATCGGAACTCGAGAAATAGTGAACTTAAGTTGAACTCGGGGATGTTGAACTCGGAAATCTAGTAGACAGTGAGTCGGGTCCGGTATACTTTAGGTTGACCTCGGAACTTAGCAGATAGAGGACTAAGTCGGGAATATTTAAGGTTGAACTCTCAAGGATGAACTCGGAAGGGTGACTTAATGTTGAACTCGGGACTTCGAAAATAGCAAACCCGATCATGTATAGTTAATGTCGGAACTCAGGAATGAGCAAATAGGAAACTAGTCAGACATAGTTAAAGTCGTAACTCAGAAATTAGGTAAATGTCGGAATTCGGGAATTAGGAAAACATCCATAAGAGTCTTGAGGACCAAATGGATTAAAGTCGGAAGTCAGGAATTTAGACATTGAATGCATGATCCCGGAACTCAGGAACCAAAACATAGAACTCCAGAAGTTGAAGCAGATATGATATCGGAACTTGGAAGTCATTTATGAGATCAAACTCGAGATCATCAGTAGAAGTCAAAAGCTTGCGAGATAGATTAAGGTTTAAGACCTAAACACTTGCACTTAATGAAATTGCTATATTCTTAGTATGATTACAGTGTTCTATCTTGGGTCTACTATTTGATTAAAGTTTCTTAGTTGCCTGGCACTATTCATAGTAAAGCGGACATGATCTGTTATGCTGGCAAAATATTTGGTAAAAATGTATGAAGGTTATCAATATTGATGTGTTAAGAATGACTTAAGTCTGATATGAGGTATATGAAAATAAATGATCCTAAAGGACATAACATGATGATCACGCTCTGATGGGGTATGACATGGCAATCATACTCTGGAATGTGGTATAATGATTCCACACTCTAAGGGATGTGACATGACGATCACACCTGATGGAGTATGACATGGCAATTGTACTCTGGGATATGGAAGGAAGTATATACTCCTAAGGAGTGTAACATGGTGATCACACCCCAATGGAGTATGACATGGCGATTGTACTCTGGGATATGTATGACAAGTAAGGGAAGATGAGTAATTCTGCACTTGAGGACGACGATACGTAATGCTCAAGTGTAGACAAATACAGACACCCTAGGGACGGCGATACGTAACGCCTAGGTGTGTCAAAGGAAGGAAATAAAGATAAATATTATGGGAAGACAAAGAAACAAAGAAAGAAAAGTAAATCTTATATATTGCATAAATTCAAGGGCACGTGCAGATGTTATATCTCCAGATTATTGATGCTATCGTATTTTAATATATTGCAGTTGTTATTCATAGTATGATTTATGAATTGAATTTATATAGGCTCTCCCAAATGCCAAGTGTATGAGTAAAATAAACTTTGCTTCGGATAATATATTTTTGAACTATAAAATTTAACAGTTTACATAGCATGTTCATCTTTTTCATAATAAACCGAAGCAAATTGGAGATGACAATGATGACAATATGTATGATGGTTAAGGAATCCTACTGAGAATTCAAAATTATCACTCCTATTTCCGTATTATCTCCAGAGAGTTCGAGAATTTGCAAAGACGGCTGAAGTTGCTGTCAGTGAAGGTCCGGTCAAGTAACTGTAACAACTCCTGAATGTGGTACTATGACTTAAGCATAGTTCTGTACGAAGGAGGACATTACAGACTACCCTTCATTTCTCTTCCATTCACACTCATCTCTACTCCATCTTCAACTTCTTGACTCGAGTGTCGAGCTCGGTCAAATTACAAATAAACCGAATTTCACTAAATTTTAGTAAAAGTGCAACTCGGGTCGATTCCCAGTGATGACAATGTTATATGATCAGGAAATTGGGGGGGTTTAGGAATTTAAATTACCGAAATGAATAGAAAAGAAATGAACAGAATTTGGAACATCTAATCCAAGAATCAAAAGAAGACCATTTTCATTCAATCATTGAGTTCTAATTGTATGTCAATAAACCAGTCACTGATTAATGTCAAGTTCAAATGAAACCTCAATTTGACCTCTGCATTACACATGAAAAACTTCACGCATTCGATTAGCATTTAAATGATTAAACTCAGAAACCTTTAGAATCTAATCAATTCGTGTTAATTTCCAAGCACTAATGCACTTAATCACCAAGTTCAAATCTGAAACCTAATTCTACTTGTCAAAACAGTTGTGTCACAATATTAAACAACCGAGTAATATGCAAGCAAACAAACAACCAAGTAGTTAATCACAATACCGGATTGAAAATCTTCAAATCCGAAATTGAATCAAAAATAAGGAAAAGGGAGTAGAAGAAACCGAATTGATGAACTCTGAAGCAACAACCCTCAAGGATGCTAATGTTGTCTTTGAATCCTTGGATTAAATGGAAGCTTACTCCTCCATGAATGGAGGAAGACAAATTTGCAAGGTTGGGGCCGAAAAACTGCTTATTCAAAAGTCTGTCTCCCCAAGTTACAAGTTTGGCCTCTTTCAGAAACCGGCCAAAATCAGAATCAAAACCACCTAAAATTATTAAATTGTAATTATGACATTAATCCTCTCTCTCTCCTTTGAATCTGGACATCTTATTTGCTAAAATCCGAATTATAGAAAGAAAGTTACACTAAAAACATGAAATCATTATAACTAATTCCGTGAGTAACGTTCTTCTACTGTTTTGGCTATCAAAACGATTCCATTTGGAGTTCCACTCTTAAGAAGAATTGTAGCCTTGGATGTCAGCTTCAAAATGCCACTGGAATGGGATCAATCAGACATCTGTGGACCGAGATATGGACCAAATACCACACCCTACTCAGAATTCGCGGCTGCACCACTTCAGTTCACTTCTAGGCCCAATTTCAGCTTCTTAACACCAGAATTGGCCTCTGACCTCTTCATATAACTTATAGACCTATCTCTCAGCTTTTCTACAACTCAAGAATCATAATAAAATGAGCTCTACAACTCAAGATATAACCCAAAAACCAAAATAGTGTTAGAATTTGCCTAATGCTGGAAAATTTAACTCAAACCCAAACAAAAATCCAAACAATACAAAATGGTCCAATTCAAAATAATTAGGCACAAAAGAGAATTAATGAGCTAGGAATGAGGGAAAATAAGTATATAAAAATCCAACTGATCAAATTCCCCCACACTTAACTCTTGCATGTCCTCATGCAAGATTCGACTAAGGACATAGAGACATGCAACCTAAAAATCATGGAATAACTCAAAATAAACAAGCAAATTCTCCAATGAATCATCAAAAGTGCCAAGCTTAGGAACATAAGAGCATACAAGGCATCAAGAGTTTCCAACAATCAATTCATTCAACACTCCATCTCTCAAAAATGCAAGTTAAGCAATATCCTTCAAAATGCAAATAGATCAAGCATGAAAGAGTTTACAAGATGGTGCTTAAATCTCTCAACTCTCAAGTGTATGGGCAAAAGTGTTTCGCTCAAGTCACCTCAATAGACAATGCATTACCATAAGCTTGTTAATCTTCTACTTCTCCACTACTCACAATCATATGCAAACACAAATCAAGAGGACTTTATTCAAGGTTGTAATGGGGCCAAGGTAAGGGTAGGAAAATATGAGGATATGACAAAGTACAACCTAAGAGAATATAAGTGACATTAGTCATTAGACAAATCAAGCCATCACACACTTACTCTCTTTGAACTTTCTTTCCCTTTTATCAAGATTCCCCATTTTATTTTATTTTATTTTTTTTCTTTTTCTTTTTTTTTCTTCTTTTTTTTTCGCTTTCCTTGCATCCTTTCAAACCCCCATACTTGAAATGCAACAATAATGATGAAGCCAATGCACTTCCTATTCCCTAAGTTTGGGTATAACATAGTTTTTCACTTAAAGCTTATAATGTGCTAGAAATCAAGAAATGGTCAATAAGGCTCAAAGGGGCTAAACAAGGGACAAAATGCAAGGTAAGATATATGGTCAAGTGGTTAAAATGAAGGAAATGCCTCTATCATATTCATGAATGCGTATGAAAAATGTAGCCTCAAAGAAGAATCAAAGCAAGTTCTAGAATAACAAAATCTATGAGGGAAAACACACAAGAAAGAAAAGAATGGCATGAAGTGCTACCATCCAAAATAAGGCTCAAAAGCTCACAAAGGTAAAGTCCAACATACTCAATCATTGCAAATCACAATCAATCACCCAACTTACACATATCAAGAGGGGATAGAAAAATGAAATGATGTTGGAGCCCTATCCTCCCTATAGCCTAATGCCTTAACTCAATAACTTTCAATTTAACAATGGAGAACCAAAGTAAAACAAAGCAGAACAAAGTAATTTTTTTTTTAAAGCAAAAATGAAGTAAAAATAACCATGAAACAAATCTATAATGCAAGACTAATTATTAAACAACACAACCTACAACCTATGTCGAAACCACTCCCCCACACTTCAACTTTACATTGTCCTCAATGTAATACACACAATGGAAATGCAAGCCAAATAAAATGAGGTGAGGGAAAGAACAGAAAAACTCCCCTATCAAGTGTAAGTGGCCGCTAGCAAGCGGACCTCCTCAATGGTCTCCAAGGGTGTGTCTTCATGAAATGGCTTTAGGCGGTGGCCATTCATCATGAAAGCTTTATCAGTCCCAGGCTCCAAAATCTGCACAGCACCATAAGGAAAAATCTTAGTCACTATATAAGGACCAAGCCACCTAGAACGAAGCTTACCAGAAAAGAGCTTGAGGTGAGAATTGTAGAGAAGCACTTTCTGGCCAATGGAGAACTCCTTTTGCAGCAACTTCTTATCATGAATGAGTTTTGTCTTCTCCTTGTACATGCGGGAGTTCTCATAGGCTTCCAACTGGATCTCCTCCAACTCCTGAAGTTGGAACTTCCTATGAAGTTCGGACTGGCTCATATCAAGGTTGCAGTTCTTGACTGCGCAATATGCTTTGTGCTCAATTTCCACTAGAAGGTGGCATGCCTTGCCAAAGACAATCTTATAAGGGGACATCCCCAAAGGAGTCTTGTAGGCAGTGTAGTAAGCCCATAATGCATCCTCCAGCCTCTTGCTCCAATCCTTTCTACTAGGCTGCACTATTTTCTCCAAAATCTGCTTCAACTCCCTATTTGATACGTCCGCCTGTCCATTAGTCTGCGGATGGTATGGAGTTAAGACCTTGTGGGTGACACCATGTTTCTTCAACAGAGTTGTCATGTTCCTGTTACAGAAGTGGCTCCCCTGATCATTAATGATTGCTCTAGGCACTCCAAACCTGCAAAAAATGTGTAATCTGACAAAATCTACAACAATATGAGAATCATCAGTCCGGGTGGCCTTGGCCTCCATGCACTTGGAGACATAATCAACAGCCAGCAGAATATAAACAAAACCAAATGAGACAGGAAATGGACCCATAAAGTCAATACCCTAAACATCAAATATCTCACAAAACAATAATAGTTGTTGAGACATCTCATTCGTACGGGAAATAGTACCTGTCTTTTGACATTGTTCACAATTCTTACTGTAACACCCTACTAATTTGACGTTATGCTTAAGTCATAGCATGAAATCAAGTAGATTGTGTTACCGTAATACTGCTCTGATTACCTTTCATGATTCATGATTCCTCTTCTCATCATATTTATTTATTTATTATTATTTTTTTAACAGACGAAATGGCGCGCTGCTATACTAAGGGCGAAACAAATTTAATAAAATATCACAAAAGATAAGAATAGCACAATAACATTAACTGTATACATATATATATATATATATATATATATATATATATATATATATATATCAGAAGCCACTGCTTCAGTTTATGTACAAAGTTTCAAAGTAGAATACATAAGTGGGCTAGCGTACCAAAAAAACAATAATGACCGTGTCAATCAAAAGATCCTATGGTCCTCAGAGGACATTTCATAACCAACTACTAATCCTACTATCAAGTCTATGACCCAGAGCTACGTGCTGTCAAAAGGGGGTCATGTTGTACACATCTCCTGCTGGCTGAGCTACTTTGTCAGATAGCCGTTAGCCATGTCAGGCTCGGCTAGAGAATACTCTGCGTTGGGTCCCGAGGAGGAAGAGGGTGACGAGCCAGTGGCCTTGGAAGGTTCACTCTCTGAACTAAGCGGCACCTCGGGAACTGCCTACGGAGGTGACTTTGGTGCAGGGTCAGCAGGAGCTGCCTGTGCTGCGGGTGTAGGAGGAGCTGGAGGTGGGTGCGCCATGTGCAGCGGGACAGCAATGTAAGGAGTCGCAGGGTCAAAAATAGGATGATGTAAAGGGACAGCAAAGTTCCTATTCCTAAATAGGTAAAGGCGGAAGTTACAAGAACCAGCTATATACAAGGAATCCAACTCTGGATCATGGTGAAGCTACAAATCTGGGATCTCAATGAAGAGGGTAGCCGTGGAGTCCATCGCCAGCATCTGAGAATGATGCGAAAAATACAGAATGAGGTGAGAATTTCAAGAAATTCTCAGTAGGGTTCGTGTATAGAGGTTGTCTGACATCACATACATTCTCAGTTGCCTCGGGTTTTATTTAATTATAAAAACATGTATTCAAACTAGTTATCCATTTTTATGAGTTTAAGGAAAAGTCTGGTCCGAGGCAAGGTTTAGTTTTACTTTAGTTGGGATAAGAAACAGAATAGCTCACTAGTAATACTTCACAGAATAATAAACAGAATAAATAAATAAACGATAGTAAATAAACTTAATAGACACTACATCCATCTTGACATAATTATTTCATGTAACCATGTATTTATGTGATCATGTAGACTTAATCATGAACCTTTCTTCATAAGCTTTACCATTACTTTTCATCATTTTTCCATCTCTTGGTCCCCTGGGAGTTCTTGGCCATTTAGACTCCTGGGTAATAGTCTGCTTTCCAGGATCGAGCTCGTTCCTATACAGGAATGCCGAGTTTACTTTCCCCAACCTTCCCACCGATCTATTCCCCCTAACTCCTTATCCGAGGCTGGCCCAAGTAGCATGGAACTTTTCATAGTAACAGAATTCTTATCATAACTTCCATAGTCTTCTTGAAAATGCACATGTATTAATATGTAATTCATAACTTATGCATGGATTTTACCGAAATTTTGGTAGCATAACGGAATGAGTCCGCTTCCCCATGAATAGTGCCAGTAAATCAGAACATCAATTTATCATAAAGGTCACAACATTGCATACATATTTTAACATTGAATTCATAATAACATTAATCTCATTAAGGTAGAGTTTCTGCCTCAGCATAATCAGCCAACCCGATTTTTATAATTCAAGCCATAACTTCTATTTAACTCATTTGGACCTCAATTTTGGATATGTTGAAGTGTTATGTGTCTAGTTTCTAACCTTTTTGGTCCCATCTAATTTCAATATCTATAGCTCAAGATATTTAGATTTTATCCCGGCCTGCCCAGTGGCTGGCCAGAATCAGACACCTAAAAGTAAAAATCCACTAAAAATCGAAAACTGATTCAAATCACATGGAATTGGTCTCGTATTAAAGCTAACAGGTCAAAGTTTCATTTACAAAAAGTTCCATTCTATTTGACTTAGTAGGGCTCGATTTATAAGCCCCGAATTCTGACCTTTCTAAACTGCCCTGTTTTGGCCCGGTTTGGACATAGGACAACTTTCTTGAATCACTGGGAGCAAACGGGACTTTATCTAATTCTGAAATTTTTATGGTACATTCTTCTATGTGTAATATTTCTAACAAAGTTAGTTTCATAAATTTCAAGCAGTATAGAGCGAGTTTAGTTTCATAAAATTTCAAGCAGTATAGGGCGAGTTCTACCCTGAGGAACCCAGTCTGCCCAGAATCAAAGTCAGAAACCTAGGTCGAAATTCAAAAATTCATATCTCTCTCAATACTAATCCAAAAGCCTTATATGATATATGTATGAAAGCCCTAGATGTCTAGTTTCATATAAAAATGGTTTCATCGAATTTAATCAGCTGTAGGCGGAGCCGTACACTCCGCCGTACGGACTGCCGAGGGTTTTTGGTTCTCCAGCCCCTCAGCTCTTCCTATTTTCACTCTTTCTTGATTCCAATTCAGTTTTAACCAAACAAACAGCCAATAACCAATCATATATCATCATAATCATGCAATCAATACATCAAAGAGTGGGAAAATAATGCACCCTCAGCTAGCCAAGATCACAGAATTAGTGCAAGAATTGAACCTCTACCTTTGTTATAAGTGATTTTGCTTGATTTTTTGAGGGCTTGGATGAGCAAAGCTTGATTAGGCTTGATGGTTGGCTGGAGTTATGTGAGTGAAGAAGAGAAGGAGAGAGCTGAATTGAGAGGAGAAAGTGGCGCAAAAAAAAGGGGTCTGAATGGGTGATAAAGGGAGGAAAAAATCTGATTACATGAGTGGTAGTAGTTGACTTTATTTGGCATTTGATTGGTTGAGATTCTATGGCTGAGTTTCAGCCAACTTTCCTTGCTTTTGTGGCCAAAGTGGCGCCACATTTGGTGTTAAGTGGCTGAGTTATCAGCCACTCAAGGTAGGGTAAAAGAATTGAAATTCTATTGGTTCGATTCCGACAGTTTAAAATACTGTAATCTTACCGATTTCCTTTAGATCGATAAATCGGTTTCGTGAAAATTCTTATGAAATCTTCTACATTTCTAACCTAATTAACTTGTACCTAATCTCAATTAATTACTAATCAATTGATCTTAAATAATTATTTAACTAAAATTGAATTAATTTCAATTATTCGATAAAAATCGAATAATTGATCAAAAAATGATAATAGGGTTTCGGTGGATGTTACACTTACAATAAGTGTAAGAATCGCGAAACAATGTGGGCCAATAAAAACCTGCATCTAAGACCTTCCTAGCAGCGCGTTGTGGCCCAAAGTGACCACCACAAGCAAGTGTGTGACAGAAATGCAAAATGGAAGGAATCTCAAGCTCATGCACACAGCGCCTAATAATCTGATCACTTCACATGCGCCACAAATAAGGATCATCCCAGACATAATATTTAGCCTCACTCTTAAGTTTGTCTATCTACTGCTTTTTAAAATAGGTAGGCAACTCAGAAGCAACTAGATAGTTAACAAAATCAGCATACCATGGATCTTTACCACGCAACTCTAAAAGCTGCTCATCTGGAAAGGTCTCATGGATAGGTAGAGGCTCCAAGGTCTGTGAAATGCGACTCAAGTGGTTTGCTACCAGGTTCTCAGCTCCACTTTTGTCCTTGATCTCAACATCAAATTCTTGCAATAGCAACATCCACCTGATGAGTCGAGGCTTTGCATCCGGCTTCTTCAGTAAGAACTTCAAAGCTGCATGATTAGAAAAAATAGTTACTTTAGTTCCTAACAGATAAGCACGGAATTTATCTAAAGCAAAAATAATGGCTAAAAGCTCCTTCTCCGTGGTGGTGTAGTTAGCCTGTGCATAGTCTAGGGTCCGAGAAGCATATGCTATGACATGAGGAATCTTCCCAAACCTCTGGGAAAGAACAGCTCCAACTGCAAGGTTCGATGCATCACACATGAGCTCGAACGGGTATTCCCAGTCCGGCAGCTGAAGAACAGGAGCAGAGATCAGGTGCCGCTTCAACTGGTCAAAAGCTTTCTTGCAGTTATCATCAAACTGGAAGTCTATATCCTTCTTTAGCAGCTTGGAAAGTGGAAGGGCAATTTTTCTGAAGTCCTGGATAAATTGCCTGTAAAAACCTGCATGTTCAAGAAAAGAACGCACTTCCCGCACACATGTGGGGTAAGGTAGAGAAGCAATAACATCAATCTTGGACCTATCGACGGCAATACCCTCACTAGAAATAACATGTCCTAAGACTACACCTTACTTAACCATAAAATGACATTTTTCAAAATTTAAAATAAGGTGAGACTCAACACACCTATTCAGTACCTTATCAAGACTATCCAAGCATGCATCAAATGAAGTGCCATAAACAGTAAAATCATCCATAAAGACTTCCATACGATTCTCTAGAAAATCAGAAAAAATACTCACCATACACCTCTGAAACGTACCTGGGGCATTGCATAAACCAAAAGGCATCCTCCGGTATGCAAATGTGCCAAATGGACATGTAAAGGTGGTCTTCTCCTGATCTTCTGGTACAATGTGGATCTGAAAATAACCAGAAAACTCATCAAGAAAACAGTAGTGTGACTGACTTGCCAATCTCTCTAGCATCTGATCAATGAAGGGTAATAGGAAGTGGTCCTTCTTGGTGGCCTGGTTCAGTTTCCTGTAATCTATGCAAACTCTCCAATTGTTCTGCACTCTTGTAGGCACCAACTCCTCCTTTGAGTTCTTTACCACTGTTATTCCAGTCTTCTTTGGAACCACTTGCACCGGGCTCACCCATTGGCTGTCTGAAATTGGATAAATAATTCCTGTAGCCAGCAACTTGCTCACTTCTTTCTTCACCATATCCAAGATAAGCGGGTTGAGCCTTCTCTGAGGTTGCCTCACTGGTTTCACTCCCTCTTCTCACTGAATTCTATGCATGCACGTAGAGGGGTTAATCCCAGGTATGTCTGCCAATGTCCAGCCTATAGCCTTCATGTTCTGCCTCAGGATGTTTAGCAACTTCTCTTCTTGCTCTGGCTGCAGATCTTTGGCTATGATGGCTGGTAGCTTCTCATTTGGTGTCAGAAATGCATACTTCAAATTTTCTAGCAGTGGCTTTAGCTCTAAGGTGGGTGGTTCTTGCATGGAAGGTGCCAATCTTGGGTTTTCTTCAGCAAGTTTAATTTCAGCACCTGCAACATGTGAAGAATCTTGCACAAGAGCATTATCATATCCTTTGGAAACAACATTAACAGAAGTAAGTGCAAAAGACTTCATACTTCTAGAATGCACAAAATTAAAATTTCTATAATGTGCAGAGTTTTCAGGATTCACAGCGGATTTACTAATTCCAGAACCTGTAGAAACATCAGAGTTGGCAGAAAGAACAGAATCAGTAGAAACAGCATCTGCGCAACCAGAATTTGCACAACCAGAATGAACAGAGTGCACTGCTAGAAACAGATGTCAGAAAGGCACTGCTAGAAACAGATGTTGTAGCAGAAATTAAATCAGTTGAAACAGAATTTTCTGCAATAGAAAATAATGTGATAGTATCTTTAGAATTTTTAGCTTAAAAAATAGAACCAGAATTTTCAAATTTGCAAATAACAGTAGAAACAGAAATAGATTTATCAGAAAAATTTTGAACAGCAGAAAAAATAGGAACAATAGCAGAATCTGCACAATTAAAAACAGAATTTTCAGCAGAAATAGCAAAAACAGAATTTACAATATTTTCAGAATGTGCAGAAACAATACATTCAGTAGAAACAGCAGAAATAGCAGATTTAGAAATAGCAAATTCACAAACAGCAGATTCAGAAATAGCAGATTCACAACCATGTAGGCATGCAGCAAATTCAGCATAAACGGCACAAACAGAACATAAGTCATTACTTCCATCACAATCACAATCAACACAATATAATTCAGCCAGCATGTTCTCATGCACTTCATCAACCAATGAATCAATAATGTCTATATGAAAAATAGAATGCTCTTTCGGTGGATATCTCATGGCATCAAATAGATTAAAATGCACTTTACTATCTCCAAATTCCATGGATAATGTACAAGAATGCACATCAATCTTAGTCTTAGCAGTTTTCAAAAGTGGCCTACCTAAGATTAATGTTGGTTGATTAGCATGCAATTCATCCTCCATATTTAGCACATAGCAATCAGTAGGAAAAATAAGGTCATTTACTCTTACCAACACATCTTCTAAAACTCCCTCAGGGTAAGTTGTGCTTCGGTTGGCAAGTTGGATGACCACTCCTATTGGCTTGAGCTCTCTAATGCACAAAGACTGGTAAATTGATTTTGGCATGACATTTATTGAAGCTACAAAATCCAACATAGCTTGACTGAACTGCTTACTTCCTATGATGCATGGAATGGTGAAAGTCCCTGGATCCTTGCATTTCAGAGGAATACTTGGCTGAATGATTACAGAAACATTTCTGCCCATGCTCACCTTCTCATTTCCCTTTAGCCTCCTTCTATGAGTGCACAAGTCCTTGAGAAATTTGGCATACTTTGGAATCTGTTTGATGGCTTCTAGGAGTGGAATATTAACTTCCACTTTTATGAATGTGTCCATGATCTCCTTGTCCAATTCAGCTTCTGCCCGCTTCTTGTTTTGTGTCACTCTGTTGGGGAAAGGCAGTGGAACACTTTGTTCAAGTTGCTTGCTGCTGTTACTGCTTGGTTCTGTGCCATTTGTCTTTATTTCTACATAATCAGATTTTTCTGCTACCTTTGGTTGTTCTGCAGAATTTGCAACATCAGGAACCTTAAGCTGCTTGCCACTTCTCAAAGTGATGGAATACACATTCTTTGGGTTGCTCACGGATTGGGAGGGAAGGATGCTAGAACCTTGAGACTTCATCTTATTTACTGTTGTAGCCAACTGACCATTCTGTGTTTGCAGATTCTAAATGCTGGCTTCTGTTCGTTGCTGAAATTGAACGCTACTGGTTGCCATCTGCTTCACCAATTCTACCAAGCTTGGTTTTGAGCTGCTTTGTGGTTTATTTTGCTAAGCTTGGTTCTGATATTGTCCTGAGCTTGGTCCAGCAGAATTTTGCTTAAACTGAGGTTGCTGAAACTGATTGAAGTTATTGCCATACCTCAGATTCGGGTGATCTCTCCAGCTAGGATTGTATGTGTTGGAAAATGGATCATAACTCTTCTGCTGCTGCTGCTGCTGATAAGGCCTACTAGGAAAAATTTCTGCAACAATTTCATTGCTCTCCTGCAGATGTAGACACTGATCTGTTGGATGTCCTGGTATAGAGCAAATGCCACAAATCATAGCTACTGGTTGTTGGGGCTGCTGGCCAAGTGCCAATTG
Organism: Pterocarpus macrocarpus; assembly: GCA_031439585.1. Lineage (NCBI taxonomy): Eukaryota > Viridiplantae > Streptophyta > Magnoliopsida > Fabales > Fabaceae > Pterocarpus > Pterocarpus macrocarpus. The sequence continues at coordinate 24,115,164 of CM062521.1, read as the reverse complement.
CCTCACCAAGGTTGTCAACTCATCTATTCGGTTCTCCATCCTCTGCTGGTTTGTATCAAAGGTATGCACTTCATTTACTCTACTTGTTGACACTATGGCTCAAGTACCAAATTGATGTGCATTGGCAGCCATGTTTGTAATTAATTCACGAGCTGCAGCAAGTGTTTTATCTACCAAAGCCCCTCCAGAAGCAGCATCAACCATACTTTTGTCCATTGGCATGAGATCTTCATAAAAATACTGAATGAGAAGCTGGTCACTAATCTGATGGTGTGGACAGCTCGCACACAATTTCTTGAACCTCTCCCAATACTCATGCAATGTCTCTCTACTAATCTGCCTTATGCCACAAATTTCTTTTCTGATGGAAGCAGCTCTTGAGGCAGGGAAGAATTTCTCCAAGAACATCCTCTCATGTCTTGCCAGCTCGTGATGCAACCTGGATGCAAGTAGTACAACCAATCCTTGGCAGATCCATCTAGAGAAAAAGGAAATGCCCTCAGCTTGATGTGATCTTCCTCCACTCCATGTGGCTTCATGGTTGAGCACACTACATGGAACTCCTTCAAGTGCTTATGAGGGTCTTCTCCAACTAAGCCATGAAACTTGGGCAGCAGATGTATTAGTCTTGATTTTAGCTCGAAGTCTGCATCCAAATTCGGGTACTGGATGGCCAAAGCTTGATAGTTGACATCAGGTGCTGCAAGTTCCTTCAAGGTTCTATTAGCCATGCTTCCTAAAAAATTAGAATTTTCAACAAAATTAGGAGTAGAATAAAAAACAGAATTATTAGCAGAACTAGTCTCAAATAACCTCCTGTTAGCTCTTCTAATTTGTCTAAGAGTCCTCTCTAATTCAGGATCAAACTCAACTAAATTAGGAGTTGGATCAGACCTAGTTATGCACTGACAAAATAGCAAATAGAACCATATACACAAAGCACTAAAACATGCACACAAACACTCGAAATAATCAAAATAAATATAAAAACACTACCACATAATTGTTAAAAATTATTGGACCACTACACCTCAAAAATTTTGCCCTCAAGGAGTAAGAAAATGCAAAAAAAAATCTTAAAAAATTAAAAAAGTGGTCTAAACAAAGAAATTTAGCTTAAAAATAAAAAGTCAAAGCTTTGCTGTTAATCTTGATCAGAAGGCCATTTTCCTTCAACTGACCAATTTTCAAGTCAATCAGAGCACAATACCCGTTACGTCCCTAAAAAATACCGAAAAGATCAAAAAACCTCTAAAAGCCTATCTAAATGATGGAATTTGACAAAAACAGGGGGGAGCTCAATCTAAAAGATTGAGTCTTTATCAAAATGATGTTTTGCTATGGAATCAAGTCCCTTGAAATCAATTGAAACAAGTTAGTCGTCAAAAACCGTAAAACCGAACTACTAACTATGAATTAAAACTAACAACTTAACCAGGCACACATCAAGACAGAATATGCAATGATATTAACACATATTAACATGGCCAAATAACATCAATCATCCCCGGCAACGGTGCCAAAATTTGACTCGAGTGCTGAGCTCGATCAAATTACAATAAAACCGAATTTCACTAAATTGTAGTAAAAGTGCAACTCGGGTCATTTCCCAATGATGACAATGTTATATGACCAGGAAATTGAGGGGGTTTAGGGATTTAAATTATCGAAATGAATAGAAAAGAAATGAACAGAATTTGGAACATCTAATCCAAGAATCAAAAGAAGACCATTTTCATTCAATCATTGAGTTCCAATTGTATGTCAACAAACCAGTCACTGATTAATGTCAAGTTCGAATGAAACCTCAATTCGACCTCTGCATTACACATGAAAAACTCCACACATTCGATTAACACTTAAATGATTAAACTCAAAAACCTCTAGAATCTAATCAATTCATGTTAATTTCCAAGCACTAATGCACTTAATCATCAAGTTCAAATCTGAAACCTGATTCTACTTGTCAAAATAGTTGCATCACAATATTAAACAACCGAGTAATATGCAAGCAAACAAACAACCAAGTAGTTAATCACAATACCGGATTGAAAATCTTCAAATCTGAAATTGAATCAAAAACAAGGAAAAGGGAGTAGAAGAAACCGAATTGATGAACTCTAAAGCAACAACCCTCAAGAATGCTAATGTTGTCTTTGAATCCTTGGATTAGATGGAAGCTTACTCCTCCGTGAATGGAGGAAGACAAATTCGCAAGGTGTGGGGGGCGTGAGAGAAGAGAGGAGAAGAAGAACAAAACCGAAAAACTGCTTATTCAAAAGTCTATCTCCCCAAGTTACAAGTTTGGGCTCTTTCAGAAACTAGCCAAAATCAGAATCAAAACTGCCTAAAATTATTAAATTGTAATTACTACATTAATCCTCCCTCTCTCCTTTGAATCTGGACATCTTATTTGCTAAAATCCGAATTATAGAAAGAAAGTTACACTAAAAACATGAAATCATTATAACTAATTCCGTGAGTAACGTTCTTCTACCATTTTGGCTATCAAAACGGTTCCGGTTGGAGTTCCACTCTGAACAAGAATTGTAGCCTTGAATGTCAGCTTCAAAATGCCACTGGAATGGGCTCAATCGGACATCTGTGGACCGAGATATGGCCCAAATACCACAACCTGCTCAGAATCCATAGCTGCACCACTTCAGTTCACTTCTAGGCCCAATTTCAGCTTCTTAACACCAGAATTGGCCTCTGACCTCTTCATATAATTTGTAGGCCTATCTCTCAGCTTTTCTACAACTCAAGAATCACAATAAAATGAGCTCTACAACTCAAGATATAACCCAAAAACCAAAATAGTGTCAGAATTCGCCTAATGCTAGAAAATTTAACTCAAACCCAAACAAAAATCCAAACAATACAAAATAGTCCAATTCAAAACAATTAGGCACAAAAGAGAATTAATGAGCTAGGAATGAGGGAAAATAAGCATATAAAAATCCAACTGATCAACCATCCTTGGGTCTGAGGTTTCTGCACTAGGATTTTTCTTCAGTCATGTGTTTGGAGCATCTAATGTCCAAATACCACTTATTCTCTCTTTGATGTGCTGATTTAAGACACAGCTGCATCAGAAGAAATTTTAGCTTTAGGTACCCAGATTTTCTTGGGTCCTATTGTGTAAGTAGATATTTTGGGTTTTTTTTGCACTTTGTGTTTCGCTTTCTTTCTGGAAAAGCATCTTTCAGAAGAGTGTCCATTTTTGAAACAATATATACATGTAGGAATTAGATGTGAGGAATCTTTAGATGATTTTTTGTCATCTTGCTTCTCAAAGCCTAGTCCAGTTTTGTCAAGATAAGGCTTTTGGCCTCCAAGTATCAAATCCAGATTTTTAGAGCCATTAACCATTTTCTCAAGATCTGATTTGAGAAGTTTTACAATTTTCTGAAGCTCAGAAACATTAAAAGATGACTTAAGGCTAGTTTTAGAAACTTCAATTTTCAGGGCTGCTACATCCTTCTAAAGAAGGATATTGTCAATTTGCAATTATTCTTTTTCATGCCAACTTTCTCTTTTTCAATCTTGAGATTTTCAAATTCCAAAGATAATTTTTGAAAATCCTTTTTCAGAGAAGCATAATGAGAAGTAAGGGACTTAACATCATCCAAGAGTTCTTCATAAACTTTTTAAAGATTTTCAAAAGTAAGCTCAAGTTCAGAATCATGTACCTCAGTTTCTTCATCAAAAACAATGTCAGCCATGAAGTTGAGATTTGTTACAATTTCTTCTTCACTCTATGATTCTTCATTTTCTTGTTCTTCGTCTAGATCTACTTAAGCAGCCATCATTGCTTTTTTCTTTGTGGTCTTCTTTTTTGAGGCTTTCTTCAGTCTTGGACATTCAGATCTGACATGTCCAGGTTCCTTGCACTTGAAGCAGATAATTTCATCTTGCTTAACCTTGCCCATTTTGTCTTTCTTGGGAACAAGGTTCTTCTTCTTCCTTTTTATCTATGATCTTGAGATCTTCCTTGCTAAATGAGCAATTTCATCACTATCATCATCAGAAGAGTCCTCTTCTTCTTCTTCAGATTGTTCTGAGACTTTCAAGGCTTTTGGAGATTGAGTCCTTTTCTGAGTGGACTTCAAAGCAATGGATTTTCCTTTCTTGACAGCCTCATCAGCAACTTCATTTAGCTCGATCTCATGAGTCTTTAATGACCCAATGAGAGCATCCAAGCTAATTACATTTAAGTCCTTAGCTTCTTGAATAGCCGTGACTTTTGGACGCCAAGCCTTGGAAAGACTTCTCAGAATCTTTCTCACCATTTTTGCATTGGTGTACCTTTTGCCTAAGGCCTTCATCTAGTTTATGATATGCTTGAATCTAGTCATCATTTCATCAATATTCTTATGTTCTAGCTTTCTAAACATTCCATATTGATGAACCAACATGCTCATCTTGGTTTCTTTGACCTGGTCCGTTCCTACATGCAGCACTTGAAGTCTATCCCAGATTTCCTTAGCTGAGTCGCAGGATATGATCTTATCACATTCACTTTTGCTCAAGGCATATGTAAGAAGATATTTTGCCTTGGCATTCATTTGGACCTTGGTTTTGTGTTAATTAGACCATTCATTTTTAGGGATGGTTTTGACTACAACAGGTGAAGGCAGTTCTAGATCAGCAACTACTTGAGGTGCTGGTTGCTCGACTGTGGGTATATAGTCACCATTTTTTATAATCTCCCACATGTCCAAACTGGTGGACTCTATGAAGAGCCTCATTTTATCCTTCCAATAAGGATAATCTTCACTATTGAAGTATGGAGGATGATTTATAGAGTGACCTTCTGCAATGTGATTTATTTGTTGAGCCATCTGATAAGATCTTTGACCTCTACAACCGTTACAAAGCTCAATCCCAGAGTTAGACTCTAATAGCAATTATTGGGTAGGATAGCACGAGAAGGGGGGTTGAATCGTGCATTCAAGTAAGTTTTGTATCTGAAAACTTTAGCAAAAATATCTATCTCAAGTTCAGGACTTGGATTGCAAAAGCGATAGTATAAGCTTAAAAATATTTTAGTTCTATATAAAACTGAAATAAACTTTTGTTTTTGATAAAGTTTTAAACAGATTTGAACCTAAATGATAAAATCAAATAATAAAATTAGAGATAGAGATAATCACACAACAGATTTTATACTGGTTCGGCCAAACCACTAGCTTACTTCTAGTCCCTAACCTTTCGTTGAGATTTTATATACTTTGAGAATTCTTTGTCCAAGCTTGTCCAAGCTTCTTACATGAGAGTATTCTTTCTACAAGCCTTTCCAAGCTTACAATCGAGTAGTGTTTTCCTAACCTCTCCAAGCTTCACAAACGTGTAGTATTTCCCTAGCCTCTTCAAGCTTTACACTGACCACTACTAGGTCCAGATACAAATGATAAGAATAAAGTATTTTGTTTGTACACTCACACTAACTTTCTCAATAGAGGATGGACTATAAATTGCTTTGTGTGAGACTTCTCTAAATTGTTAAAGAAAGAATATATCTATTACAAACTAGAAGAAAAGATTTTCTTATATCCTAAAGTTATAGTAAGTAACTTTCTGATCTTCTAGACAGTCGAGAAAGATAAAGAAAGGAAGCTCTTTTACGTGAAAATATTCAAACAGTCTAACTATTCTTTCTTTGATTTCCAGCCTTATATAGACTTCGACATATGACCATTGAAGCTTGCAGGCCTTGATCCTTGTGATCCTTTTGGTCTAGTGGTGTACGATTGGATAGAAAAGAAATAGCCTTCCTTTTCCCCATTCTTCAAAATTTAGATAGAAGTAGAAAAGTAGTCGTTTGTTGGTTTGCCAACTATTTAGACTTGTCAGCACCTCTCTTGTATCTTATCAAATCACTTTTTTGACTTTTTGAATTTGTCCATTAAAGCGTGCATAGAAAGCGTTGAAGGTGTAACACTTCATGAGAAGCATGTCTCTGAAGATTTCCTTTCTGGACAAGGTCATCTTTATGAATGAACAGTGTTCGCTCTTGAGCCACCGTTTTCCCTTCTGATGTTGTTGTTTCATCCTTATGAATCTTCTTTCTTACATGATAGTTAAAAGAAGTATACAAAGCATACATTCCATATCAAGTATATTCAATTTAGAGTATTAATAACCTGACTTTGAAGATTCTCAATCATATAAAGCACATAATTCATGAAGAAATGCTTCTAGAAACAATTTGTTTATATATATAGCAAGATTAGCTTAAATTCTAATTTGGCATTCATCAAAACCTTAATTCTTATTTCGATTTACAACCATAGAACGGTTTCTGAAGGGCATTAGAGCTAACAACTATTCTAGTAGCAGAACCAGAAAGTATACATGCTGTTGCTAAATCTGATATTACACCTCAAAGCACTCCAATGCCCCAACCAAGGACTGCCGCAGCCTCTCAAGAATTTCCTACTCCTTATAGCCAGCACATTGAAAAGGTGCTATTGGAGACACTTCATCTACTGAAGTTCTTCTAAATGCTACTGAAGTCCAGATGGATCTACTCTTGGCCCATTAGCATACGATCGTAGCCAATCAAGTTGAACTTCAAGCTCAGCAAGAAAGGCTTGATCGAAGAATGGATAAGATTGAGCAACTCATGTTACAGATTTTGAAGACTCTTTAGAAAGGCAAAGGCAATCAATGATTGCTCTTCCATGATCCCACATTCTCATTTTTTTGATGAAGTCAAAGGGGGATAAAAGATTTCAGAAAAGTCCAAGGTTAAGCTGAAGGGGAACATATGCTGAGAGGGAGCATGCATACATTAATTTGCATACGTTAGTTTTTAGGACTCTTTTTTTCTTTTCTGTATTCCAGAAATGTTTATTTATCGTTTTCATTCTAGAAACATCTTTTTATTTTATTCATGTTTAAACAGTTTATCATAAGTTTATAGTTTACGTCCAGTTGCATTTCTCTATCACTTATGCTTTCATATCTCTTGATCGATTTTTACTGCAACTATATTATGTGTGAGTTATTATATGATCTAATATGTGAGCTATTAAATGCTCTGATAGTTGCTATGTTATCTAAACTGATTGAGATGATAATTGCTTAGTTACTTTGAGATTACTCTGCTAAAAGAATATGGAATATGTAAGGATCTAACTCCTTGCTACATAATCTTTCTAATTATTTGAATCTGATTTGAACAATCTGAACTGTTGCTCTATGATTAGTAACGTCATTATGCTTTAGTGATAATTTTATATGACAAAAGAATCCCATGCACTTTTACTTATAATAAAATCAAAACCATATGTTTTTGAAAAAGGATTCAATCTTTCTGATAGTATGAGCGTTATTACTCTTCAGAAAGTTATTTTCTCTAAACAACAATTCATACTAGTTATTTTTTAACAAGAGCTTTTCTTAAATACTGATTTGCTATCATCAAAAAAGGGGAGATCGCTAGCTCAAACGCCCTTCAGAAACCGTTCTATGGTTGTAAACCAAAATGAGCATTAAGGTTTTGATGAATACCAAATCAGAGTTTAAGATAATCCTACTATATATATGAATGAATTGTGTCTAGAAGTGTTTCTTTCATAATCGTGTGCATTATATGCTTGAGAATCAACAAAGTCATGTTATCCATTCGTACTTTAAATTGAATATACTTGATAAGGAATATATGCTTTGTATACTTCTTGAGTTATCATGAAAGAAACAGGAAAGAAGATTCAGAAGGATGAAATTGCAACATTAGAAGGGAAAATTGTGCCTCAAGAGCAAACACTGTTCATTCAGAAACATGACTTTGTCCAAAAGGGAAAATTTACAAAGACATGCTTCTCATGAAGTGTTACACCTTCAAAGCTTCCTCTTCACGCTTCAATAGACAAATTCAAAATGTCAAAAAGGTCATTTGATAAGATGCAGAGAGGCGCTGACAAGTCTGAATAGTTGGCAACCTAATAAACGACTACTTTCTACTTTTGTGTAAGTTTTGAAGAATGGGAAAAAGGAAGGCTATTTCTTCTCTATCCAATCGTAAACCAGCAGACCAAACGGATCACAAGGATCAAGGCCTGCAAGCTTCAACAGTCATATTTCGAAGTCTATATAAGGCTGGAAATCGAAGAAAGAAAAGTTAGACCGTTTGAATATTTTCCATGTAAAAAGAACTTCCTTCTTTCATCCTTCTAAATTGTCTAGAGCACCAGAAAGTTACTCATCATAACTTCAGTCTATAAGAAAATCTTCTCTTGTAGTCTGGAATAGATAATATTTTCTTTTTGAGAATTTAGAGAAGTCTCACACAAAGTACTTCATAGTCTATTCTCTGTTGAGAAAGTTAGTGTGAGTGTTCAAACAAAAAACAATATTCACATCAATTGTATCAGGACCCAGTAGTGGTCAGTGAGAAGCTTGGAGAGACTAGAAAAATACAACTCGATTGTAAAGCTTGGAGAGGCTAGGAAAATACTACTCTTTCATAAAGCTTGGAGAGGCTTAGAAAAAGATTATGCGACTCCAGCAAGTATACCGTATCATACAAATAATAAAGTGATAAGTAAAGTATCGTTCCCACGAGGATAGATCAAATGCCGAATAGTTTAAACGATGACTATTTGGAAGGAATTATGGATGCAGAGAAATTAAAATAAAAATAAAAATTTAATAAATATGAAAAATAGTAATCAAGATGGATGCAAAAAGGTTGAATAATGCAAGGGAATAAATGCTAGGGCTAATTAATTTCACCTATTGTAAACGCATTTATTATAAATTTCTGTTAATCCGTTTTGATCCTAATTGACTCACGGTCAGTTTCTCTTAATTTATTCCTAGCCTCTCTTGAGGCAAGTAATACTCTTTATCCTAAACTGATTGCCTAATCTCTTAGCACAAAGTAATCCAGGTAAAGGTTGAAGCTCTATGGGTTCCTATGTTGAGATTAAGCTTCGAAATCCTTGAATCTTCACCTTCAATATCTCTGGAAGAAGTTTTCTACCTTGGAAAGTGTGTAAAGTGTCTAGGGATTCACGTGTGATCTGTATTACTCCTTTTATAGTGCATGGACCCTCCTCTTTTTAACTCACTACTTGACTTGTTAAGTTGCTGCAGACGGGCTTGCGTTATGGCTTAATTGCAAAAAGCGGTGGCGCGCTATAGTACAAACAAAAATTGTTGATAGAGTCTGTGAACACGGAAGCACGCTATAGTGCAACTTAAAACCTTGGGAAGTTGACAAAACGGGAGCGCGCTATACCGCGCTTGGTTGCACTATAGCGCAACATGAACTTGGCTATTTTCTTCCTTCTGCGGTAGTGCGCTATAGCACAAGCTGTTGAGTCTGAATTCACTCCTTGGCCTTTTCCAACTTCTTCCAGGCCCACCTGTGCCTATAGTAAATCAAATAAACCCAAAATAAGTATCCAAACACATAAGAAAATGATAAAGAAGCTAAAATACCAATTAATGCAAACTATATACTAAAATGCTACAAAACAAAAGCTAAATTAAACAACCACAACTTAATTTAAGCAAAAACTAACTAAAAATATGACTCACCTAATGGAGTTATCAAAAGACTACTTGCTTGTAAGAACCTTGGACAAAGAATACTCGGAGTATAAAATGTCCACAAAGAGTTGAGAACTGGAAGTAGGCAAGTGATTTGGCCGAACCAGCATAAATATCTCTTGTATGATTATCTCTATCTCTAATATTGTTATTTGATTATTACCACATAGGTTCAACTCTGTTTAAACTTTATCTAAAACAAAGCTCATTTCTATTTTATATAGATCTAAACTATTTTATAAACTAACACAGTTGCTTTCGCAATCCAAGTTTTGAACTTGAGATAGATTATTTTACTTAAGTTTTTAGATTTTAAAGTTTCTTGAAAGCACAATTCAACCCCCCTTTCTCATGCTATCCCATCCAACACTATCTACTCTCGAGGAATGGAAAATATTTAAAGCCGTCTATAAAAAAGGAATAAACCGTTAGCCACAAGCCGGCTATAACATCCCCAATTTCCGTTGTACTAAATTGTCTTCTTGTTTTGCTTGAACTCGGAGCTTAAAACCTGGTACCGCCTATTCTACTTGAACTCGAAAGTCGAGAATCATAATATTCCCAATATTTCCTTGTGCTTAATTACCTCAATAACCTTGAGTAAATAGGCACTTAACGAAGAATTAAAGAATAAAGGCTTAATCAAGGGATAAAAAGGGCAATTAAGAAAAGAAAAATTGAGAAAATGCTTAATTAAGATTAGAGAATTTTAAATTAAACACCAATCACCAATAATTAGCTTAATTGAGTTTAATTAAGATTAATTAAGCATAATTGAAAAAAAATTAACATTCACTAATCATAAAAACATGAGTTAATCACTAATTCTTGATTAATTAAGTCAAATAAGTAGTAAGAACACTTAATCTCATTATTCGAATTCAAATTAAGTCAACTAGACAATAAAGCATTAATGACATCACTAAAGTAAAAGTAAAAGACAAGGATGATTTATGTAAGGGTTTGTCTAAAGTAAGGGTGAAAACTGGTCATAAAGGGTTGAAAACCCTAATTCTCTTATCTAAATTGCTTCTCCACATTAGGAAAAAGTAAAAGAAAGAAACCCTAGCTCCCACACCCCATAAAGATCATTGCCCTCTTTCTCCCCCTTATGTCTTTCTTTTTCATTTTCAAACTTCTCATTCTCTTTATCTTCTTTATCTTCACATTCTCTCTAAACTCAAGCTTTCTCTTCTTCTTCTTCCCATAACTTCAGCCCTTTCCCAAACACTATTGTGAGAGCTACCCTCTTTACACTCGCAAATCTAAAACACTTGAACACACAAAGCCTAGAAACCCCCTCTCTTGGTGGTTGAACCCGCGGCCATTACAATCAAGAAGGAATCTTTCTGCTCAAAAGTGGTGACTTGGAGCTTGGAGTTTTCCTTCAAGGAGCCAAAATCATGAAGTCCTTCTTGGAGCAAGAAGGAGGTTTTCGTGCTTCAAGATTCAAGTTTCTTGCTTAGTGCAACACCCTCCCAAGTACAGTACTATGCTTAAGTCATAGCACCACACTCAAGAGTTGTTACTGTTACTTGAATGGACCTTATTTCACAGCAACTTCAGCCGTCTTCGAAACCTTTCGAGCTATCTGGAGATAACACGGAAATAGGAGTAAGAATTATAAATTCTCAGTAGGATTCTCTAAACTATCACGCGTAATGTCATCGTTATTATCTCCTACTACTTCGGTTTATTATGAAGAAAGTGATCATGCCAAATAAGTTGTTCAGTTTTATAGTTTGAAAATATATTGTCCACAGCAGAGTTCCTTTTATTCATGCACTTAAGATATAAGAGTTATTATAAAATAAATTTACAATTCATAACTTAAATAATAGTTGTAATATATTCGAATATAATAATTCCAATATAATGAAGAAATTGAACAGATCATGCATATGCAAATACATTCACTTGAGCTCATGCAAAATGCACTTGTGTTTCTTTAACTTTCTTTGACCTCCTTTCCTTGGCACACCTAGGCGTTACATATCGCCATCCCTAGGGTGCTTGCATATGTTTTAATCTTTAGTCTTTACTGCCCTTGGGTAGTCTGATCTATGAGTGAGCTCAACTCGTGATCGTCGTCACACAGTACTGACCTGCAGGGGGACCTACGTGCCTCTAGTCTTGGAGGGATCTCATTTTGGCCACGTGCCTCTAAATTGAACGGATCTCTCCTGGTCATGTGCCTTAAGAATAGAGGGATCTCAACTAACTACTTACCTTCAATGTAGAGGGATCTCATCTGACCACATGCCTCCAAGGTAGAGGGATCTCATAGTTTTATATTGCCTTCACAGGGAGGGACCCAATTAATTGCCTCCAAGTGAAGGGACCCAATCTTATCTTATTTAACTACCTTCACAAGGAAGGATCTCATAACTACCTCCAGTTGAAGGAACCAACATTTAATATGTTCATATCCTTTCATTCTCATACATAATCATGCATAGACATGCTGAATGCACTCATACATATGCTTCATCATTTACTTTCATATATCCTTGCATATGGAATTTCATGTGCATATCATATATATTCATAACAGAAACTATCATAATTTCATAAAATACTACCCAAAATTTGGTAGCATAACAGATCAAGTCCATTTCTCCGTAAATAGTACTAGTCAACCAGACAGTCATTCATATAGAAAAATCAATGGAAGGTATAGATGCTCCAATAATAAAACAAAGTTTCATAACCTTGATCTTGAATTAGTTTCTGCCACTTCCTTTTGATTCTATCTGATTTTTATAACTTAGGCCATAAATTCATTTTAATTCATTTAGACTTGAATTTTGGATATGTTGAAGTGTTATGTGTCTATTTTCTAACCTCTTTAGTGCCATCTAATTTTGATAAATGTAGCTCAAGTTATTTAAGTTCTATCTCGACCTGCCCTATAGTTAGCCAGAATTACACACTCAAAAGTAAAAATTCACAAAAAATATAAAAATAGTCCCAATCATACCAAATTTGTATCATATTAAAGCTAACAGGATAATCTTTTATTTACAACAAGTCCCATTTCATTTTCTCGAGTATAGCTTGAGTTATAAGCTCCGAAATTTGACCCCTTTAGACTATCCTATTTTAGCCTAGTTTGGACATAGGGTAACTTCCTTAAACTATTGGGAGCAAGTAGGATCGAATCTAACTCTAAAATTTTTATGGGAGTTTTATCTATGTCTTAAATTTCTAATAAAATTAGTTTCACTCAATTTTAAGGAGTATAGGGCAAGTTATGCCCCTCGAATTCCAGTTTGCTCAGAATCGGGATTAGAATTCTAGGGTAAACTTCAAAAATTCGTATCTCACTCAATACTAATCCAATGGCCTTATAATTTACATGGTTGGAAAACTCTAGATGTCTAGTTTCATATAAAATTATTTTCATTTAGTTTCAACTGCTGTAGGTAGAGCTGTACACTCTGCCGTATGGACTATCGTAGCTTTCCTTAACCTAATAAATTCTATTTTGTGGCTCTTTGTGTTTTCTCATTCAAATCTCAATCAACCCAAGCAAATATATGCTAAATCAGCCATAAATCATCACATCACCACCATATATCATCAGTTACATAAGAGAAGAAAGTATTCCTAACAGTCATTAATGCAATGAAATCATGCAAAGAAGTAGAATCCTACCTCAAATTGATCTAGAAACTAGCTAGATTTGAGTTTTTGGTGGAGGAAGCAGGTAGAGCTTGGAGATGGGAGGAAGAAGGAGTGGAATTAGAGAAGAGAGAAAGAAGAATGGGCAGCTGATGGAGGGAGCACGAAAAAGAGGGGAGTTGGAGAGATTTTGTGCTTTAAAACATGGTTAGTTAGGTTTTGTGGCTTGTGATTAGTGGAGGCTTTGGTGGTGGTGAGTGAGCCAAGTTTCTCCACTCATTGGGCAGCTACTTGGCACCACTTAGATGGGAGAATGGTGGCTGAATTTTAGCCACTTATCCTAGGGTTTTCATCACATAATCCTATTGATTTGGTTCCAACAGTTTAAAACACTAAAATTCTACCAATTTCCTTTAAATCGGCAAAATGATTATGAAGAATTTTATGAGGTTTACTATGTTTCTATTTTAATTGCTTCTAATCCAATTCTCTCTAATTAATATTTAATTAACTCCTAATTAATGTTTCATTAACTTCTAATTAATTCTACACATTCAATAAAGTCAGATAAATCGATTAATAACATATATTAAACTTAGCATAATTCCGGACATTATACTAAATAATTTCTCATAGTCTTTTACACAATAATCTAAATTCTCTTTAGCTCTAGTATTTATAATTCATCCCTAATTACTCTTATTTTTCTAATAAATTGATTAACAGCAAAAATTAATTGCACTGTTTCTTTGGGATTGTTATCTTTTCGCTTTTTCATAAATCCTTTAATATTTTCTATTTGGTTTCCATAACTAATGGCATTTTCGTAATTATGGGCAAATCTAGGGGCATCCCACGTCATTTCACATATGGACACCTCCATGGCCCAATTGGCCAAGAATTGGGTTTCTACGTTTCCGCTACATGGTTCTGCTTTGTTTAAAACCTTATTCTGCTAATTCAATTGATATAAAGACCTAAATATTATTTTAAAAAATGTTCAAGGGCAAGGCTGTAACAATAAAAGTTTGCCCAAGGACATTTTTATCATTTCCTATTATGTTATATGGGGATGTTACACCTAGGGTTCAACATCTTGTGGTAGGATTCTCTATCTACTTTCATTTTCTCTTAAGACAAGCCATGCAAGCCCAAGCTTGTTCATAACTTGGAGCCTCAAGCTTTGTCCCAAAACTTCTAGTTTCTTGAGAAAATTAATGACTTTTTTGTTTCTACTACTTACTTTGTTCTTATAATATCATTATCTTCGAAAGAACGTGTAAAGTCTTGACTTTTACTCACTTTCATGTCAAGAGCTCCTAGCCCTAGCCATGGTTATGGTGCTCTTGGCATATTTCTTATCTTTACCTCTTAAAAGGATTCTAAAGTTTGCACCTTTCTTGAGTATTTGAGTCATTCTTTGGTTTATTCTTCACTTTTATAATTATGTTCACAAAAAGTTATTTTCTTGAGTATGATTGATGGGATGTTGCAAAGTGGCCATGTAATAATGGTATTTAAAACTCAAACATGGAAAAAGTTTTAAACTTTATCACCTATTTTATATGATCAACACTTGTTGGGCCTAGGACTTTGTTCATAAGTCTTAATAAATCATGAGCAAGTGGAAACATGAGGAGAAGAAAAATAAAAATTTGAACTTGGTACCAATATGATTTCAGCCATGATGAGAAAGTTGTGATGGAAAGTGAGTTTGACACTTTTAAAGGCATATCTATGGTTTATTTTGAAATATCAACACACTTTATGATAAAGAAAGTAAAAATGAAACTTTAATCAATCTTGAGGTACCTATTTGGCCATTGTTGAAGAAAGAGAGAAGAAAATATTTTTAACAAAGTCAAGACTAAAACTTTTTAGTTATGGAAGCTTGGTCTTGCAACTTTTTAAATTAAAAAGCACTTCTTGTTGGTGTTGTTGGGTTCATGAGTATTGGCATGCTTTGTCATGACCCAAGGGAATAGAGGGATCTCAAAATCCCTTGGGAATAGAAGTATGAATTGGTCTTGCCATGAACATAGAAATCACTTGTGTACCGTCTCAAGGAATTTAAAAGATCAGAAGACAAAAATTTTGGTTGAAAATCCTAATTAAGGTCATGGCCCTAACAAGTAAAAAGGGGAAACAAAGTGTTAAAATTTTAACTCAAGAAATCTAACTTTTAAAAACATGTAAATAGAAACCTAGTAAGTTGCATGGTAAATATGAAATCTGAGTCATGTAATTCTCTCATGAATGGACATAAGGAATCTCATAATGATTCATAAGATTCTTCACAAAGTAGAAAGGAAATCGTAGGTACCTTTTAGGGCATGAATGTGTAATGCTTTTATGAATGTTGTTTGGTAAGATCAATTGGGATTTAACTTATTGGTTATTGACTCATGATTTAATGATTGTTGGTACTTCATACGATGATATGAAATGAATATGGCTGGTTGTTGGCTAAATTTCTATGTTTGGCAAATTTTGGGGAAGCTTCTGTCTAGCCGTTATGCTATTGGATTTTTGTCAAAATTATGGACTTAGAAATATTTGTCACATGCATATATGTATCTTATCTTTGAACCTATACTAAGTTTTTTGATCTTTTGCTATATCTTTCAATCTAACCCAAGTTTTCCTATCTTAAAACACTAGAAATGAGTCATATTAGCATTATACAAGAATAATTAAAGGATGATGCCATGAAACCCTAGAGCCCAAAACCTTAGAAAACAATCAATCCAAGAAATCCTACCTTAAAGTCAAGATGTAGAGTTTTTTTACTTGAATATTTTGGTGTCTTTCCTCCTCTAAAGCCCTAAGATGGTTGTAAATCATTTCTATTTTCTTGTTTGGCTAAGGTTATGTGACTCAAAGGAAGGAGCTTTATGGCTTGTATTAGAGCTTTTTGATGATAATCAAGTGAAGGGGTTGGAAAATTTGAGTAAGGCAAGCAAGACACAAGAGTTTCTGGGTGAGTTTGGGTAGTATAAGAATGAAAATGGAAGATGGGGAAGGTGCTGCACATAAATTATGAGGAAAACAAGAGAAAATGTGTGTGTTCTTTCTTAAGTTGGTGTGTCCTACTTTTTAAGTTGGTGGCTTAAATCTTATTGGTGGATTTAAGAAAAAATTTAAATTCCTCTAAGCTAAAATTTTTAAAATTTGAGTAGCTCATCTTTAGTCACCAAGAAGGTTAGTGTGGCTAGACTAGTCACATATCCTAGGATTTTTAACTGATACTTATGCCTACAAACAATAGAGGCCCTTGAGCAGTAGTTCAAGGTGCCCGGTCACCAATTCAAGTATTCTATGTTACCTGAGATACTATAACATTGTGTGAGTAGTCTCACACTTTTATTCAAGACTGGGGATAGAAAATCTCAATTTGAGGTTATTACAAATATTTTAGTTATTTACCGATATTGTGGGGCCCAAAAATAACCTTGAATATCGAATTTTCTCTACGGATGCTCCTCTCGACAACCGTAAGCCTTAATTATAATTTTGCCTTACTTTTACTACGATTTATCTATTTAAAATTTTGCCCTTACTTCATGTTCAAGCTTTCTTCTATTCTAGTCTACCCTCAGAGTTCGGAATGTTATAAAAAGCAGTGGCTTTGGCTCTGTAGTGAACATGGTGCCATATTGGCAAAGAAGAAGGCCTGAGTATACATGTAAGGGATGACATTCTTTGAACAAAGTTGGGGATCTATAACGAGTGATACAAACTATGATGCAGACAACGTTAAGCGATGGAAGCGGAGATTGGGAGATGTGTGGAACTAATTAGAACTGGTATGTCTATATTTTTTGCGTTTTGTAGATATGATTGGTTATTCTTGGGCAAATATCACATGTTAATTATATTTTATGCTACTTTAGCATATGATTGACACTATATTATTAGGTTGGAATGTTTGTTGCAGTAGACATTGGTCATTGGTCATTAAAGTATGGTGCTATGAAAGTTTTAATGTGAAGACCCACAGCTCTATAATTGTGTCTCCATTGAAGTAGTCTAAATGTTGTTTGACAGAAAAGCAAGAATTTGGATTTAGGATTTACATTACAAGTTTAGCATTACTGAAGGACATGTGCTGCCATATGCTAGTAGGACAACCCAAACATGAAATTGTCCTCTAGAGACCTGTAATGTATGTAACACCCTCCTAAGTATGGTACTATGCTTAAGTCATAATACCTCACCCAGTAGTTGTTACTGTCACTTACTCAGACCTTGACTGGCAGCAACCTTCGGCCACCTTCAATCTTACTAGTCAACTCCGCCACGGAGGACCTTCTTCGAAACTTCTGAACTATCTGGAGATAACACGGAAATAAACGTAGGAGTGAGAATTATAAATTCTCAGTAGGATTCAGTAAACTACCGTATGCTGTGTTATCGTTATTATCTCTAGCTGTTTCGGTTTATTATGAAAAAGAAGTGAGCATGTTAAATAGACTATTCAATTTTATAGTTTGAAAATATATTGTCCGAAGCAAAGTTCCTTTTATTCACGCACTTGAGTCACATTGGCAATATTTCATATTTAGAATAACAACTACAGCATAAATAGATAGAACAGTCTTAGCATCCATAAAACATGGAATATAATTATGCAAATACTCATACTTGAATTCATGCAAATGCACTGGTGTTATTCTTTAGTCTTTCTTTACTTGTCATGCACATTCTAGAGTATGATCGCCATGTCATACTCCATCGGAATGTGATCGCCATGTCACATTCCTTAGGATGTGGTCATCAGGTCATATTCCAGAGTACGATCGCCATGTCATACCCTATCAGGGTGTGATCTCCATGTCACACTCCTTAAAATATATTTATCCTGCCACGTCCCAGAGTATGATCGCCATGTCATACCCTATTGGAGCGTGATCGCCATTTCACGTTCATTTGGAATATGTACTCATCATCATATCTTTTATCATAGAATCATAAATACATAGGTTTCGTACTGTGTTCTCACATAATAATACTTGCTTAGTATTCTTACATGTCACATAACAATATTAACACACCAACATTTAGAACTATCACTAATTTCTGCCGGAAATTCGGCAGCATAATGGATCGAGTTCGCTTCCCCGTGAATAGTGCCAGGCTACCAGTAGAACCAACCAAGCAAAATTTCAACATAGAGTAGCAAACATGTCTCATTAATGTCAATTATGTAGGGGTTGGACCCTTATATATCACAATAATATCAATTATGTAGGGATTGGATCCTTATGTCTATTCTGCCCATTATACCTATTCTGCCCAATTTTTGTAACTTAGGCCATAAATTCATTTTAGCTCATTTAGATCTGAATTTTGGATATGCTAAAGTTTCATGTGTCTATTTTCTAACCTCTTTGGTCCCATCTAATTTTGATAACTATAACTCAAGTTATTTAGGTTTTATCCCAGCCTGCCCTGCAGCTGGCCAGAATTGCACACTTAAAAGTAAAAATCCACTAAAAATCGAAAACTAATTCAAATCATACGAAATTGGTCTCATATTAAATATAACAGGGGAAAATTTCATTTTCAAAAAGTTCCATTTCATTTGACTTAGTAAGGCTCGAGTTATAAGCCCCGAAATCTAACCTTCCTGAACTGCCCTGTTTTGGCCCGGTCTAGACATAGGGCAACTTTCCTGGAACATTGGGAGAAAACGGGATCTTATCTAACTCTGAAATTTTTATGGGACATTATACTATGTGTAAGCTTTCTAAAAAAGTTAGTTTCACTCAATTCCAAGTCGTATAGGGTGAGTTCTTCCCTGAACAATCCAGTCTGCCCAAAATCAAAATCAAAAACTTAGGTCGAACTTCCAAAATTCATATCTCACTCAATACTAATCCAATGGCCTTATATGATACATGTATGGAAAACCCTGAATGTCTAGTTTCATATAAAAATGGTTTTATCAAATTTAAATGGTGGTAGGCGGAGTCGTACACTCCGCCGTACGGACTGCCGAGGGTTTCTCACCTAGACACCATCCTAATTCTCCACTTCTTCTAGTTTTCTCCTTCTAACTTTAATTCTAACTCAAGATTTCATGTTAATTCAACCATAAACCATCAAATACATCCAATATATCATCAAGTAGCTGAAGAAGAGTGAAATTTCATGCAGCCACAGTTTAGAAAAATTAAGAACAGAAATGGAATCCTACCTCAAATTGATGTAGAAACTAGCTAGATTTGAGTTTTTTGGTGGAAGAAGTGGGTAGAGCTTGGAGATTTGAGGAAGTGAGAAGGAAGAAGAATGAAGGGAAAGGAGCCAGCTGAAGGGGGAGCAAGAAAATGAGGGAGTTGGGGGTGGTTTTGGAGTCTTAAAGCATGACAAGTGAGTGGTGATTGGTGGAGGCTTGGATGGTGTACATTGAGCCAAGTTTCTCCACGCTTTGGGCAGCCACTTGGTGCCACTTTGTGGGAGAATGCTGGCTGAATTTTAGCTACCCTTTCTAGGGTTTCTAATGTAGAATTCTATTGGTCTGATTCTGGTGGTTTAAAATACCAAATCTCTATCGATTTCCTTCAAACCGGCAAAACGATCTTGAAGAATTTTGTGAGATTTTCTATGTTTCTATTCTAATTATTTCTAATTCTAATATTTCTAATTAACATCTAATTAACTCTTGATTAACCTTTAATTAATCTTAAAGATTCAATAAAATCGAATGAATTGATTAACAGTGTAAATTAAACATTTTGCAAGTTGAGGGACTTTCTGTTTTCTATTTTTCATGGCTAATGGTATTTTTGTAATTATGGGCAAGTTTAGGGGCATCCCATGTCATTTCACATATGGATACCTCCGTGGTTAAATCAGCCGAGGTTTAGTTTTCTATGTTTTCGCTATGCGCTTCTACTTCGCTTAAAACCTTATTCTGCTGATTCTATTGATCTAGGGACCTAAATATCATTTTCTAAAAAGTTCAGGGGCAAGGTTGTGAATAATAAAAGTTTGCCCAATGATGTTTTTATTATTTCCTGTTACATTATATGGGGATGTTACAATGTACAGTGAAAATAAAACATCTAACCAATCTGCAAAGAAATGCACTTAAAGTCTTGATGGCAATTTGCTTCCCAATTCCCATAAATATGTATATTGATATTGCAAGATATTATCTCATAATAGTTATATAAAAATTATGAAAAGCACAGGTTGACGAGTATTTTCTCATAATTTTTTAAGAAAAGGAAAATATGAGAAGTTTCGTGGGATAGATCCATTGAGATAATTGTTTGACAAATCACTGCAATTGCCTGAAAATTACTATATTAAGCTCAAATTGGCCATGGCTAGCATTAGTATAAATAGATAGTTTGAAGTGGACAAGGCAACCAAGGACACTATAGATACCAAAGCAGAAAATAAAATCGGTTGTGTACATACATTGTCATCATAATATTTACAAGTTTAATTGCTGGTATAGGTCCACTGAGATGATTCCAGCTGAGATCTCTAAAATAGAAACTAGTCACAAATTAGTGGATTGCCTATAAATAAGAGAAGTAAATGATTTTAACTGTTGTTAGGTAAAATACAAAGTAAAGCCACAAGATATACTTAAACATACAAATAGCTAAGATTGGGTATTTAAATTAAATCATGAACACCTAAATAAGAAAATTAGAGGGATAAGACAAAAGCTATAGTCCTTTGCAGGCCAAGGCAAAAGTATACATGCAAGCATACTAGAATAGAATTGAAAATCAAGCAGATGCATGTAAACACTAGCTTGATGTCAACTACTATGATAAAAATAATAATAATAATAATAAAAATAGTACTACATGCAACAAATTTTATCTAGACAAAGTAGAGGTAAAACATACAGTATGCGCAATTCTTTTAACCTGGAGAATTCTAGAGGAAGATATCCAGATAAATGTGCGATTCAAACAATTATCCCGAAGAATCTTTACATATAGATGCCATTTTTAACCGATGAATCCTTTCCTTTTTCCTTTAATTGCAGTTTTCAAATATCTTGCAAGCCATTGCCCAATCTTCATTCCGCTATGTACTCATATGACATTTGAAATTTGCTTTTGCCCATTACAAAAGCACCTATTACCTACTTCAATTACAATCACTACCAAATCAATCCAGCTTAAACCATAATGAAGACAATTTAGCAAATCATTTCAACCAACAAAATTTTTTAATTTATTAACAATGCATATGGCTTTTCCATTGCATTTCAAAATGTTTACAAATCGCACATCCAGTCTAGAATACCAATAATATTAACTACTCTTATCATGGGTTGTGTCAACCATAACAAAATTTTCAACACACTATGTTGCCTAACAATGACATGGGATGGTTGTCAACCATGCCGAATGCGATAATGGGGGTTATCCTAATGAAATACATTACTATAAAAGAAAAACCATTTCGTCCTCATGCCTTGGACGTTCACTGGTTTGAACTTCATTTCCAAAATTAGGTTTCCCGAACCTAATGACTCGAGTGTCGAGCTCAGTCAAATTATAAATAAACCGAATTACACTAATTCGTCACAAAGGGTGCAACTCGGGTCGTTTCCCAATGATGACAATGTTATATGATCAGGAATTTGGGGGGGTTTAGGAATTAAAACGAAAGAAACAGAATATGAATCATGAAATTAAAATAAAATAGGAAGCACCCAATCCAAGAATCAAAGGAAATGACAACAAACACTCAATCATCGAATTCTAAAATTAATTCAGCAAACCAATTTAGTAATTAACAATAAATCCGAATGAAATCTTAATTCGAACTTAGCATTCACACAAAAACCTTGATGCATTTGATCAACACAAAATCAATTAATGTTCAGAGACCTCTAGAACCTAATTGAGTTGTGTTAATTTCAGGTATCAATGCAGTTAATCGTAGAACTCAAACCAGAAATTCCAATTCACGTTCTTTCAACAATCTAATCACATATATTAACCGAACAAAATGCAACATGTAACACCCTAATAAATCCATACTACGCTTAAGTCATATTACGACATTTTATTAGTTGTTACTTATGCTCGTGGAAAACTAAACTGCATTTATGAATTAAGTTACGTGAAAAATACGGAAAATTTTTTTTTTTGAAATACATCGTCACTTTGCAGCGTTTTGGAAAGTAAAGCCTTGAGCGAGAAGATAGATATAAACGAGCATGTCGCATAAATTTAAGTCATAAAATAAGGGGACAATGGATAAATAGAAATATAATGCATTCACCTTACTCAAACAACCATATATAAAATCTCATAATATTCAACAATACATAAAAAGGAAACTCATGGTCATACCATGGCCCCAAAGTATCAAGCATAAGCAAATATGACAAAGTTCGTCACAAAATGAAATACATAAGATAAGGGGCAATAATAAAATAGACTCAAGTAGACACGTTATGGATCCTTTGCCCCCTCTGCGCTCCTTGATCAGATGAAATCAGGTCCTCGAGTGCCTGGTTCCCCTCGCTCCTCAACCTCTGGGAACGTGAGGAGTAAGAATGATATGAGGGTGCCAACTGATCACCTCAATGCAACAAACATGACGACCCGGAGTATAGCTGGCTACTGAAGAATGTTCCTCGGAGGGATCCTCCTCAGACGTAACGGGGTGATACTCAGGGAGTGGCGGTGAAGCAGCTGCGGCCTTCAGAGCGGCTGTGAAACTCATGTCGACCACAGGAATCATAGGTTGCGGCATAAGCTCGGCTACGGGCAGGTCCGGAGACATCGGCTCTATCTCAATATCCGGCAAGGGCCAAGGGGGAAATCCCAAGGGCTCATCAGCTGTCCAAGGTATGCTGAAGAAATGTCTACTGGGGCTGGCGGAATATCGGGCTCCTCTCTTTCATGTATACGACCCAGGTAAAAGTAGCTACGGACTACCATGGTGGTCGTAGCCATGATAGCCTGGGCATCAGCATCGTAGGTCTACTCATGGTGGCGAGGGTCCATGCTCTACTCCACCAAATGAGCCATAGGTATCTGGTGACGAAATAGAAAATAACTAGAGTGAGAAATAAGATTTTTTAGTAGGACTCAAACCTGACATGAAGTGTCATTGTCATCATCCCAGCCACTTCGGTTTTATAAATGAAAACAGTGAGCATGCATAAAGTTCAATTCTTAGATTTCGAAAATATAAGTATCCGAAGCGGATTCAACTTTAAGTATGTATTTTCATTATAATAACAACATCATGGTATACATAGGAACTTATATGACAATTCGTATCATGCATGAACATCTAGAGAGTTTCATTCTTTACTTGGGTCGGAGCGAAGTCCCTTTCTTTTCTTCACTTAACCTTTATCTTAGGTCTTTTTCTTTTCACCCACTAAACATAAGTGGTAATGAGCTCATACCGTGGCCTTCGCCACCATAAATATTCCGTACTTACACTAGCTAGGTCATGCCATGCTTCATGTAAGCCCTATCCCTTATACTCACACTAGCTAGGTCTATGCCATGCCTCATGTGAGTCGTGGGTGAGGGGAGCTTCTTATTACGGGTCACCTTCCCTTTTCCCTTTTGAAGGATCACACCCTTAGTTCAATCTCTTCTTATTAAGGCTTATGATGCAAAATTATTCTAAGTCCACAATTTTTACGGAATTTCGGCAGCATAACAGCTAGATCGAAGCTTCCCAAGATTTTTGCCAAATAGAGAATCCAATCACAAGACATCATCATATGTATTAATCAACATCGTATGCAACATAATCATTGTGATCATAACCATACCATCTTCAAATCATTATATTATCATATCATCATCATATCATTATATTATCATATTGCACATAGACACAGATATACCACATTAAAGTATTATGAGCTTAGCTTAGTAACTTAGGTGCAAGCTTTTTAATTTGATTGGCATGTCGTTTGGTTCTTTCACTAATTATAGCGCGAGTACCACCTATCACTTTTTTAAACCTTCTTAAGTTGAATTATGAAGTTTACATTACCTTAAATTAAGAGTCTTGGTGGGCTTAAGTGAGATTCTCATTAATGCTAGAAATTTACCTTAACCAGTTTTTACTTTTACTGCAAGGCAATAATTTTAAAAATTCACCATAAATTCTTCTTTTATCATTTTAACTTAATTTTTGGTAGGGTTGTACTTTTCTGAGTCTATTTTCAAATGAAGTAAGTCCCACTCAAAAATTTCTTCTGTAGCCTAAGTTATACACTTTTTCCTCTGACTGCTCAGACTTGAAAGTTCATCTCGGGTCAGTGGCTTGTCAACTCCACTGGGAGTTCCTCACATGGAATCTGACAAAATTATGAGAGTGTTATCCCATGTCATAGCTTTCAGAAAAACTTGGTCCCACTCAAAAATGTTTTGTATAATTCGAGTTATGCATGTTTTAGTACCGACTGCCCAAACATAAACATATCTGGAGACAGCGTAACATCCCCATTTTCATATAAGCTAATTAGCTCGGTGTCTCCGGCTAATTAGAGGGGTTAGCAATTAATTGAGAACTAATCGGCTAATCTCGAGAGCATGGGCTTAGTAAATTAAAGGCAAGTCAACAAGATAACAGAAAGTCAACAATTGAAACATAATGCATTAAAAGTTACAATTAAAAGCCTAATTGCCCAATCCTTATTAATTCATGATTTAGAACATAAAATCAAGGTGATCTAACCTAATTAACTAAGAGCATATAAGTATCACATCTTAATCACATTAACCCTCACATCTTCTTACATAATTAATGAGGAAAATCCTTCTCAATTAAAATGTGCCAATGTGTAAGTAAACCAATTGAACTAATTAGCATTTAGATAATTGTAACAATGGTAAAAATTTAGAAAACTTCCCTTTAATTATTGTTTGAAAGTTTGGTCAAAGCAAGAGCCATATCCAACCATCCATTTGCCTTCTCATCATACACCACTAGATCAAGAGTCCATGTTAGTAGATTTCTTGAGTCAAGACAAAAGATCTACTCTCCTCCGTCAAGATTGTGACACTTGGAGTGATCACAATCATCCAATGCCAATCCTAAGATAGATCATGCTTTTAACCACTTTAAAAGAAACACTACAAGGTCTTTACCCAAGTGCCAAGACTCAAAGGAAACACAACTCCCTCTTTTGCCCCAAGGTTTTTTCCACTCTCTTGCTTGTTGTAAGAAGCAAAATCACATCATCCCCTCCCCCCTCATTTGAGCCACTTCAGCCCCCTCTCTCCCCCTCATTTTCATTTTTCATTTCCTCTCTCAAGACACACACAAAGCTCTCTTCTCTCTCCAAGTCTCATACCCACTCTATTCTTCTTTCAACCTTCCTTGCTCTTCTTCCAACCTTCTTACTACTTCCTACCTCATCTCCATCACCACACTCACAATCCCTTCCAGGACCACCATTTTTGGTCACTGGAGAAACAAGACCCCTCATACACAAGCCCCATTTTCAAGCTTTCAAGTAGGAAGGCTCTCTCCAACCTTCTCCACCTCCAAAATCCTTCAAGAAAGCTCTCTTTGGTAGTGACTCTAACCTTTCTTTTTCATGATTTTTTCAAGATCTAGAACTCCTAAGCTCTTCATAGCTAGGTGATTTTAGGACTTGCTCCAAGGTCTCATGACCATTTCTTGCTCTATGAGTTTTTGTTGTCTTGTTGGAAATGTTGTCTTGAAATGAGATTATATGGCATGATGGTTTTTATGTATCTTGCTCTATTTTGTTTTAAAATACTGATTTGGTGACTAAAACCTTGAATATAATGGTGAGATAAAACATAAAAATGGTGATTTGAAGTGGTATAACAACATCTCTACAAGTTTGATATGTGAAACATGAAAACTAGTTAAGCTGGAATTCTGGCAGTCTAGAATGCATACTGTATAAATCGTTCTAAAAAACTCGAAGTGTAATGAAACTAATTTTCTATGAAATTAGACTCAAAGATCTTTCCACACATATAAAATTTGTGAAATTTGGATTTAAAATGAGGGAGATATGATTTTTCAAAGTTGGCTGTTCCCGGATGGATTTCTGTTTGGGCAGTCCCCACTAAAAACCTTATAACTGGAGCTACAAAAATCATTTTTGAGTGAAACTAAGTTTTTTAGAAAGCCAAGACATAGAGGAACACCCCCATAAAACAGTTTTGTCAGATTCCATGTGAGGAACTCCCAGTGGAGTTGACAAGCCACTAACCCGAGGTGAACTTTCAAGTCTGAACAGGCATGATAAAATGTGCATAACTCAAGCTACAAAACAAATTTTTGAGTGGGGCTACTTTTGTTTAAAAATATACTCAGAGGAGTATATTCACACAAAAATTCGAAGCAAAAGAATAAAAGATGGAATTATGGTGAATTTTTAAAGTTACTGCCCCACTGTAAAAGTAAAAACTGTTTGTGGTAAAAGTTAAAGAATAATGAGAAATAAGCTTTAAAACATTAAGACCTTTACTCTAAGTATTGGAAAAACCCATCATCACTCAACTTAAAAGTTTCAAAAAGGATAATGAATGACATTGGCCCTAGGCCTAATAAAAGAGTTTACACAAGAGACAATCTCAATTAAAAGCTTACACTAAATTTATTAAGCCAAGCTCATAAAATGTTGCTTGAGAATATGCCTATGTTTATGTGCAAGCATGATGCTATGATGATATGATGATGATGGTGATGATTATGATAATGATATGATGACGATATTAATATGATATGTTGATGACATGATGCTTAATGACATGTCATATTGGATTTCTCTGTTTGGCAAAATTTTGGGAAGCTGCGGTCTAGCCGTTATGCTGCCAAAATTCTGCGAAAATTATGGACTTAGAAATATTTTGCATCATAAGCTTTAATAAGAAGATATTTAATTAAGTGTATGATCCTTCAAAGGGGAAGGTGACTTAATTTAAAGCTCCCCTCACCCATGACTCACATGAGGCATGGCATGACCAAGCTAGTGTGAGTATAGGGGATAAGGCTTACATGAGGCATGGCATGACCCAGCTAGTGTAAGTACCGAATTATGGTGGCGACGGCCACGGTATGAGCTCATTACCACTTATGTTTAGTGGGTGAAAAGATAAAGTCAAGTTAAGAAAAGAAAAGGGACTTCGGCCCAAACCCTAGAAGGGGAAGAAGTAAGAGAATCTTATAGCGTGGACATGCATGTTTTATGTAATTATACTTGTGCTTATGTATATTACGATATGAATGATTAAAGGGTATGCTAAAATTGAATCCGCTTCGGATATTCATATTTTCGAAATCCAAGAATTGGATCTTATGCATGCTCACTATTTTCATTAATAAAAACCGAAGTGGCTGGGATGATGACGATGGCACTATCATGTTAGGTTCGAGTTCTATTGAGAAATCTTGTTTCTCACTCCAGTTATTTTTTTTTCCGTCTCGTCACCAGATACCTATGGCACACCTAGTGGAGTGGAGCATGGAACCTCCCCACCATGAGTGGGCCTATGATGCGGATGCTCATGCTATTGTGGCCACGTCCACCACAGTAGTTCGCACACATTTTTACCTGGGTCGAATTTTTGAGGTAGAGGAGCCAGATGTCACGCCAGCCCTTGTAGACGTTTCTTCGGCTCACCTTGGACCGTCGCTGGGTCCTTGGGATTTTCTGCCTGAACCATTGCCAGACATCGAGATGGAGCCGATGTCTCCAGGCCTGCCCGCAGCCGAGTCCGTGCCACTGCCAGAGATCCCCGTGATTAACGTGAGTTCCATGATCACTCCTAGGGCCGCAGTCGCTTCGCCGCCGCTCCCTGAGTATCATCCCGCCACATCTGAGGAGGATCCCTCCGAGGAACATTCTTCAGTGGCCAGCTATACTCCAGGTCGTCGCATTAATCGTATTGAGGTGATCAGCAGGCACCCTCGCATTATCCGTACTCCTCACGTCCCCTGAGGCCGAGGAGCGAGGGGGACCAAGCACTCGAGGACTTGAGTACATCCGATCGAGGGGCACGGAAGGGGCAGAGAAATCAGCATGTGTCTACATGAGCCTATTTTTATTTGTGTTCCTTATCCTATGTATTTTATTTTGTAACGAACCTTGTCATATTTGTTTATGTTCGATACTTTGGGGCCATGGCATGACCATGAGTCTCTTTTTTATATATTGTTGATTATTATGAGACTTTATATATGTATGGTTATTCTAGTAAGATGAATGTATTACATTTCTACTTATCCATTGTTCCTTTATTTTACGGTTTGTATGTATGCGACACTCTCATTTATAGCTATCTTCTTGCTCCAGGCTTTACTTTCCAAACGCTGCAAAGCGACGATGTATTTCAAAAAAAAAAATTTATTTACCATATTTTCCCCGTAATTTGACTTATAAATGAAGTTTAATTTTCTACGAGCATAAGTAACAACTAATAAAATGCCGTAATACGACTTAATCGTAGTATGGGTTTATTAGGGTGTTACAGATAGCCTATTTCAAAAATTCATATCTCCCACATTTCAAAGCCAAAGTTAACGTATTTTATATGTTTGAAAAGCTCTCTGAGTCTAATTTTATAAAAAATTAGTTTCGTCACATTTTGAGTTTTGTAGAATGAGTTATACAGTATGGATTATAGACTGCCAGAATTCCAACTCAACTAGTTTTTATGTTTTCCATTTCAAACTTGTCGAGATGTTGCTATCCCACTTCAAATCACTATGTTTAGGTTTTATCTCACCATCATATTCAAGGTTTTAATTACCAAATCAGTATTTTAGAACAAAAATAAAGTAAGATACATAAAAACCATCATACCATATAATCTCATTTTAAGACAATATTTTCAACAAGGCAAGAAAAGCTCATAGAATAAGATATGGTCATGAGACCTTGAAACAAGTCCTAAAACCACCTAGCTATGAAGAGCTTAGGGGTTCTAGTGCTTGAAAAATACATGAAAAAGAAGGGTTAGAGTCACTACCAAAGAGAGCTTCTTGAAGAAGGTTAGGGAGAGCCTCCCTCCTTGAAAGCTTGGAAATGGAGCTTGTGTATGGGTTGTCTTGTTTCTCCAAAGACCAAAAATGGTGGTCCTTGAAGGGATTGTGAGGGTGGTGATGGAAATGAGGTAGGAGGTAGTAAGGATATTGGAAGAAGAACAAAGAGGACTGAATGAGCAAGAGGGTGGGGATGAGACTTGGAGAAAGGAGAGAACTTTGTGTCTTTAGAGAGGAAATGAAAAATGAAATAAGGGGGGAGAGAGAAGGGGCTGATGGCGCAAATTGAGGGGGAAGAGTGATGCGATTTTGCTTCTTACAACAAGCAAGAAAGTGCAGGAAAACCTTGGGGCAAAAGAGAGAGTTGTGTTTCCTTTGAGTCTTGGCACTTGAGTAAAGACCATATAGTGTTTTTCAAGTGGTTAAAGGCATGACCACTTTGGGATTGGCTTGGGTGAATATGATCACTCCAAGTGTCACAATCTTGATGGAAGGGAGTACATCTCTTGTCTTGATTCAAAGAATACTACTAACAAAGACTCTTGATCTAATGGTGCATGATGAGAAGGCAAATGGATGGTTGGATATGGCTCTTGCCTTGATCAAACTTTCAAACAATAATTAAGAGGAAGTTTCTAAATTTTCACTATTGTTAAAATTATCTAAATTCTATTTAATTCAATTGGTATAATTACACTTTAACACATTTTCATTGAAAAGGATTTTCCTTCTTAATTATGTATAGAGGATGTGAGGGTTAATTTGTCATGTGTAATTAATATGTAATGCTTGTCATGCACTTAGTTAATAAGGTTAGGTCACCTTGATTATATGTTCTAAATCATGAATTAACAAGGATTGGGCAATTAGGCCCTTAATTGTAACTTTTAATGCATTATGCATTAATTGTTGAATTTTCTAATTTATCATTGACTTTCAATTATCTTGTTGACTTGCCTTTAATTTACTAAGCCCTTGCTCTCGAGATTAGTCGATTAGTTCTCAATTAATCGCTAACCCCTCTAATTAGCCAGAGACACCGAGCTAATTACCTTAGATGAACCTGGGGATGTTACATTTCTCCCTTCCTTGAAAAGAATTTTGCCCTCAAAATTCGTTACTTGAAAACAGGTGGGGATAATCTCTTTGCATCTCTACCTCAAGCTCCCACGTGTGCTTCTCCAAGCTTCCTCTTCCCCAGGCCACTTTTACCAAGGGCATAGACTTATTCCTTAGTTGTTTGACCGTGCTATCTATGATTGTCATAGGTAGTAGGTCAAAGGTTAGGTCTTCCCTTAATTGTGCACTTTCTGGCTTAAGAAGATGATTGGGGTCGGAGTTGTACTTTCTCAATTAGGAGACATGGAAAACATTGTGAAGGTTTGACAAATCGGGTGGAAATGCTATTTGGTAGGCAACTGTTCCTATTCGTTTCAAGATTTGAAAAGGGCCAAGAAAATGAGGGCTCAACTTTTTGACTCTAAGGGCTCTACCAATACCTGTTGTAGGAGTAATTTTCAAGAATACGTGTTCTCCCTCTTAGAACTAGATTGGCTTTCTCCTCTTATCCGCATAGCTCTTCTGATGACTCTGTACGATGAGAATCCTTTCCCTTATCCTCTTAATTTGTTCAATGGTTTGTCTAACCAGATCAGGTCCTAAGAGGCTTTCCTCACCTGGTTCATACCAGCAAAGTGGAGATTGGCACTTTCTGCCATACAAGGCTTCATAAGGCGCCATCCCAATGCTAGCATGGAAACTATTGCTGTAGGCGAACTCGATAAGGGGTAGGTATTTGTTCCAACTTCTGGGTCGGTCCATTACACATGCTCTTAACATATCCTCTAGGGTTTGTATGGTTATTTCGGATTGTCCATCAGTCTGGGGGTGGTAGGCTATATTTAAACAAAGTCTCGTCCCAAATGCCTTTTGCAAGGCTCCCCAGAACCTAGAGGTAAACCTTGGGTCTCTATCAGACACAATGGTTGCAGGTACTCCATGTAGTCATACAATCTCTTGGATGTATAGCTGGGCTAGCTTATCCAAAGGATAATTCGCTCTTATGGGTAAGAAGTGAGCAGACTTTGTCAATCTATCCATAGCAACCCATATGGCATCAAATCCAGCTTGTGTTCGGGGTAAACCCATCATGAAATCCATAGAGATTCCATCCCATTTCCATTTAGGGATCTCCAATGGCTACAGCATGCCTGAGGGTTTTTGGTGCCCAATTTTTACCTTTTGACAAACTAAGCACTTATTCACCACATCTGCTATGTCCTGCTTCATGCCCAACCACCAAAACATCCTCTTGAGGTCTTGGTACATCTTCGTCATGCCAGGATGCATGGTAAAATGACCTTTGTGAGCTTCTTCTACAATCATTCTCCTCAGGTCATCCTTAGCAGGTACACAAATCCTCCCTTGATACCTCCACATGCCATCAACACCTTGAGTAAATCCTTTCAACTTTCCCTCTTTCACTTGGGCTGCTATCCTCAAGAATTCTTTATCCTCTTCCTGAGCCGCATAATTTGTCCTTTGAACTTGCTCGTCACCTCAATCAAATTCAACCTTATGCTATGAGGGGTCAGGGCAACTCTAAGGTTTAGGTCTCTAAAACTCTCAATCAACTCCGCTTCCTTGACCATCATCCATGACACATGTAATGACTTGCGGCTCAGCACATCCACCACCACATTGGCCTTACTAGGGTGGTAGTTCAAACTGAAATCATAATCCTTCGAGAATTCCATCCACCTCCTCTGCCTCATATTGAGCTCCTTCTGATCAAACAAGTACTTCAGACTCTTGTGATTTGAGAATACCTCAAGCCTAACTCCATATAAGTGGTGCCACCATATCTTCAATGCAAACACCACGGCTGCTAGCCCTAAGTCATGGGTTGGGTAATTAACTTCATGAGGTTTCAGTTGCCTAGAGGCATAAGCTACCACATTACGATCTTGCATTAGAACACAACCCAAACCTCTTCTATAGGCATCACAGTAAACCTCAAAGGCTCTCTTAGGGTCAGGCAGAACTAGTACAGATGTGGAAGTCAACTTGGCCTTCAACTCTTGAAAACTTTTCTCACACTTTGCAGTCCAAACAAAAGCAACATTTTTCCTAGTGAGTTTAGTCAAGGGTAGGGATATCTAAGAAAATCCCTTTATAAACCTCCTATAGTATCCGGCTAAGCCAAGAAAACTCTGAATCTCTGTCACCATCATAGGTCTCTCCCAGCTCATTGTAGCTTCCACTTTGCTTGGGTCCACGGATATCCTTCCCTTAGACACGACGTGACCCAAGAACTTCACTTCTTCCGGCCAAAACTCACACTTCGACAACTTCACATAAAGCTTCTTACCCCTTAAGATTTCCAACACAATCCTAAGGTGCTCTTCGTGTTCCTCCTTCGTCTTTGAATAAATGAGGATGTCATCCATAAAGACCACTACAAACTTATCCAAGTACGGCCTAAAGATCCTGTTCATAATCCATAAACACGATCGAGGCATTGGTCAATCCAAACGACATTACTCTAAACTCATAATGCCCATACCTAGTCCTAAAGGCCGTCTTAGGAATATCTTCCTCCTTCACTCTAATCTGATGGTATCCGGACCTTATATCTATCTTTGAAAACACCTCTGCTCCTCTAAGTTGATCCATCAGGTCATCTATCCTTGGCAAGGGGTACTTGTTCTTCACTGTGACCTTGTTCAACTGCCGATAATCTACGCACAGCTTCATACTTCCATCCTTCTTCTTAGCAAATAGCACCGGGGCTCCCCAAGGTGAGGCACTTGGTCTCACAAACTTCTTTTCCAACAACTCCTCCAGTTGGGTTTTTAGCTCCTCCAACTCCAAATAGGACATTCGGTAGAGTGCAATAGATATTAGTCCAATTCTTGGTACCAATTATATGGAAAACTCTATTTCTCTCTCAGAAGGAAACTCAGGGATATCCTTAGGAAAAACTTCAGGATACTCATTCGCCACAGGAATCTCATTAAGAGCTTGCTCTAGTTCAGCCTCATTAGCCGATAAGAGAACATATTCTTGATTCTCAATCTTACAACAGTATAGCATAACGGGTTTCACACTTAAACTAACAGGCTTAGAAGCTATAAAAGGAAATACGATTGACTTGGCAGCACAATCTAACATAACATGGTTGGCTAAAAGCTAATCCATGCCTAAGATTAGATCTAAACCAGATAAAGGAAGGCAGATTTAATCAGACTCGTGAGTTCTACCATCAATGTGAATTTGACATTTCAAACAACACAGACAAGTTCTAACTGGTTTCCCAGTGGGAGTAGAAACAAGCAGCATATAAGGCATTGCAGAAATAGACAATCCCAATCTACTTACGCAATCATGGGAAATAAAAGAATGCGTAGCACTAGAGTCATACAGTACAGTTAAGATGTTACCGTTCACTTCGCACATACCTCGAATGAGATCATCATACTCCGTGGTCTCTTCAGTATTCATGGTGAAGATCCTCCCTTGGCGTTGCAGTTTAGGGGCAGGCGTGTCCTTGGTGCAGTTCTTGGAGAAATGCCCGGGTTATCCACATTTGAAGCAAACATTTGGTCTGATGTAGCAAACCTCTTTGTGTTGCTTCCCATACTTAAAGCGCATTTAAATTTGTTGCGAGCCATGGACCGCCAGCTGGTCTTGGAGGGTTAGCGGAGGGCCTCTGTCGTTGCTTGCCCTTAGAACCTTCACCATGGTATGGCTTCTTTTGCGGGGGCTGCTTCGCTATTGTCCTTGAGATGCCTGCCTTCTTTTATGGGCCTCTGAACTCTGGATTGCTAGTTTACGATTGCATTCCTCCACTACGCGACTCTTATTGACAAGGGCCTCATAGTTTCGAATCTCCAACGGGGCCACGGATGCCAGGATGTTAACCCTCAAACCTCCTTCATATTTCATGCACTTCTAGTGCTCGTCGAGGTTCCGCTGATATAGTGTTGAGAACTTACACAGCTCTTCAAACTTCATAGTGTATTCCGCAATGCTCATACCTCCTTGGTAGAGCCTCAACAATTCCATTTCCTTCGTATTCCTTACCGACATCAGAAAGTATTTCTCATAGAAAGCCACCTTGAAGGCATCCATCCTAGGTAATTTCTCTTTGGTCGCTCTCCATTAAGCTCTTCGCTCCCTTCCACCAAAATTCGGCATCCACCTTCAGCATATATGTAGCAAAGGCTACCTTCTGGGTCTCCAAGCAAGTTAGCACAGAGTAGATCTTTTCAATCTCCTTAATCCATTCATCAGCTTCTTCAGGGTTGAAAGCCCCTTTGAAACTGGGCGGGTTTGCCTTGTGAAACTCCAAGAACTTCTAATACTCGGTACTTGCTCCATTTCCGCCGACAAACTCTTCAGACCTTCGATTTAGCTAATCCATCATGTGTTCTGCTGTTCTAGCTTGAGCTTGCATGGTGTTCGCCATTTGCTGGAAAGTCCTCATGAAATCAGCTATGTTCCTGTCGCTAGGCTCATTGGTGGTACATCTGTGAGTTGCCGTTAGTTCCTGAGCACACCAAAACAAAAATATTGAGTTAATCAGGCCCAATATCAAGCATAAGGCGGCAACTAAAGGCAATCTCACATGACGGTCATGCTTTCTAAGTCCTACATCCTATCATACAGATAGGATCCATGGCATGACTTAACATAGCGCGCATAGAGTTATGCTTGGAAGCATAGTCAGTCCAATCTCAGGCTTTAACAGGATGAACTACTCTGATACCATAATGTAACACCTAATAAACCCATACTACGCTTAAGTCGTATTATGGTGTTTTATTAGTTGTTACTTATGCTCATGGAAAACTAAACTGCATTTATAAATTAAGTTATGCGAAAAATATGGTAAATTTTTTTTTGAAATACACCATCGCTTTACAGCGTTTTGGAAAGTAAAGCCTTGAGCAAGAAGATAGATATAAATGAGCGTGTCGCATAAATTTAAGTCATAAAATAAGGGGACAATGGATAAATAGAAATACAATGCATTCACCTTACTCAAACAACCATATATAAAATCTCATAATATTCAACAATACATGAAAAGGAAACTCATGGTCATGCCATGGCCGCAAAATATCAAGCATAAGCAAATATAACAAAGTTCGTCACAAAATGAAATACATAAGATAAGGAGCAATAATAAAATAGGCCCAAGTAGACACGTTCTAGATCCTTTGCCCCCTTCGCGCTCCTCAATCAAATGAAATCAGGTCCTCAAGTGGCTGGTTCCCCTCGCTCCTCGACCTCGGGTGATACGAGGGTGCCTATTGATCACCTCAGATGATACGAGGGTGCCTACTTATCACCTCGATGCAACGAACACGACGACCCGGAGTACAGCTAGTTACCGAAGAATGTTTACCGAAGAATGTTCCTCGGAGGGATCTTCCTCAGATGTAATGGGGTGATACTCAAGGAGTGGCAGTGAAGCAGCTGCGGCCTTCAGAGCGGTCGTGGAACTCATGTCGACCACGGGAATCACAGGCTACGGTATGGGCACGGCTGTGGACAGGTTCGAAGACATTGGCTCCATCTCAAAGTCTAGCAAGGGCCGGGGGGAAAATCCCAAGGACCCAGCGGCTATCAAAGGTATGCTGAAGAAATGTCTACTAGAGCTGGCGGAATATTGGTCTCCTCTCCTTCAGGTATACGACCCGAGTAAAAGTAGGTGTGGACTACCGTAGTGGTCGTAGCCACGATAGCCTGGGCATCAGCATCGTAGGTCCACTCATGGTGGGGAGAGCCCATGCTCCACTCCATCGGATGAGCCATAGGTATCTGGTGACGAAACGAAAAATAACTAGAGTGAGAAATAAGATTTCTCAGTAGGACTTGAACCTGACGCGAAAGTGTCATCGTCATCGTCCCAACCACTTAGGTTTTATAAATGAAAATAGTGAGCATGCATAAGGTTCAATTCTTAGATTTCGAAAATCTAAGTATTCGAAGCGAATTCAACTTTAAGTACGTATTCTCATTATAGTAACAACATCATGGTATACATAGGAGCTTATATGACAATTCATATCATGCATGAACATCTTGAGAGTTTCATTCTTTACTTGGGTCGAACTGAAGTCCCTTTCTTTTCTTCACTTAACCTTTATCTTAGGTCTTTTTCTTTTCATCCACTAAACATAAGTGGTAATGAGCTCATACCGTGGCCGTCGCCACCATAAATTTTCGGTACTTACACTAGCTGGGTCATGCCATGCTTCATATAAGCTCTATCCCCTATACTCATACTAGCTGGGTCTATGCCATGCCTCATGTGAGTCGTGGGTGAGGGGAGCTTCTTATTATAGGTCACTTTCCTTTTTGAAGGATCACACCCTTAGTTCAATCTCTTCTTATTAAGGCTTATGATGCAAAATTATTCTAAGTCCACAATTTTTATGGAATTTCGGCAGCATAACAGCTAAATCGAAGCTTTCTAAGATTTTTGCCAAACAGAGAATCCAATCACAAGACATCATCATATATATTAATCAACATCATATGCAACATAATCATTGTCATCATAACCATACCATCATCATATCATTATATTATCATATCATCATCATATCATCATATTACCATATTGAACATAGACACAGATATACCACATTAAAGTGTTATGAGCTTAGCTTAGTAACTTAGGTGCAAGCTTTTTAATTTGATTGGCATGTCGTTTGGTTCTTTCACTAATTATAAGGCAAGTACCGCCTATCACTTCTTGTAAACCTTCTTAAGTTGAATTATGAAGTTTCCATTACCTTAAATTAAGAGTCTTAGCTGGCTTAAGTGAGATTCTCATAATGCTAGAAATTTTACCTTAACCAGTTTTTACTTTTACTGCAGGGCAGTAAATTTAAAAATTCACCATAAATTCTTCTTTTATCGTTTTAACTTTATTTTTGGTAAATGAAATAAGTCCCACTCAAAAATTCCTTCTGTAGCCTAAGTTATGCACTTTTTGCTCTGACTGCTCAGACTTGAAAGTTCATCTCAGGTCAGTGGATTGTCAACTCCACTAGGAGTTCCTCACATGGAATCTGACAAAATTGTTTTATGGGAGTGTTATCCTAAGTCTTAGCTTTCAGAAAAACTTGGTCCCACTTAAAAATGTTTTGTATAACTCGAGTTATGCATGTTTTAGTACCGACTGCCCACACATAAACACATCTGGAGACAGCCTACTTCAAAAATTCATATTTCCTACATTTCAAAGCCAAAGTTAACATATTTTACATGTATGAAAAGCTCTCTGAGTCTAATTTTACAAAAAATTAGTTTTGTCACATTTTGAGTTTTGTAGAACGATTTATACAGTACACATTATAGACTGCCAGAATTCCAGCTCAACTAGTTTTTGTGTTTTCCATTTCAAACTTGTGGAGATGTTACTATCCCACTTCAAATCACTATGTTTATGTTTTATCTCACCATCATATTCAAGGTTTTAATCACCAAATCAGTATTTTAGAACAAAAATAAAGTAAGATACATAAAAACCAATATACCACAATCTCATTTTAAGACAACATTTTCAACAAGGCAAGAAAAGCTCATAGAATAAGATATGGTCATGAGACCTTGAAACAAGTCCTAAAACTACCTAGCTATGAAGAACTTAAGGGTTCTAGTGCTTGAAAAATACATGAAAAAGAAGGGTTAAAGTCACTACCAAAGAGAGCTTCTTGAAGAATTTGGAGTGTGAAGAAGGTTGGGGAGAGCCTCCCTCCTTGAAAGCTTGGAAATGGAGCTTGTGTATGGGTTGTCTTGTTTCTCCAAAGACCAAAAATGGTGGTCCTTGAAGGGATTGTAAGGGTGGTGATGGAAATAAGGTAGGAGGTAGTAAGGAGATTGGAAGAAGAACAAAGAGGGTTGAATGAACAAGAGGGTGCGGATGGGACTTGGAGAGAGGAGAGAGCTTTGTGTCTTGAGAGAGGAAATGAAAAATGAAATGATGGGGGAGAGAGAAGGTGCTGATGGCGCAAATTGAAAGGGAAGAGTGATGTGATTTTGCTTCTAACAACAAGCAAGAAACTGGGGGAAAACCTTGGGGCAGAAAAGAGAGTTGTGTTTCCTTTGAGTCTTGGTACTTGGGTAAAGATCATGTAGTGTTTTTCAAGTGGTTAAAGGCATAATCAATCTTAGGATTGGCTTGGATGAATATGATCACTCCAAGCATCACAATCTTGATGGAGAGGAGTACATCTCTTGTCTTGACTCAACGAATACCACTAACATAGACTCTTGATCTAATGGTGCATGTTGAGAAGGCAAATGGATGGTTGGATATGGCTCTTGTCTTGACCAAACTTTCAAACAATAATTAAGGGGAAGTTTCTAAATTTTCACTATTGTTAAAATTATCTAAATGTTATTTAATTCAATTGGTTTAATTACACTTTAATACATTTTCATTGAAAAGGATTTTCCTCATTAATTATGTATAGAGGTGTGAGGGTTAATTTGTCATGTGTGATTAATATGTAATGCTTGTCATGCACTTAGTTAATAAGGTTAGGTCACCTTGATTATATGTTCTAAATCATGAATTAACGAGGATTAGGCAATTAGGCCCTTAATTGTAACTTTTAATGCATTATGCTTCAATTGTTGAATTTTCTAATTAATCGTTGACTTTCAATTATCTTGTTGACTTGCCTTTAATTTACTAAGCCCTTGCCCTTGAGATTAGTCGATTAGTTCTCAATTAATCACTAACCCTTCTAATTAGCCAGAGACACCGAGCTAATTAGCTTAGATGAAAATGGGGATGTTACACAACAAATCAAGTTTTCAATCGACAATTCAGAATAAAAAAATTCAATTCATAACGAGATTAAAAATGTGAGAAAGAGTAGATGAAACTGAAAATTGTATGCTTCAGTCACACCAAATCTCAAGAGTGCTGGTGCTTCCTTGATCCTTGAATCAGATAGAAGTTTACTCCTCTGTGGATGGAGGAAAACGAAGTTTTAGAAGTGTAAAGGTAAGGGGGTCCGTGAGAGAGAAGAAAAGATGAAGAGAAAAAAAGCCAAACTTCTTATTCCAAATTCTATCTTATGAGTTCCAAGTTCTGGCCTCCTCCTCGACTCAGCCATTTCAAAATCAAAAATGTCTAAATTAAATCTGTAACAGCTTATTACATTAATCCCATATTTCTCAGATGAATCTGGACAACTAATTTGTTTAATTCCGAATTATAGAAAGGAAGTTACACTGAAAACATGTAATCAAGTTCCATGAATAATTAGTAATGCTCTGCTGTAGTTTTGGCTATGAAGATGCATCTGTTTAGATTTACACTTTGAAAGTGAATTGAAGGCTTGGATGCTAACTTCAAAACACCATTAGAACGGGCTCAATTGGACTTCTGTGGATCGAGATATGATCTCAAGAGTCCACCCTGTTTGGAAACCGCACTACAACCTTTCACTCCATTTCTAGGCCCAATTTCAGTTCCTTAACATCAGAACTTGTCTCTGACCTCGAATAAGAATTGTAGGCCTATCTCTTAGATTTCCTACAAAATAAAGATTACGATCAAATGAGCTCTATAACTCAAGATATGGCCCAAAAACCAAAACAATGTCAGAATTTGCCTAATGCTGGAAAAACTAAATCAAGCCCAACTAAAATCAAATTAACACAAAATGGTCCAAATCAATCCAATTAAGCACAAAAGAAGATTAATGAACTAAATATAAGAGAAAATAAATATATAAAAATCCAATTAATCACCTAACACCAATTGAATTCGTGCTTCTCTGCAACTTCTCAAAAACTCTTTCCTCTGTTTGTTGTGTCTTGGTCGTTACTCAAACATTACGTCGGATGAGGCTTCTTTGTGTCCCAACATAAAATCCACAGCCATTACCGATCAAAATAATACAACTTCGATCGACAAGGGAAGAGGGATTCATCTACAACTTTATTATGAAAGACACTAAACACTATATTCATAGCTCAGAAAAGATGAGTCATACATCAGCCATTCTATTTTAAATGAAATTAATCTAACGATTCCACCTACATGGATTAATGTTGGTCCAAGAGTCAGGGTGGACTGATGAATTGGAATTTTATACACTTAATTCTTCCTCATATCTAGCCCATTAACCCTCTTTTGTGCATATTTGAATTGACTTGGACCATTTTCTATTAATTGGACCTTGGTTGGACTTTAATCTAATTTTCCTGCACTAGCCTTATCCTGATACTGTTTTGGTTTTTGGGCCATAACTTGAGTTATATACCTCATTTTGGGTTGATTCTTAGTTTTAGGAGATCTGAGAGCTAGACCTACAACTCTTATGAAGAGATTAGAGGCTAGTTTGGGAGTTTTCAAGTTGGATTTGGGCCTTTAAATGGACTCAAGAGGTGTAGATGCGGATCCTGAGTAGGGTGTAATAATTGGCCTATATCTCAGGCTACATGAATCCAATTGAGGCAAAATCAGTGCCATTGGAAAGTTGACTTCCAAGCCTACAACTTTTCTTCATATCAGTAGTTCAAAAAATGGTATTTTCTGGGCCAAACAGGCAGTTGAAGTCCACTAACAGATCTAGTGAAGTTGAATTAGTGTTTTTAGCATAAGTTTCCCTCCACAAGTCCAATTAATGTAAATGAGGTGTCTACTTGCAGCTTTAGAAGAGAGGATTAATGTAATTAGTCAATTAGTTGTTAATCGTAGGTATAAATAGGAGGGAACGCAAATTGAGTAGGACCTTTTTTTTTACTCATTTTTACTTTGGATCAGAATTGAAAAAGGACAACTACTTCTTCTCATTCTCTTTCTCTCTCTCTCTCTCACGCGCGCGTTTTCCTCCATTAATAGAGGAGTGATTCTCCTTTGATTCAAGACATCAAGTAAAGCAGTTAAACTCTTGAGGATTGGTGAATCATTCGGATGCAAGATATCAATTCGGTTTCATCTCTCCTTCTCTTATTCTTAATTTCGCATATGAATTGAAGTTCTTCATTCTTGAATGCTAATTAGGAATGTAATCATGTCATATATGATTCAGTTGATGTATGTGATTTGATTGTTTAATGAGTATGAATTGTGTTTCAGATCTAAACATAAGATTAGTTGCATTGGTGCTTGAAACTAATTCAATTCAATTCGGTTCTAGAGGTTTCTGAATCAAATTGATTGTATAATTGGTTGAATGCATGGAGGTTGCCATGTGAATGCTAGATTTAGATTGAGGTCTCATTTAAGTCTAAGTCTGATCACTGAATTGAAGTGTTGCATATAGTTAGAATCCAATGATGGAGAGTTAATTGTCTTACCTTGTGTCTTAGATTGGATCCTTCAATTCGGTTTTATACTCATCAATTCTGTTTTCCTTTGATTTCTACATTTTGCATTTCAACTATTTGACAAAACAAACCCCTAGAGTTTTCTGATCAAATGGTGCATTCATCTTAGGAAAACGATTTGAGTTGCCTACTATACTATAGTTGCCATTCGGTTTAATTTGCTTGTGTTATGACACGTGAGTCATGGACCAGCGAATCCTAACCCTTCATTCTTTTGGGTGATCAATAAACTTCGAGAGTATCGCCTCTCTTTCCTTCTTGTCGAGTTTGAAGACTTGACTTGAACTAAATCTCATCAGGTACTTAGTAATAGAGTGAGAGAATGTTGTTTACACTTAAATTTTGGTACGAAGGCTCCTAGAAGAGTACAATAAGGGTATATGTATACCAACATTTTAATGCTCAAGCCAATACGTGTGAAAAAAAGCATATACAAGGGGGTCGTTCTGCCATACGCCTTAAAATTAAGGTGCTTGATATATCGTTTACTATTGTGGGCTTATGGTGTTACATAACTTGCAATAAGAGGTTTGTCTCTTTTTGGATCGATTATTTTTTTTTAATGTTTTATTTTTGTGTGTAAAGCTTTTCCACAATAAAAAAGGATCTCGATGTAGCTTTTGTCATCCATCTCCGATGTAGCTCCAACAAGGGTGACTTCCACCGGTGACCGAGGAAGTTGTGTTGACATCATTCTAGTCTTGGAAAACTCACAATGTCTGTGTAGTTCCGATCTATCTTATTTTGCGATGGGTGAATAGTCTTTTTTGCTAATAAGGTCTGTGCGATGGTAAGAGAAAGTTACCAAAGGTGATGGCTATTTCCCAATGATTATGCTATCGAGAATAGTGACAAAGTGATGACATTATTGGGAGGGAGTGAGTGCCACCGCCACTCTTCATTTCAGCATTACATCAAATTTTTAATGACTGAAGTAAGACATTTCTAGCTAGGATCAAAGGTTTTTAAACATAAGAAAAAAGTATTGAAGTACCAATGACAAAGAGATAGCTGGAATAGGAGTAGAGCTCTTTAGTAGCTCGATGGATGGAACAAATTTCAAAGAAGGAGGAGATTGAGGGACAATTAGAGTGCATAACAAACAATAAGTCTACTAGTACACCACTAAATCCTATCTGTTCAATCACTAGGGTGCATGATGCATTAGCATTTATCTAGTCTATTGTAGAAAACCTATTTGACAAGTTCCAAGAAACAATCCCAACCGTCGCATGTTACTTAACTTCTAACGGACATCTTGTATTAAGAGCGCGTTTAGCTGCAGTCAACGCACATTAGGCACAGAACTTTACATGGCTCATCGAAGACAACTTGTTATGGACTAAGTCTAAAGGCCAAAAAGTTCTAAACGAAGCCTTACTCCGATGGCCCGGTTGGAAGTTACTCCACCGGGACCTATTTTCATTTATGATGTATTAATTCCAGATTCCGTAATGCGACGAAACCAGACTGCATAACGTACGCAATCTGAGATGTTACACACGAACCTCGGAAACCGTTATTCTCCTGCTACTACAAATAAAGGGTCTTACCCTAAAATAGGTACACGTAATTTCGATTCAAACACTTACCTCTTAATTTGATTGACTTGAGCATCAAAGTCCTTGTAGGTACACCCATCTTCACCGTATAACCTGGTGCAACCACCCATTCTCGCCATGTAATAACTGTGGGATCCCTTATCTTAGTTCGGGTGATCAGCTTCATTGTAAGTATCACTGTCACTTCCGAACATTAGTGTCATCTGTGGGGGAACACCATTTTCCTCAATTGTTACATATGAACTGACATCAGTTCTCATTGCCACCGGGATGTAGCGGTGGCACATGGTCATGTAAGTGAAAGACGACCGTCGCACCGCCACCAACCAGCTGTACACAGTACGTCGGAATCTGCTTCTAATGTCGGGAATCGTCATCACGCTAACCCAGCTTCAGTGGAACTACTGAGGAACCCCCTAGCATCCAAAGTGGAGCGAGTTCCCCAGGAGCAGATTCCATACGATGATAT
Source organism: Pterocarpus macrocarpus (assembly GCA_031439585.1). NCBI lineage: Eukaryota > Viridiplantae > Streptophyta > Magnoliopsida > Fabales > Fabaceae > Pterocarpus > Pterocarpus macrocarpus. Next base: position 24,071,589 of record CM062521.1, on the reverse strand, counting down.
CGTATTAATGATGGAGCAAGCAGACCATATTCAGGAGTTGGAACAAAACATCAATAAACTAAAGGGAGCCGATGAACAAGATCGGAGGAAAGACCGTCACCAAGTTAGGGACTGTGATATTCGGTACCAGTCTCGAACTCAACGTTATGACGAAGGGCAGAGTTTTCGGGGCAATGAATGTAACATCCCCAATTTTTGTCTAAGCTAATTAGCTCAGTGATCCTGGGTAATTAGAGAGGTTAACAATTAACTAAGGATTAATTGGCTAATCTCGATGAGCAAGAGCTTAGTGAATTAAGTCAAGTCAATAATTGAATCATAACGCACTAAATGTTTTAATTAAAACCTAATTATTCGAACCTCATTAATTCGTAACTTAGAAATATAATTAAGTTAATCCAATCTTATTAATTAAGTACAAGACAATTGTTCTACCTTACCAATTGAGATAGATTAATTCTTACACCCTAATTACATAATTCATAAGATCAATTCTTTTAGAGGAAAAATGTCTTAAAAGTGTAATTAACTGAAAACAGTTAAAGAGCAATTTAACTAATCAAATTGATTAACAACTTAGGTAATTCTAATAGCTTTGAAGATTTACAAATTTCTCCTAATTGATGCACCAAATTTCAGCCAAGGATAAGAGCAAAATCCAACCATCCATTTGCCTTCTTATCATACACCCTTAGATCAAGAGTCTATGTTAGTAGTATTCCTTGAGTCAAGCCAAAAGATGTACTCTTCTCTCTCAAGATTGTGGCACTTGGAGTGATCATATCCACCGAAGCCAATCCCAAGAGTGGTCATGCTTTTAACCACTTGAGAAAATATTACATGGTCTTTATCCAAGTGCCAAGACTAAAAAAAAACACAACCCACCCTTTTGCCCCAAGGTTCCTAGCCCTTTTGCTTGAAAAAGAAGTAAGACTCACCTACTCTCTCTTGCTTGTTGGAGAAGCAAAGCAACCAGCCCCCTCCTAGCGAAAAGTGGCATCCCACCTTGCCCCATTTGGCACCAATTGCAAGCTTTCATCCTCTTACTTGAAAGCAAAATCTCTCACTTCTCTCTAAGTCTCATTCCAACACTCTTGCACTTCCAATCCTCTTATTCTTCTTCCACACCCCATCCAACTCTCTTTCCTTTCACCATTCTCACAAGCCCTTCAAGGACCACCCTCTTTGGTTCTTGAAGAAGCAAAACAAACACTCACTTAGCCCCATCATCAAGCTCAAGGAGGAGGAAGATCATCTCCAACCCATCAACTCTTTCTACTCCTCAAGAAACTCATTTGGTAGTGACTCTAACCCTTCTTTTTCATGTATTTTTCAAGCTCTAGAACTCCTATGCTCTTCATAGCTAGGTGGTTTTAGGACTTGCTTCAAGGTCTCATGACCATTTCTTGCTCTATGAGTTTTTTTGTCTTGTTGAAAAATGTTGTCTTGAAATGAGATTATGTGGCATGATGGTTTTATGTATCTTGCTTTATTTTGGTTTAAAATACTGAGTTGGTGACTAAAATCTTGAATATGATGGTGAGATAAAACATTAAAATGGTGATTTGAAGTGGTATAACAACATCTCTACAAGTTTGATGTGTGAAACATGAAAACTAGTTAAGCTGAAATTCTGGCAGTCTGTAAGGCGTGCGGCATAACTCGTTCTAAAAAACTCAAAATGTAATGAAACTAATTTTCTATGAAATTAGACTCAAAGAGCTTTCCACACATATAAAATTCGTGAAATTTGGATTTAAAATGAGGGAGATATGATTTTTCAAAGTTGGCTGTTCCCGGATGGATTTCTGTTCGGGCAGTATGTAATAAAATGTTCATAACTCAAGTTATACAGAACATTTTTGAGTGGGACCACGTTTGTTAGAAAGAGATAGAGGAAGACCCTCATAAAACAGTTTTGTCATATTCCATGTGAGGAACTCCCAGTGAAGTTAAGAAGCCACTAACCCGAGTTGAACTTTCAAGTCTAAACTGTTAGAATAAAATGTGCATAACTCAAGTTACAAAATGAATTTTTGAGTGGGGATTATTTTGTTTAAAAATAGACTAAGAGAAGTATATTCACACAAAAATTTGAAACAAAAGAGTAAAAGATTAAATTATGGTGAATTTTTAAAGTTACTGCCCCACTGTAAAAGTAAAACTGGTTGTGGTGAAAGTTAAAGAATAATGAGAAATAAGCTTTAAGACACTAAGACCTTTACTTTAAGCATTGGAAAAACTTTCATAATTCAACTTAAAAGTTTCAAGAAGGATAATAGATGAAATTGGCTCTACGCCTAATAAAAGTGTTTACACAAGAGGCAATCTCATTTAAAAGCTTGCACCAATTCTATTAAGCTAAGCTCATAAGACTTTGTGTGATATGTATGCCTCTATGTGTCTATATGATGACATGATATGATGATGATCATAATGATGATGATGATATGGCATGAAATGATGATGATGATTATGATAATGATATGATGTCGATATGAATATGATATGTTGATGATATGATACTTAATAATATACGATAAAAGAATCACATTTGGGGACAGCGATACGTAACGCCTAAATATGGAAAAGAATTAGAACAATTTTGCATCATAAGCTTTAATAAGAAGAAGATGAACTAAGGGTGTGATCCTTCAAAAGGGAAGGTGACCTAATTTAAGCTCCCTTCACCCATGACTCACATAAGGCATAGCATGACCCAGCTAGTGTGAGTATAGGGGGTAGGGCTTACATGAGGCATGGCATGACCCAATTAGTGTAAATACCGAAATCTTATGGTGGCGACGACCACGGTATGAGGTCATTACCACTTATGTTTAGTGGGTGAAAAGATAAAGTCAAGTTAAGAAAGGAAAAGGGACTTCGGTCCAAACCCTAGAAAGGGAAGAAGTTAAGAGAATCTTATAGCATGGACATGCATGTTTTATGTAATTATAATTGTGCTTATGTATATTATGATATAAATGATTAGAGGATACGTTAAAATTGAACCCGCTTCGGATATTCATGCTTTCGAAAACCTAAGAACGGAACCTTATGAATGCTCACTATTTTCATTAATAAAACCGAAGTGGCTAGGACGATGACGATGACACTTTCATGTCGGGTTCGAGTCCTACTAAGAAATTCCATTTCTCACTCTAGTTATTCTTCCGTATCATCACCAGATCTCGATGGCGCATCTGGTGGAGCGGAGCATGGATCCCTTACTCTGTGAGCGGACGTATGACGTGGGATGTCAAACAATGCTGATTTCAGCTTGTAGTTGCCGTGGCTCTGCATCTTCATGCATTCCTTTTTGTGACGAACGATATCAATTTAAGTTTGTATCCAATATTTGGATCATGGCACGACCATGAGCCTCCTTCACTGTAATGCTGATATGTATGTATATATATATTATGAACCCACATCGATGTAATGATTTGCTATATAATGCAATGTATTTGTGAATTATTATTTGTTTACCTTTCTCATGTTTTACGATTTTGGGGTATGTATTTTATGTGACACGCTCTTTCTCTATCTAGCTTCTCGCTCAAGGCTTTACTTTCCAAAACGCTGCAAAGCGACGACGTATTTCAAAAAAAAATCTTACCATATTTTCTGCGTAACTTAATTCCAAATGAAGTTTAGTTTTTCAAGAGCATAAGTAACAACTAATAAAACGCTGTAATATGACTTAAGCATAGTATGGATTTATTAGGGTGTTACAATGAACGATCCCGGGATCAAGAGTATAAGTACGATCGGGAATCAAGAAGTGGCTATTCCCGCCATGTTGAAAATGTCGAGTCACATCCTTCAAGGGTAAGAAATTATGACTAACCCAAGCATTACCCGAGTGATTGATCAATTAGATTATTATATACTTATTTTCCCTCATTCCTAGCTCATTAATTCTCTCTTGTGCCTAATTGTTTTGAATTGGACTATTTTGTATTGTTTGGATTTTGTTTGGGTTTGAGTTAAATATTCCAGCATTAGGTGAATTCTGACACTGTTTGGTTTTTGGGTTATATCTTGAGTTATAGAGCTCATTTTATTGTGATTCTTGATTTGTAGAAAAGTTGAAAGATAGGCCTACAAGTTATATGAGAGGTCAGAGGCCAATTCTGGTGTTAAGAAGCTGAAATTGGGCCTAGAAGTCAACTGAAGTGGTGCATCCACAGATTCTGAGCAGGGTGTGGTATTTGGGCCATATCTCAGTCCACAAATGTCCGATTGAGCCCATTCCAGTGCCATTTTGAAGCTGACATCCAAGGCTACAATTCTTCTTCAGAGTGGAAATCAAAACGGAATCGTTTTGATAGCCAAAACGGTAGAAGAACGTTACTCATGGAATTAGTTATAATGATTTCATGTTTTTAGTGTAACTTTCTCTCTATAATTCGGATTTTAGCAAATAAGATGTCCAGATTCAAAGGAGAGAGAGAGGATTGATCTAATAATTACAATTTAATAAGTTTAGGTGGTTTTGATTTGGATTTTTGGCCGGTTTCTGAAAAGGGCCGAACTTGTACTTGGGAGATAGATTTTGGAATAGGAAGCAATTTTCGGTTTTGGTTCTTCTTCTCTTCTCTTCTCTTCTCTCACGCCCCCCCCCCCCACCTTAACAACTCATCTTCCTCCATTCATGGAGGAGTAAGCTTCCATCTAATCCAAGGATTCAAAGAAGCATTGGCTGTCTTGAGGATTTGCGCAACCAAACTTCATCAAATCAAATCGGTTTTCTACTCCCTTTTCTTTCATTGTGATTAATCCAATTTCGGATTTAAAGGTTTTTGATTCGGAATTGTGGTTGATTATAATCGATTGCTTACTTGCTTGCTTGCATATTGCTCGATTGATTAATGTGTAATGCAATTGCGTGAGTAGAATCATTTTCAGGTTTGAATTTGATGATTGATTACATTGGTGCTTGAAAATTAACATGAATTGGTTAGGTTCTAGAGGTTTCTGAATTTAATCATTTATCTGTTAATTGAATGCATGAAGGTTTTCGTGTGCAATGTCATATCCGAACAGAGGTTTCTTTCGGGTTTGATGTCAGTCACTGATTTGATTTGAATGATAAATTTTAGAATCCGATGATAGATTAGCCACTATCTTTCTTAGTTCTTGGATTGGATGTTCCAAATTCTGTTCATTTCTTTTATACTCATTTCAGTATTTTAAATTCCTAAACCCCCCCAATTTCCTGATCGTATAACATTGTCATCGCTGGGAAACGACCCAGGTTGCACCCTTGCTACGAGTTTAGTGTAATTCGGTTCTTATTGTAATTTGATCAAGCTCGGCACTCGAGTCAAATTTTAAAAATTTGGTAGCAAGTGTCGCAGCCTGCTCCAAATTATAATTTTAAAATACTCAATTACACTAAATTTGAAGTATAGTGCAACCAAGGTCGTCTCACAAGGATGTTCTTGCTATCTAGTTAAGTAACAAAGGGGGTATGTTCAAACATGCAGTCAATAAGCTATAAAAGAAAATTAGATGAAAATAAAAACTCTAGTTCAAAGAGTTCCTTAGACATAAGATGAATCAATCATTAACGCATAATATATCAAACACATGGAGTACGATTAATTTGAGCTATTAGAGAGACCTCTACTAACAACCCCACAATTCTACCTAGAGAACTCTAGGAATTCAACCGACACATAATTGATTAGATAATTGAGACCTCAACTCTAATTAACCTATGTTGATTTCTAGCCCCAATTGTATTAGCCTAGGTTTGAACCCAAACCCAATTCCTAATTCTTTAACTAATCAAGTTCATACCAATTGACCAATTAGCAATCACCCAACTTATTCCTCATTCATAAACTCACATATCAATACCATTCAATGCAAATTTACAAATAAAAGAGGGCAAAGAATCAAGAAAACAAACATGATTGAAATTCAAGCATAGGGTTTCAAGATTACAACCATAATACCCTTGGAGTCTCCTTGAGCTAGCTTGAAATCCTACTCCTCCATAGCAATGAAGGTTACAAAATAGAACCCAAAACAAGTATCTTCCAAAATGAAGGGAAAAGAAAAAGAAAAGAAGAGGAGAGGAGAAGAGAAGAAAGAAAAAATGAAAAAATGTTGGAGATGAGTCCTCTTCGCGTCTCAGTTTTCTCTCCTCTTATCAGACCTCAAATGTCAAAATTCAAAAATACCCTTGAGCCCAACTTAATCCTCTGCCTCTTAGCTTTAAGTGGACACCCAATTTGCTTAATTTGGACTTGAAATGAGAGAGTTATGGCCTAATCTTTATAGCATGTTCAGATTATACGTGTATTCGCGTCAGTCTGTAACACCCTAATAAACCCATACTACGCTTAAGTCATATTACGGCATTTTATTAGCTGTTACTTATGCTCGTGGAAAACTAAACTTCATTTGAAATTAAATTACACGGAAAATACGGTAAAATTTTTCTTTTTCTTTTGAAATACGTCGTCACTTTTTGAAAGTAAAGCCTCGCGCGAGAAAGTAGCAACAAACGAACGTATCGCAAAGATTTCAATATAAATTAAAGGAACAAGGATAAAATCAAAATACCATGCATTCAATTACTACAACAATCATAAATATAATTAATCTCATAATATCCATACATAAAAGGGAACTCATGGTCATGCCATGGCCCCGAAGTCAAAGATACATAAGTCTGATACAGAATGAAATACAACAGATAAGGAACACAAATAAAAATAGACCCATGTGGACGTCTGCTGGCCTCTCTGCCCATTCCATGCCTTCGATCAAGTGGGCTCAAGTCCTCGAATGCCTGGTTCCCCCTCGCCTCAGCCTCGGGGAACGTGAGGAGTGCGGATGATGCGGGGGTGCCGACTGATCACCTCAAAGCGACGCACGCGACGACCCGGGGTATGGCTGGCCACAGATGAATGTGCCTCGGAGGGGTCCTCTTCGGACTCAGCAGGGTGATACTCAGGGGGTGGTGGCGAAGCGGCCCTAGGAGTGGCCGTCGAGCTCACCTCTATCACAGGGATCTCCGGCAGGGGTGCAAACTCGGCTGCGGGCAAACCCGGCGACATCGGCTCCATCTCGAAGTCGGGTAATGGCTCGGGTGGAAAGTCCCAAGGACCTAGAGGCTGTCCAAGAAGAGCTGAAGAGACGTCTACAGGGGCTGGTGGATTTTCTGGCTCCTCTTCAAAAATTCGACCCAGATAAAAATGTGTACGTACTACTGTGGTGGTCGTGGCCACAATAGCGTGTGTATCCCCGTCGTAAGCCCACTCATGGTGGGGAGGGTCCATGCTCCATTCCACGGGGTGAGCCATGAGTATCTAGTGACGAGACGGAAAAACAGCTAGGGTGAGAAATAAGATTTCTCAGTAGGACTCGACCTTGACACGTGGTGTCATCGTCATCGTCCCAGCCATTTCGGTTTTATTAATAAAAATAGTGAGCATGCATCAAATTCAATTCTTAGATTTTTGAAAACATGAGTATCCGAAGCGGATTCACTTTTTAACATACCTTCTAATCATTTGTATCGTAGTAACTATAAGTACAAGTGTAATCGTATACAACATGCATATCCAAGCTAGAAGATTCTCTTAACTTCTTTCTTTTTAGGGTTTTGGACCAAAGTCCCTTTTCTTTTCTTAACTTGACTTTATCTTTTCACCCACTAAGCATAAGTGGTAATGAGCTCATACCGTGGCCGTCGCCACCATAGAATTTTGGTACTTACACTAGCTGGGTCATGCCATGCCTCATGCAAGACCTATCCCCTATACTCACACTAGCTGGGTCATGCCATACCTCATGTGAGTTGTGGGTGAGGGGAAACTTAAATTAGATTACCTTCCCTTTTGAAGGATCACTTACTTGAATTAAACTTCTTCTTATTTAAGCATTATGATGCAAAATATTTCTAAGTCCATAATTCTTACAAAATTTCGGCAGCATAACGGCTAAACCGACGCTTCCCAAAATTTTGCCAAACAGAGAAACCAACATCATAGTATCATCAAGCATCATATCATATCATCATTATCATATCATCATCATAACATCATCATATCATCATGATCATTATCATAACATCATGCTTGCACATAAACATAGGCATATTCACAAGCAACATTTTATGAGCTTAGCTTGATAAATTAGGTTCAAGCTTTTAATTGAAGTTGTCTCTTGTGTAAACTTCTCTTATTGAGCATAATGCCACTTTTTGTCTAATGTCCTTTTTGACACTTTTTAAGTTGAATTATGAGGGTTCTCTAATGCTTAATATAAGGGTATTAATGTCTTAAAGCTTATTTCTCCTTATTCTTTAACTTTTACCATAACCAGTTTTACTTTTACAGTGGGGTAGTAACTTTGAAAATTCACCATAATTTCATCTTTTACTCTTTTATTTCAAATTTTTGTGTGGATATACTTCTCTGAGTCTATTTTTAAACAAAAGAAACCCCACTTAAAAATTCATTTTGTAGCTTGAGTTATGCATATTTTATTCTGACTGTTCAGTTTCTAAGTTCACTCCCGGTACAGTGGATTGTTACTTCTCATTATAATTACTCAGAAGGAATCTGAGAAAACTGTTTTATTGGTTTGTTCCTATATGTCTTAGCTTTCAATTAAACTTGGTCTCACTCAAAAATCATTTTTGTAGCTCGAGTTATACACATTTTAGTGTAGACTGCCCAGACAGAAACCAATCCGAGAACAGTCCACTTTGAAAAATCATATCTCACTCATTTTAACTCCGAATCTTATGTATTTTATATGTATGGAAATATATCTGAGTCTATTTTCATATAAAATTGGTTCCACTAATTTCTGAGTTCTCTGGAAAAAGTTATACCATTCGGTTTACAGACTGCCAGAAAATCCAGATTTCACGTTTTGATTTTCCTCATGTTTTCTCCAAAACACTCAACCTCACTTTCAAGAAAACATTCTCAAGTTATAAAACACTCATATACCATGAAAGATTAGTGAAAAACTAACATGTTGGAGTTCAAAAATATTGAGTTCAACCATGCATCACACCAAACCGAAAACATGTTTTCAACAAACCACCATACAAGCAACAACATCTCATTTTATGACAAGAATGGCTATGATGCCCATAATCAATCTTTAAAACCACCTAGCTATGGAGAGCATAGGAGTTCTAAAGCTTGAAAAACAAGAGAGAAAAAGAGTTTAGAGCCACTACCAAAGAGAGTTTTCTTGAAGGATTTTGAAGGTGGAGAAGGTTGAGAGAGCCTTCCTCCTTGAGTGCTTGGAAATGGGGCTTGTGTATGAGTGATCTTGTTTCTCCAAAGACCAAAAATGGTGGTCCTTGAAGGGATGGTGATGGTGGTGATGGAAATGAGGTGAGGAGTAGTAGAGAGATTAGAAGAAGAACAAGGAAGAGTGAAAGAAGAAGAGAGTGGGTATGAGACTTGGAGAGAGGAGAGAGTTTTGTGTGTGAGTCTTGAGAGAGGAGATGAAAAATGAAAATGAGGGAGAGAGAGAGGCTGAAGTTGGCGCAAATGAGGGGGGAGGAATGAGGTGACTTTGCCTCTTACAACAAGTAAGAGAGTGGGAAAAACCATAGGGCAAAAGAGTGTGTTGTGTTTCCTTTGAGTCTTGACAATTGGGTAAAGACTATGTAGTGTTTTTGTCAAGTGGTTAAAAGCATGAGCTCTCTTAGGATTGGGCATTGGATGGCTAGGATCACATCAAGTGTCATGATCTTGGTGAAGAAGAGTACAACTTTTGTCATGACTTAAGGGATCTACTAATGTGGACTCTTGCTCTTGTGGTGTATGATGAGAAAGTAAATGGATGGTTGGATATGGCTCTTGCTTTGACCAAACTTTCAAACCATAATTAAAGGGAAGTTTCTACATCTTTCTAATTGTTGTAATTATCTAAATATTAATTAATTCACTTAGTTTAAATTACTCATTAGCACATTTTAATTAAGAAGGACTTTTCCTCATTAATTTTGTAAGAAGATGTGAAGGTTAATGTGATTAAGTTTTGAAACTTATATGCTCTTAGTTAATTAGATTAAACCATCTTGAGTTTTATGTTCTAAATCATGGATTAATAAGGATTGGGCAATTAGGCTTTTAATTGTAACTTTTAATGCATTAAATCTCAATTGTTGACTTGCCTTTAATTTACTAAGCCCTTACTCTCGAGATTAATCGATTAATTCTCAATTAATCGTTAATCCCTCTAATTAGCCGGGAACACCGAGCTAATTAACTTAGGTGAAAATGGGGATGTTACACAGTCCATTTTAACAGCCAATAAGTCCATGAAGATGTCATTATTTTGGAAAATGATCTTCATATGAATTGAAGCTTTATGTCTTAACTTTCAAATGGCATCAGTTTCACCTCAATCCAATGTTTATAACTCATGTTATGGTCCAATTAGTGCACACTGTTCTGGTTCCAGCGTAACAGCCCTGTTCTGACTTCGTGGCCCAATTCGACCCACTAGACATCTGAATTAGTTTTTGACTTCTTCATCAAAGTTGTAGATCTTTCTCTCAGCTTTCCTACAATTAAAATTTGTAATTTTTAGATATCTACAACTCAAGATACAGCCATAATACAAAAACAGTATAAATTTGTAATAGTGCTAGAAAATACAATTAAGCCCAATTTGAGTCCAAACTTATAAAATGTGTCCAATATTATTCAATTAAGGACAAAAGAGGTTCAATAAACTAAATATGAGGGTTAATCAATGTATCAAAATATTGCTTATCAGTCATGATGAGGAGGAGGAGGATATGCCCTTCTCAGAATACATAATGAGTGTAAAGCTCCCTAGGGGGTTTAAACCTCCAACCGATATGGAGTCGCATGATGGGAGTTCTAATCCATAAGAGCACATGGACACCTTCCTGAATGGCATTAGTAGGAGCCTTGGATCCTGTGCAATGCTGAGCATTTCCGATTACATTGAAGAAATTAGCTTTGAAGTGGATCAATTCCCTGCCATTGAGATCTATCAGTAAGTTCTCGGATTAAAAATCTCGTCTTTTAGCTCACTTTACGATTCGCAGGCTCAAATCCAAGCCAGTGACTAGCCTCTTGGGACTATTTCAACAACAACGAGAGCCACTCTGAGATTTTCTCAAAAGGTTCAATGCCGAAACACTACTAGTGGAGGAGGCGGAAACTCAAGCAGCTGTTCTTACTCTTTTGAATGGGCTCCAACCTAGAGCTTTTAAGGATTCTCTCTCCAAACGACTAGCAAACACAATGGATGAAATCCAGCTGAGGGTCGAAAGGTACATCTACCTGGAGGAAACACAAAAAGCCACTACGAGCTCGGTGAGACACCAAATTAAGAAAAAGCCAGGTTTGCAGTATGAAGAGTGACAAAAGAAAGAACAAATGGCACCGAGGGTCGGAAGGTTCCATGATTATACTCCCCTCAATGTGTTCCTGGCTGATCTGTAACGAGAATTTGGGCAAGTAGAAAGATTGAAGAACTTGGTAATCCAACTTGGACATTATATGTAGATTGCGCATCAAGCACAAAAAGATATGGAGCCGGAATTATCTTGGAAAAAGAAGGTGATATCATGGTTGAGATGTCTATTAAATTTGATTTCCCTCCAATAATCAAGCCGAGTACGAAGCTTTAATAGCCGACCTTCAACTTGCTTCCGATGTAGGAGCAGCCCGACTTACAATTTACAGTGATTTCCAAATTGTAACATCACAAGTGTCCGAAACGTACCAGCTAAAGGATCTGTTGCTACAGAAATATTTGGTTAGAGTCAAGGATTTAATGGGAAGAATTGACATATCTGAAATCCAACATGTTCCTAGGACAAAATATATCTTGGCCAATATTCTTTCCAAGTTGGCCAGTACCAAGACGGGAGGGAACAATAAAGCCTAATTCAGGAGACTTTGAAGACCCCTTCCATAGCAGACCTTGTTTCAATGTTAGAGATTGAAGAAAATCCAAGTTGGATGACTCCAATCATGCAATATCTGTTAAATGGAGTTCTAGCTGATGATTCCGTCGGTGCAAAGAAATTAGCCAGGAAAGCTTCATACTACACTATAATTAGAGAGCAATTGTATCAAAGAGGCTTATCTCAGCCTTTGCTGAAATGTCTTAGCCTAGAGCAAGTTACTCCCATGCTCGAAGAAGTTCATGAGGGGTCTTACGGGCATCAACTCGGTGGAAAGGTACTCACCTTGAAAATTTTACAGGCAGGGTATTATTGGCGCATAATGACCAAAGATGCTGTGAGATTCGTAAGAAAATGTCTGAAGTCTCAACAGTATGCCAACTTACATGTCGCTTTAGTAGAAGAGCTTTCAGTGATAATGTCTCTATGGCCATTCTCTAAATTGGGAATCGACCTCTTAGGTCCCTTTTCCTTAGCCGTAAGATAAGTAAAGTATCTGATTGTTGCCATTGATTACTTCACAAAATGGATTGAAGCAGAGCCATTATCTTCCATCATAGCTGCACAAGCTTGGAAGTTTGTATGGCAGAATATCTTCACTAGATTTGGAATTCTGAAATCATTAATACCGGATAACGGGACGCAGTTTACTGACAAAAAATTTTGGGATTTCCTTTCAAGCTACAAGGTTAAACACCATTTTACATCGATGGAACATCCACAGGTTAATGGACAAGTAGAAGCGGCAAATAAGGTGATAAAGTAGAAGCGGCAAATAAGGTGATACTGAGAGGATTAAAAAAGAGACTTAATGATAAAAAAGGAGCATGGGCGGATGAGCTCGACAATGTTTTATGGTCATATTGGACAACTCCTCATTCTACCACAGAAGAAACCCCATTCAAGCTTACATATGGGGTAGATGCAATGATCCCAGTTGAAGTGGGAGAACCGAATCCAAGGGTGGTGTTCCGAAATACTAGTTCTCAATCCATGAAAGAAGAAATTGACTTATCCAATGAAGCCAGAGAAATGGCATACATTAAGGAGTAGGCTCTCAAACAAAGGGTGGCAAAAGGATACAATTCCTTTGTGGTACCTCATAAGTTTGAGGAAGGAGATTTGGTTCTATGAAGGACTACCTGTTCCAGGTCATGGAAAACTTGCAGCAAATTGGGAAGGTCCATACAAGATTGTCGAAGTCTTGGGAAAAGGGGTGTAACATCCTCCCAAGTATAGTACTATGCTTAAATCATAGTACTACACTCTGGAGTTATTACTGTTACCTGAGCGGACCTTAACTGACAGCAACGTTAGCCGTTTGTGCAACTTCTCGAACTATCTGGAGATAACACAGGAACAAGACTGAGAATTTAAAATTCCCAGTAGGATTCTTTAACTATCATACAAAATATCATTGTTGTCATCTCCAGTTGCTTCGGTTTATTATGAAAAAGGTGATCGTGTTATATAAGCTATTTGATTTTACAGTTCGAAAACATATTGTCCGAAGCAAGGTTCCTTTTATTCATACACTTGTCATTTGGGCGAGCCAATACCAAGTTAATTCATGAATTATACTATGAATAATAACTAAAACATAATAAAATACAATAGTAACAATATACTGAAAACATAAAATCTATACACACTCTTTACTTGTACTTGAATTTATGCAGATACACATAATCTTCTTTTCTTCCTTTATCTTCCTTTACTTCTTACACATATTCCAGAGTACGATCACCATGTCATACTCCATCGGGGTATGATCACCATGTCACACTCCTTAGGAATACGTTCTTCCTGCCACATCCCAAAGTATGATCGTCATGTCATACTCCATCGGGATGTGATCGCCATGTCACATTCCTCAGGATGTGGGATCATCATGCCACATTCCAGAGTACGATCGCCATGTCATACCCCATCAGAGCATGATTGCCATGTCACGTTCCTTAGGATGTGCTTATCATGCCATATTCCAAAGTATGATCGCCATATCAAACCCCATCAGAGCATGATCGCCATGTCACATCCCTCAGGAATATGGGACCTTCATTATATCTTTTTATCGTGAATATTTATATGCCACCATAAATTTTCGGTACTTATGCTAGCTGGGTCTGCCAGCCTCATGCATGCCCTATCCCCTATACTCACACTAGCTGGGTCGATACCATGCCTCATGTGAGTGGGATGCTTGCATATGCTTTAATCTTTATTCTTTACTGCCCTTGGATAGTCTGATCTAGGAGTGAGCTCAACTCGTGACCGTCGTCACACAGTATTGACCCACAAGGGGACCCACGTGCTCTAGGTCGGAAGAACTCAGTTGGCCAACTACCTCCAACATAGAGGGACCCAAATGTTTTAGCTGCCTTCACAGGGAGGGATTCAATGTGCAACTGCCTCCAAGTGAAGGGACCCACATCTTTATCCTTTAACTGCCTTCACCTTGAGCGACCCAAATAACTGCCTCCAAATGAAGGGATCTTTTATATCCTTCCTTCATTCATATGCATATATGCATGTGCTCATAAGAATAATTCATGATCATGTCATCATAATATATTCATAATTGTATAGCTATTCATATCATAAATTTCTTGTAATATAAACATTCATAACTTCATAGATTTCTGCCGAAGATTCGGTGGCATAATGGATCGAGTCCACTTCCGTATGAATAGTGCCAGTTTTAGCAGACAGTCAGTCACAATAAGAGATCAAATATAATGCATTAATCTTTCAAGCACCAACATGGAATTGCAACACTTAGGCTTTACTTGAATTCATATGTAAATTAAGGTGCTGAATCCTTTAACTTTGGGAATCTTGCTCATATTCTTCAACTCTGCCGTTTTTAGAAATTAACCCTTAAATTCATTTTAACTCATGTGGACCTGAATTTTGGATATGTTGATGTTTTCTATGTCTATTTTCTAACCTCTTTGGTCCCATCTAATTTTGATAAATATAACTCAAGTTATTTAGGTTTTATCTCGGGGCTGGCCAAGATTACACACTTAAAAGTAAAAATCCACTAAAAATCAAAATCTAGTTCAAATCATATAGAATTGGTCTCATATTACAGGGCAACCTTTCATTTGCAAGAAGTTTCGTTCCATTTGCTTTAGTATAGCTCGAGTTATAAGTCCTGAAATTCGACCTTCCTGAACTACCCTATTTTGGCCTGGTTTGGACATAGGGTAACTTCCTCAAACCACTGGGAACAAATGGGATCATAAAAAACTTGGAATTTCATTATGGAATGTTCCCCTATGTGTAAGCTTTCTAACAAAGTTCATTTCACTCAATTTGGAGTTGTGTAGGGTGAGTTACACCCTTCTCAATTCACACTGCCTGGATGAAAGTCCTGATTCCTAGGTCAAATTTCAAAAATTCATATCTTTCTCAATACTAATCCAATGGCCTTATAAGATATATGTATGGAAAGCCCTAAATGTCTAGTTTCATATAAAAATAGTTTTATCAGATTTAACTGGCTATAGGCAGAGCCGTACACTCCGCCATCCGGACTGCCGTGGACTTTTCACCTAGATAGCATCCTAATTCTCCACTCCTTCTAGTTTTCTCCTTCTAACTTTAATTCCAACTCAAGATTTTATGTTAATCCAGCCATAAACCATCAAATACATCCAATATATCATCAAATAACTGAAGAAGAGTGAAATTTCATGCAGCCACAGTTTAGAGAATTTAAGAACAGAAATGGAATCCTACCTCCTTTGGTTGTGATTCTGCTAGATTTTGAAGCTTAGATTGATAAAACCTTGTTAAGCTTGAAAGAGTGATAGAGTTGGTTGAGAGAAGAAGAGAAGAAGAAGGCTGAAATCAAAAGAGAAAGTGGCGTAATCAGTATGGGAATAAGAGAGAAAATTTTGATTTAAGCATTAAAGAGGTAGTTGGCTTTGTGTGTTTTGATTGGTGAGTGAAGTTCAGCCATGTCTCCCTCTTTTGAGGCCAAATTATCCTCAACGTCACCTAAAAAGTGGAACTCGCTTCCATTCTATCTGAAATTGAAACTCATATCTATTCTGTGTAATGTCGGAGCTCGCGTCCATTTTATTTGAACTTGGAGTTGAAGTCGGATATAGGAACTCGTGCCCACCTTATTTGATACTTGGAAATAAACTCGGAGATCGAAAAACATGTCTATTTTATTTGAAGCTTGTCAATAAAGTAGGAGATCAGAACTCGTTACATTCAACCCAGAGGTCGATACTTGTGACCGTTCTGTTAAACTATCAACGAAGTTGGAAGTCGGAAATTATGTACAACATATTTGAAACTCGAAGTCAGAGGTTGGAACTTGGAAACCACTACATTTAATTTGAAACTGGACGATGAAGTCAAAAATCGGAAATAATCCATTTTATTTGAAACTTGAAGATGAAGTCCAAAATCAGAACTCATGGTGGATGTTACAAGGGGCGTATAAACTTTCTACCTTCACTGCCTCTCAAGTTCTGAGGTCATGGCATAGTTCGAACTTGAGAAGATTTTATGTATAAACCATGCAAGTTATCGTACTCTTTTTCCTACCTCGGGTTTTTTCCTATTGGGTTTTTCTCGAGGAGGTTTTAATGAGGTGAGACTTTCATAGACCAAGTGGTATATCAATACACTGCTACTTGGTTTTCTCAACATTATGAATGAAGCGTTTGAGCAATTTTTCCATATTGTGTAAATCCTGAGGGATTGATCACCCCTTAGTCGAAAAAGCACGCATTCCGGGTTAAACTTCTCAGACATTATGCAATCGAGGTCGTGGAATCTAATCGTAACCAAGTTATTGAAAATTATGGCAAGAGACAAATAGTCGAAAAGTCAAGTTTATAACTTCGGTAAATCCATTGAGATACGGTATTCCTTTCACATTATAAAACCTAAGCGAATAGTAAGTAAAGTTCATAATTCTGGAAGTGTCTTTACAAAAATCCTAGAGGTTGGGGAATGTCATTACAAAAGTCCAAAAAAAAAAATCATACTTACAAAGTTCATATGTCTAAAGTAGCATCCTCACCGTCATCAACCTCGGCTCCATTCTTATCCTCCGCAAGAGGGGCAATTTCAATTCGGCCATCTTTAACATGCTTGTCTAGGCCAATTTCACTAAGATCGGCCTTAGGACAAATAACTTGGCATTACGCCAAAATGTTATCTTTGATCTCATAGACCGATTTCTCCCATTGTTGTTCTATGAACTTCACGTTAGCCTTCAACTTGCTTATTTCCTCGGATGCTGTAGCATTGGTTTCTTCCAACTCGAATATCCATTTGGCCGATTCTTCCAACTGGTGGCCTTTATCTTCAAGGCACAGGTCCTTTCACCGGAGTGCCTCCTTTAATTCAGCCATCTCGAATGCCAGTTTTTCTCTCTCTTCTTCCAGGGCCTGTTTATCAACCTTAAGAAGGCAGATGCTTTCCCGAGATCCTTTACTTCTTTCTAAGCTTGGATACCAGTAGCAAAAGCAGGTTCTACACATCTGAGGATGGTCACTGACTTTAAGAGCATCCGACTTATCCATTATATCCTACTCACAATACCCTCATCGTCTGACCCAATTTGCCCTAAAATAGAAGAGGTGACCGATGCTTTATCCATAAATTTCGTGTAAGGGAAAGTCCTTAGAAGGACATTATCTTATGGCCCAGCTTCCGAGGTTGTATTATCCTTAATATCAACTCAGATCACCTCCTTCGCAATTTTCTTCCCCTTCTGTTTCTTCGAAGGTTGGACTTTAGGAATAGGTTTTGCGGGTTACACCCCAAGGATAGAAACTTCAGTAGTTGTTACGCCCGGGTTGCTTGGATAATCAGGTTGAGGATTTTAGCTAATATCACCCTCATGAAGCCTTTTATTTAGGATGCAGCATCAGAGGACATCTAAGGTGGACTTCGGAGCCATTCTCTCTGCGTAATAAAAATCCAAGAATAGTTTCAGATAATATCAAGATAGTGTATACAAAGTACAGTACTGGAAACCTAACCTAAGTGAGTTCTAGCTGTTGGCGAATTAACTCTGACTATGAGTTTTAGATTCAAGTTTCCTTTCCAAACCTCACCAAGAGAAAGTCGACCGACACTCGTTCGTTGGGAGATAGTTCATCCTCATTTACTCGAGGAATCTCAAAGTGTCTACTCCAGAAGCAATTGATCCTTAATTCTCCTTCAAGGTTCTCCTAAAAATGAATTGTGTTCGGAGCCACGAATACTTTGAAATAAAATGGTTTGAAGTGATGGAAAGATTCCTCATACAACATGAATACTTTCCGATTTGGTTAAGCACAGAATGATAGCCACCCCGTGGTCACACCCCCACTACTAGGGTGAGTGAGAGTAAATGTAACATTTTACCAGACAAGTACTATGCTTAAGTTATAATAGATTATCTGATAAGTGATTACGTGTAATGAATTGATTAAGTTCTATTGTTTGTATCATTATTAATCACTCATATAAAGGTGACTATTCACGTAATAATATATATATATATTTTTTGTGCTAGACAGCGGAATAAATAATAGTTAATTAGTATACTGTAAAACAACATAATATAATAAAAGTGCAATAAAGATGAAACTATTGCAACATACATCTTAAATATATACATAAACATCTGCTTTTTAAGTTTGACAAAATGATACAGGATAAAAAAAATATATATGAGGCCTCTAGCATAAAATAAAACGACTGGTCCCTAAGCACAATACCCTAAGTGGTCCCCATGAGATATTTCATATACTACTCCTAATCTATACTCATCTATCCATGGCATAGGCTGCCAAAAGAGGGTCATCCTGTACATATATTATCACTACGGCATATCTGCTGTCTAACCAGAGTCTGAGGAAAGAAACCCATTCGCCATGGGTGCGTCTACAGGGGGTGGCCTACACTAGGTGCAGAAGACGAGAAGGAACTCGTTGCCTCGGATGGGTCCTCCTCTGACATAGAGGCAGAAAGCATCTGTTGTGGTGGAGAAGCAGGAAGAGCCATGGGAGCTGGAGCTACTGGTGGTGGAAATGGATGGGCCATGTGAAGAGGTATGGCAATATAAGGGACAGCAGGATCAAAAAGAGGGTGCATAAGCGGGACGGCGAAGTCCCTCTAGAAAAAGAAGTAGAGACAGAACTGACATCGGCCGGATATATATACAAAATCCAAAAATGGGTCAAGGTGTATATGTAGCTCAAGGAACTCAATGAATAACACTCCGGTCGCTGCGTGCTCCATGGTCTGAGAATGACGCGGAATATACAATAGGGTGAGAAATAAATATTTCTCAGTAGGAACTCCTAGTTTCTATACATCTGCCATTGCTGTCATTCCCAGTTGTTTTAGTCGTGCAATATTTTTCAAATAGTATGGTACAGTGATAATATTTAACTTAAATACTTGCTTGTAAAGTATACACCGAAACAATATCAATTTTAATTAACAGATACACTCATGTACTCAAACAGTAATCATGGTGGAGCAATAGCATACTGAGAATAATAAACAGGGATCTAGAACAATCAATTAAGAAGCATTACATTATGCATATGCATGTGCAATTAGAGAATGCATCTTATCCTTGAAGGCTTTCGCCTATTAGAACTTATTTCCATCCTTGGTCCCCTGGGAGTCATTGGCCATATATTCCTGGGTAATAGTCTGCTTTTCAGGATCGAGCTCGTTCCTATACAGGATGGCCGGATTTACTTTCCCCAACCATCCCACTGATCTATTCCCCTTAATTTATTCCGGGGCTAACCCAAGTGATTACAATATTATGAATTGAATGCACATCTATCTTGAGTCTTCATATATCATATACTCATGCTATTTTAAATTGCATCACATATGAATTTCTTACCGAAATTTTGGCAGTATAACAGATCGACTCCGCTTTCCCATGAATAGTGCCAGACAACCAGTACAAGTATACAAACTTACAATTCAATATAGACCAACAATTATGTATATACATTCATAGATTCATTCATTGGTCTCAACTTAAATATCAATATGCTTTTTTAGTTTATTCTTCCCTGTTCTGCCCGGGTTTTGTATACTTCACCCTTATTTCACTTCAATTCATTTAAACCTAATTTTTGGTATGTTGTAGCCTTATGTGTCTAGTTTCTAACCCTTTTGGTCCCATCTCATTTGGATTTGTATAACTCAAGATATAAATGTTTTACTTCAGCATGCATTGTTCTTAGCCAGACTTGGGTCCTTATAAAAGAAAATTCACTAAAAATAGAAAACTAGGTGAAATCTTACGAATTTTATATCAAATTAAAGCTAATACAACAAGCTCTCAAATAAATTAGAATTCATGTCATTTTCCTAAGTAGATTATGAGTTATGAGTCTCAAAACATTACCCTACTTGGCTGTCCTATTCTAGGCTAGTTTAAACCTAAGCCAAATTCATTGGTGTGCTGGGAACAAATGGCAGTGAATTAAATTCTGAAATTTTTATGAAATGTTCTCTTATATGTTAGCTTTCAAACAACTTTAGTTGCACTCCATTTGGAGTTGTATAGGGTGAGTTACACCCTTCTCAACTCATGCTGCCCGGGTAAGAACCCAGATTTCTAGGTCTAATTTCAAAAATTCATAACTAATTCTATACTAATCCAATGGCCTTATATTTTATATGTACCCCCTGGATGTCTAGTTTCATTTAAAAATGGTAATCAAATTTAAATGGCAGTAGGTGGAGCTGTACACTCCGCCATATGTGCCGCCGAGAAAAAACCCTAACAGCTTCTAGATTTGTCTCCCTCCTTCAAGCTATTTGCTCTCAATTCCAATTTTAATCACAACATACATGCAAAACTAGTCATAAACCATCATCATCACTCTATATAACATCAATATTTCAGATTGAACATACTCACCATGCAACCCCAAATCAGAGAAAACAAGAAGAGAAGTAGGATTTTCTACCTTGTCTAATGCAATTTGTGTTGATTTTGTGCCTTTGATGGTAGTAACTTGGGATGAGACTTGAAGAAGAGATAGAAATGGAGTGGAGATGAGAGTGAAGAGAAGAGAAAAAGAAGGGCTTTAGAACTAGAAAGGGCTGGTTGGCTGGTCGAAATTTTGGATGGGAAAAAGAGAGAAAAAGGTGAGATAATTGAATGTTGAATGCATGTGATTGGTGGATGTAACTTCTTCATATAATTTGATTTAGCTTCCACCATCAAGGGCTGCCTTAGGTGCCACTTGGATGGATTATTTGGCTAAATCTTAGCCATTGATCCCAGGGCACTCATGGCATGATTTTTACTGATCCAACTCCGACAGTTTAAAATTCCGAAATCTTATCGATTTCTCTTAAATCGGTAAATCGGTTTGAAATTTTTCTGTGAGGTCTTCTACACTCCTAACCTAATTCCATCAAACCTAATCTTTGCAACTCACCCTTAATTGGCTTTAAGTAAGTTTTTAATCAGATTCTGATTAAAAACACTTATTCGATAAAACCAAATAACTCGGTTATTAAGGATAGAATTTCTCGGACGTTACATTTCTATCCCCCTAAAAAAAAATTTTGTCCTCAAAATTTAGTACCTAAGAATAATTCGGGATACTCTCTCCTCATATCCGATTCTAACTCCCACGTATAGTCCGCTGAGTCTTCGTGTCCCCATGCCATTTTTACCAGCTGTACGGCTTTATTCCGAAGGTGCTTAATGCTCCTGTCCGCTATCTGTGCTGGGGGTACATGGAAAGTTAAGTCATCCCTTAACTGGATTGATTCAGGTTCCAAAAAGTGAGTAGGATCAGGTTGGTATTTTCTGTGTTGGGAGACATGGAAAACATCATGAAGATTTGATAAATGTGGAGGTAAAGCAACTCGATAGGTGACTAGCCCGATTCGCTTTAAAATTTGAAAGGGACCTATAAAGTGAGGGCTTAGCTTTTTGATTTTAATGGCTCTACCTACTCCAGTTATGGGTGTGATCTTTAGAAGCACGTGGTCTCCTTCTTGAAACTCCAAGGGTTTTCTCCTGACATCAGCGTAACTCTTCTGACGGCTTTGAGCTGCAAGTATTTTGCTACGGATTCTTTTGATCTGCTCTGTTGTTTGTCTGACTAGTTCCGGACCTAGGAGATTCTATTCTCCTGATTCGTACAAACATAGAGGAGATTGACACTTTTGGCCATATAAGGCCTCGAATGGAGCCATGCCAATGCTAGCATGATAACTGTTGTTGTACGCAAATTCGGCTAGCGGTAAGTATCGATCCCAACTTCCCCGTTGTTCCAGAATGTATGCTCGTAACATATCTTCCAAGGTCTAAATCGTTCACTCCGTTTGACCATCCGACTGTGGATGATATGCAGTACTTAGAGATAGCCTAGTACTGAACACCTTCTGAAGCGCTCGCCAAAACCGTGAAGTGAACCTTGGGTCTCGATCCGAAATGATTGTTGAAGGAATACCGTGTAATTGTACCACTTCTTGAATATACAGTTGAGCCAACTTCTCTAGAAGAGAATTCGCTTGAATGGGCAAAAAGTGAGCTGACTTGGTTAATCTGTCCATTATGACCCATATAGCGTCACATCCTGAGGGGGTTCTTGGTAAGCCCATCACGAAATCCATAGAGATGCTCTCCCATTTCCATTCCGGAATCTCCAAGGGTTGTAATGTCCCTGCCGGCTTCTGATGCTCTATTTTCACCTTTTGGCAAGTCAGACATTTATTTACAAAATTGGCCACATCTGTTTTAAGGCCTGGCCACCAAAACATTTTCTTGAGATCTTGATACATTTTGTTAATGCCAGGATGTATAGTTAACTCACTCTTGTGGGCTTCCTCCAAGACTTTCCTCCTAAGGTCGTTCTCCTTAGGTACACATATTCTTCCATGATATCACCATATTCCTTCTGCATACTGAGAGAATCCTGTTAGCTTGCCAGATTGCACCAGTCGTACTGTATGCTGGAAGTCGCCGTTTCCTTGTTGTGCTTGCTGGATTTGATCTTTGAAAGTGCTAGTTATCTTAAGTTGGTGTAATTGAACGGCACTGGGAGTTACAGAGATTCCCAAGTTGTGGGCTTGGAAGCTTTTTATAAGTTCTACTTCTTTGATCATCATCCACGCCACTGTTAAGGATTTTCTACTTAGGGCATCTGCCACTACATTTGCCTTGCCTGGATGGTACTTTAAGTCGAACTCGTAATCTTTAAGAAACTCCATCCATCTTCGCTGCCTCATGTTCAATTCCTTCTGATCAAAAAAGTATTTCAAGCTTTTGTGATCAGAAAATACTTCAAACTTCACTCCGTAGAGATAGTGTCTCCACATCTTTAAGGCAAATACTATCGCTGCTAGCTTGAGGTCATGTGTTGGATAATTTTTTTCATGAGTCTTCAATTGCCTAGAAGCATACGCTACAACGTTCTTGTTCTGCATTAACACGCACCCTAATCCTTTCTTAGAAGCATCACATTACACTTCAAACGATCCATGAAGATCTGGTAAAATAAGTACTGGGGCTGTTGTCAACCTTTCCTTTAATTCTTGAAAACTCTGCTCGCACTTGGGTGTCCATTCGAATGGGGCATTCTTCTTGGTTAACTTTGTTAAAGGTAGGATTATTTGAGAGAAGTTTTTAACAAATCTCCTATAGTATCTTGCCAACCCTAAGAAGCTTCTAACTTCCATAACTATCGTTGGTCGCTCCCAGTTTAATACTGCTTCTACCTTACTGGGTCCCACCGAAATTCCCCCATGGGATATCACATGGCTAAGAAATTTTACTTCTTCCATCCAAAATTCACATTTGGATAGCTTGGCGTAAAGCTTCTTTTCTCTCAGAATTTGCAGAACTAATCGCAAATGTTCTGCATGCTCCTATTCTGTCTTTGAGTAGACAAGTATGTCATCAATGAACACCACCACAAATTTATCGAGATATGGTCTGAATATTCGATTCATGTAATCCATGAATATTGCCGGTGCATTTGTCAATCTGAAGGACATCACAGTATATTCATAATGTCCATAATGAGTCCGAAACGCCGTCTTTGGGATATCTTCTTCTTGAACCCGAATCTGATGATATCCAGACCGTAGATCAATCTTGGAAAATATAGTAACCCCTTGCAGTTGATCCATGAGATCATCAATTCTTGGCAACGGATACTTGTTCTTGATTGTCGCCTTGTTCAACTGCCTATAATCTACACATAGTCGCATGCCTCCGTCTTTCTTCTTAACTAACAGGACTGGGGCTCCCCATGGTGATGCACTCGGCCTGATAAATTTCTTCTTCAGGAGTTCTTCAATCTGTCCCTTAAGTTTGGTTAGTTCCAAGGGTGACATGCGGTATGGCGCTAAAGATATTGGTCCCACTCCTGGCACCAGCTCAATGGTGAACTCAATCTCTCTCTCGGGAAGGAACTCAGGAATATCTTCAGGGAATACATCAAGATATTTCCCTAACAACTAGAATATTGTTTAACTCCTGATCAACCTCTACTACACTGGTTGATAAGAAAATATACCCTTGACTTCTATTCCTACAGTGGTGTACTGTTAAGGAACTTAAATAAAGATTTATAGAGATTACTGATTCAGAAGATGAAACAGGGGGGAGTATAATGGATTTATCAGAGCAATTTAACAGGGCTTGGTTGGCAGAGAGCCAATCCATACCCAAAATAATGTCAAGTCCGGATAAGGGAAGAGAAATTAAAT
This sequence comes from Pterocarpus macrocarpus, assembly GCA_031439585.1. Lineage (NCBI taxonomy): Eukaryota > Viridiplantae > Streptophyta > Magnoliopsida > Fabales > Fabaceae > Pterocarpus > Pterocarpus macrocarpus. The sequence continues at coordinate 24,046,916 of CM062521.1, read as the reverse complement.
TCGCCGAAAAAGTTCGACCCCTTATCTAGCAAGGGACATTGATACAAATATGATTGGTTCTAATGGACTTACTTGTAGGAGTAGAAACTAACAAGTCATAGGGTAATTCAGAAATAAGTAGCTGCAAGGCTATTATGCAATCATGAGAAATGAAGGAGTGAGATGCACCTGAATCGTATAAAACGATTAAGGTCTTACCATTTACTTCACACGTATCTTGAATCAAATCCCCCGACTTGTTAACCTCCTGTGCATCCATAGTGAAAACTCTCCCCTGACGTTGTGGCTTAGGAGTCGGTTGAGGGTTCCTGGTAGGGCATTCATAGATTCTGTGGCCAGTTTGCCACATCCAAAGCAGACATTTTGACCTGCCAAACAGGGGCAGTCGCCATGATTTCTGCCGCATTGGTTGCAAGTCTGGTTACTAAAAGACCTTTGAGGTTGCTTGCCTCTGTTGTTCACCGGCTGAAACCTTCTCTGCTGTTGTAAGTTGGGCTTAAACTTCGGGCCTTGTGGAGTTAACCCCTTCTTGAAGTTATTGCCAGATGATCTAGCAATAACTAGCTTCTTTTTACAGTCCTCCATTAGGCAGCACTTGTTCACCAAGGTAGAAAAGTCTCTGATCTCCATTGGTCCTATGGTGGCAAGAATGTCTTCTCTCAGTCCACCTTTAAATTTTATGCATTTCCATGCTTCGTCAGGGCTCCGTTGATAAATAGTGGAAAATTTGCACAACTCCTCAAATTTAGCAATGTACTCCGACACGCTACTGTTCCCTTGACGGAGGTGCATGAATTCCAACTCCTTGGCATTGCGGACAGACGCGGGGAAATACTTCTGCTAGAACGCATCTCTGAATACATCCCAAGTAATATCTGTCTAGGATCCTTCTAATAATCGCCGTGCACCATTCCACCAGAATTCTGCATTGGCTTCTAACATATAGGTGGCAAAAGTCACCTTTTGACGGTCTGTGCAATCCAACATAGAAAAAATCTTTTCCATAGCTTTAACCCAATCATCTGCCTTATCTGGGTTAAAGGCTTCCCTGATGCTGGGTAGGTTGGCCTTCCGAAACTCCGCAAACTTAAGATATTCTAGATACATTCCAGGGCCATTATGATTTCCACCACGACCTACCTTTGACTGCCTTCCTAGTTGGCCCATCATTTCAGTTGCCGCAGCTGCCTGTTTGCGCATAGCGTGCGCCATTTCTCACATCGTATCTAGGAACTCTATAGATTCCTCCTGGGCTGGAGAAGTTCGCGACCTACCTCGCGTTCCCGAAGCCATCAAGTTCTGAACACACAAAACAAGAGTAATTGAGTTAATCAAGCTCAATAGTAAGTTCGGTGTGGTAGTAAATAATAGCATATAGTTAGGCAAACTCCTTCTCACACATCCTATCCATGTGGACAAGACTCAGAACAAAATAACATATAAGGAATACAGAGCATATGCGAAGCATAGTCAGTCCAATCCTCAGGCTTATATTAGGACAAACTGCTCTGATACCAAAAATGTAACACCTTACCAGACAAGTACTATGCTTAAGTCATAATAGATTATCTGATAAGTGATTACGTGTAGTGAACTGATTAAGTTCTATTGTCTGTATCATTATTAATCACTCATATAAAGGTGACTATTCGTGTAATAATATTTTTTTTTTTTTTGTGCTGGACAGCAGAATAAATAATAGTTAATTAGCATACTGTAAAACCACATAATATAATAAAAGTGCAATAAAGATGAAACTACTGCAACATACATCTTAAATATATACATAAACGTCTTCTTTTTAAGTTTGACAAAATAATACAAGGTAAAAAAAATATGAGGACGCTAGCACAAAATAAAACGGTCAGTCCCTAAGCACAATACCCTAAGTGGTCCCCATGGGACATTTCATATACTACTCCGAATCTATACTCATCTATCCATGGCGCAGTCTGCCAAAAGAGAGCCATCCTGTACATCTATTATCACTACAGCATATCTGTTGTTTAATCGGAGTATGAGGAAAGAAACCAATTCGCCATAGGTGTGTATGTAGGGGGTGGCCCGCGCTAGGTACAGAAGACGAGGAAGAACTCGCTGCCTCAGATGAGTCCTCCTTTGACATAGAGGCAGAAAGCATCTATTGTGGTGGAAAAGCATGAGGAGCCATGGGAGCTGGAGCTACTGGTGCTATTGGTGGTGGAAATGGATGGGCCATGTGAAGAGATATGAGAATATAGGGGACAGCAGGATCAAAAAGAGGGTGCATAAGCGGGACGGCGAAGTCCCTCTGGAAAAAGAAGTAGAGACGGAACTGACATCGGCTGGATATATATACAGAATCCAAAAATGGGTTAAGGTGTATATGTAGCTCAGGGAACTCGATGAATAGCACTCCGGTCGCTGCGTGCTCCATGGTCTGAGAATGACGCGGAATATACAATAGGATGAGAAATAAATATTTCTCAGTAGGAACTCCTAGTTTCTATACATCTATCATCGCTGTCATTCCCAGTTGTTTCGGTCGTGCAATATTTTTCAAATAGTACGGTACAATGATAATATTTAACTTAAATACTTGTTTTGTAAAGTATACACCGAAACAATATCAATTTTAATTAACAGATACACTAATGTACTCAAACAGTAATCATGGTGGAGCAATAGCATACTGAGAATAATAAACAAGGATCTAGAACAATCAATTAAGAAGCATTACATTATGCATATGCATGTGCAATTAGAGAATGCATCTTATCCTTGAAGGCTTTCGCCTATTAAAACTTATTTCCATCCTTGGTCCCCTGGGAGTCATTGGCCATATACTCCTGGGTAATAGTCCGCTTTTCAGGACCGAGCTCATTCCTATATAGGATGGTCGGGTTTACATTCCCCGACTGTCCCACTGATCTATTCCCCTTAATTTATTCCGGGGTTGGCCCAAGTGATTACAATATTATGAATTGAATGCACATCTATCTTGAGTCTTCATATATCATATACTCATGCTATTTTAAATTGCATCACATATGAATCTCTTACCGAAATTTTGGCAGCATAACGGATCGAGTCCGCTTCCCCATGAATAGTGCCAGACAACCAGTATAAGTATACAAACTTACAATTCAATATAGACCAGCAATTATGTATATACATTCATAGATTCATTCATTGGTCTCAACTCAAATATCAATATGCTTTTTTAGTTTATTCTTCCCTATTCTGCCCGGGATTTGTATACTTCACCCTTATTTCAATTCAACTCATTTAAACCTAATTTTTGGATATGTTGTAGCCTTATGTGTCTAGTTTCTAACCCTTTTAGTCCCATCTCATTTGGATTTGTATAACTCAAGATATAAATGTTTTACTTCAGCATGCTCTGTTCTTAGCCAGACTTGGGTCCTTATAAAAGAAAATTCACTAAAAATAGAAAACTAGGTGAAATCTTACGAATTTTATATCAAATTAAAGCTAATACAACAAGATTTCAAATAAATTAGAATTCATGTCATTTGCCTAAGTAAGATTATGAGTTATGAGTCTAAAAACATTACCCTATTGGACTGTCCTGTTCTAGGCCAGTTTAAACCTAAGCCAACTTCATTGGTGTGCTGGGAATAAATGACAACGAATTAAATTCTGAAATTTTGGTGGAATGTTCTCTTATATGTTAGCTTTCAAGCAACTTTAGTTGCACTCCATTTGGAGTTGTATAGGGTGAGTTACACCCTTCTCAACTTATGCTGCCCGGGTAAGAACCCAGATTTCTAGGTCTAACTTCAAAAATTCATAACTAATTCTATACTAATCCAATGGCCTTATATTTTATATGTATGGAAAGCCCTGGATGTCTAATTTCATTTAAAAATGGTAATGAAATTTAAACGGCAGTAGGCAGAGCTGTACACTCAGCTATACGGACCGTCGAGAAAAAATCCTAACAGCTTCTAGATTTGTCTCCCTCGTTCAAGCTATTTGCTCTCAATTCCAATTTTAATCACAACATACATGCAAAACTAGTCATAAACCATCATCATCACTCTATATAACATCAATATTTCAGATTGAACATACTCACCATGCAGCCCCAAATCAGAGAAATCAAAAAGAGAAGTAGGATTTCCTACCTTGTCTAATGCAATTTGTGTTGATTTTGTGCCTTTGATGGTAGTAACTTGGGATGAGACTTGAAGAAGAGATGGAAATAGAGTGGAGATGAGAGTGAAGAGAAGAGAAGGAGAAGGGCTTCAGCACTAGAAAGGGCTAGCTGGTTGGTCGAAATATTGGATGGGAAAAAGAGAGAAAAAGGTGAGATAATTGAATGTTGAATGCATGTGATTGGTGGATGTAACTTCTTCATAGAATTTGATTTAGCTTCCACCATCAAGGGCAGCCTTAGGCGCCACTTGGATGGATTATTTGGCTAAATCTTAGCCATTGATCCCAGGGCACTCATGGCAAGATTTCTACTGATCGGGTTCCGACAGTTTAAAATTCCAAAATCTTACCGATTTCTCTTAAATCAGTAAATCGGTTTGAAATTTTTCTGTGAGGTCTTCTACACTCCTAACCTAATTCCATCAAACCTAATCTTTTCAACTCACCCTTAATTGGCTTTAAGTAAGTGTTTAATCAGATTCTAATTAAACACACTTATTCGATAACACCGAATAACTCGGTTATTAAGGATAGAATTTCTCGGACGTTACTGTAAACAGTGAGAAGAACACCTTTGATGAAGGAGGAATTTTGAGGTATTCACATATGATCTCAAATCCTCAGATCGTGGCCCAACTATTAGGATGAAGCTGGGATGGGCCGGCTCCAGTTTGCTCTAAAATGGTAAACTAAAAGTTAGTGAAAGGAATAAGAATGCCAAATTTGGAAATTAGGACGTCATACATCCATAGCCATCTTGGACTGCCCTCGAGGTTAAGGTCACAAACTCTCTCGTTGGAGCTCGGAGCCTTTAAGATATATTCCTCTTTATACTCTCCCTCCGGAGCCGGTAAATGCTCTTCACGAAGGGATTTGAGGAACTCCGAGTTAACTCTGGATGGAACACTTAGGACCTCGAGATCGACCCATCTATATATTAGTGGAATCGCGAAAGGAAAGATGAGCGCTTGTTTCTTTGCCATCAGAATTAACCTACATAGGAAGAACCACCCCTACAGTCAACAAAATTAGAAATATAACTTAGAAAGCAAATGAAACAATCCTATGGTGGTTTTCCCTCTAAAGGCATGAGAACCGTCGAAATCAGGTGAAGAAGAAGAAACGTAAGGGGGGAATAACCCGCCCAACAATGGAACGATGAAATGGTACGGTGGTTTTTTTCAAACCGCCATATATATAAAGTAAAGCAATAGAAATTCTCTCAAACATCATCGTATCCACAAAAAGAAGGCATACCTTGGAAATAGGGGATTCTTTGATGGAGGCAAGCCCTTGGGAGCGCAACGAACGGTGGTTCTTAGCGGAATGATGATTTTCTGAAGGCTCTAAAAGCAAGTGTTTGATGGATAAGTAAAAAGTGAAATAAAAAATGAGAGAGAGATGAAGCAGTTGGAACTTAAAGGAAGGCACACGTCCCTTGCCGTGTAATCCAAAGGTCACAAAGGGCAGAAATATCTTATTTTGCCCTAGAACAAGGATAAAATTGGAAACTCATATCAGTTCAAATCATGAAGGCGTGTATAACAAGGCGCCATAACAACACGAGTCATCTTGGAGAACAAAGATGTGACCCTTGACAGGCTCGTGGCAGAATCAAGTCCTTTTAGGTCAAGTAGGTACTGGAAAAAATGGCTAGCTATAATTGTTTAGCCAGATAATATCGACGTTCTTTTTCAAACATCCGACTTTGTCCCAACGACTTTGAATTCTAAAACCTGGTATCCCACATTATCATGCTGAACCGGTTTGGGGGCACTGTTACGGACTAAGCCCAAAGACCTAGAAATTCTGAACGAAGCCTTACTCCGATGACCCGGTTGGAAGTTACTCCACCAAGACCCGTTTTCATTTATAATACATTAATTCCAGATTCCATAACGTCACAAAACCAGACTGCATAACATACTATCTGAGACCGTCACGCAAGAATCTCGGAAACCGTTATTCCCTTGCTACTACAAATAAAGGGTCTCACCCTGAAACAGGTATGCAAAATTTCGATTCAAACACTTATCTCTTACTCTGACTGATTTGAGTGTCGGAGTTTTTGCAGGTACACCCATCTTCCCTGTACAACCTGGTGCAGCCACCCATTCTCTCCATATAGCAATTGTGAGATCCCTTATATCAGTTCGGGTGATCAGCTTCATTGTAAGTACCACCGTCACTTCCGAACAAGACCTATACAAGGAATTAGATTCACATTTTGGTGGTTTATGCATGCCAGCTATGCGGATGATAAGTGCCTTATTTATATCTTGAGCATTGCTATAACGAAAATGTTTTCGTCAAAAAGGTAAAAAGGGAAATCATGCGGTGGTTGTTGTATGTCTCAATATATAAAAATTAAAAATTAAAAATAAAAGATAAAATAAAAATTAACGGTTAGATGATTTTTATAAAAATCCATACAATAGTTTATCGAACTAGAAGACATTAGTCTTTTTTTTTTTTAATAATTTTTTAGTGAAAAAACTTTTAATTAGTCTTATCTATATATGTCCAAAAATATAGCTGTCACTATACTACAGGCTTTCCTCTATATTGGCCTCTTACACCGGACTATCATGAGGCCCATAATTCCAATTTAGAATAGTGGGTTGTATTTGTCTCTCTCAATTAAATTATCATTTACTGATCAATTTTATATGATAAGTAATGCGTGTTTTAAAAAAAAAAAAAAGTAATGCGTGCTTCGTTATGTTTTAAATTGGTGGATTTTTATTTTTTTTGGACGTAATTAAATTGGTGGATAGCAATACTAGGAAGAGTAGTATATTTATGACTTGCAAAATTAATTAAAATCTAGATTATAAAATATATTTTACAATAAGTTAGTTTTTCAATTCCATCTTCAAAATACACATAAAAAAAAAATCTATCTTCAAAATATTTACGAATAGTAATTTGAAAACTCTTAAATTCATCCCTAAATAAGATAGGATTGGACAAATTAGTCCAATAAAAATGAAAGGTTCCAACACTGTATTCTGAGTATTAAAAATATTAGTTATGTAAACTCTTTTTAATCTTTAACCATCAAATACATTAGTCTCTTAAAATGACTAAAATGATCGGCTTTTTTAATGATCAAGAATAAAGGTTTTTATTTTTTAATAACTAATGCATTTAGAAGCTGTATTATTTAGAGACAAAATTGGGGATTTACTTTAAAAATTATACTGATCAATATCAGTAAGTACATAGCAAAATTAATTAGAATCTATTTTATTAAATTATATTTTGTATGAAATAATGTTTTGACTACATCATTAATAATTTTACTTTTTGACACAAAAACATTAATTATCCCATATAATACACGGATACAAACTCTAGTATTAATATTTTGGTAATAACGAAATATAAATAAAATAAAAACATAATTATGAAGGAAACTAGCGAACAAATTCCCTCACAGCCTAGCCTGTTCCGAGACCAACACATTAAATGCTCGATATATATCGACACAAATTATTGCGATAACATATTTCATTAGAATATATGTAACCTACCGCAATTATTATTATCCATTGATTTGTATATTAGTTGTGGATCAAATCAATACTACATGTGCTCCTGTTTTATCAGGAACTTACAAATAAGTAAAATATAAAACTTCACGGAAACATCGAAAGTCCAAAGGTGCCTAAAGTGATCTGCAAATCCGCTGAAATTCAAAGGCTATATAAATTCACCGTGACTTTTTTCACTAATCCTTACGAACAAGCTCCAAGAACAGAGCTTTTTGGCAACAGCAGAAAGGGAGGATCCCAGGCATAGGAGAACTTAACAGAATCAAAACCTTGCAAGGGTTTGCCACTGATGAGGAGGCACACATCTCCTTCCACGGAAAGAATCGACGGGTCAACACTTTCTGCAGTCTGAAACCCTTGACAAGCCAACATAATCTGGCTTTGTGTACAGGAGCAGTTGTTGATCACAGTCACGTTCCACTCTGGCTTTCCCTGTATTTCTCTCCCACTTCTTGTTGTGCCAATATTGATGTTGTTCAAGGAACAGTCACAAGACACTGAAATTTTCATGGTTAAACCAGAAAAGTAGAAGTTTGGCTAGGAAAGTGAAAGGAGAGAATAGAGAAAGGGAAATTTTCGAGGAGTTATGAGCATACCTTCAATGATAAGGTTTAGCAGGATGATGGAAAGAAGACAATTGAAGGTTGTTGCCATTGTCCTTGATGACTGACTCTTATGGCTTTGGCTGTCTAGTTAAATACTAAATGGCCGCCTAGTCCTGGACCTGGCCAATGATCAAAATTGGCATATGTGTACCTTCACTTTTTTTTGGTGTGTGTGTGATCAATCACGTCATATCTGATATAATTGAGATCAAATTCTCTTAACTAGCTATAGGAACATGAAAAAGTGATTTCAAATCGAGCTTTTCCTTTTTAATCTCTGACTGTAACTCTCACTAAAACCATATATCAGCTCTATTTAAAATTTAGATAGCATTTCACTTCTTTTGGTGTATATTGCGAGGGTGCTTTGGATCAAACATTAAAAATAATATATCAAACATTAGATCGCATTATTTGTAGAAATTAGAGGAAATATTTTTTTTACTCCTAATATTTCGAAGTTGTTATCAATTTATATTTGGAAAAATTTTGAACATCAATTTAGTCATAATATTTTTGAATTTTGATATCGATTTCATCAAATAATCAATACCTTTTCATCTTCAACATCATACATGACTTCCCAGCTCCATTTCTTCCAATTTTGATGTCAAGGGATTGTGATGGAGAATTCTAGGTGCATATTTGCGATGTGCCACTTTGACTAGTTTTGTGGTCTTGTGTCGTGTTATTTTTTATGTCTTTGCGAAAAATAAAATATGCAATTCCAATGCTAGGAAATTGTATTCAAGTGATTTCCTATACTAGAAAAGTGTGTAGTCAAGACTAGAATTAAATGTTTAGATGAAGAGGGGTGGCAACTCTACTAGTATAAATGGGTGCATTTGGTAATTGTCGTAGACAAGTCATTTGGAGTAAAGTAATATCCTCTCTTGCATCTCAAAGATTGGGAATTTTAGCTTAGTATATCTTAGGTGGATTCGTAAGGTGTATTGAGTTGTGTTGTTCTTGCTCTTATATTTTTTCTTTCCATTTTTTCGTCTAACCTTAGTTAGTATCGGAGCCTTGGTTCTATTCATGGCTGGTCGTAATAGACTACAATGTGGGAATGCCAATGCAGCTACCCATGAACGTGATCTTCGTGATATTGAAATGGATGAGCTGAGAAGGCAAGTGAACAACTTCAATAATAGCTTGAGCGTCTACAAGCTGTACACCATGATGACACATGTCACAGTTTAGAAAGTGACAAAGAAGAGGAGGAGACTAACCCTTTCCACAATGGTGAATCTGATTCATCTAGTGAGCTCCTTCCTATCGTGGCCAGAAACGACGTGTTTCCCATGGATACTATGGTTTCAAGGTCAACATTCCTGACTTTGAAGGACAACTAGATCTGAAGGATTTTATTGATTGGCTAGCAATGGTTGAATGTGTTTTCGACTTCAAAGACATTCCTAAATGTAAGAAGGTCAAATTGGTAGCAATCAAGTTGAAGAAACAAGCTTCAATTTGGTAGGAAAATTTGAAGAAGCGAAGGGAACATGAAGGAAATCGACAAATCATGACATGGGAGAAGATGAAAAAGGCGTTTAAAAGAAAGTTTCTTCCAACAACTTATAGGCAAGATACTTTGTTTCAATTTCACAATTTCAAACATGACTTATCTATTGAGCAATACACTATTGAATTTGAGCATCTTATGATGAAGTATGATGTTGTGGAGCCCAAGGAGCAAACAGTTGCCAGATATCTTGGTGGCGTTCGTACTGAAATTAGTAACATCATCCAATTGCAACCATATTTGACTTTTGATGATATTTGCAAGTTGACAGTTCAAGTAAAGAAGCAACTGAAAGAGAAGGGTGCTCGCAAGCCCATCAACAAAGAGGTGATCTCTATCAGGGGACGTTTCTCAACTCCTAAGCCTTTAATGGGTAGCAAAGCCCAAAAGCATGGAGGTAACATTCAAGGCACTTTCTAGCAGTACATCAAAATAGTGCTCTAAATATTGAGGATTTGGCCATATAGTTTCAAAGTGTCCAAATAGAAGGATCATTTCTCTTGTAGAAGAAGGTGAGGAAGAGCCAACATCTGATTCTTATCATGATGATAACCATGAAAGTGAGCACGAAGAAGTCACTTATGGTGATGTGGGAGAGGCTCTTATCGCTCAATGTATCTTGAAGTCTACACATGTTGAAGATGATAAATGGCTTCGCCATAACATCTTTCATATTTTATGTCAAGGTGTGCTAGGTGATCATGGTCAGCAAAAGTTGCGAGAATGTGGTTTCTACTACAATGGTGGAGAAGTTACAACTCAAAATGTGGTCTCTTGGCTCAAGAAAGGCAATGAGGTACATGTCGACAAACAGTGCTTAGTCCAATTTTCAGTTGGCTAACACTACGAGGATGAGATTTTATGTGATGTGGTTCATATGGATGCATGCCATTTACTTGTTGGGAGGCCATGGTTGTACAATTGATGGGTGCTTTATGATGGCTTCAAAAACACATACTTATTCATTAAGGATGACCTCAAGATTACATTGCCACCTTGTAGAAGGGAGAACAAGCCTAAATCTTCATATGGAAAGGGGAGTTCATTTCTCTCAATGTCTCAATTTCTTCAACTAATGGATCATTCTCATGATACTTTTGCACTTGTAATTTTGGAGGAGTATATAGCTAGAAATGAAGTTCTGCCCATCTTGAAACCTTTACTTCAAGAGTTTCAAGATGTGATCCCGACAAAATTCCTTCTAGACTTACTCCTATGAGAGACATTCAACATCATATCGATTTTGTTTCTGGTGCTTCCATTCCAAATAAGGCAAACTATTGGATAAGTCCAAAGGAGCATGAAAATCTACAACGACAAGTGATGACCTATTGCAAAAGGGTTTGTTTCATGAAAGCTTAAGCCTTGTGCAATTCCCGTACTCCTTGTTCCTGAGAAGGACGGATCCTGATGAATGTGCATCGATAGTCGAACTGTGAACAAGATCACAATCAAGTATTGATTCCTATCATCTTGATCATTTACTTGATTAACTTTATGGAGCAATGATCTTTTCAAAGATTGACCTAAGAAGCAAGTATCATCAAATTTGCATGTGTCCTAAAGATGAATAGAAGATGGTGTTCAAAACAAGAGATGGCCTCTACGAATGGATGGTGATGCCATTCCGGCTTTCCAATGCTCCAAGCACATTCATTCATCTCATGAATCATGTGTTAAAAGTCTTTCATTGGCATATTTGTAGTTGTCTATTTTGATGATATCTTAATTTAAGTAAGAACCTTGAAGGACATTTGGAGCATATTCAAAAGGTCCTTGAAGTGTTTAGAGAACAACATCTATATGCAAATCTCAAGAAATGTCACTTCCTTGTGGACTAGGTCATTTTCTGGGATATCTTATCTCTCACGAGGGTATTTGTAACATTCCTAGAAGTAGCAGTGTGTATAATCAAAACTGATAAATAATTAATTTTTGATACATTGTAGATATATAAGAAGGTACTAAGGAAATATTAATTATAAGATAATGGGCATTTAAATCTTCTCTATAGAAGAAATAGTGATGCTTTGCTAGCTAAAGAAAAATGTCTTACTAGCGGTGTCTTGATGATTTTGTTTACGGTGCTTCCATTCCAAATAAGGCAAACTATTGGATAAGTCCAAAGGAGCATGAAAATCTACAACGACAAGTGATGACCTATTGCAAAAGGGTTTGTTTCATGAAAGCTTAAGCCTTGTGCAATTCCGTACTCCTTGTTCCTGAGAAGGACGGATCCCGATGAATGTGCATCGATAGTCGAGCATGAACAAGATCACAATCAAGTATTGATTCCTATCATCTTGATCATTTACTTGATTAACTTTATGGAGCAATGATCTTTTCAAAGATTGACCTAAGAAGCAAGTATCATCAAATTTGCATGTGTCCTAAAGATGAATAGAAGATGGTGTTCAAAACAAGAGATGGCCTCTACGAATGGATGGTGATGCCATTCGCGCTATCCAATGCTCCAAGCACATTCATTCATCTCATGAATCATGTGTTAAAAGTCTTTCATTGGCATATTTGTAGTTGTCTATTTTGATGATATCTTAATTTAAGTAAGAACCTTGAAGGACATTTGGAGCATATTCAAAAGGTCCTTGAAGTGTTTAGAGAACAACATCTATATGCAAATCTCAAGAAATGTCACTTCCTTGTGGACTAGGTCATTTTCTGGGGATATCTTATCTCTCACGAGGGTATTTGTAACATTCCGAGTAACAGTGTGTATAATCAAAACTGATAAATAATTAATTTTTTGATACATTGTAGATATATAAGAAGGTACTAAGGAAATATTAATTATAAGATAATGGGCATTTAAATCTTCTCTATAGAAGAAATAGTGATGCTTTGCTAGCTAAAGAAAAATGTCTTACTAGCAGTGTCTTGATGATTTTGTTTCTGGTGCTTCCATTCCAAATAAGGCAAACTATTGGATAAGTCCAAAGGAGCATGAAAATCTACAACGACAAGTGATGACCTATTGCAAAAGGGTTTGTTTCATGAAAGCTTAAGCCTTGTGCAATTCCCGTACTCCTTGTTCCTGAGAAGGACGGATCCTGATGAATGTGCATCGATAGTCGAACTGTGAACAAGATCACAATCAAGTATTGATTCCTATCATCTTGATCATTTACTTGATTAACTTTATGGAGCAATGATCTTTTCAAAGATTGACCTAAGAAGCAAGTATCATCAAATTTGCATGTGTCCTAAAGATGAATAGAAGATGGTGTTCAAAACAAGAGATGGCCTCTACGAATGGATGGTGATGCCATTCCGGCTTTCCAATGCTCCAAGCACATTCATTCATCTCATGAATCATGTGTTAAAAGTCTTTCATTGGCATATTTGTAGTTGTCTATTTTGATGATATCTTAATTTAAGTAAGAACCTTGAAGGACATTTGGAGCATATTCAAAAGGTCCTTGAAGTGTTTAGAGAACAACATCTATATGCAAATCTCAAGAAATGTCACTTCCTTGTGGACTAGGTCATTTTCTGGGGATATCTTATCTCTCACGAGGGTATTTGTAACATTCCGAGTAACAGTGTGTATAATCAAAACTGATAAATAATTAATTTTTTGATACATTGTAGATATATAAGAAGGTACTAAGGAAATATTAATTATAAGATAATGGGCATTTAAATCTTCTCTATAGAAGAAATAGTGATGCTTTGCTAGCTAAAGAAAAATGTCTTACTAGCAGTGTCTTGATGATTTTGTTTCTGGTGCTTCCATTCCAAATAAGGCAAACTATTGGATAAGTCCAAAGGAGCATGAAAATCTACAACGACAAGTGATGACCTATTGCAAAAGGGTTTGTTTCATGAAAGCTTAAGCCTTGTGCAATTCCCGTACTCCTTGTTCCTGAGAAGGACGGATCCTGATGAATGTGCATCGATAGTCGAACTGTGAACAAGATCACAATCAAGTATTGATTCCTATCATCTTGATCATTTACTTGATTAACTTTATGGAGCAATGATCTTTTCAAAGATTGACCTAAGAAGCAAGTATCATCAAATTTGCATGTGTCCTAAAGATGAATAGAAGATGGTGTTCAAAACAAGAGATGGCCTCTACGAATGGATGGTGATGCCATTCCGGCTTTCCAATGCTCCAAGCACATTCATTCATCTCATGAATCATGTGTTAAAAGTCTTTCATTGGCATATTTGTAGTTGTCTATTTTGATGATATCTTAATTTAAGTAAGAACCTTGAAGGACATTTGGAGCATATTCAAAAGGTCCTTGAAGTGTTTAGAGAACAACATCTATATGCAAATCTCAAGAAATGTCACTTCCTTGTGGACTAGGTCATTTTCTGGGGATATCTTATCTCTCACGAGGGTATTTGTAACATTCCGAGTAACAGTGTGTATAATCAAAACTGATAAATAATTAATTTTTGATACATTGTAGATATATAAGAAGGTACTAAGGAAATATTAATTATAAGATAATGGGCATTTAAATCTTCTCTATAGAAGAAATAGTGATGCTTTGCTAGCTAAAGAAAAATGTCTTACTAGCAGTGTCTTGATGATTTTGTTTCTGGTGCTTCCATTCCAAATAAGGCAAACTATTGGATAAGTCCAAAGGAGCATGAAAATCTACAACGACAAGTGATGACCTATTGCAAAAGGGTTTGTTTCATGAAAGCTTAAGCCTTGTGCAATTCCGTACTCCTTGTTCCTGAGAAGGGCGGATCCTGATGAATGTGCATCGATAGTCGAACTGTGAACAAGATCACAATCAAGTATTGATTCCTATCATCTTGATCATTTACTTGATTAACTTTATGGAGCAATGATCTTTTCAAAGATTGACCTAAGAAGCAAGTATCATCAAATTTGCATGTGTCCTAAAGATGAATAGAAGATGGTGTTCAAAACAAGAGATGGCCTCTACGAATGGATGGTGATGCCATTCCGGCTTTCCAATGCTCCAAGCACATTCATTCATCTCATGAATCATGTGTTAAAAGTCTTTCATTGGCATATTTGTAGTTGTCTATTTTGATGATATCTTAATTTAAGTAAGAACCTTGAAGGACATTTGGAGCATATTCAAAAGGTCCTTGAAGTGTTTAGAGAACAACATCTATATGCAAATCTCAAGAAATGTCACTTCCTTGTGGACTAGGTCATTTTCTGGGGATATCTTATCTCTCACGAGGGTATTTGTAACATTCCGAGTAACAGTGTGTATAATCAAAACTGATAAATAATTAATTTTTTGATACATTGTAGATATATAAGAAGGTACTAAGGAAATATTAATTATAAGATAATGGGCATTTAAATCTTCTCTATAGAAGAAATAGTGATGCTTTGCTAGCTAAAGAAAAATGTCTTACTAGCAGTGTCTTGATGATTTTGTTTCTGGTGCTTCCATTCCAAATAAGGCAAACTATTGGATAAGTCCAAAGGAGCATGAAAATCTACAACGACAAGTGATGACCTATTGCAAAAGGGTTTGTTTCATGAAAGCTTAAGCCTTGTGCAATTCCCGTACTCCTTGTTCCTGAGAAGGACGGATCCTGATGAATGTGCATCGATAGTCGAACTGTGAACAAGATCACAATCAAGTATTGATTCCTATCATCTTGATCATTTACTTGATTAACTTTATGGAGCAATGATCTTTTCAAAGATTGACCTAAGAAGCAAGTATCATCAAATTTGCATGTGTCCTAAAGATGAATAGAAGATGGTGTTCAAAACAAGAGATGGCCTCTACGAATGGATGGTGATGGCATTCAGGCTTTCCAATGCTCCAAGCACATTCATTCATCTCATGAATCATGTGTTAAAAGTCTTTCATTGGCATATTTGTAGTTGTCTATTTTGATGATATCTTAATTTAAGTAAGAACCTTGAAGGACATTTGGAGCATATTCAAAAGGTCCTTGAAGTGTTTAGAGAACAACATCTATATGCAAATCTCAAGAAATGTCACTTCCTTGTGGACTAGGTCATTTTTCTGGGATATCTTATCTCTCACGAGGGTATTTGTAACATTCCAGTAACAATGTGTATAATCAAAACTGATAAATAATTAATTTTTGATACATTGTAGATATATAAGAAGGTACTAAGGAAATATTAATTATAAGATAATGGGCATTTAAATCTTCTCTATAGAAGAAATAGTGATGCTTTGCTAGCTAAAGAAAAATGTCTTACTAGCAGTGTCTTGATGATTTTGTTTCTGGTGCTTCCATTCCAAATAAGGCAAACTATTGGATAAGTCCAAAGGAGCATGAAAATCTACAACGACAAGTGATGACCTATTGCAAAAGGGTTTGTTTCATGAAAGCTTAAGCCTTGTGCAATTCCCGTACTCCTTGTTCCTGAGAAGGTCGGATCCTGATGAATGTGCATCGATAGTCGAGCGTGAACAAGATCACAATCAAGTATTGATTCCTATCATCTTGATCATTTACTTGATTAACTTTATGGAGCAATGATCTTTTCAAAGATTGACCTAAGAAGCAAGTATCATCAAATTTGCATGTGTCCTAAAGATGAATAGAAGATGGTGTTCAAAACAAGAGATGGCCTCTACGAATGGATGGTGATGCCATTCCGGCTTTCCAATGCTCCAAGCACATTCATTCATCTCATGAATCATGTGTTAAAAGTCTTTCATTGGCATATTTGTAGTTGTCTATTTTGATGATATCTTAATTTAAGTAAGAACCTTGAAGGACATTTGGAGCATATTCAAAAGGTCCTTGAAGTGTTTAGAGAACAACATCTATATGCAAATCTCAAGAAATGTCACTTCCTTGTGGACTAGGTCATTTTCTGGGGATATCTTATCTCTCACGAGGGTATTTGTAACATTCCGAGTAACAGTGTGTATAATCAAAACTGATAAATAATTAATTTTTTGATACATTGTAGATATATAAGAAGGTACTAAGGAAATATTAATTATAAGATAATGGGCATTTAAATCTTCTCTATAGAAGAAATAGTGATGCTTTGCTAGCTAAAGAAAAATGTCTTACTAGCAGTGTCTTGTAATACAAGAGCTGATATGGTAGGAGCCTATGCTATAGGATGGCACAAATATCAGTTGGAAACTCTAGGATGTATGGTTAGAAATTAGCCACACTAACCCTCTGGGTGGCCAAAGAAAAACCACCCAAATTCAAGCTTAAAAGAATTTAAATTTTGTTTCGTATCCCCCAACAAGAATCAACCTAACAACTTAATAAACCAGACATACCTTTTTCTCCCTTTTTATAGAAGTTAGAGTTTTCTTGTGTTATTTTTTATTTAATTATGTAGATCTTGCATGATGTTAATAGGACCCTTTTCTAGTGATTTGATTATAGGGAAACTTGATTAGTGTTGAAGAACTGATTAGAAAATGAAAATAGTCACAAAATAAAAAAGTTGTTGTAAAGGAACTTAGGAGTAGTCTGCACAATGAGGGACATATCTCAATTTATAAAATTCAAATTAAAGTGAAAATAATTTTATATGAAATTTGACTCAAATATGAATCCAATTATATAAAGTATAGGTCCATTGGACTTGAAGTGAAAGAGTTATGATTTTTAGAAATACGTTGTTAGTTCATATCCCTTGTCCTAACCAATGTATGATCTTAGGGGCATAACTAGCCCCATATAACTTCAATTTAAGGGCAACCAATTTTCTTAGGAAGATAATACATAGACATTTATGCTTATGAAATTTTAGAATCAGACCATTAATAGATTATTTCCAGTAAATTCCTAAACTTGACCTATGCTTTGTTGAGGTTAAAATAAGGCACCCCTTAATCAGGAGGTCATAACTTGAGCTGTACCTAATCAATTAGAGTGAAACCTATTGGATTTGAAAGAGGGTCCATATAGGTACATTTAGTATAATTTTAGATCAAAATAATGTAAGATGAATTTTTAGTGATTTTCTAAGTTTAGGTGTGTAAGTTTATCCTGAAACAGGGCAGCCTTAAGTAAAACCTTAATAACATAAGTTATACACTTCAAAATTTAGTGAAACTAGAAAGGTTCAAAAGTAGACTAACAGGATAAATTCTATTAAATTTTAATAGTGAAACTTGAGGATTTCACATAAACCATAAGGAATCAAATGGACTGAATATCTACGCAGTTACATACCAAAATGATGTTATGTTGTCATGTGATTTATGATGATCATAATTACTGTGACTGGCTAGTTATTGATTGTACTGTTTATTTTGGGATTCTTCCTATTTCAGCTGCCATGTTGCCCGATTTTCAGCAGAAGCATATGAAGTATCTAGCATATTCATAAGCACATCAAGTATATTCATACATGAATACAAGAACCATAAAATGATTAAGATTCCATATTACTTGGGCTAGCCTCTGAATAGATTTAAGGGGAATAAATTGATGTAATAGTCAAAGAAAGTATACCCAGCAATCACATATTGGAACGAGCTTAATCTTAAAAGGCAGGCTATTACCTAGAGATAGGAGAAGCCATCCACCTCTAGGGAACCAAATATAGAGGAAAGATAAAACATGTTGCACCCTAGGGATGGCAATACATAACTCTTAGGTGTGTTAACTAAAGAAAATCAATGAAAGTCAAGGAAGTTAAGTGCATTTACATGATTCAACATGGGCATCTGTATATGCACACTCCACTAGCTTATTATGTTATGCATTTGTTAGTATTATTGAAACTTAACTATTATTGCTCTTATATTTGTTTTGGAAAATACTAAGTGATTGTTAAAAGTAATCTTCTTCAGAAGAATATGTTTTCTGAAACTTAATAAATGAATCTCTATCCCTTTGTATGAGATCACCTTTTCTAAATAAACCAAAGCAACTGGGATGGCAATAATGACATAAATTGTCAAGTAACTTAGGAAGCTTACTAAGAATGAAAAATTCTCACACCTATGTGTGTTCTAATGTCATCTCTAGATAGCTCACGTGATCTTAATGAGGATCGACTCGAAAGAAATTAACTAAAGCTGGATTGGTTGTTGAAGACAATTGACATATGCATCTACATATGTTAGCACTAAATGACTATTTCACTAGTTGAAACTCCTAGTAGAGCTACTTATGTACTTTGAAAAAGCTAAATTGTAATACAATTAGCTATGAAATGGAAAAGATATTATGTTTGTTACTCAAGAACTAAAGCGAATAATAAATCTAGGTCTGTTTAATTATTAAGAACAACTCCTAAGTGTGATGTTATGACTTAAGCATACCATTATACTTGGGAGGGTATTACAATATTAGCATGGATTCAAGCAAAATAGAAGCAATTGTGAGTTGGCCCATCCCTAGCTCTTTCCAAGAAGTTCGAAGCTTTCATGGGCTAGCTTCTTTTTATTGAAGGTTCATTGTTGGATATAGCACTCTTGTTGCCCCTAGCCCTGAGTAGTTGAAGGGATGAACATTGAGGAACATTCAAATGGACTGAGAAGGCTCAGAAAAGTTTCAAGGTGATTAAGAAGAGAATGATAGAAGCACCTACTCTTGTCTTGCCTGACTTCGACAAAGTCTTTGAAGTATGTTGTAATGCTTCAAATTTGGGAATTGGAGCTATTCTTTCCCAAGAAGGGAAACCCATTGCCTACTTCAATGAAAAGTTGAATGGATTAAGAAAAAAATATTCAACTTATGATAAAGAATTCTATTCCATCATTCAAGCTTTGATCAATTGGAGGCATCATCTCATTTCAAAAGAAATCATCCTATTCTCTAACATGAGACCTGGAAATACATCAACGGGCAAAATAAGCCTGACAGCATGCAAAATGGGTGGAGTTTCTTCAAGCATACACTTGTGTAATCAAACACAAGGCCGGTACTCAAACGAACAAAGACTCCATCATGGTGCTGGTTGATCGATTCTCCAAAATGGCACACTTTGTTTCGTGTCTTAAGACCTTAGATGCATTTCTTATGGCAGATCTTTACTTTAAGGATGAAGCTTCATGGTATTCGGAAGATCATAACTTCTAATCATAACACAAAGATTTGAGTACTACAATTTGTAGCAGACACATATTTAGCTTCTACAGTTGAAAAGAGCAATAGTGTTTTGCTTCTTGTTTGACCAAGTTATCAACAACTTTTCAAGAAAGCAACAGCAGCCACTCATACTTTTCCTTTCAACTTTGTCTCCAACGAAATCAGCATCACAGTAGCCTGTAATAGTGCAAATAGTACCTTTCTTCTACCAGGGACCAAGATTAATAGTACTAGCTAAATATCTTAGAATTCTCTTAATAGCATTCAAGTGTGATTGTTTGGGATTAGATTGAAATCTAGCACAAATTCCCATACTTAATTGTAAATCAAGTCTACTAGCAATAAGATACAGTAGAGATCCAATCATACCTCTGTAAAGAGTTTTAGAGACTTTATCATCATCTTCATTAGCTTCTAGAAATTTAAAAGAATGCATGGTGGTACTGATGCTCTTAGCCTTGTCCATGTCAAATTTTCTAAGCAAGTTTTTAGCATATTTTTCTTGATGAATTAGAATTCTATCCTTCTATTGTTTGATTTGGAGTCCAAGAAAGAATTTAAGTTCTCCCATCAAACTCATCTCAAATTCTCCCAGCATAAAGAAATTCTTACACAAATTTTGATTAGTTACACCAAAAATGATATCATCAACATAAATCTGAACAATTAGAAAATCATTTTTGCAATGAAGAATAAATAAAGTAGTATAAACTTTTCCTCTTATAAAACCAATTTTGATTAGAAATGAGCTAAGCTATCATACCAAGCTCTAGGAACTTGCTTTAAACCATATAAGGCTTTTGAAAGTTTATAGACATGGTGTAACATCCCCAATTTTCCTTGTGCTAAATTATTCCATTTTGCCTAAAAATTGGAAACTCGTTTCCATTCTGTCTGAAATCGGAACTCACCTTCATTCTAGTTAAAGTCGGAACTCATGTCCATTTTCTTTGAACGCAGCGAATCAATTCGGAGATCAGAACTCTTATCCATTTTGGTTGAGTTTAGGACCAACTTCTGAGATTGAATTGTGTCTGAGTTCCAAGATAATATCCCGACTTCTGGGTATATAAGGTTAATGTTTTGTTTCCTGACTTCCGGGGTTATGTTTAGTATCGATATCCGGGATTGATTCTGGACCGAGTTTCGGGATTATATGTTTAATGAGATAGCGAGTTTTGGAATTACATGTATAAGAGTTTTAAAGTGTCCTAGTTCTTGAATTCTAAGGTTCGGGTATATGGTTTCATGTTCTGGTACCAACTTCCAAGTTTATGTTGAAGATACCCGACTTCCGGGTTTAGGTTCTATATTCTTGTCCTTGACTTTCGATTTTAAGGTGATTTATGTGTTGTGATTTCCGATCTCTGACCTTAAGCCACAATTAGTTTTCAAAAACTTTTATGAATGTATTGCCTAAGTTCTAAGTTCTGACATTAACTATACCCGATCTAGCTCTCTGTTTGTTAAGTTCCAAGTTCCGATATTAACTAAACTTGATCTAGTATTCATACATGTCGCATGACAATATTAACGCACTATCACTTAGAACTATCGCTAATTCCTGCTCAAAGTCGGAACTCATGTTTATTTTATTTGAACTTGGAGATCAATTCGTAGGTCAGAACTCATGTTCATTTTATTTGAACTTGGGGATCACTTCGGAAACTGGAACTCGTGTACATTCCGATTAAACTCAGCGATCAACATGGAGTTCGAAACCTAATATTGCTTGTTCTGCTTGAACTCGGAGCTAAAAACCTCAGAACTGAACTAGCCAAATTCAACACTCCAAACCCAAGATCCAATGGCTGAGAACTCACCCACTTTACCCCCTTAGGATGGCACCATTTTGAGCCACTAGATAGGGGAGGAGTGGCCAAGTCTCCACCACCCAAGCCACCAACCACACCATGACTCAACCACCATAAAATTCAACTAACTCTCACTTTCCTCCCTTGATATTTTTGACCCCATTAGCAGCTGCCTCTTCTCTATTCTTTCTTCATTCTTCTCCTTCCTCATTTCACCTTTCTTCTACCGTCAAGCTCCATTCCTTTTCCACACCAAGAACTTGTATCTAGCCAACATCTACAACAATCTAGAGGTAGGATTTCTATTTTCTGCTTCTTGTTTTCATGGATTAAAGCTGTATGAGAGTTCAACTCTTTTCACTTCTTTGATGATATACTTGATGTGTGTGATGATTTATGGCTGGTTTATTAAGTATTTGAAGGGACTGAGATTGAATCTTGCATGGAACATAAGATAGAGAGCAAACCAGAATCTGAAAACCTAGGAGAACTTACGGCGATCCATACGGCGGGGTATACGGCTCCATCTACAGCCATTGAAACAAAATAAAACTAATTTTATGTGAAACTAGACATTCATTGGATTAGTATTGACTGAGTTATGAATTTTTTAATTTTAACCTAAAAATCTGGGTTTCCTTCTGAGCAGTACGTGTTGGGAGGGGTGTAACTCACCCCACACACCTTCAAATTGAGTGAAACTAGTCTTGTTTGAAAGCTAACATGTAGGGGAACATCCTATAAAATTTCAAAATCAGATTCATTCCTCATAACTCCCAGTAATTCAATGAAATTGCCTTAAGTCTAAATTGGGCTAAGATAGGGCAGTCCAGAAAGGTCAACTTGTGGGCTTATAACTTGCGTTCTGCTTATGAAAATGATATGCAACTTCTTGGAAGTAAAAGATTGTCTTGTTATCTTTAAATTGGTATAGGTTTCATATGGTTTCACTTAGATTCCTATTTTTAGTAAATTTTTACTTCCAGGAGTGTAATTCTGGTTAGTGACCAAGTAGGCTAAGGCAAAATTTAAATATCTTGAGCTACACAAAACAAAATGAAATGGGACTAAAAGAGTTGAAAACTAGACACATAGGGCTATGACATATCAAAAATTCAGGTTCAGATGAGTTGTATTGGACTAAAGGTAGATTATACAAAATTTAGACAGAACTGAATAGGATTGGCAGAAATGACCAAATTGATGGTTTCACAAGTGTTAGTGAACATATAAGGCTTGAGTTGATGGTTGCAAGTTTTACATTGATAGATATGTTAGATTGATTATACTGCTATGACTAATTTGTTCGTGGAAGCTGGCACTATTCATGTGGAAGTAGGTTTGATCAGATTATCTTTTGCGAAATTAGGCGAAATATGTAAATCATATGAATGTTATAAATATTTATATGTTATGCTCATAAAGTTCATATATGCAAGGACGAGTTTAAGTATGATATGAAGTTATGAGAACTTATACTATGGGTGATTATACTTGGAATATATTTACATTTACATGTTATGTTCATGTACGTCATGCATGCAAGCATGATTAGAATCTGATATAAGACATAAGACGTGAGGCATATCCATGAATGCACAAAGCATCCGTATGCATGATAAGATATCGAAAGGAAAAGATAATAAGAACTTGCGAGATAGACGTACTAAGCTACCACGTGAGGCATGGCGTAAACCCAGCTACATGGGCCAGAGCGGTACTGTCTAAGAGTTGGGCCAGCCCTTCGGGGAAAGTAAACCCATCACTCATGTATAGGTACGGGCTCGGACCTGAAAAGCAGGCTATTATCCAGGGGTGAGAAAGGCCATTCATCTCCGAGGGACCAAGCACAGAAGAGCAAGATTAAGTTGCAAGTTAAAGAAAGAGATGAATTAAGTCAAGTGCAGTTGCATATAGTCAAGTATAAGCATCTCTATGTGCATCTTCAATTATCTCATTAAGTCATAATGTTATTGTGATTCTTGCCAAAGTATATTATACTATTCGTATTCCTATGTCTGTCATATAATATGACAAGTGATTGTTAAAATATAACCCGCTTCAAGGAAGATGTTTTCAACTTAAAACTGAACCACTGATTGTGTATATGTACTCACATTTTTATAAGAAACCGAAGCGGTTGGAATGTTTACAATGACACTATGTGGTTCGAGTTTACCTACTGAGAACCTTAGGTTCTCACTGCTTGCTTATATGTTCTTCTTTCTATAAACATTCCAGATCATAGGCTAAAACTTAAGAATAAGGTAGAATACTGGGACGTTTATCATGCAAGACTCAGGCTTGGGTCAATCCGAAAGACTATAGGGACCGGTTGAAGTTCAGAAAGAATGACAGTCGTAATGTAGAGGCAGTTTCTACGTATAACATTAGTTACAAAATTTTTCTCAAATTGTAATTATTTTATTCTCTATGTATCAGAGATGAAATTTATGAATTATTATTCAGGAATAAAGTGTGTAGTTAAAGGGCCATGTATTATATTTTCCACATTTTAAAGATTCTCTTAGCACAGTGGCAATCTCTTAATATAACTCTATGACTCGAGCATGACTTATATAATAGAGGATGTTACACATGGTAAGGAAAATTTTCATTTTCAAAACTAGGAGGTTGACTTACATAAACTTCCTCCGATATAAAACCATTTAAAAAAGTAGATTTTACATCCATTTGGAATAGACATAAAATCTTTATATGAGGCATAAGCAAGTAGCATTCTGATTGCTTCCAATCTTGCTACGGGGGCAAAGGTTTCATCATAGTCAATGCCTTCTTGCTAATTATAACCTTGTGCCATCAATCTTGCTTTGTTTCTAATAACTTGTCCATTTTCATCAAGCTTGTTTCTGAACACCCATTTTGTCCTTATAGCAATTTGTCCTTTAGATAGTGGGACGAGAGTCTAAACTTTGCTCTTCTCAAATTGAGATAGTTCCTTTTTCATTGCTTCAATCCAGTTTTGAATCATTAGAGCTTCATCAATACTTTCTGGTTGAATTTTAGAGATAAGAGCAAGATTGGAGTTGTTTCTGAGTGAAGATCTTACTCTGATTCCTTAAGAGGGTTCACCAATAATTTGGTTTTGAGAGACAACTCTCAAGTCTCTTATACTAGAGTATCTTCTCTTCAGAGATATACCTTCTAGTTCTTCAAAAAGATTATCAGAAATAAGCTGATGAGCAGGAAGTTTAGGACCATCATCCTCGTTATTTCTATTGATAATCTGAATGTTTTGCTGATTCTGGGAAGTGTCATTTAATGACATATTTTTCATTTCTTCTTCTAGATCTGTAGCCTTTTGATTAAGATCATTCTTCTTTTCCATGAAGCTTATATGGATGGTTTCTTCCACTATTTGAGTCTTCTTGTTGAATACCCTGTAAGCTTTTGAAACAGAAGAATATCCTAGGATCAAATTTTGGTTCAAACTTTGAGAGTCTGTCCTTGCTGTTAATTACAAAGCATTCAGATCTAAAGACATGAAAATAAGAAATATTGAGTTTTCTTCCCTTCCATAATTCATATGGAGTTTTCTTGAGAATATGCCTTAAGAAAATGTGATTTTGAAAATAGTAGGCAGTGTTTACTGCTTCTACCCAAAACCTTTTGATAAACCGCTTTCAAGAAGCAAAGTTCTGGCCATTTCTTGTAACAACCTGTTCTTCCTTTCCGCTACTCCATTTTGCTGAGGAGTTATAGGAGAAGAGAAGTTATAAGAAATGCCATTTTCATTATAGAGTTTTTCAAAAAAATGATTTTCAAATTCTCCAACATGATCAGATCTGATGGAAGTGATACAAAAACTTTTTTCATTTTGAATTCTTTTTGAAAATGATTTGAAGGCCTCACAAGCTTCATCCTTATGGATCAAGAATATAGTTGATGTGAATATAGAAAAATTATCTACAATGACTAAATCATATTTCTTACCACCAAGACTAGCAGTTCTATTTGGTCCAAAAAGATCAAGATGTAAAAGCTCAAGTAGTCTTGTAGTAGAGACTATATTTTTACTATGAAAAGAACTTTTGATCTGTTTGCCTCTAAGACAGAACTCACAAGAAGATTCATTTTCAAAATTTATTTTAGGCAAACCTTTTACTAGCTCCTTCCAATAAATTTCATGAGCATGACCAAACTTTTTATAACAACCTCTATCATATAAGCCATGCTCGAG
This sequence comes from Pterocarpus macrocarpus, assembly GCA_031439585.1. NCBI lineage: Eukaryota > Viridiplantae > Streptophyta > Magnoliopsida > Fabales > Fabaceae > Pterocarpus > Pterocarpus macrocarpus. The sequence goes on along the minus strand of CM062521.1, from coordinate 24,021,027 downwards.
TCATAGAGTTATATTAAAAGGTTGTCACAGTGAATCTTTAAAATGAAAAAAAATACAATACATGACCTTTTAACTGCACACTTTATTACTAAATACAATTCACAAATTTCGTCATCTCTGATATAGAGAATAAAATAATTATATTTTAAGAAAAAAAATTTTGTAACTAATATTATACACAGAAACTATTTCTACATTATGGCTATTGCCCTTACTGAACTTCAACCAGCCTCTATAGTCTTCCGGGTTGACTTAAGCCTAAGTCTTGAATGATGAACATCCTAGGTTTCTACCTTGTTGTGAAGTTTTAGCCTAGGATCTGGAATGTTTACCAAAAAGAAGAATATACAAGCAAGCAGTGAGAACCTAAGGTTCTCAGTAGGTAAACTCGAACCATCACGTATACAGTGTAATCATAAATATTCCAATCACTTCGGTTTCTTATGAAAATGTGAGCACACATACACAAGCAGTGGTTCGATTTTAAGTTGAAAATATCCTTCTCGAAGTGGGTTATATTTTAACAACCACTTGGCATATTATATGACAGACATAGAAACACGAATAATGTAATATACTTCAGTAAGAATCATAATAACATCATGACATAATGAGATAGTTAGAGATGCACATATAGATTATTGTACTTGACTGAATGCAAGTGCACTTGACTTAATTCATCTCTTTCTCTAACTTACAACTTGATCTTGCTTTTCTGTACTTGGTCCCCTGGAGGTGAATGGCCTCTCTCACCTCTGGGTAATAGCCTGCTTTTCAAGATCGAGCTCGTTCCTATACAGGATTGGCTGGTTTACTTTCCCCAATGCTCCCACCGACGTATTTCCCTTAAATTTGTTCAGGGGCTAGCCCAAGTCTTAGACAGTACCACTCTAATACACGCTAGCTGGCTCTATGCCATGCCTTACGTGGTAGCTCGATATGTCTTTCTTGCAAGTTCTCATAATTTTTACCCTTCTTTAGACATGATTGTATATGCATATGCTACGGGTTTTAACTAATATACTTCATGTCATACTTAAATCATTCTTGCATATATGAATCTTATGAGCATAACATATAAATGTTTATAACATTCATATAATCACATATTTCTGCCGGAATTTTGGCAGCATAATGGATCAAACCTACTTTTCTGTGAATAGTGCTAGCTCCCACGGACAAATCAATCATAGCAGTATAATCAATCTAACATATCTATCAATGTAAAATTTACAACCTTCAATCCAAGCCTTATATGTACCCTAATACTTGTGAAACCATCAATTTGGTCATTTCTGCCAATTCTATTTAGTTTTGTCCAAATTTATAATTTATGCCATACTTTCTTCTTAATTTGTTTTTATCTGAATTTTGGATATGTGAACATGATATTTGTCTAGTTTCTAACCTTTTTGATCCCATCTCATTTTGATTTATGTAGCTCAAGTTATTTGAATTTTACCTCAGTCTATCCTACAACTAGCCAAAATTACACCCTGAGAAGTAAAAATTCACCAAAATTAGAAATCTAGGTTAAATCGTATGAAACCTATATCAAATTAAAGCTAATAGAACAAGCTTTTATTTTCATTAAGTTGCATCTCATTTGCATATAGAGAACTTGATTTATAAGCTCCGTAATTGACCTTTCTGGATTGTCCTATTCTAGTTCGGTTTGGACTTAAGGCAACTTCATTGAATCACTGAGAATAATTAGGATCAAATGTAACTTTGAAATTTTTACAAGATGTTTCGCTATATGTTGGCTTTCAAACAAAACTAGTTGCACTCAATTTAGAGTTTTTTAGGGTGAGTTATACTCCTCACAACTCATACTGCCTAGAAGAGAATCCAGAATTTCAGGTTAAACTTCAAAAATTCATAACTCACTCAATACTAATCCAATGGCCTATAATTTATATGGTTGGAAAGCTCTAAATATCTAGTTTCATTTAAAATTGGTTCCATCCACTTGCTATAGTTGTAGGCAGAGCCGTACACTCTGCCGGTACGAACGCCGTAGGGTTTTCTCACAAAAACAGATTCTGCTTAGCTCCTTTTTAAGTTTTTAATCAATTCCTCAACATAGACTAAATTTCTTCATTTCAATTCACAAGAAAAACATCATAATAAGTATATAAGCATGGACCAGCATAGCATAAGGAGCTAACAATAGCCATATAGTCCCACAATACAACAAATAACTATGGATTTGAGTTACCTACCTCAAAATCCTTGAAACTATGGAAGTAAGGAAGCCAAGAACCAACTCCTAGCCTTTCTCCTTCACCATGGTAGCAGCTCACATGAATGTGGGGAGGCTCTATTTGATATTTAATCATGAAATTGTTAGAGGGGTTTTGTAGAGAAGGAGGTGAGGATCAATTTTCATAAAAGGAGCAAGAGGATTTGAGGCCAAGAAGGCCATGAACTATGAGCTTGAAGCTCATAGCCATGGAGGCAAATAAAGAAAGGAAGAAGAAGAAGAAAAATAGAGAGGAGGCTTCGCTATTCTTTTTGGGAAAAAAGGGGAGGACTTAGTTGATATTATGCTACAAATAATAAAGCCTTGTGTCTCATTGGTGGTAAGTAGCATGGGTGGTCATCTTTTAGCCACACCTCCCACTCTTGTGGCTGCAATGTGGCGCCATGTATAATGGTGTAGGAGTGGCTGAATTTTAGCCATTCAACCTAAGGTTATCAGTGTAAAATTCTGCTGATTCAGTTCTTGCGGTACAATTTAGCGAATCTTTACTATTTTCCTCCAAACTGGCAAAACGTCACTAAAAATCCAATAAGATTTCTTGAATATCTATTCCATTGGTCTTAAGCCTAATCTCTCTAATTAACATCTAATTATTCTTTAATGAATTTCTAATTAACCTTACCTAATCAATAAAATCGAATAAATCGATTAATAGCGTAGATTAAACGTTTCACAATTTTAGAGTCTTTCTGTTTTCTATTTTCCGTAGCTAATGGATCCATAATTTTGAGCAAGTCTAGGGGCACCCCACGTCATTTCACACCCGACTGCCTCCATGGCCTAATTAGCAGAGATTTAAACTTTTACGATTTTGCCATGTGATTATGCTCTGTTTAAAACCCCATTCTGCTAATTCTATAGATGTAGGGATATAATTGTCATTTTATAAAAAGTTCTAGGGTTATTGTGGAAATAATCCTTTGGGGTCGAAATGAAATTTCTAAAAGGCCTGGGCAACACTGCAAATAACAAAAGTTTATAGGAGCACTTTTGTCATTTCTTAATTTTTAACATATAGCAGTGCCATATTTTCAACGGTAGTGTTATGCTATCCTATAGTTATAAGTGTGAGGATTGTCAAGGCATAGCGTTACTTGAGAAGTTCTCACACTGCCTTGAAAAAGTAATTCAAAGTCCTTATTATGCTATTTTTAAGAAAAAAAAAATGGGGATATTACACTTTCTGTGCCATAGCCACTTTTCATCCACAGAGGAAGCTAAGCATTTTACACTTTGATCAAGAAGGTTATCTAGATATAATACATATGTATTATTGTGCCTTTTAGTAGTAAGAATGATTTTAGCAATAGTGAAATCTTTAATTATACATTGTAAAGGTTCAAACACAACTTTGTAGCCTTGGTCATAGAGTTCACTAATGCTCAGAAGGTTGTGAGTTAATCCTTCTACTAACTTAACATCAGACATTAGGTTGGAATTGTTCTTAGCAACATTGCCTATACCAATGACTTTGGATTTGATTCCATTGGCAAACTTAACTATTCTACTATCCTTGGGTCTGAGGTTTTTGAACCAGGATTTTTCTCCAATCATGTGTCTAGAGCATCCACTGTCCAAATACCACTTTTTCTCCCTTTGATGTGCTAATTTAAGACACACCTCAACTTCTTCATCAAAAATAATGTCATCCATGAAGTAGAGATTTGCTACAATTTCTTCTTCATTCTATGATTCTGCATTTTCTTTTTTTTTCGTCTAGAACCTCCAAAGTAGCCATCATTGCTTTTTTCTTTGTGGCCTTCTTTTTCGAGGCTTCCTTCAGTCTTGGACATTCAGATCTGACATGTCTGAGTTCCTTGCACTCAAAGCAGATTGACCTTGCCCTTTTTGTCTTTCTTGGGAACAAGGTTCTTCTTCTTCCCTTTTATTCATGCTCTTGAAATCTTCCTTGCTAAGTGCGCAACTTTGTGACTATCATCATCATCAGAAGAATCCTCTTTTTCTTCTTCAGATTCTTCTAAGACTTTCAAGGATTTTGGAGATTGAGTCCTTTTTTGAGTGGACTTCAGAGCAATGGATTTTCCTTTGTTAACAGCCTCATCAGTGACTTCATTTAGCTCGATCTCATGAGTCTTTAATGACCCAATGAGAGCATCTAAGCTAAGTATGTTTAAGTCCTTAGCTTCTTGAATAGCCGTGACTTTTGGACTCCAAGCCTTGGAAAGACTTCTCAAAATCTTTGTCACCATTTCTGCATTTGTGTATCTTTTGCCTAAGGCCTTCAGCTGGTTTATGATGTGCATAAATCCAGTCATCATTTCATCAATATTCTCATGTTCTACCATTCTGAATATTTCATATTGATGAACCAACATGCTGATCTTAGTTTCTTTGACCTGGTCCGCTCCTTCATGCAACACTTGAAGTCTATCACAGATTTTCGTAGTTGAGTCGTAGGATATTGTCTTGTCATATTCACTTTTGCTCAAAGCACATGTGAGAAGATATTTTGCCTTGGCATTCATTTGGACCTTGGTTTTGTGTTGATCAGTCCTTTCAATTTTAGGGATAGTTCTAACTACAATAGGTGGAGGCAGTTCTGGATCAGTAACTACTTGAGGTGCTGGTTACTCAACCGTGGGTATATAGTCACTATTTTCTATAATATCCTACATGTCCAAACTAGTGGACTCTATGAAGAGTCTCATTCTATCCTTCCAATAAGGATAATCTTCACCATTGAAGCACGGAGGATGATTTATAGAGTGACTTTCTACAATCTGATTTATTTGTTGAGCCATCTAATAGGATCTTTGACCTCTACAACTGTTAGGAAGCCCAACTCCAAAGTTAGGCTCTGATGCCAATTGCTGGATAGGATAGCACGAGAAGGGGGGTTGAATCATTCTTTCAAGTAAGTTTCATATTTGAAATATTTTAGCAAAAATATTTATCTCAAGTTCAAGACTTGGGTTGCGGAAGCTATAGTGTTTGTTTAAAAATAGTTTATGTTCTATATAAAATTGAAATAAAGTTTTGTTTCTGATAAAGTTTAAACAAATATGAACCTAAGTGATAAAATCAAATAACAAGATCAAAGATAGAGATAATCATACAACAGATTTTATATTGGTTCGGCCAAACCACTTGCCTACTCCGATCCTCAACTTTTCGTTAAGATTTTATATACTCTGAGTATTCTTTGTCCAAGTTTCTCCAAGATTCTTACAAGTGAGTATTCTTTCTACAAGCCTCTCCAAGCTTACAATCGAGTAGTATTTTCCTAGTCTCTTCAAGCTTTACAAACAAGTATTCTTTTGTAACACCATAATAAACCTATACTACGCTTAAGTCATATTATGGCATTTTATTTGTTGTTACTTACGCTCATGGAAAACTAAACTGCATTTATAAATTCAGTTACGCGAAAAATACGGTAAATTTTATTTTGCAATACATCATCACTTTGTAGCATTTTGGAAAGTAAAGCCTTGAGCGAGAAGATAGATATAAACAAGCGTGTCGCATAAGTCATAAAATAAGGGGACAATGGATAGATAGAAATATAATGCATTTACCTTACTCATGGTCAAGCCATGGCCCCAAAATATCAAGCATAAGCAAATATGACAAAGTTCATCACAAAATGAAATATATAAGATAAGGAGCAATAATAAAATAGGCCCAAGTAGACACGTTCTGGTTCCTTTGCCCCCTCCGCGCTCCTCGATCAGATGAAATTAGGTCCTCGAGTGCCTGGTTCCCCTTGCTCCTCAACCTCGGGGATCGTGAGGATACGGATGATACGAGAGTGCCTACTGATCACCTCGATACGACGAACATGACGACCCGAAGTACAGCTGGCTACCGAAGAATGTTCCTCGGAGGGATCTTCCTCAGACGTAACGGGTTGATACTTAGGAAGTGGCAACGAACCAGCTGCGACCCTTAGAGTGGCCGTGGAACTCACGTCGACCATGGGAATCACAGGTTGATGCATGGGCTCGGCTGCGGGCAAGTCCAAAGACATCGGTTCTATCTCAACGTCCGGCAAGGGCCCGAGTGGGAAATCCCAAGGACTCAGCAGTTGTCCAAGGTATGCTGAAGAAATGTCTACTGGGGTTAGCAGAATATCGGGCTCCTCTCCCTCATGTATACGACCCAGGTAAAAGTAGGTGTGGACTACCATGGTGGTCGTAGCCATGATAACCTGGGCATCAACATCGTAGATCCACTCATGGTCTGCAGGGTCCATGCTCCACTCCACCGAATGAGCCATAGGTATCTGGTGACAAAATGGAAAATAACTATAGTGAGAAATAAGATTTCTTAGTAGGACTCGAACCTGACACGAAAGTCTCATCGTCATCATCCCAGCCACTTCGGTTTTATAAATGAAAATAGTGAGCATTCATAAGGTCCAATTCTTAGATTTTGAAAATATAAGTATCCGAAGTGGATTCAACTTTTAGTACGTATTCTCATTATAATAACAACATCATGGTATACAGAGGAGCTTATATGACAATTCGTATCATGCATGAATGTCTTGAGAGTTTCATTCTTTACTTAGGTTGGACCGAAGTCCCTTTCTTTTCTTCACTTAACCTTTATCTTAGGTCTTTTTCTTTTCACCCACAAAACATAAGTGGTAATGAGCTCATACCATGGCCGTCGCCAGCATAAACGTTCAGTACTTACACCAGTTGGGTCATGCCATGCCTCATATAAGCCTTATCCTTTATACTCACACTAGCTAGGTCTATGCCATGCCTCATGTGAGTCGTGGGTGAAGGGAGCTTCTTATTATGGGTCACCTTCCCTTTTGAAGGATCACACTCTTAATTCAATCTCTTCTTATTAAAGCTTATGATGAAAAATATTTCTATATCCAAAATTTTTACGGAATTTCGGTAGCATACCAGCTAGACCGAAGCTTCCCAAGATTTTTGTCAAACAGAGAATCCAATCACAAGACATCATCATATGTATTAATTAACATCGTATGCAACATAATCATTGTCATCATAATCATACCATCATCATATCATCATATTATCATATTGCACATAGACACAGATGTACCACATTAAAGTGTTATGAGCTTAGCTTAGTAACTTAGGTGCAAGCTTTTTAATTTGATTGGCATCTCGTTTGGTTCTTTCACTAATTATAGAGCGAGTACCACCTATCACTTCTTTTAAACCTTCTTATGTTGAATTATGAAATTTCCATTACCTTAAATTAGAGTCTTAGTATACTTAAGTGAGATTCTCATTAGTGCTAGAAATTTTACCTTAACTAGTTTTTACTTTTATTGTAGGGCAGTAAATTTAAAAATTCACCATAAATTCTTCTTTTATTATTTTAACTTTATTTTTGGTAGGATTGTACTTTTCTGAGTCTATTTTCAAATGAAAGAAGTTCCACTAAAAAATTCCTTTTGTAGCCTGAGTTATACACTTTTTTCTTTGACTGCTCAGACTTGAAAGTTCATCTTGGGTCAGTGGCTTGTTAACTCCACTGGGAGTTCCTCACATGGAATCTGACAAAACTGTTTTATGGAAATGTTCTCCTATGTGTTAGCTTTCAGATAAACTTAGTTCCACTCAAAAATGTTTTGTATAACTCGAGTTATGCATGTTTTGGTACTGACTGCCCAGACATAAACACATCTGGAGACAGCCTACTTCAAAAATTCATATCTCCCATATTTCAAAGCCAAAGTTATGTATTTTATATGTATGAAAAGCTCTCAGAGTATACTTTTACAGAAAATTAGTTTCATCACATTTTGAGTTTTGTAGAATGAGTTATACAGTATGCATTATAGACTGCTAGAATTCCAACTTAACTAGTTTTTATGTTTTACATTCCAAACTTGTGGAGATGTTGCTATCCCAATTCAAATCACCATTTTTATGTTTTATCTCACCATCATATTCAACGTTTTAATCACCAAATCAGCATTTTAGAACAAAAATTTAAAGTAAAATACATAAAAACCATCATACCACATAATCTCATTTTAAGACAACATTTTCAACAAGGCAAGAAAAACTCATAGAATAAGATATGTTCATGAGACCTTGAAACAAGTCCTAAAACCACCTAGCTATGAAAAGCTTAGAGGTTCTAGTGCTTGAAAAATACATGAAAAAGTAGGTTTAGAGTCACTACCAAAGAGAGCTTCTTGAAGAATTTGGAGTGTGAAAAAGGTTGGGGAGAGCCTCCCTCCTTGAAAGCTTGGAAATGGAGCTTGTGTATGGGTTGTCTTGTTTCTCCAAAGACTAAAAATGGTGGTCCTTGAAGGGATTGTGAGGGTGGTGATGGAAATGAGGTAGGAGGTAGTAAGGAGATTGGAAGAAGAACAAAGAGGGTTAGATGAACAAGAGGGTGGGGATGAAACTTGGAGAGAAGAGAGCTTTGTGTCTTGAGAGAGGAAATGAAAAATGAAATGAGGGGGGAGAGAGGGGGGCTGATAGCACAAATTGAGGGGGTAGAGTGATGTGATTTTGCTTCTTATAACAAGCAAGAGAGTGGGGGAAAACCTTGGGGCAAAAGAGGGAGTTGTGTTTCCTTTGAGTCTTGGCACTTGGGTAAAGACTATGTAGTGTTTTTCAAGTGGTTAAAGGCATGACCACTCTTGGGATTGGCTTAGGTGGATATGATCACTCCAAGTGCCACAATCTTGATAGAGGGGAATACATCTCTTATCTTCACTCAAGGAATACTACTAACATAGACTCTTGATCTAATGGTGCATGATGAGAAGGCAAATGAATAGTTGGATATGACTCTTGCCTTGACCAAACTTTCAAACAATAATTAAGAGGACATTTCTAAATTTTCACAATTGTTAAAATTATACAAATGCTATTTAATTCAATTGGTTTAATTACACTTTAACACATTTTCATTGAAAAGGATTTTCCTCATTAATTATGTATAGAGGGTGTGAGGTGTAACACCCTACCAACTTAATGTTATGCTTAAGTCATAGCATGAAATTGGATAGGTTGCGTTACCTTATTAGTCTTCTGTCTAAAGCTGTATTCATTATTTTATATTCTGATATATATGTATATGCCTGACGTACATACCTACAAAACAGGGCACTCTATATAATAAATGTGATTAGCATAGAAATATCATTTGTTGCATATATACATATACCAATTGAAAGCCAAAGCTTCAGTTTATAAATATACATATCAGAAGCAGAGTGAAGAGAAGGGACAACAAAATTCCTATTGTTAAAAAGTAGAGACAAAAATGGCGGAAGCCAGCTAGGTACAGCGAGTCCAACTCGGGGTCCTGGTGAAGCTGCAGGTTTGGAATCTCACTTAAGAGGGTAGCCGTCGAGTCCATTGCCCACGTCTGAGAAGGAGGCGGAAATGCAAAACGAGGTGAGAATTTGAAGAAATTCTCAGTACGGTTTGCATGTGGGGCTTAACTGATGTCGCATTCATTCTCAGTTGCCTCGGGTTTTATTTAATTATAAAAACATGAGATCAGACTTAACTAATCATATTTAATAAGGTTGGGAAAAATGTCTAGTCCGAGGCAAGGTCCAGTTTTACTTAAGGCAACATAAGGAACAGAGTAAACTAATATAAACAATAAATAGAATAATGAGCATACGGCAGTAAGTGAATGTAACAAATAAACTGTAAATGACTTATAATGATCATTCAATGTAATTATGCATTTAATGCAATCATTCAAACTTGCTCTTGAATCTTTCTTCATAAACTTTTCCTTTACTTTTCATCATTTTCCATCACTTGGTCTCCTGGGAGTTCTTGGCCAGTTTAAACTCTTGGGTAATAGTCTGCTTTTCAGGATCGAGCTCGTTCCTATACAGGAACTGTCGAGTTTACTTTCCCGGAGTCCCCACCGATCTATTCCCCTTAACTTTTTATCCGGGGCTGGCCCAAGTATCATGGAACTTTCATCATAACATAACTTTCATAGCTTTCTTGAAAATGCACATGCCTCTACATGTATCTCATAACTCATGCATATATTTTACCGCAATTTTGGTGGCATAACGGAACGTGTCTGCTTCTCCATGAATAGTGCCAGCACATCAGAATACCAATTTCTCATAGAAATTACAATATTGCATGCACAATTCATTACGGAACTCATAGAAGCATTAGTCTCCTTAAGGCAGAGTTATAGCCTCAACATAAATCATTCAACCCGATTTTTGTAAATCATGCCATAATTTCTACTTAACTCATTTGGGCCTCAATTTTGGATATGTTAAATTATTATGTGTCTATTTTCCAACCTCTTTCGTCCCATCTAATTTTGATATCCATAACTCAAGTTATTCAGGTTTTATCCTAGCCTACCCTGTGGTTAGCCAGAATTACACACTCAAAAGTAAAAATCTACTAAAAATCGAAAACTGGCTTAAATCATACAAAATTGGTCTCATATCAAAGCTAACAGGACAACCTTTCATATGCAAAAGGTTTCATTTCATTTTCGTTAGTAGGGCTCGAGTTATAAGCCCCAAAACTTAACCTTCCTAAACTGCCCTATTTTGGCCTAGTTTAGACATAGGGTAACTTCTTCAAATGACTGGGAACAACTGAGATGATAAAAAAATCAGAATTTCTTTGGATGATGTTCTCCTAGGTGTAAGCTTTCCAACAAAATTAGTTTCACTCAATTTGGAGTTGTATAGGGTGAGTTACACCCTTTTCAACCCATACTGCCCGGGTGAGTGTCCTGATTTCTAGGTTAAACTTCAAAAATTCATATCTCTCTCACTGTTAATCCAATGGCCTTATATGATATATGTATGGAAACCCCTAGATGTCTAGTTTTACGTAAAAATGGTTTCATCAATTTTAAATAGCGGGAGGAGGAGCCGTACACTCCGCCGTATGGACTACCGAGGGTTTTGGGTTTTCCAGCCTCTCAACTCTTCCTATCTTCATCCTTTCTTATTTCCACTTCAATTTTAATCTCACAAATAGCCAATAAACCAGCCATAATTCATCATAATCATTCAGTCAGTATATTAGAATTAAAGAAGTAAACCACCAATAATCATCCAAGAATCAGAAAATCATGACAAGAGTTAAAACCTCTACCTATGGTTATGTTGTGATCTGGCTTGATTTTGGAACTTGGATGAGCAAAACTTAATTAGGCTTGGTGGCTTGATGGAGTTGAGAGAGTGAAGAAGAGAAGGAGAGAGTTGAGCAAGGGAGAGGAAAAGTGGCACAGAAAATCGGTTTGAATGAAAGGAGGAGAGTGTGTTATATAGGCATGAGTGGTAGTTAACTTGGAAGATTTTGATTGGCCTCAAAATACAAGCCTGAATTTTAGCCAACCTTCCCCTCTTTTTGTAGCCAAAATGCTCTCCACGTCGTCCCCTTTTTGTGGTAGAATTGCTTTTCACGTCGTCTAAAAGTGGGACTTGTTTCCAGTATATTCTGAAGATGACATCGGAACTCGTACTCTTCTTAAAGTCGGAAATCGTGCACATAAAATCAAAACTCGGAAATATTGTCTGGTTTACTCAAAACTTGAAAGCAAAGCCGGATGTGAAACCAAGCACTTAAATCCGGAAGTCAGGAAATTGGGTAAACACGAATCAATTCTAAGCATAACACCGGAGATCGGGAGTCAAGTCATTAATCTTATGTTCCATGAAATCGGAACTTATAGAATCTCGAAACTCCAAACCTTATCTTAGAAGTCGAAAACATCATAGAAATGAAAAGCTCTTGGGAATAGCCTCGAGATCGGAAGTCGTGAAAATTTGGCCGTACTTGGAGACCAATTCAGATAAACTCAAAAGTCGGATATTGTATACATTCTAATTCACCATTAGGTCGGAAATCAGAAAATCCAATCCAATCCATTTGAGCCTTACTAAGATCGGAAATTGGGAATTTTAAAAATTCACTGACGAGGTTGGAAGTCGGAAATCGGGGCGTTACATGAGGGTTAATTGGTCATGTGTGATTAAGATATAATGCTTGTCATGCACATAGTTAATAAGGTTAGGTCACCTTGATTATATGTTCTAAATCATGAATTAACAAGGATTAGGCAATTAGGCTCTTAATTGTAACTTTTAATGCATTATGCTTCAATTGTTGAATTTTCTAATTAATCATTGACTTTCAATATCTTGTTGACTTGCCTTTAATTTACTAAGCTCTTGCTCTTGAGATTAGTCGATTAGTTCTCAATTAATCGCTAACCCCTCTAATTAGCTAGAGACACCGAGCTAATTAGCTTAGATGAACACGGGGATGTTACACCTTTCCTAGCCTCTCCAAGCTTTACACTAACCACTACTTGGTCCAGATACAAATGATGAGAATGAAGTATTTTGTTTGTACACTTACACTAACTTTCTCAACAGAGGATGGACTATAAAGTGCTTTAGGTGAGACTTCTCTAAATTCTCAAAGAAAGAATGTATCTATTACAGACTAGAAGAGAAGATTTTCTTATATCCTAAAGTTACGATAAGTAACTTTCTGGTGCTTTAGATAGTTGAGAAGGATGAAGAAAGGAAGCTCTCTTACATAAAAAAATTTCAAATAGTCTAACTCTTCTTTCTTCAATTTCTAGCCTTATATAGGCTTCAAAATATGACCGTTGAAGCTTGTAGGCCTTGATCCTTGTGATCCTTTTGGTCTGCTGGTCTACGATTGGATAGAGAAGAAATAGCCTTTCTTTTTCCCATTCTTCAAAACTTACACAGAAGTAGAAAAGTAGCCATTTTGTTGGTTTACCAACTATTCAGAATTGTCAGCGCCTTTTCTGCATCTTGTCAAATCACATTTTTTAACTTTTTTAATTTGTCCATTGAAGCATGTAGAGGAAGCTTTAAAGGTGTAGCACTTCATAAGAAGTAGGTCTTTGAAGATTTTACCTTATTGACAAGGTCATCTTTCTGAATGAATATTGTTCATTCTTGAGCCACCGTTTTCCATTCTGATATTGTAGTTTCATCCTTCTGAACCTTCTTTCTTGTTTCTTGTATGATAGTTTTAGAAGTATACATAGCATATATTCCATATCAAGTATATTCAATTTAAAGTACCAATAGATAACCTGACTTAGAAGATTCTCAATCATATAATGCACATGATTCACAAAGAAATGCTTCTAGAAACAATTCATTTATATATACCAGGATTAGCTTAAACTCTAATTTGATATTAATCAAAACCTTAATTCTCATTCTGGTTTACAACCACAGAGCAGTTTCTGAAGGTCATTGGAGCTAACACATACAACTTATTTTACTTGATTAAACAAAGATTAGTGATTAGTGCTTCATTAAGCTATTATGGGTTTGACTTGCTTAATTAGAAATTCTCTACTCTTAATTGAGCATTCTCTTAACTTTTCTTTTCAAAAATTACCTCATAAATTCTTTAATTAAGCCTTAATCCTTTAATTTCTCATTAAGTGCTTAATTGCTCAAGATTACTAAGGTAATTTAGTATGAAAGAAAATTAAGGATGTTATAATCTCAAACTTATTCAGGTTTATTGGCTGTCCTAAAGCTTGTTTGCACTACATAAGAATCTGCTTCATTTTGTTTGCCTCAAGTATTTTCCTGGAAGAACACTATGCTGCCATATGCAAAGAAAAGATGTGATATTTTTAGTGATAACCTTGCAATCTTGATTTCGTGGATGACCTACTATTCTGGTGCTTTAATAATTAATCCTCGAAAGGACCTCAACACAAAGGATAAGCAAGTATAGAGATAACATGTCCCCTTGTTTGAGGCCCCTTTTAGGATTGAAAACTAGACACAAGCTACCATTAAGTAAAACCGAGAATGATATTGTAGTAACACTTCATGATGAGGGCTATCCAGTGCTTCAGGAAACCCATGCTTCATAGAACTTTCTCCAGGAATGTCCATTCAATTCTATCATATGCTTTGAACATGTTTAGTTTGAGCCCCGCCAAACCTATTTTACCTATTTTCTTTTTTCTTACGAAATAAAAATCTCAAATGCAATTAGAGCATTTTTAGTGATTAATCTACTAGGAACAAAAGCACTCTAATAAGGCCCAACAATATAAGGCAAAATAAGTTTAATTCTATTTGCAATTGTCTTGGTAATAATTTTTAAAATCACATTACAGAGGGATATGAGGCGAAACACTCTTGCATGTCTAGGTTTTTTAAATTTTGGGATTAGATAGATAAAGGTGTGGTTTAGGTCTTTAACATTTGGTTCATGTTTAAGTATATCAAGAACTAAACTGGTCACCTCCTTTCCCATGATGTGCCAAAATTTTTAGTAAAACAAATTTGGGAGCCCGTCCAGTCTAGGAGCTTTGGTAAGATGCATTTATGTTAGTGCCTGTGAGACCTCTTCCTTGGTCAAAGTTGGTTCTAAAACCTTCTTTAGGTCCTCATTAATTTAGCTGCCCACCACCTCTAGTACTTTATCCGTTCCTATTAACTTATCCACCAAGAAAAAGTCCTGAAAAGTGGTCTGACAACACCTTTGCTATATCATCTTCGTCATAAAACCACATGCCATCATCTGCAAACTATAGCATCCCCATTTTTCTCAATATAGCATAATGAGAATTTTGATTTATTTCACTTAGTATACGATACTTCCATATACTAAAAATTAGAAAAGGATGAAAATGTCCCTATAATATAAACTTCTATTATTTTCATAATTGCCTCAATATTTTTAGTAATTACACTTAGACCCTAGAAACTATTTATATTTTACCCCAAAACTTTTAGAAAATGGCACTTCGGTCCCTACACCATTAGAATTAGCAAAATAAGTGTTTAAGCGGAACCGAGTAACATAATAAAAGTGTAGAAATCAAAATCCTTGCTGATTAGCCCACGAAGGTATCCATGTCTAAAATGATAGGGGATGCCCTTAGATTTATCCATAATTACAAAAATGCCAATAGTTATAGAAAACGAAAAATACAGTAGAAACTCTAACAAAAAACAAATAGAAAACACTAAAAGGCTTATGGAAGGCCAAAATTACCCGAAAGACCCCGAAAAATTTCAAAAAAATTAAAAATACATTTTTCATATAATTTTGAAGATGAATACAATTTTTAGCAAATTTGAAGAATATTTATATAATTACACAAAAATAACCTTTCCGAAGTGCAAAATTGGCCCCAAAAACCTTATAAGGCTAGCCTTACTTGTAATATGGTAATGAATCAGTGGAGTTTTGGCCTAGGCATGTTGGCCCACGAAATTAGGCCTCATATTGGGCCATGACAACCTCTGGAATTGGGCCAAGCCTTTTTCGAAACCTTGGACCAAACTACATAAAAAAGGCCAAAATTCATCACAAAAGCATAAATAAATCAAACAAAAATAATAAAAACCTAACCCAAGACCCCATGGCCGCCCGTCTAAGCCCCCTAACCCCTTAGTTCAGTTTTAACTAAACGGGGATGAAATTTGGTTGAAATGTAACTAAAATGTCAATATCAAGTTACTTTAACATTAATTAACTTTTACTAAATCAAGCTAATTTTGACCCAAATCTTTTACTAAGCATTTTTGTCCCCTTGACCATTGAAAATGGCGTGAAGGCACATGGAGCTGAGTAGAAAATTTTTATTTTTAATTATAGATGATTAATAATGATGATTAACCTTAAAATAAGCTTAATTAGGGTAAAAATGCACTAAAGATCCTAAAAATTGTAGAATAAATTCTAAAAATTGAGTGATAACATATTACACATATTTAAACATGATTTGATGTTAGATTAAAGAAATTTAATTTTTTTAATAAATATTTTGTTAATTAAAGGATAAATTGCCTATTCTAGTTTTAAGCAAAAATGCTAATTATGCACTAAACCACTTCAACTCTTTCTTAATCTCTATTAGACACATAAGACGAGTATTATAATGAATCTAAATCAGTTGTGGTTGTTCATTAAAATAATTAACTAAAAGTGAGATAATTAACAAATTTAACTACCTAATTAAGATAAAACTAATCGTACAATTAACTCTAACTAATCCTAGTCTTTTTCTATAAATAGAAGCTCATCCCACACACGCTCACACTTTAGAAGACATAGCTTCAGCCCACAGTGTAACATCCTCAATTTTTTGTCGTGCTAAATTACCTCAGTGACCTTGAGTAATTAGGCACTTAATGAGATATTATGAGATTAAGGCTTAATTAAGGGGTTAACAAAGAGTTTATGAGTTAACTCGGATGAGAAAAGTCAAGAAAATGCTTAATCGAGAT
Organism: Pterocarpus macrocarpus; assembly: GCA_031439585.1. NCBI lineage: Eukaryota > Viridiplantae > Streptophyta > Magnoliopsida > Fabales > Fabaceae > Pterocarpus > Pterocarpus macrocarpus. The sequence continues at coordinate 24,004,528 of CM062521.1, read as the reverse complement.
TAGATAATCTCTAATTAAGCAAGTCAGAGCCTTTATAGCTTAATTAAGCTTAATCACAAGATTAATTTTTGTTAATCATGTTCTTGTGTATTAATCACTAATCCTTGCTTAATCATCTTAATTAAGTTGCAAGAGCACTTAATCACATGATCAAATTCAAATTTAGTCAACTAGACAATAAAGTAAAGAATGATGTCATTAAAGCATAAAGCATAAGATAAGGATGCTTTTTGTAAGAGATTGTACATGCTTTGTTACTCCATCATCCAATTTGTCTCCCTAAACCTTAATTAACACAAAATTAAGAAAATATCTCCCTCCTTCCCTTTATGATGAGGACGCCACTTTCTCTCTCTCCAACCCTCATCCATTTTCATTTTCACTCATCTCATTCTCTCTCTTGAAATCAAACCCTCCAACTTCTCTCTAAACACTCTTCTTCTTGTCTCCACCACCACCACCAAAACCTCTCACTTAGCCCTACAAGGACCTCATCTTTGGGTCTTTGAAGACAAGATCTAAACACTACAACCTCCATTTTCACAAGATCTCAAGAGCTTCCACTTCCACCAAGCCAAACTGCTACCATCATCATCTTGTTCTCCTTCTCTTGTTGTAGCGCCATTTTCAAGTAGAGGTAGTGATCTTCATCTTTTTTTATTTTGTTTACTCAAGAAAGCTTGAAGCATGGTTCTTCTTATGACCAAGATCTTTGAGTGAAAACTTAAGGAAATCTTTCATGCTCTTCATGAGCAAAAGTTTCTATTTTTGGAAAAATATGTTCTTATTCTTCTTCAAGTGTCCTTGATGTTTTTACTCTTGGAAAAATATGTTCTTGTTCTTCTTCTTGAATGTTCTTGATGTTCTTAGTGGTATTTTGCTTAAAGTTGTTCTTTTTCTTGTGATGAGTTTATGATTAGAAAAGTTTCATCTTTACATGTTTTTCATGATGTGATACGACTATGAACATCCTAAAAGCTTAAAGCTTTAAAAAGTTTGCTTCTTGATGCATAAAAAGTGGCGCAAGTTTGGTGTCTTCATAAAAGTCTTATTTTGTTTTGTTTTGAGAACAACACTACATGTAAAAGTTTAAGCTTTTTGGAATATTAAGTCATTTTGAGTTATAAAAATGGTATTTTGTCACTTTAGGTTGTAAAGATTGATTCTTGGATGCAAATCCTTTCATAAAGTTTTAAACTTTAATCAAGAAGGTGACTTTAAGACATAAGTTATAAGCTTGCACACTAAGTCTTGTAAAGGTGGAATCTTGAGATGAATATATTAGTAAAGTTCCAAGCTTTAAGCAAAATAACATTTTTGAGTCATAAAGGTGTTAACTTTTATAAAGATCAAGACTTTATAACGTTAAAGCTTATGTCTTATACCACTAGTTGATAAAGTAGGAACCTTTTTAATTTAGAAACAACTTTAAATCATAAAGTTGAGACCTTGATGGTCTTAGAGTAAATAAAAGTGTCAACTTTCACAAAGAACAAAACTTTATGACTACTTTATAAAGAATGATAACTTTTATAATATTTAAGGTAAGATCTTGTCATGTTAGTGATAAAAGCTTGAAACTTTGTAACTTGGTTAAGTTAAAAATCACCCTTGGTGTTTAGTGAACATGGTGTTGTTGGGTTCATGATGTGGTTATGCGTTGTCATGACCCAAGGATTAGAGGGATCTCGAACTCCTTGGGAACAAAAGTATGATTAGGGCCTCTGAGTATACCATGAGCCTAGGAATCACTAAGTGAACTATCTCAAGGAAAGGAAACAATCACTTAACTTAATTAATGTGAACAAATGTTCCATAAGATATGAACTCAAGCAAAGAATAATTTCATATGAGAACTAAGCAACTAAAAGACCACGTGTATATATTTTAACTATGTGATTCTCTTATGGATAACCACAGGAAATCATGTGATGATTTATAAGATTTTTCACAAAGAACAACATAACTATAAACCCCTTTAGGGTATGAATGTATGATGCCATTCGGCATGATGAATGACAAGTTTGATTAAGCTTTGTCTCATGATTGAATGATGAGTGTGATGACATGATGTAGATATGATGAATTGTTGGTTAAAAGTTTATGATTGGCATTTTGGGGAAGCTCCGGTCTAGCTATTATAGTACTGGATTTCCCTCAAATCATTGTATGTGTCTAGTCAAAGAAATAGTATACACGTAAAGTATAATGATAAGAAAAGAATTAATAGGACATGACCCTTCAATCACTTTGATAAGGGAAGTGAGAGACGGTGATCCAGAAAGACTCAAGGAACCTCTATGAGGGAGGCAAGGGTGACATGGAGGACCCTCCAACTTAGGCGTAACCAATATCGGCTTAGCCTGATTTGGTTTGGTACTGCGTGTAATGGTCACGGAATGAGCTCATGTCCAAAAGCAGTCTATTTCAAAGGAAAGTAAAGAATGTTAAGCACGTGTTAAAAATGAAAGTAAAGTCAAGTATAACCATGGTTAAGTCTATGATGATTCATGTTTGTGAATGTCGATGTCGGGCATGGTGGTGATCTTCATTGAGTTTCCAGTATGACGTTGGCATTTCGACCCGATGCTAAATGCCTTAGTGATGTCTGCGAGCACAGCGATGAGGGTCTACATCTTCCACGACCATCTGTTTTAGACTCCTGTGATGAGCCCATTTTTCTGGCCACATCAGCCATTTGGCGAGGTTACCTTGGATGACATCTGTCTTTACTTTCAGCCGCCGAGGTACCCCACTGACGATGAGACCGACTTGGATACCTATCTGAATCTGATCATTTCCTTGGATTTCGACCCTTCGGAGCTTTCCCACTTGAGTTATCATGTCAAGACTGACCCATCTGAGCCCTCCTATCCATCTATGATACGTTTGATGTCTGACTGGTTTTCTTCTTCAGCAGTTCCTCATCACACTCCATCCCCGATTCACGGTCGCAGGTTCATTTGTACTCGTCCAGTGCCTCGAGGGCATAGGCGTGCTCGAGGAGGGGGACGTGGTGATGTTATTCCCGGTGGATTTGGGAATGGTGTCCTCCCACCTGACGAGTGATGTGATGACTGTATGTGGAGCCGAGCATGAGGATAGCCCTTTTTGGTTGTAGTTATAGGGTTATCATTTTACTATATGGCATGCTTGGGTTGTAGGGATTTCTGATGTATTTTCTTTTATCATGTATCTAGTAGGTTTCATGTGTAGGGCCGACACGAGGTATTGAACCCATTATTATCTATATGTATAACTTTTAGTAACATTATTAGCATTATATTAGCTATGAATGGTCGTGGAATAAATGTTATAATTATCTAAGTTATTGTTATTCTTGTTGCTTCTGTTTACTGTTATTCGCACAGTATGTATGAGATTGCGTTGTTTATTATATGCGCTCATAGCGCGCTCATGGCTCTTGGCTTTCAAAACAGTCTATGTGTTATTGTTCAAAAAAAAATTTACCCCTATTTTTGCATAAAAGTATTTTTCAATGTTAATGTTAGTTCCGCAAGCAAAAGTAACAACTAGTAATTTCATAACATGACTTAAGCATAGTATTGGACTATTAAGGTGTTATAGTTCATCCTTAAAGAGCCTGGGGATGGACTGACTATGCTTCTAAGCATACGTGTTAGTTAAGTCATGCTTTGAGTTTCATCTGTATGATGGGACATAGGGATTAGACATGCATGATCGTCTGTTCTGAATGTGGTTAGTTGCTGGTTCACTCATCGTAAGTGTTGAGCTTAATTAACTCAATATCTTCTGTTTTGTGTACCAGAAACTAATGGCATCAAGGAGACGTGGTAGGCCTCGTAATGAGCCGAAAGGTCCCGAGGACGTTATAGGGACGCTCTGTGAAATGGCTGCTACCATGAGGGAGCAAGCTGCTGTTGCCCATCGCATAATGGAGCAAAAGGATAGGAGAATCCCAAAGGGCACAATGGAAGGGCTGAGGTAGATCTTAAATACCTCAAGTTTGCTGAGTTCAAGAAGTCAAATATGCCGAGCTTTAGAGGGACATACAACCCCGATCAAGCTGATGAATGGATCAAGGCCATTGAGAAGATTTTCACGGTGCTGGCCTGCACTGAGGAGTAAAAGGTAGCCTTTGCTACCTACATGTTGGAAGCTGATGCTGAGCTCTAGTGGGTGGGCACCAAGAGGCTGTTGGAAGGTGCTCAGATCCACGTTACCTGGGAGATTTTCAAGTCGCACTTTTACTAGAAGTATTTTCCTGCATCCGTGAAGAATGCAAAGGAGCTGGAGTTCATGAGTCTGCGTCACGGGACCATGAATATTGCGGAGTATACAGCCAAGTTCAAGGAACTGTGCAAGTTCTCAACGATCTATCAAGGGAATCCAGATGAGTGCTAGAAGTGTGTCGAAGGAGGATTGCGTGAGGAAATCCTGGCATCTATAGGGCCTATGGAGATTTGTGATTTTGCTGCACTGGTCAACAAGTGCTGTTTGGTGGAGGATTACAACCGCAAGTTGTCTATGGCAAGGTCCAAAGGTTACAAAAAGAAGTTGGCACCGCAAGGGCAGAAGTTCAAGCCCCAACCCCTGAGAAAGCCATTTCAAGGTGGGGGTTTCAAAGGAAAGCAACCCCAGAAGCCTATAGGGAATCTACCTAAGCCTACGAATAGTCAAGCTTGCCCTAAGTATGGTAAGCATCATGGAGGACGCCTTTATTTAGCTGGCCAAAACGCATGTTTTCGATGTGAAAAGCCTGGGCATATGGCTAGAGATTGTACTGTCAAACTGTTATCCTCTGCCAACAAGCCCCAACATCAAGGAAGGGTCTTTGCCCTTAATGTTGAGGAGGCCACTCAGTCCGATGATTTGATCCAAGGTAAGTGCGGGGTTAACGATAGAACCTTAACTGTACTTTATGATTCTGGAGCTATACACTCCTTTATTTCTCATGATTGTGTAGATAGATTGGGATTGTTTGTGTCAGAATTACCTTACACGTTGGTTGTTTCTACTCCTGCTGGGAAACCAGTTAAGACTTGTCATTATTGTTTGAATTGTCAGTTCCAAATTGACGGTAGGTCTTTCATAGTAAATTTGATTTGTTTGCCTTTGTCTGGTTTGGATTTGATTCTAGGCATGGATTGGTTCTCTGCTAACCATGCTATGATAAATTATTCTGAGAAATCTATTATTCTTCCTCCTGTACCTATTAAGCCTGTTGAATCTATTAGTTTGTTTTTGAATTCTGTTAAGATAAGGTGTAACATCCCCACTTTCGTAAACATAACGTAATGAAAACTTTGAATTATTTCCCTTAGGCAGTGTGAGAATTTCTCAGGCAGCGCTATGCAATGACGATCCTCACACTTGAAATTATGGGGTAGAGTAACACTGTCATTAAAAATATGGCATTGCCATATGTTAAAAATTAGAAAATAACAAAAGTGCCCCTGTAAACTTTTGTTAATTTCAATGATGCCCAGAATTTTTAGAAATTATGTTTTGACTCTAAAAATTATTTCCACAATAACCCTAGAACTTTTCATGAAATGACCTTTATATCCCCACATCTGCAAAATTAGCAGAATGAGATTTTAAACAGAACTGAATCACATGGTGAAACCATAGAAGTTTAAATCTCTGCTGATTGGGCCATGGAGGTAGTCTAGTGTGAAATGAAGTGGGGTGCCCCTGGACTTGCTCAAAATTGCAAAAATACGATTAGCTATGGAAAATAGAAAATAGAAAAGCTCCGAATTTGTAAAAACGATTATTTCACGTTAACAATCAATTTATTCGATCTTATTGACTAAGTAAAGTAAATTAGGAGTTAATTAAATGTTAATTAGAGGATTAGGCTTAGGAGCAATTAGAATAGAGATATAGAGATTCTCTCAGAGTCATTTAGTAAAGTTTTGTCGATTTGAAGAAAATCGGCGAAGATTCGGTATTTTAAACGGCCAGAACCGAACCAGTAGAATTTTCTACGGGAAACCTTCACTTAAGTGGCTGAAATTCAGCCACCCTTACCACATATGAGTGGCGCCAAGTGTTGCTCAAGATAGTGGAGAAACTTGGCCTCACCTCCACTGGATTTTTTATCGTTTTTCGCCTAGTTGTTTGATTTTTATCGAATAATTGGGATTGATTAAGATTCGATTAAGCATTCACTTAAACCCAATTAAGTGTGATTTAGAAGGATTAGACTTGATGGAATTAGATTAGAACCATAGGAAACCTCATAGGATTTTTCTAAAATCGTTTTATCGAGTTGAAGGAAATTGGTAGAATTTCGATATTTTAAACTTTTGAAACCGGACCAATAGAAATAATACTATGAAAACCCTAGGATGGATGGATGGCCAAGATTTAGCCAAAACATCCCTACAAGTGGCGCCTCAATCAGCCATGAAAGAAGGCAGCCAAGTTGAGTTTGAATGTGAGATGAAATCCACCAATCACAATCTAACTTCCTTCAAAAGTCTTGAAATAATTCCTTTCTCCTCCCCTTGAATTTTCGTCCATATAAGCTGCTGAGCTCTCATCTTTTTCCTTTTATTCACACTCATTTTCACTCTATCTTCAACCCCTCTTCAAGTCTCATCAAAAGTTTCTTCAATCTAGGACATCAAACCAACAAGATTTCAACTAGACAAGGTAGGAATTCCAACTTCTTTTCTTGTTTCCTTTGAATTAGGCTGATTGGAACTCCACTTTCTTCCCACTTTCTTGTATGATTCTGATGTTATCTTGAGTGATGATGATGAATTAAGGTTGGTTCAAGGTGTATATGTGAGTTTGAATTGAAGATTGGATGGATAGATTTAACGAAAACATGAATTCAAGAAGAATCCAAGAAGCTGGTAGGGTTTTTCCCTCGACTGTCCGTACGGCGGAGTGTACGACTCCACATACAGCCTTTTAAATTTTATGAATCCATTTTTATATGAAACCAGACATTCAGGGATTTCCATACATATAAAATATAAGGCTATTGGACTAGTATAGAATTAGTTATGAATTTTTGAAGTTTGACCTAGATATCTGGATTCTCATCTGGGTAGTATTAATGGAGTAGGGTGTAACTCACCCTACACAACTCTAAATTAAGTGCAACTAATGCTGTTTGAAAGCTAACATGTAAGGAAACATCCTATAAAAATTTTAGAGTCAGATTCGTTTCCATTTATTCCTAGCACATTAATGAAGTTACCTTAAGTTCAAACCAGGCTGGAACAGGGTAGTTCAGTAGGGTCAAGTTTTGGGGCTTATATCTCAAAATATACTCATGAAAATGATATGAAACTTATTTCATTTGAAGCTTGTCCTGTTAGCTTTAATTTGATATAAATTTTGTATGATTTCACCTAGTTTTCTATTTTTAGAGAATTTTTACTTCTAAGAGTGTAATTCTGGCTAGTTATAGGGCAGACAGAAGTAAACTTTGAATAACTTGAGCTACATAAATCAAAATGAGATGGAACTAAAAGGGTTGGAAACTAGACAAATAGCACTATAACATATTCAAAATTTAGATCCAATTGAATTGAATAGAAATTATGGTGAATTTTACAAAATTGGGCAGAATTGAGTAGAATGAGCAGAAAACCTAAGTTATGTATTTGTGTTGACATGTTATATGATTGATATTGTTATTATAAAACTTGATGCTCTATGTTGGTTTTGCTGCTTGATTGATCCTTCTGGTAGTCTAGCACTATTCATGGAAAAGCGGAATCGATCCGTTATGCTGCCAAAATTCCGGCAGAAATATGTGAATTATATGAATGTTATACATTTATATGTTATACTCATAAGATTCATATGTGCAAGAATGATTTAAGTATGATATGAAGTATATGGATGGATACATGTAGCATATGCATGTATAATCATGTCCAAAGAAGAATAAGATTTATGAGAACTTGCAAGAAAGACATACCAAGCTACCACGTGAGGCATGTCATAGACCCAGCTAGCGTGGGCCAGAGCGGTACTGTGTAAGACTTGGGCCAGCCGTCGACCAGATTTAAGGGGAATAGACCGGTGTGAAGGTCGGGAAAAGTAAACCCGTCACTCATGTATAGGTACGAGCTCAGACCTGAAAAGCAGGCTATTACCCAGGGGTGAGAGAGGCCATTCACCTCCGGGGGACCAAGTACAGAATAGCAAGGTTAAGTTGCAAGTTAAAGAAAGATACGAATTAAGTCAAGTGCACTTGCATACAGTCAAATATAAGCATCTATATGTGCATTTTCAATTATCTCGTTAATTCACACTGTTATTATGATTTTTGTTGAAGCATATTATACTATTTTTATTTCTATGTCTGTCATATAATATGATAAGTGGTTGTTAAAATATAACCCGCTTCGAGAAAGATGTTTTCAACTTAAATTGAACCACTATTTGAGTATATGTGCTCATATTTTTATAATAAACTGAAGCGGCTAAAATGTTTATGATGACACTGTAAGATTGGTTTGAGCTTACCTACTGAGAACCTTAGGTTCTCACTGCCTACTTGTATGTTTTTCTTTTCCGTAAATATTCCAGCACTCAAGTTGGAAATCAAGTGTGAGACGGAGTACTGGGACATTTACTGATCAAGACTCGGGTGCAAACTAGACCAAGAGGCTATTGAAGCTAGCTAATGACTAGTCGGAAGCAAATGCTGTGTATTATGTTAGTCACAATTTCTTTTAAATTGTAACTATTCTATTCTCTATGTATCAGAGATGACAAAGTTTATGAACTATTAGTCAGTAATAAAGTGTGCAGTTAAAGGGCCAGGTATTATATTTTCCATATTTTAAGGCTTGCTTAGTACAGTAACACCATTTTGATATAACTCCATGACTCGAGCATGGCTTATATAATAAAGGGTGTTACAAAAGGAGTAATGAGTCTGGTAATCAGGGATTTGTTCTCCTTATGGCAAGTGAAGTGGAACTCGAGCAGGTGCTGGAAGAGATCCTGTAATTAGGGAATACCCGGATGTGTTTCCTAACCATATACCTGAGTTTCCCCCAGAGAGGGAAATCAAGTTTTCTATAGAGTTAGTGCCGGGAACGGGACCGATCTCTATAGCACCCTATAGGATGTCCCCAATGGAGTTGTCAGAGTTGAAAGGACAATTGGAAAAGTTACTAGAAAAGAAGTTTGTAAGACCTAGTGTCCTACCTTAGGAAGCCCCGGTGTTGTTTGTGAAAAAGAAAGATGGGAGCATGAGGCTATGTTGACTATAGGCAGTTGAACAAAGTGACTGTTAAGAACAAGTACCCTTTGCCAAGGATAGATGATCTCATGGACTAACTGCGAGGTGCAGTTGTGTTCTCTAAGATTGATCGGAGATCTGGATTTCATCAGATAAGGGTGAAAGAGGAGGATATATCCAAGACGGCTTTTAGGACAAGGTATGGGCATTATGAGTTTGCGGTGATGTCATTTGGATTGACTAATACCCCTGCTATTTTCATGGATTACATGAAAAGAATCTTTAGACTCTACTTGGATAAGTTTGTAGTTGTTTTCATAGATGATATTCTCATCTATTCGAGAACAAAGGAGGAACACGAAGAGCAATTGAGGGTTGTGTTGGGAATCTTGAGGGAAAAGAAGCTTTATGCTAAGCTATCTAAATGTGAATTTTGGATGGAAGAAGTAAAGTTCGTAGGACATGTGGTGTCACAAGGAGATATCACTGTAGATCCAAGTAAGATTGAGGCTGTGATGAACTAAGAGAGACCAACCTCAGTAACTGAGATAAGGAGTTTCTTGTGTTTAACTGGTTACTATCGTAGGTTTATATAAGGATTTGTCCTGATATCTTTGCCTTTAACCAAGTTGACAAGGAAGGATGCCCCAGTTGTGTGGATTATGGACTGTGAGAAAAGCTTTCAAGAGCTAAAGGGAAAGTTAACCTCAACCCCAGTATTAGTTTTGCTTGACCTAAGTGGACCATTTGAGGTTTATTGTGATGCCTATGGGAGAGGTTTAGGCTGTGTCTTGATGCAGAACAAGAACGTAGTGGCTTATGCCTTTTGGCAATTGAAGCCTCATGAAGTGAACTACCCAACCCATGACTTGGAGTTAGTGGCCGTACTGTTTGCCCTGAAGATATGGAGGCATTACCTGTATGGTGGGAAGTTTGAGGTGTTTTCTGATCATAAGAGTTTGAAGTACCTCTTTGATCAAAAGGAGTTAAATATGAGGCAAAGGAGATGGATGGAGTTTTTGAAAGATTACGAGTTTGAGTTGAACTATCATCTTGGAAAGGCCAATGTGGTGGCTGATGCTTTAGGCAGGAAGTCTTTGCATGCATCATGGATAATTGTCAAGGAGGATGAGCTAGTAAAGAGCTTTAGGGACCTTAACCTAAGAGTGGTGTTGACCCCCCATAGTTTAAGATTGAATCAGCTTCGCGTGACAAGTGATTTCAAGAGTCAAATTGCTCAAGCCCAAAGTGAGAAAGAGGAATTCCTGAAAACCCTAGCATTGGTGAAAGAAGGAAAGTTGAAGGGTTTTGCTAGAGGTACATATAGACTGTGGAGGTTCGAAGGAAGAGTATGTGTACCCGCAAGTGGTGACCTCTTATAACATCCTGAAGAAATGGTACTTCTAATTAGCACTGTTGATTGAATTATTTTGTTTCATTAAAGAGATACATCTAATTAAGAAATGAGAAAAAATGCCCCTGTGTAAACTTTTGGTAATTGCAACCTTGCCCAGAACTTTTAGTAATTACATGTTGACCCCTAAAGATTTTTTTTCCCATAATTACCCCTAAACTTTTTAGAAAATGATATTTAGGTCTCTAGATTAATACAATTAGCAGAATAAGGTTTTAAATGAAGTAGAACCACGTAGCGGAAACATAGAAACCCAATTCTTGCCCAATTGGGTCACGGAGGTGTCCATATGTGAAATGACGTGGGATGGCCCTAGACTTGCCTATAATTACAAAAATACCATTAGTTACGGAAACCAAACAAAAAATATTAAAGGATTTACGAAAAAAGGAAAAAGATAACAATCCCAAAGAAACAGTGCAATTGATTTGTACTGTTAATCAATTTATTAGAAAAATAAGAGTAATTAGAGATAAATTATAAATACTAGAGCTAAAGGGAATTTAGATTGTTGTATAAAAGACTATGAGAAATTATTTAGTATAATGTCCGGAATTACGCTAAGTTTAATATACGTTATCTAACTTTATTGAATGTGTAGAATTAATTAGAAGTTAATGAAAGGTTAATTAGGAGTTAATTAGATGTTAATTAGAGAGATTTGGATTAAAAACAATTAAAATAGAAACATAGTAAACCTCATAAAATTCTTCATAATCATTTTGCCGATTTGAAGGAAATCGGTAGAATTTTGGTATTTTAAATTGTCGGAACCAAATCAATAGGATTATGGAATGAAAACCCTAGGATAGGTGGCTGAAATTCAGCCACCATTCTTCCACCTAAGTGGTGCTAAGTAGCTGCCCAAAGAGCGGAGAAACTTGGCTCATTCACCATCACCAAAGCCTCCACCAATCACAAGCCGCAAAACCTAACTAACCATGTTTTAAAACATCAAAATCTCTCCTAACTCCCCTCATTTTTGTGCTCCCTCCATCAACTGCCCATTCTTCTTTCTCTCTTCTCCAATTCTACTCCTTCTTCCTCCCATCTCCAAGCTCTACCTACTTCCTCCACCAAAAACTCAAATCTAGCTAGTTTCTACATCAATTTCAGGTAGGATTCAACTTTTGTTCTTGATTTCTATGGATTGTGGCTGTTTGAAATTCTACTTTGCTTCATTCATTTGGTGATATATTGGATGTATTTGATGGTTTATGGTTGGATGATCATGGAATCTTGAGTTGGAATTGAAGTTAGAAGGAGAAAACTAGAAGAAGTGAAGAATCAAGATGCTGTCTAGGTGAGAAACCCTACTATAGTCCGTACGGCAGAGTGTACTGCTCTGCCTACAGCCATTTAAATATAATGAAATTATTTTTATATGAAACTAAACATCTAGGGCTTTCCAACCATATAAATTATAAGGCTATTGGATTAGTATTGAGTGAGATACGAATTTTTGAAGTTTACCCTAGAATTCTAACCCCGATTCTAAGCAGACTGGAATTTGAGGGTCATAACTTGCCCTATACTCCTTCAAATTGAGTGAAACTAATTTTATTAGAAATCTAAGACATAGATAAAAGTCCCATAAAAATTTCAGAGTTAGATTTGCTTCCAATTGCTCCCAATAGTTCAAGGAAGTCACCTAAGTCCAAATTGGCCTAAAATAGTGTAGTCTAGAGGGGTCAAATTTCAGAGCTTATAACTCAAGCTCTACTCAAGCAAATGAAATGGGACTTATTGAAAATTAAATCTTGTCCTGTTAGATTTAATATGATATAAATTTCATATGATTTCAACTATTTTTTGATTTTTACTGAATTTTTACTTTTGAGTGTGTAATTTTGGCCAGCTACAGGGCAGGCTGAGATAGAACTTAAATAACTTGAGCTATATTTATCAAAATTAGATTGGACGAAAGGAGTTAGAAAATAGGCACATAACACTTCAACATATCCAAAATTCGGGTCTAAATGAGTTAAAATGAATTTATGGCCTAAGTTACAAAACCAGGTAGAATCAAAAGTAAGTGTTAGAAAACGAATTCAAGATCAAGGTTATGAAACTTTGTTTAATTATTGGAGCATCTATACCTTGCATTGATTTTTCTGTGTGAATGACTATCTAGTTGACTAGTACTATTCATGTGGAATCGGACTTAATCCGTCATACTGCCAAATTTTCAGCAGAAGCATGTGAAGTTATGATAGCTTGTATTATGAAGATTTAAGTTATGAATATGAAATTCTAAAAGCAAGAGTATTCGAATGTAAGTGCACTATAATGCATATAAACATTGTATGGTGATATGATCATGATTCCTTTTATGAAAGACGGAATCCTTGCATGCAAAGGAAGAGATATATTAATATGTGAGGATGAATCCCTTCACTCGGAGGCAGTTTTTTGGATCCCTCCCTGTGAAGGCAGTTAAATGATATGATGAAGGTCTCATATTCCTAAGGAGTGTGACATGGCGATCACACCGCGATGGGGTATGACATGGTGATCATACTCTGGAATATGGCATGATGAGCACATCCTAAGGAGTAAGACATGGTGATCACACCTCGATGGGGCATGACATGGCGATCGTACTCTGGAATATGACATGATGAGCACATCCTAAGGAATGTGACATGGCGATCACATTCCGATGGAGTATGATATGGTGATCATACTCTGGAATTTGTATGACAAGTAAAGGAAATTAAGAAAAACTGCACTCTGAGGACGGCGATATGTAATGCCTAGGTGTGTCAAGAAAGAGAGTTATAGAAAAGTAAAGGAAGGTTAAATAAGTGCCTTTGGGTATATATATATATATATGTATATATTCCGATATTCTTGTAATGCTAAAATTCACTATATTGGTGAGTGTTATGACTGCCATGCTAATTATGAAATAGGAATTGATCATATAATTGCAATGTGATTCAAGTGCTTGAATATTGAACTCTGCTTTGGATAATATATTTCGAACTATAAAACTGAATAGTCTGAATAACATGCTCACCTTTTTCATAATAAACCGAAGCAGCTAGAGATAATAACGATGACACCGAATGAAATTTCTTAGTGAATCCTACTGAGAATTTAAAATTCTCACTCCTGTTTCTGTGTTATCTTCAGATAGTTCGAGAAGATTCAAAGACGGCTGAAGTTGCTGTCAAATAAGGTCCACTCAAGTAACAGTAACAACTCCAGAGTGTGGTACTATGACTTAAGTATAATACTGTTCAGAGGAGGATGTTACACCTCCGAAGAAGGATTATGGAGGAGGCTCACAAGAGCCATTTCACCATACACCTGATAAGCAATATTTTGATACATTGATTAACCCTCATATTTACTTTATTGAACCTCTTTTGTGCTTAATTGAATCATATTGGACACATTTTATAAGTTTGGACTCTAATTGGGCTCAATTGTATTTTTCAGCATTATTGTGAATTTATACTATTTTTGTATTATGGCTGTATCTTGAGTTGTAGATATCTAAAAATTACAAATTTTATATTTTAGGAAATATGAGAGAAAGATCTACAACATTGATGAAGAAGTCAACAACTAATTCAGATGTCTAGTGAGTCGAATTGGGCCACGAAGTCAGAACAAGGCTGTTACGCTAGAACCGGAGTAGTGTGCACTAATTGGGCCATAATGTGAGTTGTAGACATTGGATTGAGGCAAAACTAGTGCCATTTGAAAGCTAAGACATTAAGCATCAATTCATATGAAGACCATTCTCCAAAATAATGATATCTTCATGGATTTATTGGCTGTTAAAATGGACTGACGTGAATACACGTACAACCTGAACATGCTATAAAGATTGGGCCATAACTCTCTCATTTCAAGTCCAAATTAAGCAAATTGGGTGTCCACTTAAAGCTAAGAGGCAGAGGATTAAGTTGGCCTCAAGAGTATTTTTGAATTTTGACATTTGAGGTCTGATAAGAAGAGAGAAATCCGAGACGCGAAGAGGGGACTCATCTCTCCAACATTTTTCATTTTTTCTTTCTTCTTTTCTCCTCTCCTCTTCTTTTCTTTCTCTTTTCCTTTCATTTTGTAAGATACTTGTTTGGGTTCTTTTTTGTAAACTTCATTGCTATGGATGAGTAGGTGATGAGAATTCAATCAAGGCCAATAATGTTCAAGATCAATTACAAGGCATGGATGGCCCAATGACCAGAGCTAGAGCAAAAAGGCTAAAAGAAGCTTTGCAAGGCCTAGTCAAGGAAGCAAAGACCAAGAGCAATCCAATTGAGCATGAGCTTCCAAAATGGACCAATCTTATTCAGCTTGAAGAATAGCCAAGTCCAACATGTAGAAGTCACTTGAAGACCCAAGATGAAGCCCAATTCAAGTGATCAAGTTGCAATCAGATTGGGCTGGAATAATTAGTTTTAATTAGGTGTAATTTGTCTTATTTTCTTGTAGTTTTCATGCACCTTTTAATGTCTCCAATTTCAGAAGCTTTTCAGCTGTTTTCCAAGTCAGTTTCAAGTTTTTAAGAGTTCCTAGGCAATTATGATAGATAATGGGTCAGTTACTTGTGTTTTCAATGTTATTGGGAGTTACTATTTAGTGGAATGTGTAGTGGCTGCAACTCAATGTGCAGTAACTTTCAGATTACAAATAGGAACTCAATGTACAAACACAAGATAGATTATGAATAGACTTTTTTTTTTTGAGTTTTCTCCCACTTGTGAGAACTTCCCTTTTGTTCTTGGGCAAAGGACTAAATCTGATCTTATCAAGGCAACTTGTGGCGATCAAAACAAGACTTATCACTCACCTTCCCATCTTCTCTTGAGTGTGGCGTCTATATCCATTTCTGATTAAAACCAAACAAAAATCAATCACAAAACTAAACTTTCCCCCTGAATCATATCATTTGGTATCAGAGCCAGCTTCTTCGAGTTGCAGAATTGGTCAGTTTTCTTTGGTTCATATCTTGAGTTTTACGCATCATATTTTGGTGTTTCTTGGGTCTTTTCTGAAGTTCAGAATCTCATCTTTCATCTCCTTTTTGAATTGTTGAAATCCGAATTTTGTAGCTTGAGATACATCATTTTTCTTTTCCGAACTCAGTCTAGTGCGACTTTGTGATTTGTGTTCTTTCAGTTCTTGTTTGATTCATCCTTTTTACTTTGCTTAATTTCTTGATGTTATTCTAATTTCCATTTCTATCTTGTTGATATTATATTTGATCAGTGGAAAAAAAAAAAAAAAAAACGAAAATTCTGGGCATAGTAAAAAAAAAGAAAAAAAGGAATTTGTGAATTAAAAGGACTCAATATTCTTTCTTTATGAAATCTGAGTTCAAAGATATTCCTTTCATTCCTCTTGATCTTTGTTGAATTTCTTTCCTATCCATTTTTGTTTCTTGCTCCATTGATATTTTCTTGTTGGTTTTTTTTTCTTTTTGGTCACTTGATTGTCTACTTGCTGTCTTAAAAAAAAATCATTGATACGGTTCTTTTCTTAAGAGCTCATAAGAGGAAGTTTGAGTGGAAAAAGGCTAGAGAGAACATTTTAGTCAAAAGCCAATTTTGAGTGACATACACGAGTGTGAGTGTCATATTTTAAGAGTGTAAACACTTTGTGAGGTTTGTGAGGTCTATATTTTTCAGTTTCCATTAGCTAACATGGCAGGAAATGAAAATTCATTGCAAGATGGAGGATTATCCGCTTTACAAATGCAAGCATTGACTGGCCATCTAGAACGGCTATTCAATACGAAATTTGAAGAGCTCCATGAGAGGATAGATAGGATGGAAAACCATGCACCTCTTAATCAGCATGCTTCTCAAGATGAAACAAATTACCAATCTGAAGAGGAAGAGCCAAGTGATCAAAACACAAGGAGAAGAAGGATTGTTAGGCACAATGGGAGAAGAAGAAATTCTGGTGATGAACTCAGAGGAATTAACATCAAAATTCCTCCATTTCAAGGGAAGTCCGATCCACAAGCCTATTTGGAGTGGGCAATGAGAGTGGAGCAAATATTCTCTTGTCACACATATTCTGAAGGTAATAAGGTTAAGCTTGCTGCCCTTGAATTTACTGATTATGCTCTTGTTTGGTGGGATCAATTGCAGAAAGATAGAGCTAGGAATGGAGAGCAATCGGTTCGGACATGGGCTGAGATGAAGGCAATCATGAGAAGGAGATTTGTGCCTTCATATTTCCATAGGGAACTCCACAACAAGTTGCAGATTCTCACTCAAGGCTCTAAGAGTGTGGATGACTATCACAAGGAGATGGAGATGGCCATGATTCAAGCTAACATTGTGGAGGATCAAGAAGCAACCATGGCTCGGTTTCTCAATGGCCTTAACCGAGACATAGCTGATGCCGTGGAGATGTATCACTATGTGGAACTTCAAGAGATGGTGCATCAAGCAATCAAGGTGGAGCAACAATTAAAGAGGAGAAATAGAAGAAATTCTTCAAGTTCCAATTCAAGTCCTTGGAGAAACAACCCAAAGAAGGAGCAACCAATTGCAATTCAGTCTAAAGAGGCTGAATCAAAGAGAAGTCAACCATCAACAAGCATTTCAAAGAACCGAGACATAAAGTGCTTTAAGTGTCTTGGAAGGGGTCACATTGCTTCTCAATGTCCTAACAAGAGAGCAATGATTTTGAAGGATAATGGAGAGGTAGAGACTGAGGAGGAGTCTGATGCATCACGAGAGCATGAAAGTGAAGGTGATGAAATTAGGCCTCATGATGGTGATCTGCTAGTTGTTAGAAGGATTTTAAATGTGCAGACCAAAGAAGAAGATGATGCACAAAGGGAAAACATTTTCCATACTAGATGTCTTGTTCAAGGAAAAGTATGCAGCATGATCATTGATAGAGGGAGCTGCACCAATGTGGCTAGCACAACTTTGGTGGAAAGATTGAATTTGAGCACATCAAAGCATCCTAGGCCATATAGGTTGCAATGGCTTAGTGATAATGGAGAATTGAAGGTGGACAAGCAAGTTCTAGTACCATTCACTATTGGAGATTATGTGGATGAGGTACTTTGTGATGTAGTCCCCATGGATGCTGCACACATACTTCTTGGAAGACCATGGCAATTTGACCACAAGGTGATCCACAATGGATACACCAACCGGTTTTCACTTGTACACAACAAGAAGAAATTCACTCTTGCACCTTTGTCTCCAAGACAAGTTTTTGAGGATCAAATAAAAATGAGGCAATCTAGAGAGCGTGAGGCATCCAATAAAAAAGAGAGTGAAAAAAAGAAAGGTAAACACCAAGAGAGTGGTGAGCTAGAAAAAGAGAGTAAATACATGAGTATTATTGCAAAAGAAAGTGAGATCAAGAGAGCTTGTTTTTCTCATCAACCTATGCTTGTACTTTTGTACAAGGAGGCTTGTTTAAACTCTAACATTGATCAAACTTCTTTGCCTAGTTCTTTTGTATCTCTTTTGTAGGAATTTGAGGATGTGTTCCCGGATGAAGTTCCCAGTGGTTTGCCACCCTTGAGAGGAATTGAGCATCAAATTGATCTCATTCCTGGTGTCAGACTCCCTAATAGGCCAGCCTATAGAACTAATCCCGAGGAAGCAAAAGAACTTCAAAAACAAGTTGGAGAGCTGATGGAAAAAGGATGGGTGAGGGAAAGCATGAGTCCTTGTGCTGTGCCTATTATTCTTGTACCAAAGAAAGATGGATCATGGAGGATGTGTACAGATTGCAGAGCCATCAACAAAATCATCAGAAAGTATAGACATCCAATTCCTAGATTAGATGATATGCTTGATGAATTGCATGGTTCTTGTTATTTCTCCAAAATTGATTTGAAAAGTGGTTATCATCAAATTAGGATGAAAGAAGGGGATGAATGGAAAACAGCTTTCAAAACTAAATATGGGTTGTATGAATGGTTAGTTATGCCTTTTGGTTTAACCAATGCTCCTAGTACATTCATGCGCCTCATGAATTATGTTTTGCATGCTTTTCTTGGAAAATTTGTGGTTGTTTACTTTGATGATATCCTCATCTATAGCAAGAGCTTAGGTGAACATCTTGAGCATTTGAGGTGTGTCTTACTTGCACTGAGAAAAGAGAGGTTGTATGCTAATTTGAAAAAGTGTTCCTTTTGCACTCAACAAGTAAACTTTCTTGGATTCATTGTTAGTTCTAGAGGGATAGAAGTGGATGAAGAAAAAGTGAGAGCAATTAGGGAATGGCCTAAACCTAAGGGTTTGCGTGATGTGAGGAGTTTTCATGGGTTAGCTAGTTTTTATAGGAGGTTTGTCAAGGATTTTAGTACACTAGCTGCACCATTGACTGAAGTTGTCAAGAAAAATGTTGGTTTCAAGTGGGAACAAGAGTAAGATATGGCTTTCAATACCCTTAAAGAAAAATTGAGTGGAGCACCTTTACTTGTCTTACCCAATTTTTCTGAATCCTTTGAAATTGAGTGTGATGCTTCGGGTATAGGTATAGGGGCTGTTTTGATGCAAGAAGGTAGGCCTGTTGGGTACTTTAGTGAGAAATTGAGTGGAGCTAAACTTAATTACTCTACTTATGACAAAGAGTTGTATGCTTTGGTGAGAACTTTGCAGGTTTGGCAGCATTATCTTTTGCCAAAAGAATTTGTGGTACACACGGATCATGAATCCTTGAAACATTTAAAGGGACAAGGAAAGGTAAACAAAAGGCATGGTAAGTGGATTGAATTTCTAGAACAATTCCCTTATGTGATCAAATACAAGCAAGGGAAAGAAAATGTGGTGGCTGATGCACTTTCTAGGAGGTATGCACTACTTTCTACCTTAGATGCAAAATTGCTTGGTTTTGAGTATTTGAAAGACTTGTACATAAATGATTCTGATTTTGCACAATTGTACATTGCTTGTGAAAAAGGGGCAGAAAAGGATTTCTTTAGGCATGATGGTTATTTGTTTAAGGGAAATAGACTTTGTGTGCCTAATTGTTCCTTGCGTGAATTACTTGTTAGAGAGGCTCATGGAGGGGGTTTGATGGGTCATTTTGGGGTTAGTAAGACTTTGAGTACCTTGGTTGAACATTGCTTTTGGCCTCAAATGAAAAAGCATGTAGAAAAAATTTGTGGTCATTGTGTTACTTGCAAGAAGGCCAAATCCAAGGTTATGCCTCATGGATTGTATAACCCGTTACCTATTCCTGATTTCCCTTGGACTGATTTGTCTATGGACTTTGTACTGGGTTTGCCTCGAACTAAGAGGGGCAAAGATTCTATTTTTGTTGTTGTGGATAGGTTTTCAAAGATGGCACACTTCATAGCTTGCCACAAAACGGACAATGCCATTCAAATTGCTGAATTGTTTTTCAAAGAAGTTGTGAGATTGCATGGCATGCCAAGAAGCATTGTCTCCGACCGTGATACCAAGTTCTTAAGTCACTTTTGGAAGACCTTGTGGAACAAGTTAGGAACCAAGCTTCTTTTCTCTACAACTTGTCATCCACAAACTGATGGACAAATAGAGGTAGTGAATAGAACCCTCTCTACCTTGTTAAGGGCTGTGATTAGTAAGAATCTAAAGTCTTGGGAAGATTGTTTGCCTCATGTAGAATTTGCTTACAATAGGGCAACACACTCTACTACTAATCACTCACCTTTTGAAGTGGTCTATGGTTTTAACCCTTTGACTCCATTAGATTTAATTCCTTTGCCAATGAGAGAGCAAGGTAATCTAGATGGCAAAAAGAAGGCTGAATTTGTCAAGCAATTCCATGAGAAGGTGAGACAACAAATTGAGAAGAAAACATGGCAAAGATGCTCATCAAGCCAACAAAGGGCGCAAGAAGGTGACTTTTGAGCCAGGAGATTGGGTTTGGGTTCACATGAGGAAGGAGAGGTTTCCTGCCCAAAGGCGTTCCAAGCTACAACCAAGAGGAGATGGACCTTTCCAAGTGATTGAAAAGATCAATGACAATGCATATAAGCTTGATCTTCCAGGTGAGTATCAAGTTAGTGCTACTTTCAATGTAACTGATCTATCCTTGTTTGATGCAGGTGATGAGCTTGATTCGAGGACGAATCCTTTTCAAGAGGGAGGGAATGATGAGAATTCAATCAAGGCCAATAATGTTCAAGATCAATTACAAGGCATGGATGGCCCAATGACCAGAGCTAGAGCAAAAAGGCTAAAAGGAGCTTTGCAAGGCCTAGTCAAGGAAGCAAAGACCAAGAGCAATCCAATTGAGCATGAGCTTCCAAAATGGACCAATCTTATTCAGCTTGAAGAATAGCCAAGTCCAACATGTAGAAGTCACTTGAAGACCCAAGATGAAGCCCAATTCAAGTGATCAAGTTGCAATCAGATTGGGCTGGAATAATTAGTTTTAATTAGGTGTAATTTGTCTTATTTTCTTGTAGTTTTTCGCACCTTTTAATGTCTCCAATTTCAGAAGCTTTTCAGCTGTTTTCCAAGTCAGTTTCAAGTTTTTAAGAGTTCCTAGGCAATTATGATAGATAATGGGTCAGTTACTTGTGTTTTCAATGTTATTGGGAGTTACTATTTAGTGGAATGTGTAGTGGCTGCAACTAAATGTGCAGTAACTTTCAGATTACAAATAGGAACTCAATGTACAAACACAAGACAGATTATGAATAGACTTTTTTTTTTTGAGTTTTCTCCCACTTGTGAGAACTTCCCTTTTGTTCTTGGGCAAAGGACTAAATCTGATCTTATCAAGGCAACTTGTGGCGATCAAAACAAGACTTATCACTCACCTTCCCATCTTCTCTTGAGTGTGGCGTCTATATCCATTTCTGATTAAAAACAAACAAAAATCAATCACAAAACTAAACTTTCCCCCTGAATCATATCAGTAGGATTTCAAGCTAGTTCAAGGAGACTCCAAGGACATTATGGTTGTAATCTTGAAACTCTATCCTTGAATTTCAATCATGTTTGTTTTCTTGATTCTTTGTCCTCTTTTATTTGTAAATTTGCATTGAATGGTATTGATATGTGAGTTTATGAATGAGTAATTAGTTGGGTGATTGCTAATTGGTCAATTGGTATGAACTTGATTAGTTAAAGAATTAGGAATTGGGTTTGGATTCAAACCTAGGCTAATACAATTGGGGCTAGAAATCAACATAGGTTAATTAGAGCTGAGGTCTCAATTATCTAATCAATTATGTGTTGGTTGAATTCCTAGAGTTCTCTAGGTAGAATTGTGGGATTTTTAGTAGAGGTCTCTCTAATAGCTCAAATTAGTCGCACTCCATGTGTTTGATATATTGTGCGTTAATGATTGATTCACCTTATGCCTGAGGAACTCTTTGAACTAGTGTTTTTATTTTCATCTAATTTTCTTTTATAGCTTATTGACTGCATGTTTGCACATACCCCCTTGTTACTTAACTAGATAGCAACAACATTCTTGTGATATGACCTTGGTTGCACTATACTTCAAATTTAGTGTAATTAAGTATTTTAAAATTGTAATTTGGAGCAGGCTGCAACACTTGCTGCCAAATTTTGGCACTGTTGTCAAGGATGTTGATGCTATTTAGTTTGTAAATATATGTGTTTACTTGCTTTTGTTTGAGTTTTGCATGTTTTGGTCGTTTTCGGTATTTTTAGGCTAATTTTGGGTGCTGCCCTGTACTGTTTGTGCTCAGATCACCTTGAAACCTTTTAGTCCAAAGGTTTTCGGCATTCTAAGCAAGATTGACTGGTAGTGAGCCCCACCCTGTTTTTGCCAAATTCAATCGTTTTGACCACTTTTTCTATTTATTTTGATTTTTCTTGCATTTTTTAATATTTTCTTTTATGCCTTCCCTTTTTGTTTCTTGTTTATATAACCCAAAACATCTTTTGCAATATTTTCTTAGTTGTTTTAAGCCATTTTAGAGTAGTTTTTAGTTTCTTCTTCCATTTAGTTTACTCATTTCTACTTTTCTAACATGTTCACTAACTCATCTTTTAGTTCCAAGACATGTGGTTGTTGGAATGTTGCAGGAACTGGAGCAGTTGTTGAGGATTCTTACCAAAGAATGGAATAGCAATTGGATGAGATAAAGTACCTAATAGAGCAATATGCCATGAGGAATCACATCCAGCAACCACAACAGGGATATGACCCAAGTTCCAGTATGTACCAGTCTGACTGGTATGATGGAGTTGATCAAGGATATAGGGGTGTTCCATCACAGCAACCCCCATATTTTTGGCAGCAGTTCCAACCTTCACTCCCCTTTATTCAACAACACTTGCATCTACTCCAGGAGTCATATGAGCAACCACAGCTTAAGTTACCACCTGCATATCATCGGGCTGGTCCATTAGCCACCTCACTTGAACCCTCTCTAGAAGATCTTGTGAACCAGTTAATGTAGAGTAATCTCCAATGGCAGCAGAGGACTGATGAAACCATTCAAGACTTGCAAACACAATTGAGCCAGTTAACTTCTACATTGAGCAAATTGCAAGCTCATGAGGGGAATATGCCAGATGTGCAATCACATGAGCTAGCTGAGGGGATTCGCGAGAGTCAAGATGTAGCTGGGCCACTAGATGTGATACCATAGGAGACATTGGTTGAGGAGATATCTCATGATCTTGTTGGTGCTGAGAAAATGAATATGTCTACATGCATGGATATTTTCACTTCTTTAGAAGACCCCATGAGTGACCTCTCAACAGAATTCCCTGAGCTAATTGCTATTGACACTTTTGCTGGATTCACATGTGCTGACTGTGAAGGTGAGTATATTGCCCTGTATGTGCAGAGATTGAGGCATGTCTGAGGGGAGATCCTCTCATGCTAGAAATTGGCGAAGTTGTAGCTGATATTCAAAGAGTTGAGCTACTGGAGGAACAAGTTAAAGAAACCACCCAGCCTCTCCCCTCTACTGTCCTTTTACCTACAACTGAGACATACTTAAGTAGTTTAGAGTATGCACCTACAACTTTCTTCGGGCAGTTTGAATATGCCAACTTGGAGAATGATGCCCAACTCCAAACCATTTGTGACATGACAACTGGCTTACTTCATCCGGGTGCACGAAGGTGGTTGGATTATGCCTACATGAAAAACAAATCTTGCCCCCAAGCTGCTCGTTTCATCATTATAGAGGTGCTACCTGAGGGGATGCTAAGGCCATCAACACTGATCTATCAAGGCACCAATAGCAAGGATGGCAATGAATTCAAGATCACCTCATGGGATCCTAGAGAAGGCAAAAGATGCAAACCTTGGTAGGGATTCCTGGACCAGTTCAAGCATAAGCCACCATGAGGGAGTTCTTACCACTTTTTACTTTTTTAAATTTTTGTCTTGCATTTTTAATTTTTTGTCTTGAATTTTAATTTTAGAATAAAATATGTTTAGTATTAGTTTTCATATGCTAGTTATGTTGTTTAGTTGGATGTTCCCCTATGGTGATTCTTTAGTTGTTAGCTTTAGGCAGTAGACATTCATGGCTTGAGGCTTCAACATGCTAGACTTTTCATCTCATTCTTTATGTTTTGCATGCTTGGTAGCTTGATCTTCAATTGCTTGGATTGAGTATGTTGGACATGACCCATGTGAGCTTTTGAGCCATATTTGGATGGCTATGTTACATGCCATTCTTTTCTTTCTTGTGTGTTTTGTTCCCTCATTGGATTTGTCACTCTAGAACTTGCTTTGATTCTTTTTGAGGCTACACTATTCATTTGCATACATGAATATGATTGAGGTATTCATTTTGTGATTAGCCACTTAACCAAATAGCCACCCTTGTATTTTTACCTTTGCTTTGCCCCTTTGAGCCTTTTTACCTATTCTTTGTTTTTAGCATATTACAAACCTAAAGCGAAAAACCATGATTCTACCTAGCCTTAGGGATTAGGAGACCATTGGTTACCATTAACAATGTGCATTCACATAAGTGTGGGGGTTTGCATGAGGACATACAAGACTTTAAGTATGGGGGTGCAAAGTGGTGAAAAGAGAAAAAGGAAAGAAATGAAAAGATAAAAAAGAAGAAGAAGAAGAAAAAGAAGCAAAGAAAATGTAAAAAAGAAAAGCAAATAGAAAAAGAAAAAGTCAATAAATTGGGGCAATTTTGATAAAAAAGAAAGTAAAGAAGTGGGATAAAAAAGAGTTGTTTGTTGCATTCTTAGATTTGAGGAGGGCTGTCACATTTGTGACCTCATGTCTTTGCCAATGTTCTTCTATTCTCTTTGCTTTTTACCTTGCATATCTTTACTATTTCCTTACCCTTACCTTGGCCTTGTTACAACCTTGAATAAAGTCCTTTTGATTTGTGTGTGCATGTGTTTGAGTGGTGGAAAATTAGATGATAAGCAAGCTTATGGTAGTGCTTTTCCTTTTGAAGTGATTTGAGTGGTATAATTGAGCCTTAAACACTTGAGAGTAGGAGTGCTAAACACATTATCTTGTGAGATCCTCTATGCTTAATCCATACTTTTTGGAGTGATTTTTGCCTTGCTTGCACCTTTGTAGAGATGTGTCTTGATTGTTGAATTTCTTGATGCCTTGGATGTGCTTTTTGCCTATATGCTTGACACTCTTGAGGATCCATTGAGAATTTGTTTTTCATAGTATTTGGTCATTTTTTGTTTTTAGGACTTGTGTTTGTTTTAGATTCTAATGTTTCATTTTCGGCACCCTTGAGTATATTTTGGATTTTGTATGAGGACATACAAAAAGCTAAGTGTGAGGGAATTTGATAAGCAATATTTTGATACATTGATTAACCCTCATATTTAGTTTATTGAACCTCTTTTGTGCTTATTTGAATAATATTGGACACATTTTATAAGTTTGGACTCTACTTGGGCTCAATTGTATCTTTCAGTATTATTGTGAATTTATACTATTTTTGTATTATGGCTGTATCTTGAGTTGTAGATATCTAAAAATTACAAATTTTATATTTTAGGAAAGATGAGAGAAAGATCTACAACATTGATGAAGAAGTCAACAACTAATTCAGATGTCTAGTGGGTCGAATTGGGGCCACAAAATCAGAACAAGGCTGTTACGCTGGAACCGGAGTAGTGTGCACTAATTGGGTCATAACGTGAGTTGTAGACATTGGATTGAGGTAAAACTAGCGCCATTTGAAAGCTAAGACATAAAGCTTCAATTCATATGAAGACCATTCTCCAAAATAATGACATCTTCATAGATTTATTGGCTGTTAAAATGGACTGATGTGAATACACGTACAACCTGAACATGCTATAAAGATTGGGCCATAACTCTCTCATTTCAAGTCCAAATTAAGCAAATTGGATGTCCACTTAAAGCTAAGAGGCAGAGGATTAAGTTGGACTCAAGGGCATTTTTGAATTTTGACATTTGAGGTCTGATAAGAAGAGAGAAATCCGAGATGCGAAGAGGGACTCATCTCTCCAACATTTTTCATTTTTTCTTTCTTCTCTTCTCCTCTCCTCTTCTTTTCTTTTTCTTTTCCTTTCATTTTGTAAGATACTTGTTTGGGTTCTATTTTGTAACCTTCATTGCTATGGAGGAGTAGGATTTCAAGCTAGTTCAAGGAGACTCCAAGGAATTGGGTTTGGGTTCAAACCTAGGCTAATACAATTAGGGCTAGAAATCAACATAGGTTAATTAGAGTTGAGGTCTCAATTATCTAATCAATTATGTGTTGGTTGAATTCCTAGAGTTCTCTAGGTAGAATTGTGGGGTTGTTAGTAAAGGTCTCTCTAATAGCTTGAATTAGTCGCACTCCATGTGTTTGATATATTGTGCGTTAATGCTTGATTCATCTTATGCCTAAGGAACTCTTTGAACTAGTGTTTTTATTTTCATCTAATTTTCTTTTATAGCTTATTGACTGCATGCTTGCACATACCCCTTTGTTACTTAACTAGATAGCAACAACATCCTTGTGAGATGACCTTGGTTGCACTATACTTCAAATTTAGTATAATTAAGTATTTTAAAATTGTAATTTGGAGCAGGCTACGACACTTGCTACCAACACCCTGTAACATCCGCCGAAATTTTCTTATCGTTTTTCATCCAATTGTTCGATTTTTATTGAATAATTGAGATTAATTAAAATTTGAATAAATTTTTATTTAGGATCACTTGATTAGCAACTAAATTGAGTTTAGATATGAGGGAATTAGGTTAGAAGTATAGAAGTTTTCATAAAAAATTTTTTGCAACCGATTTACCGATTTAAAGGAAATCGGTAAGATTACGGTATTTTAAACTGTCGGAACCGAACCAATAGATTTTACACCCAATAAACCTACCAAACTCAGCCACTTAACACATGAATGTGGCACAAGGAAGGCCACAAGGAAGGAGGAAAGTTGGCTGAAATTCAGCCTTATATCTTAGACCAATCAAATTGCAAGAAGCCAACTACCACCTCAAGCTTTTATAACACATTCCTCTCTTTTCATTCAGCCCCATTTCTGCACTGCCTTCTCCCTTGTTTTAGCTCTCTTCTTCTCTTCTCCACTCACCCAACTCCATCAAACCTTCAAGCTCAACCAAGTTTTATTGATCCAAACTCCAAAATCAAGCCAAATCACATAACAAGAGGTAGAGGTTTACCTTTTGTCTTGCTATTATGATTATGGGTGGCTAGTGGTGGCTTTGTTTTCTCAATTTTTGATATGATGATTGAATGATTATGATGATATTTGGCTGGTTTGTTGGCTATTTGTGATGTTAAAATCGATTAGGAAGCAAGAAAGGATGAAAGTAGGAAGAGCTGAGGAGCTAGAAAACCAAAAACCCTCGGCAATCTGTACGGTGGAGTGTACGGCTTAGCCTACCACCATTTAAATTTGATGAAACCATTTTTATATGAAGCTAGACATTCAGGGCTTTCCATAAATATATCATATAAGGCCATTGGGTTAGTATTGAGAGAGACATGAATTTTGGAAGTTCGACCTCGGTTTTTGAGTTTGATTCTGGGCAGACTGGGTTATTCAAGGCAAAACTCGCCCTATACTACTTGGAATTGAATGAAACCAACTTTGTTAGAAATCTTACACATATGAAAATATCCCATAACAAATTTTAGAGTCAGATAAAGTCCCGTTTTCTTCCAGTGGTCCGAGAAAGTTTCCCTATGTCCAAACCAGGCCAACTTAGGAATGTCAAATTTCAGGGCTTATAACTCGAGCCTTACTAGGGAAAATGGAATGGAACTTTTTTCATATGAAAGGTTGTCCTGTTAGCTTTAATATGAGACCAATTTAGTATCATTTGAATTAGTTTTCGATTTTTAGTGGATTTTTACTTTTAAGAGTGTAATTCTGGCCAACTACAGGGCAGGGCGGGATAAAACCTGAATAACTTGAGCTATATTTATCAAAATTGGATGGGACCAAAGAGGTTAGAAAATAGACACATAACACTTTAACATAGCCAAAATTCAGGTCCAGGTGAGTTAAATAAAAATTTTGGCTTGACTTACAAAAACCGAGGTAAATGATTGTGCTGAGGCAGTAACCCTATCTTAATGTAACTAATGTTTCTATGAAATTAATGTTGAATTATGAATGAAATGTCATGATTTCTTTGATAAGTTGGTATACTGAGTATTGGCACTATTCATGGGGAAGCGAACACATTCCATTATGCCGCCAAAATTTCAGTAAGACCTATGCATGAGGTATAAGATATATGTGCATTTTCAAGAAATTCACAAAGATTATGATATGATGAGCATAAATGTTATGTTATGATGAAAGTTCCATAATACTTGGGCAGCCTCGGAATAAAGTTAAGGGGAATAGATCGGTGGGGAGGTCAGGGAAAGTAAACCCGGCATTCCTGTATAGAAACGAGCTCGATCCTCAAAAGCAGACTATTACCAGGAGTCTAAATGGCCAAGAACTCCCAGGGGACCAAGTAATGGAAAAGTTTATGAAGAAAGGTTCAAGAATGAGTTTTGCATGGTTACATTGAATGCATGATTACATTGAATAGTCATTACAAGTTGTTTACAATTTGTCTGTTATATTTACTTACTGCTGTATATTCATTTATTCTGCTCATTATTCTGTGTGTTACTATTAGTACTTTATTCTATTTCTTATACTGCACTAAGTAAAACTGAACCTTGCCTCAGACCAGACGTTTTCTTAAATATGGACAGTTTAGTTTGAGCCCATGTTTTTATAATTAAATAAAAACCGAGGCAACTGAGAATGAATGTGACATCAGTTAAACACCATACGCGAACCCTACTGAGAATTTCTTTAAATTCTCACCTCATTTTGCATTTCCACATCCTTCTCAGACGCTGGTGATGGACTCGACGGCCACTCTTTTTATTGAGATTCCAGACCTGCAGCTCCACCATGATCCCACAGCGGACTCGCTGTACATGGCCAACTTCTACCATTTTCGTCTCTACCTTTTTAGCAATAGGAATTTTGCTGTTTCTTTATTTCACTCGTTTTTGAACCTATATATATATAAAATGAAGCGTTGGCTTCCAACTTACATTTGTATGTATACGACTGATGATATACCACCTGTCTTTATTCCTTTCTGTAGTGCTTTTATTTAAATTCTGTTACATTTTACAATACTGACCACGTTTATTATATACAGCACACTGTTTCGTAGGTATATTCATCAAATATATATATATATATATATATATATATATATATATATTAGAGAAAAAGCGAATATAAAATAATAAATACAGCTTTAGACGGAGAACTAACACGGTAACGCGACCTGTCCAATTTCATGGTATGACTTAAGCATAACATAAGTTGGTAGGGTGTTATATTTTTTGTATTAGAGCAGTTCATCCTAGCTATGGCCTGAGGATTAGACTGACTATGCTTCATGCATATTCTGTATTTTTAGCTTATAATATGCACTAGATCTTGCCCGTACGGTTGAGATATAGATGTGCATGTGTAAGAAGTGCCTAACCGCGTGAGCTGTTATTTACTAGCACATTAGACTTAGTGTTGAGCTTGATCAACTCAATAACTTTTGTTTTGTGTGCTCAAAACTTAATGGCTTCCAGAAGGCGAGGTAGACCACGCACAGAACCTGCTCAAGGGGATCCCGTTGACCTTATGGACACAGTACGAGAAATGGCTCATGCGATGTGGGAACAGGCTGCAGCAGCTCACCAGATGATGGATCAACTAGGCAGGCGACCTGAGGCAAGCTGTAGAGGAAACCTACATGGCCTAGGAGCTGACCTAGACTATCTCAAATTTACTGAGTTTAGGAAGGCAAATTCGCCCAGCTTTCGAGGGGCATATGATCCTGATAAAGCCGATGAATGGATCAAAGCCATGGAGAAGATTTTTTCTATCCTCGATTGCTCAGATCATCAGAAGGTGACCTTTGCCACTTACATGCTCAAAGCAGATGCAGAGTTTTGGTGGAACGGCATACGAAGACTATTTGAAGAATCTCAGATGGCAGTCACCTGGATGGTGTTTAGAGATGTATTCTACCAAAAGTACTTTCCCGCCTTTGTTCGAAATGCCAAGGAACTCGAATTTATGCAGCTTCGTCAAGGAAATCGGACGATATCCGAATACATTGCTAGATTTGAAGAGCTACGTAAATTTTCTACAATTTACTAAAGGAACCCAGATGAAGCGTGGAAGTGTGTCAAATTCGAAGAAGGGTTACAGGAAGATATTCTTATCGCAATAGGGCCAATGGAGATTAGAGATTTCCCCACGTTGGTAAATAAATGCCGACTTGTGGAAGATTGCAACTTGCAACTAGCGGCAGCCAAGGCATTTGGTGGTGGTTTCAAGAAGGGATTGGCACCGCAGGGCCCCAGATTTAAGCCCAACTTTCAACAACAGAGAAGATTTCAACCAGTGGGCAACAAAGGCAAGCAGCCCCAAAGGCCTATTCCGAATCCAACTTGCATGAAATGCGGTAAGAATCACGGCGATCGGCCGTGTTTGGCAGGCCAGAATGTCTGCTATGGGTGTGGCAAGCCAGGCCACAAAATTTATGAGTTTCCAACCAGGAATCCACCACAGCCATCTCGACCACAACGTTAAGGATGGGTTTTTACAATGAATGCAGAAGAAGCTGACAAGTATGAGGGACTAATCTAAGGTACCTGTGAAGTGGACGATGAGACTCTAACTGTACTTTATGATTCAGGTGCCTCCCACTCATTTATTTCTCATGACTGTGTGGCTGTTTTGCGATTACCAATTTCTGAATTACCTTATGATCTACTAGTTTCTACTCCTACCAATGAACCTGTTAAAACTAGTCAAATATCCATCAATGTACCTCTTCGAATTGAGGGTAGAACCTTTGCAGCTAATTTGATTTGTCTTCCTCTGTCTAGACTTGACATAATTTTGGGCATGGATTGGCTTTCTGCCAATCGAGTCATGCTCAATTGCTCCGATAAGATGGTGGTATTCCACTCTATCTCGTCTTCTAAACCCCAAGTTTCAACACCCTTTTATTTGAACTCTTTATCAGTAAACTGTAGTGGGGTGAAGAGTCAAGGATACATCCTCTTATCCGCCAATGTGACAGAAGTTGAACAGAAACTAGAGGAGATCCCAGTTGTTAAGGAATATCCTAATGTTTTCCCAGAAGATATTCCTGAATTCCCTCCTGAGAGAGAAATTGAGTTCACCATCAAGTTGGTTCCAAGTGCGGGACCAATATCTATAGCTCCTTATTGAATGTCACCATTGGAGCTGACAGAACTAAAGAGACAGATCAAAGAGCTTTTAGAAAAAGGATTCATACGGCCAAGTGCATCGCCATGGGGAGCTCCAGTTTTGTTGGTCAAAAAGAAAGATGGGAGCATGCGCCTATGCGCAGATTATAGGCAATTCAATAAAGTGACGATCAAGAATAAATATCCCCTACCAAGGATTGATGATCTCATGGACCAGCTACAAGGTGCAACGGTATTCTCCAAGATCGATTTGCATTTCGGATATCATCAAATTCGAGTTCTGGAACAAGATATCCCTAAGACAGCCTTTCGAACTAGTTACGAACACTATGATTATACCGTGATGTCGTTTGGATTGACAAACGCACCAGCAGTGTTCATGGATTATATGAATCGAATATTCCGCCCATATCTGGACAAGTTTGTAGTGGTTTTCATCGACGATATACTTGTCTATTCGAAGACGGAGCGAAAGCATGCGGAGCACTTGCGAATGGTTCTGCAAATTTTAAGAGAAAAGAAACTTTATGCTAAGTTATCCAAATGTGAATTTTGGATGAAAGAAGTAAAATTTCTTGGCCATGTAGTATCCTATAGAGGAATCTTCGTAGACCCCAGCAAAGTAGAAACAGTACTAAATTGGGAAAGGCCGACCATAGTCACTGAAGTCAGTAGTTTTCTGGGCTTAGCTGGATATTACAGGCGATTCATTAAGGATTTTTCTCGAATAGCTTTGCCCTTGACCAAGCTAACTAGGAAGAATGTTCCATTTGAATGGACGCCGGAGTGCGAACAGAGTTTTAAAGACTTAAATAGAAGGTTGACTACAACACTAGTATTAGCCTTGCCAGACTTTTATGGACCATTTGAGGTCTATTGTGATGCTTCTAAACAAGGATTAGGGTGCGTGTTGATGCAAACTGGAAACGTGGTCGCATATGCCTCCAGACAATTAAAACCACATGAAAGGAATTATCCCATGCACGATCTCGAATTAGCTGCAGTAGTGTTTGCCTTGAAAATATGGAGACATCACCTATATGGTGTAAAGTTCGAGGTCTTTTTTTATCACAAGAGTTTGAAGTACCTCTTTGATCAGAAGGAATTAAATATAAGGCAGCAAAGATGGGTGGAACTTCTTAAGGACTACGAATTTGAATTGAAATACCACCCAGGCAAGGCAAACATTGTGGCAGATGCTTTGAGCAGGAAATCGTTGACCATTGCCTAGATGATGATCAAGGAGACGGAGCCTATTGAGAGCTTTCAAAATCTTAATTTGGTAATCCTTATAACTCCCAAGACCCTTCAGCTACATCAAATCAAGATAGCCAGTAGTTTTAAGGAACAGATTCGGCAAGCACAACAGCAGGATGCTAAGTTCCAATATACGATCAATCTCGTGCAATCAGGGAAATTAACAGGTTTTGCTCAAGATAAAAAGGGCATATGGTGGTGTCACGACAGTGTGTGTGTGTGCCCGAGGGAAATGATCTTCGAAGAAGAATCTTGGAAGAAGCACATAAGGGTGAATTCACGTACATCCCGGCATTACTAAAATGTATCAAGATCTCAAGAAAATGTTTTGGTGGCCAAGCATGAAGTTAGACGTGGCAAGCTTCATGGGCAAGTGCTTGGTCTGTCAGAAGGTGAAAGCCGAACATCAGAGACCCTCCGGAATGTTACAACCCTTGGAAATCCCTAAGTGGAAGTGGGAGAGTATCTCCATGGATTTTGTAATGGGATTACGAAGAACGTCAACAAGATATGATGCCATATGGGTCATAATGGATAGATTAACCAAATCTGCTCATTTTCTACCCATCCGAGAAAATTATCCGTCGGAAAAATTAGCGCAATTGTATATCCAATAAATTATAAAGCTGCATGGAACCCCTTCAACCATCATCTCTGATCAGGACCCAAGGTTTAGCTCATGGTTTTGGGGAGCCTTACAAAAGGCGTTTGGATAAACAGATGGTCAAATGGAAAGGACAATTCAAACCTTAGAAGACATGTTGCGAGCCTATATATTAGAGCAATGTGGTAATTGGGATCGATACTTACCGCTAGCCGAATTTACATACAACAATAGCTATCACGCTAGCATCGGCATGGCTCCTTACGAAGTGTTGTATGGACAGAAGTGCCAATCTTCACTGTGTTGGTATGAAACAGGAGAATCAACTCTATTGGGGCCTGATTTAGTTGAGCAGACCACTGAGCAGATCAAGAGAATTCGAAGTAAGATGCTTGCCGCTCAAAGCCGTCAGAAGAGTTATGCGGATACCAGGAGGAAACCTCTAGAATTTCAAGAAGAAGACCACGTATTTTTGAAGGTTACTCCTACAATAGGGATAGGTAGAGCCATTAAGGTTAAGAAGCTAAATCCTCACTTTATTGGTCCCTTCCAAATTTTGAAGCGAATCGGAGCAGTTGCGTACCGAATCGCTTTACCTCCACATTTGTCAAACCTTCATGATGTTTCCCATGTTTCTCAACTTAGAAGATATCAACCTGACCCTACACATTTTCTAGAACCCGAATCAATACAGTTAAAAGACGACCTGACTTTCCACGTACAGCCAGCACGGATCGTAGACAGAAGCAGTAGGCAACTTAAAAGGAAAACCGTGCAGTTAGTAAAGGTAGCATGGAGAAAAGAAGATGCGGAAGATTACACTTGAGATCTGGAATCAAATATGAAGAAAAAATATCCTAAACTATTCTCAGGTACTAAATTTTGAGGACAAAATTTTTTTTTTAGGAGGGTGGTAATGTAACATTTGCTGGAATTTTCTTATCGTTTGTTGTCCAATTGTGCGGTTTTTATTGAATAATTAAGATTAATTAAAATTCGACTAAATTTTTATTTAGGATCACTTGATTAGCAACTAAATTGAGTTTTGATATGAGGGAATTAGTTTAGAAGTATAGAAAATTTCATAAATATTTTCTTGAAACCAATTTACCGATTTAAAGGAAATCGGTAAGATTATGGTATTTTAAACTGTCGAAATTGAGCCAATATGATTTTACACCCAATAACCCTCTTAAGTGGCTGAGAACTCAGCCACTTAACACATTAAAGTGGCACAAGGAAGACCATAAAGAAGGAGGAAAGTTGGCTAAAATTTAGCCTTATATCGTAGACTAATCAAATTGTAAGAAGCCAACTACCACCTCAAGCTTTTATAACACATTCCTCTCTTTTCATTCAGCCCCATTTTTGTGCTGCCTTCTCCCTTGTTTAAGCTCTCTTCTTCTCTTCTCCACTCACCCAACTCCATCAAACCTTCAAGCTCAACCAAGTTTTATTGATCCAAACTCCAAAATCAAGCCAAATCACATAACAAGAGGTAGAGGTTTAACTTTTGTCTTGCTATTCTGATTATGGGTGGCTGGTGGTGGCTTTATTTTCTCAATTCTTGATGTGATGATTGAATGATTATGATGATATTTGGCTGGTTTGTTGGCTATTTGTGATGTTAAATCGATTAGGAAGCAAGAAAGGATGAAAGTAGGAAGAGCTGAGGAGCTGGAAAACCAAAAACCCTCGGCAGTCCGTACAGCAGAGTGTACGGCCTGCCTATCGCCGTTTAAATTTGATGAAACCATTTTTATATGAAACTAGACATTCAGGGCTTTCCACACATATATCATATAAGGCCATTGGGTTAGTATTAAGAGAGACATGAATTTTGGAAGTTCAACCTAGGTTTTTGAGTTTGATTCTGGGCAGACTGGGTTGTTCAGGGAAAAACTCGCCCTATACTACTTTGAATTGAATGAAACTAACTTTTTTAGAAAGCTTACACATAGAAGAATATCCCATAAAAAATTTCAGAGTTAGATAAAGTCCCGTTTGCTCCCAATGGTCTGAGAAGTTTCCCTATGTCCAAACCAGCCCAAAGCAGGGCAGTTCAGGAAAGTTAAATTTCGTGGCTTATAACTCGAGCCCTACTAAGGCAAATGGAATCGAAATTTTTGAATATGAAAGGCAGTCCTGTTAAATTTAATATGAGACCAATTTCTTATGATTTGAATCTGTTTTCTATTTTTAGTGGATTTTTACTTTTAAGAGTGTAATTCTGGCCAGCTACAGGGTAGGCCGGGATAAAACCTGAATAACTTGAGCTATATTTATCAAAATTAGATGGGACCAAAGAGGTTAGAAAATAGACACATAACATTTTAACATATCCAAAATTCAAATCCAGATGAGTTAAATAGAAATTTTGGCTTGAGTTACAAAAATCGGGTTAAATGATTGTGCTGAGGCAGTAACCCTGTCTTAATGTAACTAATGTTTCTATGAAGTTAATGTTGAATTGTAAATGAAATGTCATGATTTCTTTGATAAGTTGGTATACTGAGTACTGGCATTATTCATGGGGAAGCGGACATGTTCTGTTATGCCACCGAAATTTCAGTAAGACTTATGCATGAGGTATAAGATACATGTGCATTTTCAAGAAATTCACAAAGATTATGATATGATTAGCATAAACGTTATGTTATGATGAAAGTTCCATAATACTTGGGCCAGACCTGGAATAAACTAAGGGGAATAAATCAGTGGGGAGGTCGGGGAAAGTAAACCCAGCATTCCTGTATAGGAACAAGCTCGATCCTAAAAAGCAGACTATTACCCAGGAGTCTAAATGGCCAAGAACTCCCAGGGGACCAAGTAATGGAAAAGTTTATGAAGAAAGGTTCAAGAATGAGTTTTGCATGGTTACATTGAATGCATGATTACATTGAATAGTCATTACAAGTTGTTTACAGTTTGTCTGTTATATTTACTTATTGCTGTTTGTTCATTTATTCTGCTCATTATTCTTTGTGTTTCTATCAGTACTTTATTCTGTTTCTTATACTGTCCTAAGTAAAACTGAACTATGCCTCAGACCAGACATTTTCTTAAACTTATTAAATATGGATAGTTCAGTTTGAACCCATGTTTTTATAATTAAATAAAAATCGAGGCAACTGAGAATGAATGTGACGTCAGTTAAACACCATACGCGAACCCTATTGAGAATTTCTTTAAATTCTCACCTCATTTTGCATTTCTGCATCCTTCTCAGACGCTGGTGATGGACTCGATGGCCACTCTTTTTATTGAGATTCTAGACCTGCAGCTCCACCATGATCCCACAGCAGACTCGCTGTACATGGCCGACTCTTGCCATTTTCGTTTCTACCTTTTAGTAATAGGAATTTTGCTTTTTCTTTATTTCACCAGTTTTTGAACCTATATATATATATATAAACTGAAGTGTTGGCTTCCAACTTACATTTGTATGTATATGACTGATGATATACCACCTGTCTTTATTCCTTTCTGTAGTGCTTTTATTTAAATTCTGTTACATTTCACAATACTTACCACGTTTATTATATACAGCGCACCATTTCGTAGGTATATTCATCAAATATATATATTAGAGAAAAAGCGAATATAAAATAATAAATACAGCTTTAGATGGAGAACTAACATGGTATCGCGACCTATCCAATTTCATACTATGACTTAAGCATAACATAAGTTGGTAGGGTGTTACACAACCTAGTGTGACGAAAAGATGTACCAAGACGTTAAGAAGATGTTTTGGTGGCCGGGATTGAAGAGGGACATTGCAAAGTTAGTAAGCAGGTGTTTAGTCTGCCAAAAGGTAAAGATTGAACACCAAAAACCCTCTGGTATGTTGCAACCATTGGAGATCCCAGAATGGAAATGGGAAAGCATCTATATGGACTTCGTGATGGGTTTACCCAAAACGCAAGCTGGTTTTGATGCGATATGGGTAATTGTTGACAAATTAACCAAGTCTACGCACTTCTTGCCCATTTGAGCTACTTATCCTTTGGAAAAGCTAGCCCAGCTGTATGTTCAAGAGATAGTCAGGTTGCATGGTGTGCCTTCAACCATAATATCGGATAGAAACCCGAGGTTTACCTCTAGATTCTGGGAAGCCTTGCAAAAGGCATTTGGGATGAGTCTTTGCCTAAGTATAGCTTATCACCCCCAGATGGATGGATAGTCAGAGAGGACTATCCAAACTCTAGAGGACATGTTGAGAGCTTGTGTGTTGGATAATCGAGGAAGTTGGGATAGATACCTACCTTTGATTGAGTTTGCTTATAACAATAGTCATCATGCAAGTATTGGTATCGCACCTTATGAAGCTTTGTATGGAAGGAAGTGTCAATCTCCCCTGTGTTGGTTTGAACCAGGTGAGCAAAGCCTACTGGGGCCTGATCTTGTAAGGCAAACCATAGCAAGTCAGAAGGATTAGGGACAGAATCCTTATGCCCAAAGCCGTCAAAAGAGTTATGTGGATAAGAGGAGAAAGCCTCGAGTTCTAAGAAGGAGAACATGTGTTCCTGAAAATCACTTATACGACTGGTATAGGTAGAGCCATGAAGGTCAGAAAGTTGAGCCCCCGTTTTCTTGGCCCCTTTCAAATTCTCAAACGTGTCGGGTCAATTGCTTATCAAATGGCCTTACTTCCAAATTTATCAAACCTTCATGATGTCTTTCATGTGTCTCAGTTGAGAAAATACCATTCCGATCCTAGTCATCTACTTGAACCCAAAAGTGTACAATTAAGGGAAGACCTAACCTTCAATCTGCTGCCATCTCAGATCGTGGATCGTGGGATAAAACAGCTGAGGAATAAGACGGTACCCTTGGTCAAGGTGGCTTACGGTAGAGGAAACATGGAAGAGTACATGTGGGAGCTAGAGTCCAAGATGATGAATAAGTATCCAGATTTGTTCACAGGTAACAATTTTTGAGGGCAAAATTCTTTTTAAAGGTGAGAAGAAAAGTAACATCCTCAATTTCTTGTTGTGCTAAATTACCTCAGTAACCCTGAGTAATTAGACACTTAATGAGAAATTATGAGATTAAGGCTTAATTAAGGGGTTAACGAAGAGTTTATGAGTTGACTCGGATGAGAAAAGTCAAGAGAATGCTTAATCGAGATTAGATAATCTCTAATTAAGCAAGTTAGAGCCTTCATAGCTTAATTAAGCACTAATCACCCTTAATTAGTTTAATCAAGTTTAATTAAGCTTAATTAAGCTTAATCTCAAGATTAATTTTTGTTAATCATGTTCTTGTGTGTTAATCACTAATCCTTACTTAATCATCTTAATTAAGTTGCAAGAGCGCTTAATGTAACATCCCCAATTTTTGTCTAAGCTAATTAGCTCAGTGATCCTGGCTAATTAGAGAGGTTAACGATTAACTGAGGATTAATCGGCTAATCTATATGAGCAAGAGCTTAGTGAATTAAGTCAAGTCAATAATTGAATCATAACGCACTAAACGTTTTAATTAAAACCTAATTATTCGAACCTCATTAGTTCATAACTTAGAAATATAATTAAGCTAATCCAATCTTATTAATTAAGCACAAGATAATTGTTCTACCTTACCAATTGAGATAGATTAATTCTAAACCCTAATTACATAATTCATAAGATCAATTCTTTTAAGAGGAAAAACATCTTAAAGATGTAATTAACTGAAATCGGTTAAAGAGCAATTTAACTAATCAAATTGATTAACAACTTAGATAATTCTAATAGCTTTGAAGATTTACAAATTTCTCTTGATTGATGCACCAAATTTCAGCCAAGGACAAGAGCAAAATCCAACCATCTATTTGCCTTCTCATCATGCACCCTTAGATTAAGAGTCTATGTTAGTAGTATTCCTTGAGTCAAGCCAAGAGATGAACTGTCCTCCCTCAAGATTGTGACACTTGGAGTGATCATATCCACCCAAGTCAATCCCAAGAGTGGTCATGCTTTTAACCACTTGAGAAAACACAAAATGGTCTTTATCCAAACACCAAGACTCAAAGGAAACACAACCCACTCTTTTACCCCAAAGTTCCTAGCTTTCTTACTTGAAAAAGAAGTAAAACTCATCTACTCACTCTTGCTTATTGGAGAAGCAAAAGCCATCAGCCCCCTCACCCATTTTTGCGCCCCAAACTAGCCCTCCCACTCTCTCATTTGTGGTTTTCATCCTCTCACTACAAGCCCAAGCTCCCACCTCTCTCTAAACTTCATTCTAGCTCTTTTGTTCTTTCAACCTTTCTTGTTCTTCTTCTCTCTTTCTCACCTTATTCAACCCTCTTCCCTTTCACCATTCTCACAAGCCCTTCAAGGACCACCCTCTTTGGTTCTTGAAGAAGCAAAACAAACACTCACTTAGCCCCATCATCAAGCTCAAGGAGGAGGAAGATCATCTCCAACTCATCAACTCTTTCTACTCCTCAAGAAACTCATTTGGTAGTGAGTCTAACCTCCCTCTTTTATGTGTTCTTCAAGCCCTTAAACTCCTAAGCTCTCCATAGCTAGGTGGTTCTAGGACTTGTTTCCAAGGCCTCATGGCCATGCTTGTTGATATGATGAGTTTCATGTGTTATGTCCTTCTCTTTGGCTTGAAATTTTTGGTTGGTGTGTCTATTGTTATTAGACCAAATTTTTAGAAGTTAAAACATTGAGTTAATATCAAGATCTCAAAGATTAGAAGTGAGTTGGAAGAGAAAAGTGATCACTTGAGGAAAAGCTTTAATGTTTTTACAAGAAAACTCTTTGGAACCAAAACCGTGGAAGCTGGAAAATTCTGGCAGTCTGTATGGCGTGACCCATAACTCTTTCAATATAACTCCAAATGCAACGAAACTAATTTTAAATGAAAATATACTCATAGAGCTTTTTATACATATAAAATACGTGAAATTTGGCCTTAAAACGAGAGAGATATAAATTTTCAAAGTCTGCTGTCCCCAGATGTGTTTCTGTTCGGGTAGTATGTAATAAAACGTGCATAACTCAAGTTATACAGAACATTTTTGAGTGGGACCAAGTTTGTTAGTAAGCTAAGACATAGAGGAACATCCCCATAAAAAGTTTTGTCAGATTCTATGTGAGGAACTCCCAATGGAGTTAACAAGCCATTGACCCGAGTTGAACTTTCAAGTCTGAATAGTCAGAATAAAATGTGCATATCTCAAGTTACAAAATGGATTTTTGAGTGGGGTTTATTTTGTTTAAAAATAGACTCATAAAAGTATAATCATACAAAAATTCGAAGCAAAAGAGTAAAAGGTCAAATTATGGTGAATTTTTGAAGTTACTGCCTCACTATAAAAGTAAAACTGGTTATGGTTAAATTTTAAAGGTTAATGAGAAATAAGCTTTAAGACATTAAGACCTTTACTCTAAGCATTGAAAAAACTCTCATAATTCAACTTAAAAGTTTCAAAAAGGATAATGGATGAAATTGGCCCTATGCCTAAAAAAAGAATTTATTCAAGAGGCAACCTCAATTAAAAGCTTGCACCAAATTTACTAAGTTAAGCTCATAAGACTTTGTGTGATATATATGCCTTTATGTGTCATTATGATGACAATGATATGATGATGATGATGATGATGATGATGATGATATGATAATGATGATGATGATATGATATGATGATGATCATATAATATGACGATAATCATGATGATGATGATTATGATAATTTTATGATGATAAGAATGACAATGATATGATGGCAATGTGAAAATGAATGATAATGATATGAATATGATATGTTGATGATATGATGCTTAATGATATGAGATAAAGAAATCACATTTGGGGACGGCGATACGTAACCCCTAACTGTGAAAAAGAATTAGAATAATTTTGTATCATAAGCTTTAATAAGAAGAGATTTAATTAAGTGTGTGATCCTTCAAAAGGGAAGGTGACCTAATTTAAGCTCCCCTCACCCACGACTCACATGAGGCATGGCATGACCCAACTAGTGTGAGTACAGGGGATAGGGCTTACATGAGGCATGGCATGACCCAGCTAGTGTAAGTGCCGAAATTCTATGGTAGCGACGGCCATGGCATGAGCTCATTACCACTTATGTTTAATGGGTGAAAAGATAAGACTTAAGATAAAGTCAAGTTAAGAAAAGAAAAGGGACTTCGGTCTAAACCCTTGAAGGGAAGAAGTTAAGAGAAGCTTATAGTATGGCCATGCATGTTTTATGTGATTATACTTGTGCCCGTGTATGTTATGATATAAATGATTAGAAGATATGTTAAAATTGAATCCGCTTCGGATATTCATGTTTTCAAAAACCTAAGAATGGAACCTTATGAATGCTCACTATTTTCATTAATAAAACCGAAGTGGCTGGGGTGATGACGATGACACTTTCGTGTCGGGTTTGAGTCCTACTGAGAAATCTTATTTCTCACCCTAGTTATTCTTCCGTATCGTCACCAGATCTCGATAGCGCATCCGGTGGAGTGGAGCATGGATCCCCCACACTGTGAGCAAGCATACGACGTGGGATGTCAGATAATGCTGATTTGGACTTGTAGTTGCAGTAGCTCTGCACCTTCATATATTCCTTTTTGTGACGAACGATGTCAATTTAAGTTTGTATCTAGTATTTGTAACATGGCATGACCATGAGCTTCCTTCGATGAAATGCTGATATATAGATATATTATGAACCCATATGAATGTAATGGTTAGTTATTTAATGCAATGTATTTGGGAATTATTATTTGTTTACCTTTCTCATGTTTTATGATTTTCGGGTATGTATTTTATGCGACACGCTCTTTCTCTATCTGTCTTCTCGCTCAAGGCTTTACTTTCCAAAATGCTGCAAAGCGACGATGTATTTCAAAAAAAAAAAAATCTTACCGTATTTTCCGCGTAACTTAATTTCAAGTGAAGTTTAGTTTTCCCACAAGCATAAGTAACAACTAATAAAATGCCGTAATACGACTTAAGCATAGTATGGATTTATTAGGGTGTTACACTTAATCACATGATTAAATTCAAATTTAGTCAACTAGACAATAAAGTAAAGAATGATGTCATTAAAGCATAAAGTGTAAGATAAGGTTGCCTTTTGTAAGAGATTGTACATGCTTTGTTCCCCCATCATCCAATTTGTCTCCCTAAACCTTAATTAATACAAAATTAAGAAAATGTCTCCCTCTTTCCCCTTATGATGAGGATGCCACTTTCTTTCTCTCCCATCCTCATCCATTTTCATTTTCACTCATCTTATTCTCTCTCTTGAAATCAAACTCTCTAACTTCTCTCTAAACACTCTTCATCTTTTTCATCTTCTTCTTCTTCCTTTCTCCACCACCACCACCAAAACCTCTCACTTAGCCCTTCAAGGACCTCATCTTTGGGTCTTTGGAGACGATCTAAATACTACAACCTCTATTTTTACAAATCTCAAGAGCTTCCACTTCCACCAAGCCAAACTGCCACCATCATCATCAAGAGGAGCTATCATCATCTTCTTCTCCTTCTTTTGTTGTAGTGCCATTTTCAAGTGCAGGTAGTGATCTTCATCTTTTTTATTTTTTTACTCAAGAAAGCTTGAAGCTTGGTTTTTCTTATGACCAAGATCTTCAAGTGAAAACTTAAGGAAATCGTTCATGCTATTCATGAGCAAAAGTTTCTATTTTTGGTTAAATATGTTTTTGTTCTTCTTCAAGTGTTCTTGATGTTTCTATTTTTGGAAAAATATGTTCTTGTTCTTCTTCTTGAATGTTCTTGATGTTCTTAGTGGTATTTTGCTTAAAGTTGTTCTTTTTCTTATGATGAGTTTATGATTAGAAAAGTTTCATCTTTACATGTTTTTCATGATGTGATATGACTATGAACATCCTAAAAGCTTAAAGCTTTAAAAAGTTTGCTTTTTGATGCATAAAAAGTGGCGCAAGTTTGATGCCTTCATAAAAGTCTTATTTTGTTTTGTTTTGAGGATAAGACTATATGTAAAAGTTTAAGCTTTTTG
This sequence comes from Pterocarpus macrocarpus, assembly GCA_031439585.1. Lineage (NCBI taxonomy): Eukaryota > Viridiplantae > Streptophyta > Magnoliopsida > Fabales > Fabaceae > Pterocarpus > Pterocarpus macrocarpus. The sequence goes on along the minus strand of CM062521.1, from coordinate 23,961,365 downwards.
GAATATTAAGCCTTTTTGAGTTATAAAAATGGTATTTTGTCACTTTAGGTTGTAAAGATTGATTCTTGGATGTAAATTCTTTCATAAAGTTTTAAACTTTAATCAAGAAGGTGACCTTCAGGTATAAAGTTATAAGCTTGCACACTAAGTCTTGTAAAGGTGGAATCTTGAGATGAATATATTAGTAAAGTTCCAAGCTTTAAGCAAAAATAGTATTTTTGAGTCATAAAGGTGTTAACTTTTATAAAGATCAAGATTTTATAACTGTAAAGCTAATGTCTTATCTCACTAGTTGATAAAGTAGGAATCCTTTTAATTTAGAGACAACTTTAAATCATAAAGTTGAGACCTTGATGATCTTAGAGTAAATAAAAGTGTCAACTTTCATAAAGAATAAAACTTTATGACTACTTTATAAAGAATCATAACTTTTATAATATTTAAGGTAAGATCTTGTTATGTTAGTGATAAAAGCTTGAAACTTTGTAATTTGGTTATTAAAAATCACCATTGGTGTTTAATGAACATGGTGTTGTTGGGTTCATGATGTAGTTATACGTTGTCATGACCCAAGGATTAGAAGGATCTCGAACTCTTTGGGAACAGAAGTATGATTAGGGCCTCTGAGTATACCATGAACCTAGGAATTACTAAGTGCACTATCTCAAGGAAAGGAAACAATCACTTAATTAATGTGAATAAGTGTTTCATAAGATATGAACTCAAGTAAAGAATAATTTTATATAAGAACTAAGCAACTAAAAGACCACGTACATATATCTTAACTATGTGATTCTCTTATGGGTAACCATGGGAAATCATGTGATGATTCATAAGATTCTTCATAAAGAATAATACAACTATGAACTGCTTTAGGATATGAATGTATGATGCCATTCGGCATAATGAATGACAAGTTTGATTGAGCTTTGTCTCATGATTGAATGATGAGTATGATGATACGATGTAGATATGATGAACTGTTGGTTGAAAGTTTATGATTGGCATTTTGGGGAAGCTCCGGTCTAGCCGTTATCTTTGCCTTGATTCCGTCAAAATTATGGACTTAGTCATATCATTGCATGTGTCTAGTCAAAGAAGTATTATACATGTAAAGTATAATGATAAGAAAAGAATTAATGGGACATGACCCTTCAATCACTTCAATAAGAGAAGTAAGAGACGGTGATCCACAAAGACTCAAGGAACCTCTATGAAGGAGGCAATGGTCACATGGAGGACCCTCCAACTTAGGGGTGACCAATATCGGATTAGTTTGATTTGGTTTAGTACTGCGTGACGTCGGTCATGGAAAAAGCTCATGTCCAAAAGCAGACTATTTCAAAGGAAAGTAAAGAATGTTAAGCATGTGCTAAAAATGAAAGTAAAGTCAAGTATAACCATGGTTAAGTTTATGTTGATGCATGTCTGTGCATGTGTTTATATTGTTATTATGATCCACTATCCATGAACCCTAATTTCTGGTGTATTTTGGTTGTAATTCAATCAAAGAGAAATAAAAATCACAAAAAGATGGAAGAGACAAGGAATGAAAATAGATTGAAGGGCGCCACAATCAAGGATGATTGATAAGCCAAGGGTGATCGCCACAAGAGCAATTGGAAACTCTTGATAAGACCTAGGGTTCCAAGCAAGAACCAAAGAGGCACTTTTACTGAAAGTATTCTGATTTCAATTTGCCAAAAATTTCCTTCAAAAGGTGTTTACAAGGTTTACAAAATAAACTAATGTTTAGCAAATGGACTGCAACACTTAGCCCAGATTAAAATCTAAACTTATTAAAAATGAGTAAAAGACTAATAGCTAAAAACAAGTGACGGGCTATATGAAATTACAAGCCCAATTACATTATTACTAACTTAAAATTATCAAGCCCAAAGATATAATTAAGCTTGTTCAGCCACGTGAATGCAATGGACTAGTCTTGAGTCATTATCTTCTTGAATGGGCTTTGCCTCAAACAAACTTGAAATTATTTAGCCCAAAGCTTCCTTAACTTTCTTTGATTTGGATCTAGTCATTGCTCCACCAAGTCCTTCCAAAGGATCTCTTCCTTGCCTTTGCTTTTGTGAGTCTACTTTATCTTCCTTGATCACATTAATTGTCCATTTGCATTATGAATGTTTATTCTATGCTTTAGTATGTATGATTACTATGATGTTAAGTTTAAAAGTAACCCACTTCGGGGTTTAAGTTTTCAAAATCATTAAAATCGAACTTATATCTGTCCACTATTTTTATAATTAAACCTGAAGTGGTTGGGATGATAACGATGACACAGTGTTTGTCTAGTCGCGATCGTACTAAGAAATCTAGTATTTCTCACTCCTATATTTCCGTGTCGTCTTTAGAGGATGTCAATGTCGGGCATGGTGATAATCTTCATTGAGTTTCCAATTTGGCATTGGCGCTTCGACCCGGTGCGGAATGCCTCAGTGATGTCTGCAAGGGCAGCGATGAGGGTCTACATCTTCCATGACCGTCCATTTTTGTCTCCTGTGATGAGCACATTTTTTTGACCACATTAGCCATTTGGCAAGGTTACCTTGGAAGACATCCGTCCTTACTTTTAATCGCCAAGGTACCCCACTGACGATGAGATCGACTCGGATACCCGTCTGACTCTGACCTATTCCTTGGATTCCGACCCTTCGGAGCCTTCCTACCCAAGCTATCATGTGGGGACTGACCCATCTGAGCCCTCCTATCCGTCTGTGATACGTCTGAAGTCTGACTCGTCCTCTTCTTCAGCAGTTCCTCGTCACAGTCTACGCCCGGTTTGTGGTCGTGGGTTCATTCGTACTCGTGTAATGTCTCAAGTGCGTGGGCGTGCTCGAGGAGGGGGACGTGATGATGTTACTCTCGGTGGTTTGGGAATGGTTTCCTCCCGTTTGATGAGTGATGTGGTGATTGCATGTGGAGCTGAACGCGAGGATAGCCCCTTTTCGTTGTAGTTATATGGTTATCATTTTACTGTATGGCATGCTTGTGCTTTAAGGATTTCTGATGTATTTTCTTTTGTCATGTATGTTTCATGTGTAGGGCCGATAATAGATATCAGGCCCATCATTATCTATATGTATGACTTTTAGTAACACTATTAGCGTTATATCAGCTATGAATAATCATGGAATGAATGTTATGATTATCTAAGTTACTGTTATTCTTGTTGCTTCTGTTTATTGTTATTCACATGGTATGTATAAGATAGCGTTGTTTATTATATGCTTTCACGATGCACTCATGACTCTTGGCTTTCAAAACAGTTTATGTGTTATTGTTCTAAAAAAAATTTACCCCTATTTTCACACAAAAGAATTTTCCAATGGTAATGTTAGATCTGCGAGCAAAAGTAACAACTAGTAATTCCATAACATAACTTAAGCATAATATGGGATTATTAGGGTGTTACACACACCGCCTTTATCCTCCCTCAGTTTCTCTCAAAAACACCAAAGTGCATTCATTAAAACACCTCCAAACTATCACCTATGCTGATCAACCTCAAACACAAGCATCCGTCACCCTTAGACCTCATATTCATGCCTTCAAAGAGGCGAAAAAAACTCGAGTTAAGCTGTTGGCCCGGCCTTTGTTTCATTCGAGTTTAAAGTCTCCAACCAAGTAGGGTTTTCTTTTAACTGTTTTGGCTTCATGCATGTGTCCTATGTAAAGCTTTGAGCTATATGAAGCTTTTAATCCCGATTTTCAAAATATGTGTTCATGTTTTAAGGTTCTAAAAGTTTGTGATTGGTTTAGTTCTTGATGGCTTCTTTTAGGATTTTGAAGTCCTAATCTTGTATTCACGAGGTTTGATGTATAAGAACATGTTTCCTTACATTTTTGTGAATTAAACTTTCATGCTCATATATATGTAAGTCTCAGCCATATTAGGGTTAACATGGAGCTCTATGATTTTGTGAGCTTGATGATGACTCCTTATTTATTTCTTGTGCTCTGTACATGGATGATTATGTTCTAAATGTATTTGGTTTAGAAAGCCTGAAAAATCTTCACTTAAACTCTATATAGCCCATGGTTCTCTCATGAGGCTGAGGGTGTTCACTTTGATTTATAGATTTTTGATGTTATACCAATAAGAATTTGAGAGTTAATTGAATATATGTATGAATTTTATTAATTATAACTTGGAATTTTGCAAAACTCTCACAAAAGGCCATATGCATGTCATGGCTATACATGAGCTAAGGATGTTCAAGGATTTCTTATATGTTTGAAAGCTTGAAATTGCTAGAACATGACTTCGGTATGTTGGTCTTGCCCTATAAGAGCATAATTTTGAGTAGATTCAATTTATAATACCAAACTTGCGAATTTCATTTAATACATAGTTGCTATAACAACCTACTACTAACTATTATCGTACAGCTTAATTTTACTTTACTCAATCTTGATAATAATTAGTTAGTAGAGCATTACTAAACTTAACTAAACATGGTAAATTTTTTTTCGCTAGCTGCTTATATGAATATTAGCTCTTTTAGTAAATTATTTACATGACAGGATTGTTTCTACCATATACTAGTCAGAAATTCCACATTTAAGGCATCCATCGTAATACAAAAAATATACATCCATACTACACTATAGTATACGGTATAGTACATAGAGTAGCAGTCTATAATACATAACCTAAAATATAATAGGGCACGGGACATATATACTAATACTATCCATCCCTACCCGACTCAACTACAGCCTATCAAAACTTTTAACAGAATATGTCGGATGAAGATGCCAAAATGGGGCATCCTAAGTGATATTACAGCATACTAACATTTAGGTATTAATAATAGTAATAGTAAGTGTAGGGTCCACAATATGTAATAAAATCTTATTATTTAGCAGATCGGGCTCAAAAGCCACATCCATCTCAATGCTGAGAATAATCTGCACCATATGGAAACACCAAAGTAAAAAAGGTAAGAGAAATCTCCCAGCAGGGTAGTGTTCCCAGGGGAGTCCTGTATCATCCCAAAATTGCTACAAATGGAAACGAGAGTGCAACAATATGCATAAGATACAGTCAATCAGATTACTAGTAAAATATTAGAACATTTAGTAGCCAAATAAACCATAGGAAATTAATAAGATAAATTATTATTCCCAACTATTTATTAGTGTCAAGCAAGATGAAAATGCGTGAAAATAAAAGCAATAAAGCAGTAAATACAATCAAGCAACAAGTAAAAATAATAACAAATATATTGTCCATCCTTTTTACTGCTTCTTGTTTCTTTTTTCTGATGGCTAAAGTTTGCAAGGTCTGCATCAATCATCCGAATTTGCGAGAACTCTCTTTGCTAGGCATCCTTAGTCAGATCAGTGATTGCCAATTCCTTGTCCACTACCTTGGCGGGGCCTAAGGCAATCACATAACGAACACCAAGTCCTTGTCCGCTATCTTGGTAGGGCCCAAGTACTATTTTAATCCACTGCTAGACTCAATGATCACTAAGTCCTGATTCGCTGACATGGTAGGGCTCAACGTGTCACTTAGTGAAATGCATGGCTTGTCCACTACACGATGGAGCCCACACACTCACTTATTCATTTAATCATCATACAGCAACCACTTACAAAGTCCACATATGTAATTTCATTCATATCTTGGTCATAACTTAAATGAGTTCATTTTTTTATCATAGAGTGCACATAAATTTCATCTTTTATTATAATGCCATCGATCAATAATCAAAGCACATGTTATCAACATCTAAAACAAATTCATACGCATATTCAAGTGCATACTTAACAAATTCTATATCATATTCAATTCATGATAAGATATTCTAATTACAAAAGCATGTATTACACTATGCCATTTAATCATAGAAAGTCTCACATTAAAAGTTCATACTACAAGAATAAACATAGAAGCATATAATTCAACTAAATGATCATATTCAAATTCAAAGAGTAAATATGTTATCATGTTTACTCTATAAATACTAATATGTGTGATATAAAAGCTCAAAACCATTTTCTAAAGGTAATTCAAGGAAAACATTTCTCTTTGAAAGCAACTCTATAAAATCACTTTAAGCATGAAACTACTAAGCTCATATCACATTTCTAATGGGACCTTAACATTAAATCTTTATGTTTAAGATTCTTTAGTGCAATTTAAGGTGTGGTTAAGTCCAATGTCCATAGTCCAAATTCCATAATCAAATGTTCAAGTGTAAGTTCTCTAATGCATAGGTATGACCATAAAAGGTCACAAATAGATCTCATACAAGTTTTAAGGTCTCATAATAGTATGAATAAGTCCATACAAGGTCCATATGCATAGGTACAAGTTCATAATGTCATAAACTCCCAAGCATAGGTCATGGTTCATTTTATTAAGTTTTAAGTGTTTTTTATTGTCTTATTAAGTCTTAATGGTCCCAAAAGAAACTATCACATAAACTATACTAATTCAAACATACTCAAAGGTTTAAAAACATCTCAATATAGCAAACTAATTAAAACAACTTTCAAGTTGAAAAGAAACTCATGGCTGAAGCCATGTTTATGAACAAAGCCAAAGTATTTTGTTTCAATACTTTAGCACGTAAAACCAACCATCTAAGTGTTAAAGTTTGATGGATTAAAATGAGTTAGAATGCTGTCCAAAACCGGGCAGCCCACAAAACCAACTAAAGTTACAAGTTTCTTGTACCAAATTCATGTAGAATTGAAATATAAGCACATTTAATTGAACTATAGGTTATGTGAAATAAAAATAACAATTTTGCACACACTAATATGTGATTAAACATGCTAGAAAAAATATTTCAAAACAGGGCGGCTAGATCATTAACTTAAAGTCACAAGTTTCATGTTCTAAAATTGCATCTTCATAAGATTCAAACTTCTATAAATTAAGTGCATCATAATAAGGCATCATTCCTTTATCTATGAATCTTAAAACACATGAAACAACAAGATCACTCACTGACCTTGGCTTGGCCATGAGCATCATAGAGCTTTGAAGAAAAGATTTTAAGCTTAAAGGATGCAAATTCATGTAAAATCAAGCATATACTTCATGAGCACTCAAAAGAACATGTATCTTTACATCAATATTCGTGAACTCACAATTTCCTCTTTGAAACCCTAAGAGATCGTGAACCTCATAGATGTGCACAAGCAGATTTAATTCAAAAACATGTAAGGAAACATGTTCTTATGCATGAAAACACAAGTATACATGATTCAAAACACAAATCCTTATATGAAATCATCATAAACCAATTAATCACAGACTATTAGAACTTCAAAAATATATTCTGAAATAGAGACACAAAACTCCCAAATAACCCAAAAATAGCATGAAACCTAAAAGGGTAAAGAAAAACCCTACTTGTGATTTGAAGTTGAAACTCAAAAATCACTAAGGTTGGGATAGAAACCTATCTTGACTTTTTGCTCTCTTTTGAAGGGCTTTGATGTGAACTTTGAGAGTGTGGATTGATGATGTATGATGCTAGTTAGAGAGGGTGAAGGTTTGGTGGTGTTTTGATGGATTTTTTGTGAAGAACTTGAGAGAAAATGATAGAGGAAGGAGGAGATGAGGGCTGCGGTTGTTTTGGGGTGTTTGGGCTGATGCTTAGGCTTCTAAAGTGTGGTGTGGTCAGTCTAAGATTATATTTTTATAGAGAAAAGGGTTGGTTAAGTGTTTGATTAATTAATTGGTTAATTTGGCTTAATTGGGTTAGTTAATTATGCCATCAATGTTAATTTAATTTATCTGCCAACAAAAATTGATTTAGATGTGTTATAATACTCATATTATATGGTGATTAAAGTTTAAGAAAAGATTAGAATAGTTAAAGGCTTAATTAGTGCGGAATTAACAATTTCTCTTAAAACTAATTGAAACAATTTAAGCTTTAATTAATAAAATAATTAGTAAACAATTAAATTTCTTTAATATATCATCAAATCCATGTTTAATTATGTGTTAGAAGGTATTTTGAACTTTTCCAGAATTCCTCTACAATTTTTGGCATTTTTAGTGAATTTCTACCTTAAATAAACCTATTTTGAGTTAATTAACCTAATTAATTACCTATAATTAAATTAAAATAAATAAAATTATGCTATAACCCTATGTGCATCTTGTGCAACTCAGCAGATTGGGGGACATAAACTCTCAAAAATTTGATTTAAGTCAAAAAGTTAAACAAATTGGTAAAAGTTAATTAATGTACAGTTGAATTTGATAATGACATCTAGTTGCTATGTTTCTTGAATTTTAGAATTGAAAACATGTGTTATAGGTGAGTTTTCAAATCTACCCTGTTTGGGGTAGCAAGCATCGATTTAAATTTCTTTTATGTAAGTGATTTATAAACTTGACTTGATGTCTTACGTCATGCATTATTATTTGTTGAAGCCTTATGTGCAAGTTTATGAAGTTTTGAATCAAAAAGACTTGGTTTTAGCTTTACACATGTTTTCAGACATGAGCCTTTTTGAAGCTTGGAAATTATTTTATTTAGTTTGCTATGAAAAAATGTTTTCAAACATTTGAGCATGTTTGAATTAGCTTGGTTTATGTGATAGTTTCTTTTGGGACCACTAAGACTTAATAAGCTTCTAAAAGATACCTAGAACTTGCTAAAATGAATCATGACTTATGCTAAGGACTTTATGACCTTATGGACTTGTACCTATTCTATTGGACCTTGTATGGACTATGTTCAAACTATTGTGAGCCACTGAGACTCTTTTGGACCTATTTGAGACTATTTGTGGTCATACCTATGCTTTGGATTTGGACTATGGATATTGGACTTAAATACACTTCTAATCATACTAATAAACTTTAATATGGAAGATTCAAGTTAATGTCCTATTAGAAATTTTATGTAAGCTAGCTAATTCCTTGCTTGAAGTAGTTTTCCAAAGGCTTTGGTTTATGAATAAATGGTTTACCAAAAAGCTTTGGTTTATGAATAAATGGTTTCCTAAATTGTTATTTGAGAGTCGTTTTAATACTTTTGTCTAATCTGTGTATGCATCCCTAATTGCATAAGATTATGTCAACTTTTACCTTAAGCATGTATTGAATATAAGCATGGAAACATTGGTTTGAATTCTATGCTATTACATATGCACTTGTGATATGACTTATTAGTGAAAGGATACCTTCTATTTAATTACGCTAGCAATGTTCATGTTATAGTGAGTGGTGATATTTGCCTTGAATTGAGTATGACATGTAACTATGTAAATGTGCACATGAATATGGTTGTGAATTGACATGAAAATTAATAGCATGCATTTCTTGATGAAATTGAAGTTTCTTAGTTAATAGCATTATGGGATGAATATGAAATTTTATGTGCACTTTGTGTTGAGAATGAGATTATATGCATGCTCTACATGAAATGACTGCTACATTGAAATAAATAGATAAATGACACCTTGAGCGCCGTGGCAGCCTTGTAGCTCATAAGGAGTTAATGATTATATGGTCTTGCAGAGAAATAAGATTCTATGGTTTTGACCTTATTATGTGCACTTGATAATTGATATAAGATGAGCTTTTCAAAAAAACTATGTTTATGATATGCTTGGTGATAAATTGATGTCAAGACTATGTGTAAATGCTCCATATATGTTATATCTTGCCTTATGGCTATTTTGAGGAAAATGGAGCTATGAAGTGAATATATCAGCTCCACCTCATAGTGTACAAGCGGTATGTTCACCATCTGGCAGTGGTCTATGGAAGTGTATCGGGCTCACCTCACAGTGGATAAGTAGTACACTTACCAAAGATAATACATCAGCCTTACCTCACAATGGACAAGTGGTGTATGCCTAACTTCACAATGGACAAGTGGTGTATTAATCTATGGTGATATGTCAACCCCACTTCACAGTGGACAAGTGGTGTATCTGCTAATCAGAATAGGGGACAACTTAGTAATGAGAACTCTCACAGATCTAAATTTACTATGGAAGACCCTACAAAAATACTCACACTAGGGATAGCGATACATAACACCTAGTTGTGATAGAGTTTTATGGTAAATGATTTAGCCATCAGAAAAGATTAGAAAGTAGCAAAAAGGAATTCAATAGTATACTTGCCATTGTTTATGAGTTATATTAATGATTATATTTGCATTGTTGCTTTATTGTTCATGCTTATTACTATGCACTGCCATCTTGCTTGAAATTATAAAATGGTTAGGAATGATAATTTATCTTATTTACAGCTTGTGACTTATTTGTGCTCTACTTGGTTGCTAAATGTTCAAGTGAATTCTATGTATGATTGATTTATTATGTTGATACACTACTAGAAATTAGCAAAAAATCGACGGAAGTAATTTGTCAGCAACACTAATAGACAAACTGTCGAAAAAATTTAAAACAAGAACAGACGTGGTATTTTACTGGCCGAAAAATAATCCATTGGTAAACGCATCAGTAGAATTTCGCGCGTAATGGCACCACATTTTTACTGATAAAATATTTGTTGGTAATCTTTTTTGAATTTTTATTTTATTTTCTTTCAATTATGAAAATATACCGACAAATTTTCCATCGAGAAATGTGTTTATATAATCAAGTTATCGACAGAGTATTCGTCAGTAATATTTTTATTATTTTTTGTTTTTACTTTCATATTACCAATGAATTTTTTTGTTGGTATTTAAAATTGGATTATGTGCCACCAACTTTTCGGTTTCCTCATTACCGACAAAAGTGTTAATTAATGAAACGACTTGTTTCGCTTGCTTTTTACCGATGGAACATCCGTTGGTAATGATAACACCCAACATTAAAATACGAGGCCCCATCTTCTTCTTCCTCATTCGAACTCTCTCTCTCTCTCTCTCTTACCCCTACATTTAGCCATTGGGCATTTCTCCTTTGCCAGAACTTCCATTTCATCGCTGAAGACCGTCATTGTGTTCCTAGTTTGTTTTGAGCATTTTAATCGGTTAATTTTTTTATTTAGCATTGTTTTTTAATTCCACTTCTTTACTCAAAGTTTTTAGTATCGTAGTTGCTTAGCTTATTATGTTATGTTGATTATTAAAGATCCCATTTGGAGCACTTGGAGAACATCTATTGTTCTACACTTGTTAATTTGAGTACATATGAGGTATGTACATTATACTCCATATTTAGCCTTATGTTTTCTTAAATATTAGATACTTCAATTTTCTAGGATAGAAGAAGGACAATAGGATTGCATGATTAGGGGAAGCCTTAGAGTTCGTTCCCATTGTTTAAATTGTGTGCTATGGTGTTGTGTGTTTGCATTATATGAAGTAAGGGGATGTACACTAGATCCGTTTTAGGACTAACTGATTAATTTGCGTGACTGCATGTGTTTGTTATTTGTGTTGAAATAGGGGTGGCAGTTGCTACCCTACCTGCGAGTACCTACCCGACACGTGGCAGTCTTTCTAGGTTTTGGCTAAGGAAACCAAGCAGGGGCACTTAGCTAGAGCAGTTACTCAAAGGTAGTTATGAAAGAAGCCTTGCCTATAAATAGAGCAAGAGTCAGCTATTTGCCCCCGGTAGATCAACACAACTTTACTTGTCAATTTATCTTATTTTTGCTTATACCTTTATTTTACCATCATTTTTATCTTTTAGTAGCTTTAGGTTTCTATTGGCCTTGTGGCCCACCAAATCTTCTCTTTAAACCTTCCACACGAATTGGCCATGGGAGTTTAGGAAAGATCTAGCCCTATCCCTTGTACTCATTCCTTTCTTCAAGTTGTCCACACGGATTAACCATGGCAGCTTGCAAAGGATATCTTTTGTAATTAATCAATAATTTATTGTATTTCTTACTAACTATGATTCATATATTTTGACTGATGTGTCTAGTGACTTTAAACTTAATTTGAGTTAAGTACTTTCTTTGAGTAACTCGAGAACCCATATCCAAGGAGTAGATTTCCTTCCTTGGAGCAATCATTTGACACTTGGAATCTAAGGGCTTTGGCTAGCCAATTTCAATGTGTAGCACGCCTATCAAACCCAAGAGCCAAGAGAAAGCTCAAACAGCAAGAGCTTAAGAAATACTAGGCATAAAAGATCATAGCAGCTACTATAGGGGTAAATCAAAAGCACCTCAAGTCACAACCCCAACTTCAAACCTTTATAGCAACAATGTTAGAGATACATAAGGCACTTCAAGCTTAACTAGTTGAACCCTCTAATAGCTGCAATGGAAGGCGCTCTGACATTGAAGGTGGGGCAGTCGATTCTCAGCAAGGAGGATCCCAATCTACTTAAGCTACCCTGATTATCTAAGGCAGAAATTTGTTGGATCTCAATTGAAGGATTAGCACTATAGATTTGAGAAATTTTTTGCCCTTGATAATATTACCCCAGAAACTAAGGTTAAGCTAGCTTCCATGCATTTGTATGGTAGCAACCTCGAATGGCACTTAAATTACATGAAGGGTAGATTCTAGAATTATGTAGACTAGCCTCAATACGTTAATGATCTTAACCTTAGATTTGGTAAGGTATATGCAAATCTATTAGTTGATTTGATTAATGTCAAGCAAACTGGAAAGGTTTTTGACTACATTGAAGCATTTGAATTAGTACTAACCAAGGTCAGTATTCCCCAAGAACACATTCTCAATATTTTCCTAGATGGTTTGGAAAATAGGACCCAAATGCAAGTTAGAATGTTTAACTCCACCACTATGTCCTAAGCTACTAACCTAGGTCGACTATATGAAGCTTCATAATCACACCAATACCCTTAAACATCAACCTATAAAACATATTAATCCAAACTAAATGTTCCAAACACCAAACCATTCCTTCACAATTCACCTATCAACCAATTACGACATACCAAAATTCAACCTAACAATGTCACATCCTCAATTTCGTGACGTCCTAAATTACTTTAGTAATCCTAAGTAATCAGGCACTTAATGAGAAATTATGAGATTAAGTCTTAATTAAAGGGTTAACGAAGAGTTTATGAGTTAACTCGGATGAGAAAAGTCAAGAGAATCCTTAATTGAGATTAGATGATCTCTAATTAAGCAAGCTAGAGCCTTTATAGCTTAATTAAGCACTAATCACCCTTAATTAGCTTAATCAAGTTTAATTAAAGTTAATTAAGCTTAATCACAATATTAATTTTTGTTAATCATGTTCTTGTGTGTTAATCACTAATCCTTGCTTAATCATCTTAATTCAATTGCAAAAGCATTTAATCACATAATTAAATTCAAATTTAGTGAACTAGACAATAAAGTAAAAAATGATGTCATAAAAGCATAAAGCATAAGATAAGAGTGCTTTATGTAAGAGTTAGTACATGCTTTATTCTCCCATCATTCAATTTGTCTCTCTAAACCTTAATTAACACAAAATTAAGAAAATATCTCCCTCCTTCCCCTTGAATAGTAGACGCCACTTTCTCGTTCTCCCACCATCATCCATTTTCATTTACACTCATCTTATTCTCTCTCTTTAAACCAAATCCTCCCACTTCTCTCTAAAACTCTCTTCTTCTGCTTCATCTTCTTCTTCCTTTCTCCACTACCACCACCCAAAACCTCTCACTTAGCCTTTCAAGGACCTCATCTTTGGGTCTTTGGAGACAAGATCTAAACACTACAACCTCCATTTTCACAAGATCTCAAGAGCTTCTCCTTCTTTCTTGCAAAACTGCCACCATCATCATCAAGAGGAGCCATCATCTTCTTCTCCCGCTTTTCTTGTTTTTGTGCCATCTTCAAGAAGAGGTAGTGATCTTCATCTTTTTATTTTGTTTGCTCAAGAAAGCTTGAAGCTTGGCTCTTTTCATGACCAAGATCTTTAAGTGAAAACTTGAGAAGATCCTTCATGCTCTTCATGAGCAAAAGTTTCTTTTTTGGAAAAATATGTTCTTGTTGTTCTTCAAGTGTTCTTGATGTTTCTACTTTTGGAAAAATATGTTCATGTTCTTCTTCTTGAATGTTCTTGATATTCTTGGTGGTGTCTTGCTTAAAGTTATTCTGTTTCTTATGATGAGATTATGATTAGAAAAGTTTCATCTTTACATGCTTTTCATGATTTGATAAGACTATGAATGTAACACCCTACTAATTTGATGTTATGCTTAAGTCATAGCATGAAATTAAGTAGACTGTGTTACTGTGTTAATATTCTGCTTACTCTTTTTTTTTTTTTTAAATGAAACGGCACGCTGCTATACTGTGAGCGTAACAAAACTCAACATAATACCACAACAGATAAGAAATAGTATAATAGCATCAACTGTATACATACATATATATTTACATGTCAAAAGTCATTGCTTCAGTTTATGTACAAAGTTTCAAAGTGAAATACAAAGGTGGGTTGGCGTACCAAAAAGACATAAGGCCTGTATCAGTCAAAAAGATCCTATAGGTCCTCAGAGGACATTTCAAAACCTACTGCTAGTCCTACTGTCATGTCTATGACCCAGAGCTATGTGCTGTCAAAAGAGGGTCACGCTGTACAATGTCCCTTGTGGCTGGCCTACTCTGTCAGATAGCCATTGGCCATGCCAGGCCCGGCTAGAAAGTAATTCACACTGGGTCCCGAGGAGGAAGAGGGTGATGAGCCAGTGGCCTCGGAAGGGTCGCTCTCTGAGCTAAGTGGTATGTCTAGAACCACTTATGGAGGTGACTCGGGTGCAGAGTCAGCAGGAGCTGCAGGTGCTGCGGGTGCAGGAGGAGCTGAAGGTGGGTGCGCCATGTGTAGTGGGATAGCAATGTAAGGAGTCGCAGGGTCGAAAATAGGATGATGTAGAGGGACAGCAAAGTTCCTATTGCTAAATAGGTAAAGGCGGAAGTTACAAGAACCGGCTATATACAAAGAATCCAAATCTGGATTATGGTGAAGCTGCAAATCTAGGATCTCAATGAAGAGGGTGGCCGTGGAGTCCATCGCCAGTGTCTGAGAATGATGCGGAAAATATAGAGCGAAGTGAGAATTTAAAGAAATTCTCAGTAGGGTTCGTGTATATTGGTTTTCTGACGTCACATACATTCTCAGTTGCCTCGGTTTTTATTTAATTATAAAAACATGTGTTCAAACTGAAGTATCCATTTTAATGAGTTCAAGAAAATGTCTGGTCCGAGGCAAGGTTCAGTTTTACTTTAGATGGCACAAGAAACAAAAGAGATTACTAATAATAATACACAGAATGATAAACAGAATAAATAAACAGCAGTAAACAAACATAATAGACAACTGTAAACTAATAACTCTTTTTCGTGAGTTATATTTTTAACTAGTTTTTATTGAATTTAGGACGTAGTTATTTAGCTTTATTACTATTTTGTTTATTTTAGTTAAGTAGTTTAGATTAGGTAGTATTCTTATTTTCTATTATTTTCTTATCTTTTAGATACTTATTTTGGGTTTATTTGATTTATTATAGGTACAAGTGGGCCCAAAAGAAATTGGAAGAAGCCGAGCCATGAATTCAGACTCAGCACCTTGCGCTATAGCGCAAGCCAGCGTGCTACAGAGCACTGCCGCATACGGAAGAAATTGCCACATTCATGTCGCGCTATAGCGCAACCCCTTGCGCTATAGCACGCTCCCGTTTTGTCAAATTTCCAAGGTTTCATGCTGCGCTATAGCACAACCTAGCGCGCTATAGCGCGCTGCCGTGTTCGAAGACTTTGTCAACAAATTTTTGTTGCGCTATAGCGCAACCCTGCGCGCTATAGCACGCCACCGGATTTCGCAAATGAGCCAAGAATTGGGACTTGCGCTATAGCGCAAGCCCGTTTGCAGCAGATAATCCATACGAGCTAAGAGTTAAAAAAGGGACATACACACTATATAAAGGGGTCACACATATCACAAAGGGGATCCCTAGACACTTACACACCCTCTTCAAGATAGAAGACTTCTTCGAAGAGATTGAAGGTGAAGATTCAAGGAATTCGGCGCTTAATCATCAACACGGAGAGATCCAAATTTTCCCAAATTCCTTGTGTCTAGCCAGAATTCTCTATGGCTCTTTGTTTTTCTATTTCCTCGTCTTTATCCTCTATTATTGTTTTCTTTTCTTCAGACATGAACTAAATTTTTCTTGCTAGGGCGTTAATGGACCCTTTTGTATGACAATTTTCTTTATGGATTAATGTTAATCTTGTTTCTATTTCAATTGCTTAGTGTTTTTATTTGTGCTTAATGCTTTTGAGTGATTGGCCACCATTCAATTGATTCATTGGTTTACAATAACTAGAGATAGGGTTTGTAAACAAAGCTTCTTAACATAAACACCGTGAACTGAGCGAAAACTAGAGATAGACAAACGCGGTTCATGCGGTCAACATAGGAACCCATAGAACTTCAACCTTTTCCTAGATTAGTTTGTGCTAAGAGATTAGATAATCAGTTTAGGATAAAGAGTATTGCTTGACCTTGAGAGAGGCTAGGAATAAATTAAGGGGAACCGACTGTGAGTCAATTAGGACATAATGGATTAACAGAAATTCATAGGTAAGGCATCTACAATAGGTTAAGTTAATTAGCCCTAGCGTTCATTCCATCATATTTGGTCAACCTTTCTTGAATTTGTATTGGTTACTATTTTTTCGTATTTATTGAATTCTTATTTTTATTTTAATTTTCTTTACATCCATAATCTCACTCCTTCCAAATAGTCATCCTTTAAACTATCCGGTATTTGATCTATCCTCGTGGGAACGATACTTTTCTCATCACTTTATTACTTGTACGATCCGGTATACTTGCCGGAGTTGCAATAAGTTTTTGGCGCCGTTGCCGGGGATAATATCAATATCATTTTTTTTAGTTGACGGGATACTAGATTGGATATTTTATTTTATTTTATTTTGTTAGTTATTTCTATTTAGCCTTTTTATTTTGTTCACCTGTTCTTGTGTTCCGTTTTTTTTTTTTTTTTTTGTAGTTTATGCGAAGGAGCCAATCTGTTGAAGACTTGCTCTTTGATCCAGAAATCGAGCGTTCCTTGCATCAACTCAGGAGAGCACAGAGAGCAATTGAAGAAGTCCCTGTAGTTTCCATGGCCAATGAAAATGAGCATGATGATAGAGTCATGAAGGACTACTTGGCACCCACTCTTGAAGGGTGCTCATCAAGTATTATGAGACCGCCTGTCCAAGCAAATAACTTCGAGCTGAAAACATCACTCATTCAGTTCGTGCAACAAAATTGCCAGTTTGCGGGACTACCTAGTGAGGATCCAAATGAACACCTCAGCAACTTCCTGGAAATCTATGACACCATAAAAATTAATGGTGCCACGGATGATGCTATTCGGTTGAGGCTGTTCCATTTTTCATTGAGGGACAAAGCCAGAGCTTGGTTGAAGTCTCTACCACAAGGGACTCTCACTACTTGGGATATGGTGGCCAGAAAATTCTTGGAGAAGTACTTCCCCCCTGCCAAGTCTGCTAAGATGAGGAATGATATCACTTCTTTCACCTAAGCAGATGGAGAATCCTTCTATGATTCTTGGGAGAGGTATAAGGAGCTGCTGGCTAAGTGCCCACATCATGGCATCCCACTCTGGATGCAAATCCAAACATTCTACAATGGTCTCCTCATGTCCACCCAAATCATGGTTGATGCAGCAGCTGGCGGCTCTCTGAATAATAAGACACCAGAGCAGTCATGGGAGCTATTCGAAACAATGGCTAGCAATAATTACCAGAGGCCTAGTGAGAGAACTCAGAAGAGGGGAGTTCTGGAAGTCGACACTACCACTGCCTTCTTGGCCCAGATGCAAGCTCTCTCTGTCCAAAACGCAGCCATTCAGAAGCAATTAGATATGCTCAATACCACTCCTCCAGCACCAATCTTGCGGTGTGACTTCTGCCAAGGGAATCATCCTAATGGGGAATGTGCTACAGAGCCTACTTCCGATGAACAAGTCAATTACATGAATGGCCAGAGGCAAAATTTCCATCCCAATAACTATGTTCCTGGGTACAGAGACCATGGTCATTCTAGTCAGTTCCGTGGGAATCAGGGTACTCCCAGGCATTCATACAACCCACCTATCCAAGAGAAGAAATCTAACTTGGAAGAAATGTTCCAACAATTCATGCAGACTCATTCTAATTTTGTGGACAGAATCAAGCTACGCTCAAACACCAGGAGGCTTCCATTAGAAACCTTGAAACTCAATTGGGGCAGATATCGCAACAACTAGCTGAAAGACCACAGGGTACTTTGCCTGGCAACACAGTGAAAAATCCAAGAGAGCAAGTTAAGGCAATTACCCTGCGAAGTGGTAAAGAACTAGAGGAACCTGAGATGCTAGAAGTGGAAGAAGAGCAACCTGCTGAGACTGAAGTGCAAACTACACAAGGGAAGAAATATGAGATTCCTATGAGGCATAGCAAGGGTGTGGGAGAAGAAGAAAAGATGCCAGAGTATGTGGCACCACCTGCCTATGACCCTCCCATTCCCTATCCATAAAGGGTGAAGCAACTGAAGAAAGAGCAGCATGATAAACAATTTGCAAAATTTCTGGAAGTATTCAAGAAGCTACAAATTAATATACCTTTTGTGGAGGCGTTGACTCAAATGCCTAGTTATGCTAAGTTTATGAAGGAAATTCTCTCTCAGAAGAGAAAAATTAGAGATGATGAGACTGTCCTACTTACTGAAGAGTGCAGTGCCATATTGCAACACAAGCTGCCTCCCAAGCTTAAAGATCCAGGGAGTTTTACTATTCCATGTGTCATTGGTGATGTTTATTTTAATAAAGCTCTTTGTGATCTTGGTGCCAGTATTAATTTAATGCCTTTGTCTATTTTCAGGAAGCTTGGAGTTGGAGAAGTCAAGCCTACCATGATGTCACTACAGCTAGCTGACAAATCAATCAAACATCCAAGAGGCATTATTGAGGATGTTCTGGTGAAGGTAGATAAGCTCATATTCCCTGTGGATTTTGTAGTGCTTGACATGGAGGAAGACAGAGAAGTCCCCCTCATTCTTGGGAGACCCTTCTTAGCCACTGGGAGAGCCCTCATAGATGTCCAAGAGGGAAAGTTAGAGTTGCGGGTACAAGATGAGAAGGTCACCTTCAATGTTTTTTATGCAACTAAGTTTCCCCTGGAAGCTAATTCTTGCTTTAGAGTCGATGTCGTTGAAGAAGTGGTAACCTCTTCCTTTAGAGCTATTTCCACCACCATTCCGTTAGAGGCATACCTGGTGAATTCTAAAATGGCAGAAGAATTGGAAGACAACAACTTACAGCTGTGCCATGAACTTTTGGAAGCTCAACCGGTAGTTTCCCGCCCTCTTTCTAACACTCTGACACGGGATAAGGAATTACAATCAATGAGTGAGGAGCCACCAAAATTAGAGCTCAAGCAACTTCCTATCCATCTGAGATATGCATTCCTTGGTGAGGGTGACACATATCCTGTTATTATTAGTGCCTCACTAAGTAGCGTAGAAGAAGAAAAGTTATTAAGGGTACTAAGAGATCATAAGGCAGTTATTGGGTGGCAGATTTCAGACTTGAGGGGTATCAGCCCCTCCTTTTGCATGCATAAAATCTTCATGGAAGATGACTTCAAGCCACTGGTCCAACCACAGAGGAGGCTGAACCCAACCATGAAAGAGGTTGTGAAGAAGGAAGTGGTGAAGCTCCTAGATGCAGGGATCATATATCCCATTTCAGACAGTGTTTGGGTGAGCCCAGTTCAGGTGGTACCAAAAAGAGGAGGAATTACAGTGGTGAAGAATGAGAATAATGAGCTCATTCCAACTCGTACGGTCACCAGGTGGAGGATGTGTATTGATTATTGGAAGCTCAATGATGCCACCCGCAAGGACCATTTCCCACTACCTTTCATGGACCAGATGTTGGAGAGGATAGCAGGCCATGCTTACTATTGCTTCTTGGATGGCTACTCTGGTTACAATCAGATACACATCGCCCCAGAGGATCAGGAGAAGACAACATTTACCTGCCCATATAGGACATTTGCGTATAGGAGAATGCCATTTGGGTTGTGCAACGCCCCAGCCACCTTCCAGAGATGCATGCTAGCCATTTTCCATGATATGGTGGAGAGGTTTATAGAGGTTTTTATGGATGATTTTTCAGTTTTTGGTTCTTCTTTTGATGATTATTTGTATAATTTATCTTTGATTTTGAAACAATGTCAGGAAACTAATCTTGTTTTGAATTGGGAGAAGTGTCATTTTATGGTGCAGGAAGGCATAGTTCTTTGACATCGGATCTCAACTAAAGGAATTAAAGTGGATAGAGCCAAAATTGAAGTCATTGAGAAGTTACCTCCACCAACCAATGTGAAGGGAGTTAGAAGTTTCTTAGGCCATGCTGGATTTTATAGGAGATTTATTAGGGGTTTTTCTAAAATTGCTAAGCCTTTGAGTAATTTGTTAGTTAGGGATGTCCCTTTTAATTTTGATAATGAATGCTTGCATGCCTTTGAACTTTTGAAGAACAAATTAGTTTCAGCTCCCATTCTTGTTGCACCTAATTGGGATTTGCCATTTGAGCTCATGTGTGATACTAGTGATTATGCTATAGGTGCTATTTTAGGACAGAGGAAGAATAAGTTGTTGCATGCTATTTATTATGCTAGTAGAACTTTGAATGATGCACAACTAAATTATGCTACCACTGAAAAAGAACTTTTGGCTGTTGTTTTTGCTTTTGACAAATTCCGTTCTTATTTGATAGGTGCTAAGGTGATTGTCTACACGGACCATACAGCCCTGAAGTTCTTGTTGGATAAGAAGGATGCCAAGCCTAGGCTCCTTAGATGGATTCTATTACTTCAAGAATTTGATTTGGAGATCAGAGATAAAAAGGGAGCAGAGAACGTGGTAGCTGACCACCTTTCTAGATTGACCTCTCCCTTTCTGCATGAGGAAGAAGAGATTAGAGAGACTGATACGTGCTCTGGAGGACAAATTGGACATTCTAGCATAAGGGGCCAAGATGGAGATTTTACCATGCCAGTAGGACCAATCACACGAGCAAGAGCAAAGAGGTTAAGAGAAGACTTTGGGAACTTGGCTAAAGCAATTGTGGAAGAGATGTATCAAGAATAGGCCAAGGAGCCCAAGATGCCAACTCATACTAATGGACAACCCAAGATCTTGTTATTTGTTGCGAATTGGGCTTAGAAGCTTATTTTGGCCATATTGGGCCATTATCCTATTTTGGTCTTGTTTAGTTAGTTTAAGTATTTAGGACATCTAAACTTTTAGTTATTTTATTTGACCCATGTTTTATGTCTTATATTTTATGTTTTATGTTTTATCCAATCCAATTCATATTATTTAGTATCAGAACACTTCTTATTGGGCTTGGACTTAGTTTAAGTGTCTAACCTAGTGTAAGAGGTTATAAATACCTCAAGGAACACATTGTTTAGCAGTTTTTGATTAATTGAAATTCTGTTTTGTTTTCTTTCAAGAAAATAGTTCCTTTGTGTGCAAGTGAGGTGAGTGATTTGCTTTGCTTATTGCATCAAGAAATTGAGAGAATTCATCCTAAGGTAAGTTCCTTGTGATATTCAATCAATTTCTGTTCTATCTTTTCCCTGTTATCTACGTTTCCAAGGACAGGTTTCTTGGGGGTTTAGTAGGGAGGGTCTTTATTCTATATCTTGTTTTCTATCAAAGTGTGTGCCTGGGGTTTCTGGATCTTTATATCCACGGAGTTCCATTATCATTTAGTATCAGAGCAAGGTCTAGATAAATTCCTATTTATCTATCTTTGTCTTTTACGTTTGTCTTTTGTCTTCTTTTCTTGTCCGTTTGCGTTCTTGTTTTTCGTGTTTTTGCATTCTCTCCTTTTGTGCTGCAGTCATATCTTTGTTCCATCTTTGTGTTTCCCTTGTTTTGTTTTCAATCTTTGTTACTAGTTGAAATAAAAAAAAAAAAAAGGTGCAAAAAAAAAAAAAACAAAAAAAAAGCCAGAAAAAAAAAGGAGGACGAAAAAAAAAAAAAAAGAAGGACGAAAAAAAAAAGGAAGGGAAATTAGAAAAGATTCAAAGGATTATATTCAGATTTAGTTCTGATTCACATCAGATTGCATTATCTTTTGTTTCAAATTCAAAAGGATTGTGTCTAGATTCAGTTTTGATTCAAATCAGATTATATATCTTGTCTTCCTTTGGAATTTAAATTTTGATTTTTAAATCTGATTTATATCAGATTTAGTTGATTTACACCAGATTTTGTGTTATCTTGAGTTCCTTGGAGTCTAAGTAATCCTTAGCTGTGTGTCTTTTATGTCTTTTTTTTTTCTTGCAAATTAAGTAACCCATTCTGTGTCTTAAACTTGAGTTTCTCTTGGTAATCCTTGGCATCAATTCTGATCTTAATATTACTTGTGGATTTTCCTTGCTTGATTTCATTTAATTTCTGAAGTGCAACATTCTAAAGTGATCAAGAGTGGTAAAAGGCAAGGGTGGTGAGCACAAAAGAGGGTAAAAGCCAAGAATTGAGTGAAAACACGAGCGTACCCAATTTTGAGTGCAAACACGTGAGAGAGTGCTTGTGAGGTCCTTTTTCTTTTATTAATATTTTGCAGGTTGTTCAATGGCTAACAACTCAAGGAAGGAAGGAAAAGAAAATTATGAAGAGGAACCTGATGTGATACTTGACATGAAGGTCATGTACCAAGCTTTCACTAGTCAATTTCAGAAGTTGAATGATAGACTTGATGAGATGGATGAATGGAGAAAGGAGATGACACAAAGCATGTCCAGAGGTAGTAGACGGGTTGATTTGAGGAATCGACGTCACCATGATTCCAACCATGAGCTATCCTGGGAGGAGTCGATGAATTTGATTCAATAGAAATAGGAGAACTAGAAATAGAGCTTGGGATAGCAACATTAATGCTATCAAGATGCAGATACCACCATTCAAGGGTAGGAATGATGCTGAAGCTTATTTAGAGTGGGAAAGAAAGGTGGAGATGATTTTTGCTTGTTATAATTATTCTGAAGAGAAGAAGGTCAGATTGGCTGCTGTGGAATTTTCCGATTATGCTCTAATTTGGTGAGATGAGCTAGTTAAGTCCAGAAGGAGAAATGGCGAATACCCCATAGAAACTTGGGATGAGATGAAGAGGATAATGAAGAAGAGATTTGTTCCTTCCCACTACTATAGGGAAGTGCACCAAAAATTGCATAGGCTCATTCAAGGCTCCAAGTCAGTAGAAGATTACCACAAGGAGATGGAAATGCTCATGATTAAAGCCAACATTGAAGAGGACATGGAAGTAACTATGGCTCGATTCATAGGTGGTTTGAACAAGGAGATTGCAGATGTGGTAGAATTACACCATTATGTGGAGATGGAGGATTTGGTTAGCATGGCAATGAAGGTGGAGAAACAGCAAAATCAAAGAAGGGCAGCTAAGGCATTTTCGAATTCCAACTCAAAGTGGGGTTCAAAATGGTCTAAGTATGAGGACACAAAGAAGAATAAGGACTCAAACCCCAAGGAGAAGGGACTAGACATGGCCAAGAAGAAAGGTACTTCTAATTCATCTTTTTCTACTACTACTTCTAGACATAGAGATGTTAAATGCTTCAAGTGCCACGGTTTGGGCCATTATGCATTTAATTGCCCGAACAAGAGAACAATGGTCATTAGGGGAGGTGAAGTTGTATCTGAATCTGATGATGATGGTAAGTCTAATGGTAGTGATGATATGCCACCATTAGAGGACTGTTCTGATAATGATGAGAGTGTTGAATATGCTGTGCATGGTCAGTCTCTTGTTGCTAGACGTGCTTTGAATATGCAGGTTAAGGAGGATAGTCTAGAGCAAAGAGAGAACATCTTTCACACTAGATGTTTAGTTGGTGGAAAAGTGTGCAGTTTGATTATTGATGGTGGAAGTTGCACCAATGTTGCTAGTACCACCTTAGTGGAGAAGTTGGGATTGCAGCATGATAAGCATCCCAATCCATATAGGCTGCAATGGCTGAATAATAGTGGGGAAGTGAAAGTTACTAGACAAGTTGTGGTTGCATTCTCCATTGGAAAGTATAGTGATGAAGTAGTGTGTGATGTAGTACCCATGCAGGCTAGTCATTTGTTGTTGGGGAGACCATGGCAATTTGATAGGTGTGTGCTACATGATGGGTACAAGAATAGGTATTCCTTTGAGTATAATGGCCACAAGATCACTCTTGCACCATTATCACCCAAGGAGGTGTATCTTGACCAAATGAAGCTTCAACAAACTTTTGTGGGGAATTTGGGAAGTGAGGAAAAAGAAAAAGAGAGAAAAGAGGCCATGAGAGAAAAGAATAAAGAACAAGGCCCAATGGTGAGAGAAAATAAAGAAAAGAAAGTGAGAGGTGAGAAAAATGCAAAAAAAGAAAAGAGTGAAAAGAAAGAGAAAAGTGAGAAAAATGAAGAGAGTGAGAGGAAATCATGTTTTTATGCAAAAGAGAGAGATTTGAAAAGTGCTTTGTTAGGCAAGAGAGCTTTGATTATGATTCGGTTTAAGGAGATTTTACTCTCTAAAACTGAGCTTAACCCAAATTTACCTAGTTGTTTTCTTTCTTTGTTGCAGGAGTTTGAGGACGTGTTCCCTAGTGAGGTGCCAAGTGGATTGCCACCATTGAGAGGGATTGAGCACCAAATTGATTTTGTGCCTGGAGCTAGTATTTCAAATAGACCAGCCTATAAAAGTAATCCTGAGGAGACAAAGGAGCTTCAAAGGCAAGTGGATGATCTGCTAGCTAAAGGGTATGTGAGGGAAAGCATGAGTCCATGTGCCGTTCTAGTTTTGTTGGTTCCAAAGAAAGATGGCACTTGGAGGATGTGTGTGGATTGTCGTGCAGTCAACAAGATAACGGTAAAGTATCGCCATCCTATCCCTAGGTTAGATGACATGCTTGATGAGTTAAATGGTGCATGTATATTTACTAAAATTGATTTGAAAAGTGGGTATCACCAAATTAGAATGAAACCAGGGGATGAATGGAAGACTGCATTTAAAACAAAATATGGTCTTTATGAGTGGTTGGTTATGCCGTTTGGGTTAACTAATGCACCTAGTACTTTCATGTGTTTAATGAACCATGTTTTGAGGGAATTTTTGGGGAAATTTGTGGTTGTTTATTTTGATGATATTCTGATTTATAGCCAATGTTTGGATGATCATATATCACATGTTAGGGCTGTTTTAGATGTGCTTAGGAAGGAAAAGTTATTTGCCAACCTTAAAAAGTGCACCTTTTGCATTGATAAAGTTGTTTTCCTTGGTTTTATTGTGAGTGCTCATGGTATTGAGGTTGATGAGGAGAAGGTGAAGGCTATTCAAGAATGGCCAACGCCTAAAAGTGCTTATGAGGTAAGGAGTTTTTATGGTTTAGTTGGATTTTATAGAAGATTTGTGAAAAACTTCTCTACCATTGCTGCTCCATTGACTGAAATTATTAAAAAGGATGTTGGGTTTAAATGGGGAAAGGAACAAGAACTTGCTTTTAATACTTTGAAAGATAAATTGTGTTCTGCTCCTATTCTTGTTTTGCCTAATTTTGATAAAACCTTTGAAATAAAATGTGATGCTTCTGGGATTGGTATAGGTGCTGTTTTGATGCAGGAAAAACGTCCCATTGCATTCTTTAGTGAGAAGCTGAATGGAGCTCAACTTAGGTACTCAACCTATGACAAAGAGCTATATGCTTTAGTTCGGGCCTTAGAGGTGTGGCAACACTACTTGCTGTCCAAAGAGTTCGTGATTCATACTGATCATGAATCTCTCAAGCACTTAAAGGGACAAGGTAAGCTGAATAAGAGGCATGCTAAATGGGTTGAGTTTATTGAGACTTTTCCATATGTGATCTCTTATAAGCAAGGGAAAGAGAATGTGGTTGCTGATGCTTTATCTAGAAGGTATGCTTTAATCACTACACTTACCACTAAGTTGTTAGGATTTGAGCATTTGAAAGAATTGTATGCTATTGATTCTGATTTCTCTGATATTTATGCTGCATGTGAACATGGTGCATTTAACAAATTCTATAGGCATGAAGGTTTTTTGTTTCGTGGTAATAGGAATTGTGTGCCTATTTGCTCTGATAGATAGCTGCTTGTTAGAAAATCATATAGTATTGGTTTAATGGGTCATTTTGATGTGCATAAGGCTTTGGATATGTCATCTGAGCATTTTTATTGGCCACACATGCGAAAAGATGTTGAAAGAATTTGTGCTAAATGCATTGCATGTAAACAGGCTAAATCTAAGTCTATGCCACATGGTTTATACACACCCTTGCCTGCTCCTACTCATCCGTGGGTTGATATATCTATGGATTTTGTGCTTGGTTTGCCTAGAGCTAGGAAGGGTAGAGACAGACATTTTTGTTGTAGTAGATGATTTAGTAAAATGGCTCACTTTATTGCATGCCATAAAACTGATGATGCAACAAACATTGTTGATTTGTTCTTTAGAGAAGTGGTGCGTTTACATGGTGTCCCTAGGACCATTGTTTCTGATCGTGATGTGAAGTTCCTGAGTCATTTTTGGAAAGTGTTGTGGGGTAAGTTAGGAACTAAATTGTTATATTCTACTACTTGTCACCCACAAACTGATGGTCAAACTGAAGTGGTGAATAGGACTTTAGGGACTTTATTGCGTGCAGTTGTTGGTAAGAATTTGAAAACTTGGGAAGATTGTTTGCCTTTCATTGAGTTTGCATATAATAGAACCATTCATTCTTCTACAGGGTTTTCTCCTTTTGAGCTTATGTATGGCTTTAATCCTTTAACTGTTTTAGACTTGATGCCTTTACCTTTGAGTGATCTTGTTAGCTTAGATGGTGATGAGAGGGCTGAGAAGGTTAAAGCAATGCACTTGAAGGCACGTGAGTTGATTGAAAAGAAAAACAAGGTGACAGCTCAAAGAGTTAACAAGGGCCGCAAACAAGTTGTCTTTGAACCTGGTGATTGGGTTTGGATTCATTTAAGGAAGGATAGGTTTCCCACTTATAGGAAATCTAAACTTGACTCAAGGGGTGATGGTCCATTTCAAGTGATGGAGATGATCAATGATAATGCTTACAAGATTGACCTTCCGGGTGAGTATAATGTTTCAGCTACTTTTAATGTTTCTGACCTTTCCCCTTTTGACATGGATGCAGATTCGAGGACGAATCTTTTTGAGGAGGGAGGGAATGATACGTGCTCTGGAGGACAAATTGGACATTCTAGCATAAGGGGCCAAGATGGAGATTTTACCATGCCAGTAGGACCAATCACACGAGCAAGAGCAAAGAGGTTAAGAGAAGACTTTGGGAACTTGGCTAAAGCAATTGTGGAAGAGATGTATCAAGAATGGGCCAAGGAGCCCAAGATGCCAACTCATACTAATGGACAACCCAAGATCTTGTTATTTGCTGCGAATTGGGCTTAGAAGCTTATTTTGGCCATATTGGGCCATTATCCTATTTTGGTCTTGTTTAGTTAGTTTAAGTATTTAGGACATCTAAACTTTTAGTTATTTTATTTGGCCCATGTTTTATGTCTTATATTTTATGTTTTATGTTTTATCCAACCCAATTCATATTATTTAGTATCAAAACACTTCTTATTGGGCTTGGACTTAGTTTAAGTGTCTAACCTAGTGTAAGAGGTTATAAATACCTCAAGGAACACATTGTTTAGCAGTTTTTGATTAATTGAAATTCTGTTTTGTTTTCTTTCAAGAAAACAGTTCCTTTGTGTGCAAGTGAGGTGAGTGATTTGCTTTGCTTGTTGCATCAAGAAATTGAGAGAATTCATCCTAAGGTAAGTTCCTTGTGATATTCAATCAATTTCTGTTCTATCTTTCCTCATTATCTACGTTTCCAAGGACAGGTTTCTTGGGGGTTTGGTAGGGAGGGTCTTTATTCTATATCTTGTTTTCTATCAAAGTGTGTGCCTGGGGTTTCTGGATCTTTATATCCACGGGGTTCCATCATCAGAGACGTTTCCTGATGAGTAGCTATGGATAGCACAAGTAGCACCATGGTTTGTAGACTATGCCAATTACTTGGTGAAGAGAATTCTGCCTGAGGGTCTCTCACACTCCCAGAAGAGGAAATTCTTTTCTGACCTCAAGTACTATTTCTGGGAGGACCCATTTCTTTATGGACACTGCTCAGATCAGATTATCAGAAGATGTGTTCCTCAAGAAGAGGTAGCTAGCATTCTTTACCATTGTCACACATCACCAGTTGGGGGTCACTTCGGAGCCACCCGGACAGCTGCTAAGGTCCTCCAGTGTGGGTTCTATTGGCCCACTATTTTCAGAGATGCCTATGACTATGTGAGAAGGTGCAATGATTGCCAAAGGACTGGGAATGTTTCTAGGTGGCATGAGATGCCATTGAATAATATTTTGGTGATTGAGCTATTTGATGTTTGGGGTATTGACTTCATTGGTCCCTTTCCCACTTCCTTTGGCAACAAATATGTATTGGTAGCAGTTGATTATATGTCCAAATGGGTGGAAGCCATGGCATCTCCTACTAATGATGCTCGGGTCGTCACAAAGTTTCTAAAGAAGAATATTTTCTCAAGATTTGGCACCCCAAGAGCAATAATCAGTGATGGAGGTACACACTTCTGCAACCGTCAGTTTGAAGCCCTTCTTGCCAAATATGGTGTGAAGCACAAGGTTAGCACCCCCTACCACCCTCAGACAAGTGGCCAAGTGGAGGTGTCCAATAGGGAGTTGAAGAGGATCCTTGAGAAGACTGTTAATTCCTCAAGAAAAGATTGGTCAGTTAAGTTGGATGATGCTCTTTGGGCTTATAGGACAGCTTTTAAGACTCCCATTGGGATGTCTCCATACAGATTGGTTTTTGGAAAGGCTTGTCACTTACCAGTTGAGTTGGAGCATAAGGCATATTGGGCAACAAAACTACTCAACTTTGATCTCAAGGAGGCAAGTGAGAAAAGAATGCTACAGCTTAATGAGTTGGATGAGTTTAGACAGGAAGCTTATGAAAATGCCAAGCTCTATAAGGAGAAAACCAAGAAGTGGCATGATAGGAATATACTGAGGAGAGACTTCCACATAGGTCAGAAAGTTCTACTCTTCAATTCTAAATTGAAGCTATTCCCTGGGAAGCTGAGATCAAGGTGGTCCGGACCTTTTGAGATCACTAACGTATCCCCTTTTGGAGCCATTGAGGTCACACATCCTACCAAAGGCACTTTTAAAGTCAATGGTCAAAGGTTGAAGCCATATGTTGATGGAAGCTATGATAAACTCAAGGCTTTAGCTCTTCTCTCTGATCCATGCTGTTAGATGGAGTCATGTCCAACTTAGGGACATTAAATCAAAGTGCTTGTTGGGAGACAACCCAACTCTTTCTAACTTTTCTTTGATTTCCTTTAACTTTGTCACTTAGGATCATTTTAGTTTTTCTTTATTATTATTGTTATTTTTTAGGTATAATTTTATTTCGAATCAATTTCATTTATTCAAGTCTGGTTTGTTTCATTTTTTTTAGGTTCATGGAGCTATTAGGAAGTTCATAAGTGGAGGAAGTGATGAAATTGGGCGTGCAGCAGAGAAATTGCAGAAGTGCAGCAGCAACAGCGCGCTATAGCGCAATGCATTGTGCTATAGCGCTCTGTCGAAGGGAGTATGAGTTTTGAATTTTTATTATTGCGGTATAGCGCGATGACTTGCGCTACAGCGCAAGCCTGACTCTGCAGAAAGTGAAGAGAATGTTTTCTTGCACTATAGCGCGACATGTTGCGCTATAGCGCAAGCCCGTTTGTGTGATACACCAAAGAAAATTTTGTTGCGCTATAGCGCAAGCCCGTTTGTGTGATACACCAAAGAAAATTTTGTTGCGCTATAGCGCAAGCCCACTTTCATGACAGATTTAAAGATCGCGCTGCAGCACAAACAGAAACACACACACACGAAGCTAGCACTCTCTTCCCTCCCTCACACACCCAAACACAAACACTCACTCTCCCACTCAATTTCTTCCACCCAAATCCATTCCTCCCCTCAAAACCGTCCCTCACCCCTCACATTTTCACCTATTTCTGCATCACAACCATTGGTTTTTCCCCATTTGAACCCTAACTCGCAGAGTAGGATTTTCTTGGGTGGGAGGCAAGACTCTCACCATTTTTGGAAAGGAGTTGCCCCACTTGAGTTGTTGAGAGTCATCCATACCTGGTTTGCATCTTCTTACTGTCTTAGCTTTGATTTTTAATGTTGCATATGCTACCTACATTGCCATGTTTAGTTCTCACCTTGAATTGATCATAAATAACATTGTTATGGTAGAATGAATTGATGCTGTTTCATTTGATTAAACATCATACTTGAGTCAGTTGTGATCATTGTTGCTATATTATGTTATTGGCTTGAGTTATTGACTGTTTGGCTCTGAATTGAGAACATGAGTTGAGTCATTTGGGTGTTTATGCATATTTGATTTAAGACAATTGGATTTCAAAATAGGATTGGAAGCTTTGCTTGACATGATCCATATTCGAATGTGCTTAGGATCCTTATCCTCACTGATTATTTTCAGAATCTTTGCATATGCTCTATTATGATAGATGGAATTATAGTGCTTGGATTCTGAGTTATTCCCTCTAATGGATTAATTTTGACTGTGTCAGTAAGTAAGTTGGGGGTCATTATCTTGGAACACTCTGTTATGATTTATTGATTACTGACTGGTTACCTTTGGATTTTTGGTTGTTTTAATTTTGTTTTCAGGACCATGGCATCCAGGAAGAGAACCAAGACTACCGGAGCCTCCTCTTTTTCCCAACCTTCTTATGCCAAGGAAGATTTTGACAGACATCAATTCATCAGGGTGAACTGTTAGCATCGATACCAGTCCTCCCTCCACAAACAGGAGTTGGTGATAGAGAAGGGCGTTCAGCTGAGTTTGAGTACATTCCGAGCACATGTGGAAGAGATAGAGAGGAGAGGGTGGCACAGCTTGTTGGATGAGCCACCATTGGGTTGTCTCAACTTAGTGCGAGAATTTTATGCCAACCTGATGGTGGTTAGTGGGGCCAACCAACCTGAAGGCCACGTCTGGGTGAGAGGCCAGTGGGTAGACGTCCGCCCCTCCAACATCAACTCCTTCATGCCCACTCCTAATATCCAGCAAGATGATTTCTCTACATTGAGAGGGCAGAACGTAGATTGGGACGAGATTCTTCAGACCACAGCCCTGTCGAATGGCGAGTGGGCTTATTATGATACTCCGTCTACTGGCCCGAAGCATCTGTTGAATAAGTACCTCAACCCAGCAGCCAGAGTGTGGGCGCAGATTATGTTCTCTCGTCTCATGCCTAGCAGGCACACCCATTCTATCACTAGGGAGAGGTGCCTGTTACTGTATTGCCTCATCACTCAGAAGGAGGTGAACTTGGGGCAGTTGATCAAGGATCAGATGATGACCATACCGAGCAGCAACTACTCCTTACCTTACCCATCCTTGATCACTGCATCACTTTGCAAAGTGTGTTGTTGTAGATCCTGTAGAGCGCATGACGGACAGAGGTCCCAAGATTTCTGATGAGAGCCTCTCTATGACACTGAACAGAGTGACACGAAGGACTAGGAGGACCCGACAGGCTAAGAGACAGGGAGATGCATCATCACCATCGCCACCACCACCACAAGGCGGAGACACTGATGCGTCCCAGCCACCATGGCTTCAGCTTCAGGCCCAGATTGATGAGCTGCGCCTAGACATGAGGAGCACACGGACCACCCTCTAGAACAGAGCAAGCAGGCAGTATTCCTCTATTTATAGAGGCATCCAGGGTCTGGAGGCACTTATGAGGTAGCAGCTGTCTCCAGAGCTTCTCCAGCAGCTACCACCTCTACCTCCACCCGATCCAGAGCTTGAGCGTCTCATAGACGAGGAGGCCTTTGCACAGGGGGAGTCAGAAGAAGAAGCAAAAGAGGCAGTTGAGGAGTCTGAGGAAGACTAGATTTGGGGAGTTCCCTTCCTTTCCTTTCCCTTTTTGTTTCTATTCCAGTGCATTGGGGACTATGCACAAATTTTAAGTTGGGGATTGGGAAGTCCATAACTGTACTTTTGCATTTTGCTCTTGCTTATTTTCCTTTAGTTATTGTTAGTTTTCTAGTCTTAAAAAAAAAAAAAAAGATTTTTCATTTTTAGTTTTTTTTTTTAGTGTCTTTCGTCAGTCAAATAGATGCAATGCCTATGCCTATCATATGAAAGACTGCTCTATTTGTTAACTCTTAAGTGACTTCGGATCCAAATTTAAGTCTTGAAAATCTTCTTGTGCTTTTACTATTGAATTGAGAATGATCATTTTCTTCCACTTTGATAAGAGTTAGCAACTTAGGATAGGTGATCTTTATGCTTTTATGCTTTATTTAGGTTAGACATACATTCTTATTCATGTGAATCTCTCTTGAAATATATGTGAGTGAATCTTAGCCTTTGAAGTGATTTAGGCCATCTTTGGTAGCCATAATTGAGCCTCATTGCCCACCCTTGGTCATTAATCCTTAGTCACCTAATTTGAGCCTTAAAGCCTATTCTTGGATTGAACCACATTATGAGCCTAATGTCCTTCCTTGCTTTTTCTTTTTGATCCTATGGTTTACCCTCAAGCCTTAACTTCTAAACTCATTTGAATAGGGTAATACCTCCACTACACCAACCGCATGCTTTCTAAAGTCAAAAGTGGAGTGGGTGAATATTTGAAAAAAAAAATAAAGAAAAAGAAAAGGGAAGGAGGAATGAAGAAAAGAAAAAAAAAAGAAAAAAAAATAGAGAAAAGTTGGCTATACAAGGAAAATATAATGCCAAGGTTCAATAAGAAAAACATGATGGTTGCCAAGCAACTAAGTTGGGGGTACCCCAAGGAGAATAAATTAGAGGTGAAGGTTCCATAAGTTGAGGGGATTAATTGAGCTTAAATGACTATTTCATCATACCCCTTACCTTGGCCTACCATTACAAGCTAAGAAAAGTCCTTTTGATCTTTGGCTAAGTGATATTCATGTAGAAACAGAGAGAGAGGATCACGGATAGTGTGATGTTCTTGTTTTTTCTTAAACATGGCATAAGCATAAGGTGAATCAATTCTTTGTTGCTTTTCTCCTGTACACACACACACTGGATCCATTCTTTTGACAATGTGATTGCACAATTAGATGGTCTTGGTACTTAGACTTTGATCCTTGGTAACTTTTGAGTTAAGTTATAGAGCAGTGATGAGGAGCCCTATAAACAACAGCTTCTATCTTGACCATTTTTTGTCTAGTAAGTCCTTTGTTTTAAGTGTTTTTGGTTGAGTCTTTTGTTTTTCTATTTTTGAGTCTTCGTTTTGAGTTTTGCTTGGGGACAAGCTAGTACTTAAGTTGGGGGTTGTGATAACTCTCTTTGGTGAGTTATATTTTTAACTAGTTTTTATTGAATTTAGGACGTAGTTATTTAGCTTTATTGCTATTTTGTTTATTTTAGTTAAGTAGTTTAGATTAATTAGTATTCTTATTTTCTATTATTTTCTTATCTTTTGGATACTTATTTTGGGTTTATTTGATTTATTGTAGGTACAAGTAGGCCCAAAAGAAATTGGAAGAAGCCGAGCCATGAATTCAGACTCAGCACCTTGCGCTATAGCGCAAGCCAGTCTTCTGAGCACAAGATACTAAGAAATTGCCACCTTCATGTCGCGCTATAGCGCAACCCCTTGCGCTATAGCACGCTCTCGTTTTGTCAAATTTCCAAGGTTTCATGCTGCACTATAGCACAACCCAGCGCGCTATAGCGCGCTGCCGTGTTCGAAGACTTTGTCAACAAATTTTTGTTGCGCTATAGCGCAACCCTGCACGCTATAGCGCGCCACCGGATTTCGCAAATGAGCCAAGAATTGGGACTTGCGCTATAGCGCAACTCCTTATGCTTATAGCGCAACTCCTTGCGCTATAGCGCAAGCCCGTTTGCAGCAGATAATCGATACGAGCTGAGAGTTAAAAGAGGGACATACACACTATATAAAGGGGTCACACATATCACAAAGGGGATCCCTAGACACTTACACACCCTCTTCAAGACAGAAGACTTCTTCCAAGAGATTGAAGGTGAAGATTCAAGGAATTCGGTGCTTAATCATCAACACGGAGAGATCCAAATTTTCCCAAATTCCTTGTGTCTAGCTAGAATTCTCTATGGCTCTTTGTTTTTCTATTTCCTCGTCTTTATCCTCTATTATTGTTTTCTTTTCTTTAGACATGAACTAAATTTTTCTTGCTAGGGCGTTAATGGACCCTTTTGTATGACAATTTTCTTTATGGATTAATGTTAATCTTGTTTCTATTTCAATTGCTTAGTGTTTTTATTTGTGCTTAATGCTTTTGAGTGATTGGCCACCATTCAATTGATTTGTTGGTTTACAATAACTAGAGATAGGGTTTGTAAACAAAGCTTCTTAACATAAACACCGTGAACTGAGTGAAAACTAGAGATAGACAAACACGGTTCATGCGGTCAACATAGGAACCCATAGAACTTCAACCTTTTCCTAGATTAGTTTGTGCTAAGAGATTAGATAATCAGTTTAGGATAAAGAGTATTGCTTGACCTTGAGAGAGGCTAGGAATAAATTAAGGGGAACCGACCATGAGTCAATTAGGACATAATGGATTAACAGAAATTCATAGGTAAGGCGTCTACAATAGGTGAAGTTAATTAGCCCTAGCGTTCATTCCATCATATTTGGTCAACCTTTCTTGAATCCGTATTGGTTACTATTTTTTCGTATTTATTGAATTCTTATTTTTATTTTAATTTTCTTTACATCCATAATCTCACTCCTTCCAAATAGTCATCGTTTAAACTATCCGGTATTTGATCTATTCTCATGGGAATGATACTTTTCTCATCACTTTATTACTTGTACGATCCGGTATACTTGCCGGAGTTGCAACATAAACATCTTGACATAACTATTCCGTGTATTTATGTATTCATGTAATCATGCAGACTCATACTTGAACCTTCCTTCATAAACCTTTTCATTTCTTTTTATCATTTTTCCATCTCTTGGTCCCCTGGGAGTTCTTGGCCATTTAGACTCCTGGGTAATAGTCTGCTTTTCAGGATCGAGCTCGTTCCTATACAGGAATGCCGGGTTTACTTTCCCTGACTTTCCCACCAATCTATCCCCCTTAACTTCTTATCCGGGGCTGGCCCAAGTTGTATGGAACTTTCATAGTAACATAACTTTCATAGCTAACTTGAAATTGCATATGCATTAACATGTAATTCATAACTTATACATAGATTCTACCGAGATTTCGGCAGCATAACAGAATGTGTCCGCCTCCCCATGAATAGTGCTAGTACACCAGAACACCAATTTATCACAAAGGTCACAACGTTGCACACATATTTCAACACGGAACTCACAATAACAATAATCTCATTAAGGCAAAGTTTCTGCCTCAGCATAGTCACCCAACCCGGTTCTTCTAAATCAAGCCATAATTTCTATTTAACTCATTTGGATCTCAATTTTGGATATGTTAAAATTTTATGTGTTTATTTTATAACCTCTTTCATCCCATCTAATTTTGATATCTATAGCTCAAGATATTTAGGTTTTATCTCGGCCTGCCCAGTGGCTAGCCAGAATCAGACACCTAAAAGTAAAAATCCACTAAAAATCAAAAACTGAATAAAATTATACGAAATTAGACTCATATTAAATCTAACAAGGTAAATTTTCATTTACAAAAATTTCCATTCCATTTGACTTAGTAGGGCTCGAGTTATAAGCCCCGAATTCTGACCTTCCTAAACTACCCTGTTCTGGCCTGGTTTGGACATAGGGCAACTTTCTTGGATCAATGGGAGCAAACGGGACCTTATCTAATTATGAAATTTTTATGGGATATTCTCCTATGTGTAAGATTTCTAAAAAAGTTAGTTTCACTCATTTTCAAGTAGTATAGGGCGAGTTCTACCCTGAACAACCCAGTCTGCCCAGAACCAAAGTCAAAACCTTAGGTCAAAATTCAAAAATTCATGTCTCTCTCAATACTAATCCAAAAGCCTTATATGATATATGTATGGAAAGCCCTAGATGTCTAGTTTCATATAAAAATGGTTTCACGAAATTTAATCTGCTGTAGGCGGAGCCGTACACTCCGTTGTACGGACTACCGAGGGTTTTTGGTTCTCCAGTCCCTCAGCTCTTCCTATTTTCATTCTTTCTTACTTCCAACTCAGTTTTAACCAAACAAACAGCCAAAAACCAGCCATATATCATCATAATCATTCATTTAACACATCAAATATTGTGAAAATAATCCAACCTCAGCCAGCCAAGGCCACAGAATTAATGTAAGAATTAAACCTCTACCTTTGTTATATGTGATTTTGCTTGATTTTTGGGGCTTGGGTGAGCAAAACCTAGTTGAACTTGAGAGTTTGATGGAGTTATGTGAGTGAAGAGGAGAAGGAGAGAGCTGGAGTGAGGGGAAGAGGCGCAATATGGGTCTGAATGGGTGAGAAAAGGGAGAAAAAAAAATCTGATTGAAGGAGTATAAATAGGTGGCTTCCTTGGCTTGTGATTGGTTGAGCTTGTATGGCTGAAATTCAGCCAAGCCTCTCCATGAGTTGTGGCCAAAGTGGCGCCACTTTTGGGTGTTAAGTGGCTGAGTTATCAGCCACTCAAGGTAGGGTAAAAGAATTGGAATTCTATTGGTTCAGTTCCGACAGTTTAAAATACCGTAATTTTACCGATTTCCTTTAAATCGATAAATCGGTTTTCAATAAAATTTTATGAAACCTCCTATACTTCTAACTTAATTCCCTCATATCTAAACTCAAGTAATTGCTAATCAATTGATTCTAAATAATTATTTAACAGAATTTTATTTATTCTCAATTATTCGATAAAACTGAATAATTAGGCGAAAAACGATAAAAGAATTTTGGTGGATGTTACAATGAACATCCTAAATGCTTAAAACTTTAAAAAGTTTGCTTCTTGAAGCATAAAAAGTGGCGCAAGTTTAGTCCTTCATAAAAGTCTTATTTTGTTTTGTTTTGAAGATAGTACTACATGTAAAAGTCTAAGCTTTTTAGAATAATAAGCCTTTTTGAGTTAGAAAAATGATGTCTTGTCACTTTATGTTTCAAAGATTGATCCTTGGAAGCAAATCCTTCATAAAGTTGAAACTTGAAATCAAAAAGGTCACTTTTGGATCATAGAAATGCTAACTTTTATAAAGATCAAGACTTTATAACTTTAGAGCTAATGTCTTATATCACTAGCTGATAACGTAGGAACCTTTTTAATGTAGAGACAACTTTAAATCATAAAGTTAAAACCTTGATGGTCTTAGAATAATTAAAAGAGTCAACTTTTATAAAGAACAAGACTTTTTAGTTAAAAAGCTAGTAACTTGTATCATTATTTCATGAAGATCTAATCTTTAAGATAAGAGCTTAATCTTAAAGGTACTTACTTTCATAAAGAATAAAACTTTATGACTACTTTATAGAGAATTATAACTTTTATAATACTAAAACTAAGATCTTGTTATATTAGTAATAAAAGCTTGAAACTTTGTAACTCAGTTAAGTTAAAAATACCCTTGGTGATTAGTGAACATGGTGTTGTTGGGTTCATGATGTGGTTATGCATTGTCATGGCCCGAGGATTAGAGGGATCTCGAACTCCTTGGGAACAGAAGTATGCTTAGGGCCTCTGAGCATACCATGAACTTAGGAATCACTAAGTACACTGTCTCAAGGAAAGGGGACAATCACCTAACTTAATTAATTTGAACAAGTGTTCCACAAGACATGTACTTAAGTAAAGAATAAGTTCACGTGAGAACTAAGTAACTCAAAGACTTCATGTACATATATTTTAACTAAGTGATTCTTTCATGGGTAACCACGGGAAATCAAATGATGATTCATAATATTCTTCATAAATAAATAACACAACTATAAACCCCTTTAGGGTATGTATGATGCCATTTGGCATGATGAATGACAAGTTTGATTGAGCTCTGTCTCATGATTGAATGATGAGTATGATGATATGATATAGATATGATGAACTGTTAGTTGGAAGTTGATGATTGGCATGTTGGGGAAGCTCTGATCTGGCCGTTATGCTGCCGAATTTCCGTCAAAATTATGGACTTGGTCATATCATTGCATGTGTCTAGTCAAAGAAGAACTATGCATGTAAAGTATAATGATAAGAAACGAAAGAATGGGACATGACCCCTTGATCACTTCCGGGAAGTGAGAGACAGCGATCCACAAGGAACCTCTATAAGGGAGGCAAGGGTGACATGGAGGACCCTCCAACTTAGAGGTAACCAATATCGGCTTAGATTTGGTTAGTATTGCATGACGATGGTCATGGAATGAGCTCATGTCCAAAAGCAGTCTATTTCAAAGGAAAAGTAAAAGAATGTTAAGCACATGCTAAAAATGAAAGTAAAGTCAAAGTAGAACCATGGTCAAGTTGATGAGTTGCATAGTCATACATGTTTCTATATTTCTCATGCGTATTATTAATGTTTGTCCCATGTATTGTAGGTATGCCTATGTATGATGTTATGAATATGATGATAAACATAAAAGCAATCCACTACGGGATTTATATCTTCGAAAATTGTTAAAATTGAACCTATATCTGTCCACTATTTTGATAATCAAACCCGAAGTAGCTGGGATGATGACGATGACACCATATTTGTCTAGTCACAATCCTACTGAGAAATGTAACATCCCAATTTTCTTTGTGCTAAATTATTCCATTTTACCTCCACAACGAGTTCCGAGTTCCAAGTTCATTAGTTTTATGATTTCCGACTTCGCATTCGAATTCCACATGAAATGGAACAATTTCCGATTTCCGACTTAATGCTTTAGCTTCGAGTTAACTAGAGTGGCTTCCGAGTTCCAATATTCGAGTTAAAGTATAGTGAGTATAATTTCTGACCTCCTATTTTCACGACTTCCGACTTGGACTTCAAGTCCGAACAACATGACTAATTCCACGATATCCGACTTCATGTCTCAAAGAAAATTTACCCGAGTTCCGATCTAACCTTAATAGTGTACATGATTTCCGACCTCAGAAGTTATAGTTTAACACAATGGTGCAAGTACCGACCTCCTAGTTGAGTGTAACATCTCAGAGTTGAACTCAATTAGAATGGACACGAGTTCGGATCTTTGAGCTGATTTCCAAGTCATAAACGAGTTCCGATATCCGAGTTTATTCCAAGAGGCTTTCTATTTTGTTGGTGTTCTTGAGTTTGGATGGGGAGTTCCGGGATTAGGTGATTGTAAGTGGTATGATTTCCGATATCCGAACTTACCCCCAAGTGCCAGATAAGGTTGGACGAGTTCCGACATCAGGTTTTAGCCCCAAGCTCAAATATAAAGGGGACGCGGGTTCCGACTTTACACATAATACACGAGTTCCGATTTCGAATTTATGGAAGCGAGTTCCACTTTTGGGATGATGTGAAGAGCTCTTTGGCCACAAAAGTGGATATTTCCAGAATAACCCTGGA
This sequence comes from Pterocarpus macrocarpus, assembly GCA_031439585.1. Classification (NCBI taxonomy): domain Eukaryota; kingdom Viridiplantae; phylum Streptophyta; class Magnoliopsida; order Fabales; family Fabaceae; genus Pterocarpus; species Pterocarpus macrocarpus. The sequence goes on along the minus strand of CM062521.1, from coordinate 23,921,749 downwards.
ACTTTTCATAAAATGACCTTTATGTCCCCATATCTATAGGATTGGCAGAATAAGGTTTTGAACGGAGCAGAACCACGTGGTGAAACCGTAGAAGTTAAACTCTCTGCCGATTGGGCCACGGATGCAGTCGGATGTGAAATGACGTGGGGTGCCCCTGGACTTGCTCAAAATTACGGATATGCCATTAGCTATAGAAAACAGAAAACAGAAAGGTTCGGAATTTTTGCAAAACATTTAATCTACACTATTAATCGATCTATTCGATCTTATTGATTAGGTAAGGCTGATTAGAAATTTATTAAAGGATAATTAGAGATTAATTAGATGTTAATTAGAGAGATTAGGCTTAAGATAAATCAAAATGAACACGAAGACATCTTACCAAAACTATTAAGTAACGTTTTACCGATTTGGAGAAAATCGGTAAATATTCGGTGTTCTAAACCGCCTTGAACCTAATCAGTAGAATTCTACTAGTTTGAGTGTGGTTTAGAATGATTAGGTATAATGGAATTAGATTAGAGCCATAGGAAACTTCATAGGATTCTTCTAAAACCGTCTTACTGATTTAAAGGAAATCGGTAAGATTACGGTGTTTTTAAGCTCGGAACCGAACCAGTAGAATTTTTCTATGAATGCCCTAGAATCAACGGCTAAGATTTAGCCAAATAACTCCCTCAAGTGGCGCCTTAATAGCCCTTGATGATGGAAAGTTAAACCAGATTTTATGGCCAAGTTGAATCCACCAATCAAGACTAAGTAACTTCCAAATATCTCACCTTTTCTTTCCTTCTTCTTATCATTTTCGAGCTCCCCACTACCAGCCCCATTTCTCCACTCTTCTTCATCTTCTTCCACTTCCTCTCATCCCCAAACTCAAGCCCCAACCATCAACTTCACTCCAAGATCAAGTTCCATCAAGATTTCACACCACCAAGGTAGGAATTCCTACTCCTTTTCTTGTTTTCTTTGAATTGGGTTGATTGGGACTCTATTTTCTTCCCAATTTCTTGCAAGATTCTGATGCTATCTTGAGTGATGATGATGAATTAAGATTGGTTTAAGGTGTATATGTGAGTTTAAATTGAAGGTTGGGTGGATTGATTAGAGAAAAACATGAATCCAAGGAGAGTTCAAGAAGCTGTTAGGGTTTTCTCCTCGACGGTCCGTACGGCGGAGTGTACGGCTCCGCCTACTGCCGTTTAAATTTGATGAAACCATTTTTAAATGAAACTAGACATCCAGGGATTTCCATACATATAAAATATAAGGCCATTGGATTAGTATAGAATTAGTTATGAATTTTTGAACTTAGACCTAGAAATCTGGGTTCTCCCCCGGGCAGCATGGGTTGAGAAGGGTGTATCCCACCCTATACGACCTCAAATTGAGTGCAACTAAAGATGTTTGAAATCTAACACATGAGAGAACATCCCCTAAAAATTTCAGAATTTAATTCGTTGTCCTTTGATCCTAGCACATCAATGAAGTTGGCTTATGTTTAAACTGGCCTGGAACAGGACAGACCAGTAGGGTAATGTTTCGAGGGTCATAACTCAAAATATACTTAGGCAAATGACATGAAACTTAACTCATTTTATAGCTTGTTGTATTAGCTTTAGTTTGATATAAAATTCGTATGATTTCACCTAGTTTTCAATTTTTAGTGAATTTTATTCTATAGGGACCCAATTCTGGCTAAGAACAGGACATGCTAAGATAGAATGTTTATATCTTGAGTTATACAACTCAAAATGAGATGGGACTAAAAGGGTTAGAAACTAGACACATAATGCTATGACATATCCAAAAATTAGACTCAAATAAGTTGAATTACAATAAAGGTGGAGTATACCAAAATCGGGCAGAATAGGAAGGAGTAAACTGAAAACCGTATAGATGCTTGAATTGAACTTGATGAATGATTCTATGAGTATCTATATAATGGCTGATCCATATTGAATTACAAGTTTGAAAGATTGTACTGGTGGTCTGGCACTATTCATGGGGAAGCGGACTCGATCCGTTATGCTGCCGAAATTCCGGCAAGGATTTATGAGAACTTATGCTATGAATGATTATGCTTTGAATGTATTTACGTTTACATGTCATATTCATGAGCATCATGCATGCAAGTATATGCTTAGAACATGATATGATATATAAAGTATGAGACATACTCATGAATGCACCAAGCGTCTGCATGCATGACAAGATATGAAAAGAAAAAAAGATAATAAGAACTTGCAAGAAAGACGTACCAAGCTACCACGTGAGGCATGGCATAGACCCAGCTAGCGTGGGCCAGAGCGATCGTTTAAGACTTAGGCCAGCCCACCAGATTTAAGGGAATAGACCGTGTGAGGTCGGGGAAAGTAAACCCGTCACTCATGAATAGGTACGAGCTCGGACCTCAAAAGCAGGCTATCACCCAGGGGTGAGAAAGGCCATTCACCTCCGGGGGACCAAGTACAGAAGAGCAAGGTTAAATTGCAAGTTAAAGAGAGAAATGAATTAAGTCAAGTGCACTTGCATACAATCAAATACAAGCATCTATATGTGCATTTCTAATCATCTCATTATGTCATGATGCTATTATGACTCTTACTAAAGCATATTGTACTATCTCAGATCTCTATGTCAGTCATATGAAATGGCAAGTGGTTGTTAAAATATGACCCGCTTCGAGAATGGTGTTTTCAACTTAAAATTGAACCACTGTGTGTTTATATGTGCTCATCTTTTCATAAGAACCCGAGGCGGCTGGAATGTTTATGATGGCACTGTATGAGAATAGTTCATGTTTACCTACTGAGAACCTTAGGTTCTCACTGCCTGCTTGCATGTTTTTCTGTTCCATAAACATTCCAGTACCCAAATTGGAAACCAAGTACGAGGCAGAGTACAGGTCCATTCATGGAGCAAGCATTGGGCGAAGCCACCAAAAGATCATTGAAGCTAGTAACGACTAGTCAAGTAGACGCTGTGGTATTATATCGATCCACAGTTTCTTTTAAAGTGTAACTATTTTATATTTTTCCATGTATCAGAGACTATTAGTCGGTAATAAAGTAAGCAGTTAAAGGGCCATGTATTATATTTTCCCTATTTTAAAGTTTTCTTAGCACAGTGACAACCTCTTAATATAACTCCATGACTCGAGTATGGCTTATATAATAGAGGGTGTTACATTTATTGGTATCAGAGCAGTTCGTCCGGTATAGGCCCGTGGATGGACTGATTATGCTTCTAATGCATACTCTGAGAATCTAGATGTACCATGCTTTAGGTCCTCACGTGAAGAGGGCATAGAAATATTGTGCATGGTAGCCTTGTTGCGAGTGTTGTGGACCACCTATTGCACTTGACTGAATATTGAGTCTGATCACCTCAATATAAGGTTTTGTGTAAACAGAAGCCCAAAACACCCAGCAGGCTTATTAGGGACCTTCTATATATAATTATTAGAGATAAAACTCCTAGAAAGTAGCGATGGCATAAAAGGGTTAGACAATTGAGCAAGTCAAGGAGTGTAGAGAATTTGGGGATTAAATCAAAGGAAATATGTCGGACAGTTTGCTATGGACATGGTAAACCTAGCTATATCGAAAAAGGTTGTTTGTAAAGCGTTGTCGGGTAGCCAAAGATTTTCCATCATCAGGAGCAGGATCTTAGTTGGAGACGAGTTGAGTAAAAATCTTCTTTACCTTGACGGGGCTTGGTTCAAGCTTCATTGCGATTACCCAATCCAGACTATCTTCTCTAGATTGAATCTAGGGGATTCTTCTACTTGGTTTCGTATTCTTAATACTCGATAGGAGTAAGGTGATTACCCATTGATGAGTTTATCTCGTATGGCATGAGTAGTGCCCTTATTTTCTTCATGGATGAGATTACCCTGAAGGTACCTCGCCAGCAAATTCAGTCGATGCTTTGTATTTTGGGATTTTGGTAACACCACATTATAAAGACCTGACCCTTCATTAAGGAGCTTGTAGAGTGGACAAAGGAAGCAGAGAATCAATGAAAGAAACTAAGGGCAGAAGCTTCGGTTAGGTATATGGGAGAACTTTTTAAGTTCCTGTCTAGAGAATGAAATGGTTTCTCCCTCAAGGGCACAGGGAACTAACCTTGTAGCGATTGCGAATTGAGAGAATACTAAGTGGAATCTTGGCTATGAAATGGAAACGGTTGAGCAAACTGTAACGAGACCCATCTAACCGTATCTTGAATCAAGATAGAGATATGATTATACACGGTATGGAAAGCAAATGAAGTTATAAGTGTAACAAGAGAAAGAGACAATATATCTCCTACTAGCCTGAAGTAGGAACACTTTCAGACTAGAGGTGGCATATGAACCAAGTGTAAATTTTTCCTACCTTTCAGGGATAAAGGAAGTGTTAGAAAATCTAGTCATGTTCAAAGTCTACCAACCTCAGCCACCACAGGAACTGGATGATAGAATCATCTTCAACATGTTATTAGTAGAAGAATAAGGCTATTTAGAGAAGAAAGGCAAAGTTGAACAATCGCCTTTAGGCAACATTATATGTGTTATGGATGGAGTAACTCGATAAGAAATATATTCAAATTTAGGCAAAGGTAATGAAGATTTAAAGTATGCAACTAATCCTGGTAAGCCAAGGGAGCCATAACAAGGTAAGTTTTGACAAACGAAAATAGACAAGTTCCTGCAGCAACAATAGAACACGGTAGGAACAGAGGAAGTTTGGATTTATGACTGGCCCACTAAAGAAAGAAAAGCTACCTTGTATGAGAAGTACGTTGCAGACAAGATTGTGTATGAAATACCAAGTAGGGTTGCTTTGGCACCGGCCATAAGTGTAGTAGACCTAATGCACCCTAAGCAAGACTAAATGATGCACCAATATATGATCAAAAAGGATTCGGAAGCATGCCCCATGAGGGGCAAGGTTACAATGTCGGAATTAGAGGCAGTCAGAAGAGTCTCCATACCTTGGACCAGATTAAATGCGATCATCACCAACGCACTAGGTTCCATCAAAGTTCCGTAGTTAAGTGTGCTCGGACGAGAGCAATATTATGATGGGTGACCTTCTAGGAAGTCCTCATATTATAACTTCAACAGGGAAGCAAGACCATCATTCCCATCTTTCACAGCAAATGGATTATATCTTGGGGGCAAGATATCATAAAGAATAGCCAGAAGGCTTAGCAGTTAGGGTAATATGAGATATAGCCACTAAAATTAACACACCTCTATATATTATATTAGGACAAAATCCCCAATGAGATTGATAACATCGGTGCCCACAAAAGTGGGAAGTGGACATCAACACAATAGTCGAGGAATCTCCATGCTAACCAATAGAAGAAAAATAGAAGAGTGGCAGGAACTTTGACTGTTCCATAATCCTTCCCTTACGTGAAGCTGATTATATTTTGAGGGAACAAGTATCGCAACAATCATTGAGAAGTTCAACAAGAACGGCATGAGATCCAATTCGCAAATAATGAGAAATGGAATAAAGTCCGCAAAAGCAAGGAGAGATTTTGAAGCAAGGACCATAGTTATAGTTTAGAAGGGAGCTCTAGCCTTACACCTAAAATCTAATGGAAGGGGATTCATCACTGATCAAAGAAGATCAGGTAGGTGAGAGTTTGGATATAGCCCAATCAACTTCCCGAAAGAAAACTTCGGCGAATCCACTATGACTACTATTTGTCAAAGTTGATTGCCGCTGTATCTGATAGTTTTCGTAATGGCAAGAACTTCTTCAGTTGGTATTTGGGACCCAAGGCACAAGTATCAGCAAGTTTACCGTAAAACATAGCACACAAGTAGTCAGACACGTGATAAAGAGGATAAGGAGTTTACTTGATGAATTCGATGATGGATCAGAACATCAGCAAAACAAAGTATATGTTGGCACTCATATAATCCACTACAACTCTCTGCATGGATATTGGAAAGGCATCTTATAAGACAATATGGTAAGGAAACTCTGCAACTCTGATAAAAGGATCTGACTTTTGGCTCTGGTTTTCACATTAAATTTTCTGTATCTCAATAGCTAGGAATTAACGAGGATATCAGACTAATAGAGAGAGTCATGAGTCTTAGAACTTAATCCGTATAGTGGAAGCGTCCTGAAAAAAAATTTTCTACAGGCAATAGGCACAAGGCAAATTTTACCAAGAAGAATGAGTTTTAAGATAAGGTTTCTAGTTATAATTTTGAGAAAAGGCCTAAGCCTATGTTTCTAAAGAACCGTGTCGGAGACGAATTTATTATTGGATTAAGGGTAGCTGAGTGAATAAGAATTTTGGGAAAGAATATACGGACCTCCTTGACATAGGCATTCTCATTACTATATATTGACGTCAATTACTACGATAACTGCTAATATTTGCAATTGCAAATCTTCATGAGTTGAATATCTGGGGCCTCATGTATGAGTGGCAGAAGATTTAGCAGCTACCACAAAGCAGGAATAGTGGGGTACAGAGCAAGGGAGATGAGTAAGAGTCTCCAATAAGCTAAACTGTAATTTAAGGCATCGTAGAAATAAGGCAAGCTTGGGCACCAACATAACCCTTTATGGATCCTTTGTCCGTACTAAGACAAAACCTAATAGCTATTGGCATGTAATCTCAAGGCCAGATGCAAGATTCGAGGAGAGGAGTATCCGTATAAGTAAAAAGGGTTTTTCTCGACCCTTCTTAGTCCTAGAATTTTGAGGACAAAATTCTTTTTAAGGTGGGTAGAATTGTAACATCCCAATTTTCTTTGTGCTAAATTATTCCATTTTACCTCCACAACGAGTTCCGAGTTCCAAGTTCATTAGTTTTATGATTTCCGACTTCGCATTCGAATTCCACATGAAATGGAACAATTTCCGATTTCCGACTTAATGCTTTAGCTTCGAGTTAACTAGAGTGGCTTCCGAGTTCCAATATTCGAGTTAAAGTATAGTGAGTATAATTTCTGACCTTCTATTTTCACGACTTCCGACTTGGACTTCAAGTCCGAACAACATGACTAATTCCACGATATCCGACTTCATGTCTTAAAGAAAATTTACCCGAGTTCCGATCTAACCTTAATAGTGTACATGATTTCCGACCTCAGAAGTTATAGTTTAACACAATGGTGCAAGTACCGACCTCTTAGTTGAGTGTAACGTCTCAGAGTTGAACTCAATTAGAATGGACACGAGTTCGGATCTTTGAGCTGATTTCCAAGTCATAAACGAGTTCCGATATCCGAGTTTATTCCAAGAGGCTTTCTATTTTGTTGGTGTTCCTGAGTTTGGATGGGGAGTTCCGGGATTAGGTGATTGTAAGCGGTATGATTTCCGATATCCGAACTTACCCCCAAGTGCCAGATAAGGTTGGACGAGTTCCGACATCAGGTTTTAGCCCCAAGCTCAAATATAAAGGGGACGCGGGTTCCGACTTTACACATAATACACGAGTTCCGATTTCGAATTTATGGAAGCGAGTTCCACTTTTGGGATGACGTGAAGAGCTATTTGGCCACAAAAGTGGATATTTCCATAATAACCCTGGAACTTTTCATAAAATGACCTTTATGTCCCCACATCTATAGGATTGGCAGAATAGGGTTTTGAACGGAGCAGAACCACGTGGTGAAACCGTAGAAGTTAAACTCTCTGCCGATTGGGCCACGGATGCAGTCGGATGTGAAATGACGTGGGGTGCCCCTGGACTTGCTCAAAATTACGGATATGCCATTAGCTATAGAAAGCGAGAAAATGTAAAGGTTCGGAATTTTTGCAAAACATTTAATCTACACTATTAATCGATCTATTCGATCTTATTGATTAGGTAAGGCTGATTAGAAATTTATTAAAGGATAATTAGAGATTAATTAGATGTTAATTAGAGAGATTAGGCTTAAGATAAATCAAAATGAACACGAAGACATCTTACCAAAACTATTAAGTAACGTTTTACCGATTTGGAGAAAATCGGTAAATATTCGGTGTTCTAAACCGCCAGAACCGAATCAGTAGAATTCTACTAGTTTGAGTGTGGTTTAGAATGATTAGGTATAATGGAATTAGATTAGAGCCATAGGAAACTTCATAGGATTCTTCTAAAACTGTTTTACTGATTTAAAGGAAATCGGTAAGATTACGATGTTTTAAACTGTCGGAACCGAACCAGTAGAATTTTTCTATGAATGCCCTAGAATCAACGGCTAAGATTTAGCCAAATAACTCCCTCAAGTGGCGCCTTAATAGCCCTTGATGATGGAAAGTTAAACCAGATTTTATGGCCAAGTTGAATCCACCAATCAAGACTAAGTAACTTCCAAATATCTCACCTTTTCTTTCCTTCTTCTTATCATTTTCGAGCTCCCCACTACCAGCCCCATTTCTCCACTCTTCTTCATCTTCTTCCACTTCCTCTCATCCCCAAACTCAAGCCCCAACCATCAACTTCACTCCAAGATCAAGTTCCATCAAGATTTCACACCACCAAGGTAGGAATTCCTACTCCTTTTCTTGTTTTCTTTGAATTGGGTTGATTGGGACTCTATTTTCTTCCCAATTTCATGCAAGATTCTGATGCTATCTTGAGTGATGATGATGAATTAAGATTGGTTTAAGGTGTATATGTGAGTTTAAATTGAAGGTTGGGTGGATTGATTAGAGAAAAACATGAATCCAAGGAGAGTTCAAGAAGCTGTTAGGGTTTTCTCCTCGACGGTCCGTACGGCGGAGTGTACGGCTCCGCCTACCGCTGTTTAAATTTGATGAAACCATTTTTAAATGAAACTAGACATCCAGGGCTTTCCATAAATATAAAATATAAGGCCATTGGATTAGTATAAAATTAGTTATGAATTTTTGAAGTTAGACCTAGAAATCTGGGTTCTCCCCCGGGCAGCATGGGTTGAGAAGGGTGTATCCCACCCTATACGACCTCAAATTGAGTGCAACTAAAGATGTTTGAAATCTAACACATGAGAGAAAATCCCCTAAAAATTTCAGAATTTAATTCGTTGTCCTTTGATCCTAGCACATCAATGAAGTTGGCTTAAGTTTAAACTGGCCTGGAACAGGACAGACCAGTAGGGTAATGTTTCGAGGGTCATAACTCAAAATATACTTAGGCAAATGACATGAAACTTAACTCATTTTAAAGCTTGTTGTATTAGCTTTACTTTGATATAAAATTCGTATGATTTCACCTAGTTTTCAATTTTTAGTGAATTTTCTTCTATAGGGACCCAATTCTGGCTAAGAACAGGACATGCTAAGATAGAATGTTTATATCTTGAGTTATACAACTCAAAATGAGATGGGACTAAAAGGGTTAGAAACTAGACACATAATGCTATGACATATCCAAAAATTAGACTCAAATAAGTTGAATTACAATAAAGGTGGAGTATACCAAAATCGGGCAGAATAGGAAGGAGTAAACTGAAAACCGTATAGATGCTTGAATTGAACTTGATGAATGATTCTATGAGTATCTATATAATGGCTGATCCATATTGAATTACAAGTTTGAAAGATTGTACTGGTGGTCTGGCACTATTCATGGGGAAGCGGACTCGATCCGTTATGCTGCCGAAATTCCGGCAAGGATTTATGAGAACTTATGCTATGAATGATTATGCTTTGAATGTATTTACGTTTACATGTCATATTCATGAGCATCATGCATGCAAGTATATGCTTAGAACATGATATGATATATAAAGTATGAGACATACTCATGAATGCACCAAGCGTCTGCATGCATGACAAGATATGAAAAGAAAAAGATAATAAGAACTTGCAAGAAAGACGTACCAAGCTACCACGTGAGGCATGGCATAGACCCAGCTAGCGTGGGCCAGAGCGGTACTGTCTAAGACTTGGGCCAGCCCCCGACCAGATTTAAGGGGAATAGACCGGTGTGAGGGTCGGGGAAAGTAAACCCGTCACTCATGAATAGGTACGAGCTCGGACCTGAAAAGCAGGCTATCACCCAGGGGTGAGAAAGGCCATTCACCTCCGGGGGACCAAGTACAGAAGAGCAAGGTTAAATTGCAAGTTAAAGAGAGAAATGAATTAAGTCAAGTGCACTTGCATACAATCAAATACAAGCATCTATATGTGCATTTCTAATCATCTCATTATGTCATGATGCTATTATGACTCTTACTAAAGCATATTGTACTATCTGTATCTCTATGTCAGTCATATGAAATGGCAAGTGGTTGTTAAAATATGACCCGCTTCGAGAATGGTGTTTTCAACTTAAAATTGAACCACTGTGTGTTTATATGTGCTCATCTTTTCATAAGAACCCGAAGCGGCTGGAATGTTTATGATGGCACTGTATGAGAATAGTTCATGTTTACCTACTGAGAACCTTAGGTTCTCACTGCCTGCTTGCATGTTTTCTTCTGTTCCATAAACATTCCAGTACCCAAATTGGAAACCAAGTACGAGGCAGAGTACAGGACCATTCATGGAGCAAGCATTGGGCGTAAGCCACACCAAAAGATCATTGAAGCTAGTAACGACTAGTCAGAAGTAGACGCTGTGTATTATATCAGTCACAGTTTCTTTTAAAGTGTAACTATTTTATATTTTTCCATGTATCAGAGACTATTAGTCGGTAATAAAGTAAGCAGTTAAAGGGCCATGTATTATATTTTCCCTATTTTAAAGTTTTCTTAGCACAGTGACAACCTCTTAATATAACTCCATGACTCGAGCATGGCTTATATAATAGAGGGTGTTACAAGAAATCCTGCATTTCTCACTCCTATGTTTCCATGTCGTCTTCAGATGGAGCTGATGGCATCCATGGTAACACTTTTGATGGTGCCTGACTAGATAAGACGAGGAGCTGCCATGTTTCTTCACCTAGCTAAGGAGGATCAAGATAGTAGCATAGCATTTTCATTTTCTCAAGAGCCCTAGTTAGGCAGTTTATGTGTAATTAAGAGCATGTATGAAGTCATGCTGCTTAATTTGACCTATTACATATGTGATACTTATTAGGTGTAATGACGACCTTGATTATCTATGATTACGTTCTTGGTTTAATGTATTGTGTTATGTTGTTACCATTTTGTCGTATATCGTTTTAGTAACTCAGGGATATGAAGAACAACGTTCATATATATACGAGTAAGTAAGCGCTTAAAGGCTCAATTTTCAAGAATAAAGGTTTTATAAGAAAAAAATTATATGCTATTTTCGTATATTATACTAATTTCAAAGATAAGAACTTCCGTTAGATAAGAGTGACAACTAGTAATGCCATAAAATGACTTAAGCATAGTATGGTATTAGTAGGGTGTTACATTTTGGTATCAGAGCAGTTCATTTTTGTAAAGCCTGGGGATGGACTGACTATGCTTCTAAGCATACTCTGTCATGTGTTAGAAATCATGCCATGGATCTTACCACAAGCGTAAGATGTACAAATTAGGTAGGCATGACTGTTTGGTTGTGAACGTGATTAGCTACTGCCATACTTAGCTCGGTATTGAGCCTGATCAACTCAGTATCTTTGTTTGTGTGTCCAGGAACTGATGACTTCCGACGGGCAGGATAGGTTGCGAGACGAATCTGCCACCTTAGGTATGGTAGATGTGACGAATGTTTCTCCTACACTAATCTCAGCTGCGAGGGGACAGGTTACTGTAACTAATCGAGCCTTAGGAGGAATAGCAGGAATTGAGGTTGACCCAAAATACTTGAAGTTTGCTAAGTTTATGAAGACCAACCTACCAACTTTCCAAGGAGACTTCAACTTTAAGGAAGTTGAGGGATGGATCGAGGCATTGGAAGGGACATTCTCTGTGTTAGGTTGCACAAGGCTGCAGAAAGTAACATTTGCTACCTACATGCTGGAGGCTGATGCTGAAGCTTGGTGGGCCAATGCTAGAAGGATGATCGAGGATTCCTAGAGCCCTATTACCTGGGAGGTGTTCAAGGTTGCACTCTACGGTAAGTGCGCTACACCAAAGAAAGATGCTTATGGGAAAAGAATAGTTTCTCAATACCAAGGGACTAGGTACAACCTGTACTACAAGAGACAACCGCAGTCTGTGTAACATCCTCCCAAGTATAGTACTATGCTTAAGTCATAATACCTCACCTAGGAGTTGTTACTGTCACTTAATCGGACCTTGTCTGGCAGCAACCTTCAGCCACCTTCAATCTTACTAGTCAACTTCGCCTCGGAGGGCCTTCTTTGGAACTTTTGAACTATTTGGAGATAACACGGAAATAAACATAGGAGTGAGAATTATAAATTCTCAATAGGATTCATTAAACTACCATATGCTGTGTCATCGTTATTATCTCCAGCTACTTCAGTTTATTATGAAAAAGGTGAGCATGTTATATAGACCGTTCAGTTTTATAGTTCAAAAATATGCTATCCGAAGTAGAGTTCATTTTATTCAAGCACTTGAAGCACGTTGCAATTATATGGTCAATTCCTGTTTCATAATTAACATGGCAGTCGCAACACTCACAAATATAGTAAATTTTTGCATAACAAGAATATCAGAATATATATATATATATATATACACAAATGCACTTATTTAACCTTCCTTTACTTTTCTATAACCCTCTTTCTTGACACACTTAGGCGTTATGGATCGCCGTCTTTAGAGTGTAGTTTTTCTTAATTTCCTTTACTTATCATGCACATTCCAGAGTATGATCGCCATGTCATACTCCATCGGAGTGTGATCGCTGTGTCACATTCCTTAGGATGTGCTCATCATGCCGTATTCCAGAGTATGATCGCCATGTCATAGCCCATCGGGGTGTGATCGCCATGTCACACTCCTTAGGAATATGGGACCTTCATCATATCTTTTAACTACCTTTACAGGGAGGGATCCAAATAATTGCCTCTGAGTGAAGGGATTCATTCTCACATATTTATATATCTTTCTTTGCATGCAAAGATGCCGTCTTTCATAAAAGGAATCATGATCATATTATCATGCAATGTTTATATGCATTATAGTGCACTTACTTTCGAACACTCTTGCATTTAGAATTTCATATTCATAACTTAAATCTTCATAACACAAGCTATCATAACTTCATATGCTTTTGCCGAAAATTCGGCTGTATGATGGATCAAGTCCGCTTCCCCATGAATAGTGCTAGACTATTAGTAAAATCATTCAAACATGCAAATCAATATGGAACAACAATTATATATTCACAATATCATTCATCAAAGTCAATGCAAACATTAATAGAGTTTTTTGCTTACTTCATCCTATTCTACCCAAATTTTGTATAATCTGCCTTTAGTCCAATGCAACTCATATAAACTTGTATTTTGGATATATCATAGTTCTACGTGTCTAGTTTCCAAACCTTTTTGTCCCATCTCATTTTGATTTGTATAGCTCAAGTTATTAGCATTTTACCTCAAACTACCTTGTACTTAGCCAAAAGTGCACTCTTATAAGTGAAAATTCACTAAAAATATGAATCTGGGTGAAATCATATGAAATTTATCCAAATTAAAGCTAACAGAATAAGCTTTAAATGAAATAAGTTTCATATCATTTGCATGAGTATATCTTAAGATATAAGCCCCGTAAATTGACCCTACTGGACTACCCTATTCTAGCCCGGTTTGAACTTAAGGCAACTTCATTTATGTACTGGGAACAAATGGCAGCGAATCTGACTCTGAAATTTTTATGGAATGTTTATTTACATGTTATCTTTCAAATATCATTAGTTTCACTCAATTTAGAGTTGTGTAGGGTGAATTACACCCTTCTCAACTCATACTACCTAGATGAGAATCCAAATTCCTAGGTCAAACTTCAAAAATTCATAACTAATTCTATACTACTCCAATGGCCTTATATTTATATGTATGGAAACCACTAGATGTCTAGTTTCATATAAAAATAGGTTTATCAAATTTAAAAGGTTGTAGGCAGAGCCGTACACTCCGCCGTATGGACCATCGAGGGAAAAACCCTAATAGCTCCTTGGATTCTCTCTATCTTCAATTCTTTCATCCCAATTTCAATCCTACTCACAACAATAGTCATCAAACTAGCCAATAATCATCATATACATCCAAATACCACATCAAGAAGTGATAAAAATGAAAACCCAAATAGCTTCCATAACCAAGAAAACAAGAAAAGGGGTTGACTCTATACCTCCCTTGAATGTGATCTTGCTAGATTTTGAGTTTAGATGGATGGAATCTTATCAAAGCTTGAAGGTTGATGGAGTAGATTGAAGGGAGAAGAGATGAAGGAGGCTGGAAAGGAAGGGAGAGGGCGCAATCTGCCTTGAAGGAGAGGAGAAATAAAATCTGATCCAAGCTTAATAAAGTGGTTGGTTTGCTAAGTATTGATTGGCTCTTGAAATGGATGGTGGCAAAATGACCAAGTCTCTCCACCCTTTGTTGGAACATGTGGCGCCATAATCCAAGGGCTAGGTGGCTGAATTTTCAGCCTCATAATTCAGGTCGTCATACGTGGAATTCAGTTGTTACGGCTTTGACAGTTTAAAATACAGAAATTCTACCGATTTCCTTCAAATCGGTAAAATGGTTTTTGAAGAATTTTGTGAGGTTTTATATGTTTCTATTTTAATTCTGCTTAATCCTAGTCTCTCTAATTAACATCTAATTAACTCCTAATTAATATTTAATTAACTTATAATTGCCCTTACTTATTATTGAAACCGAATAAATAGATTAATGGCGTAAATTAGACATTTTCACAAAATCGGAGCCTTTTTGTTTTCTGTTTTCTGTTTTCTGTAACTAATGGCATTTTCATAATTTTGAGCAAATCCAAGGACACCCCACGTCATTTCACACCAGACTGCCTCCATGGCCCAAACGGCAGAGATTTAAACTTCTACGATTTTACTACGTGATTTTGCTTTGTTTAAAATCTCATTTTGGTAATTCTACAGATGTGGGGACATAAAAGTCATTTCATGAAAAGTTCTAAGGTTATTGTGGGAATATGTCTTTGGTGTCAAAATATAATTTCCAAAATTTCTGTGCATCACTGCAATTAACAAAAGTTTACAGGGGCACTTTTATCATTTCCTAATTTTTAACATATGGCAGTACCATATTTTCAACGGTAGTGTTACACTACCTTATAATTCTGAGTGTGAAGATCGTTATAGCATAATGCTACTTGAGGAATTCTCACACTGCATAAGGGAAATAATTCAAAGTTTCCATTATATTCTGTTTACGAAAGTAAGGATGTTACAGTTTGGAAAGGGCACGAGTGGTCAGTTACCAAAGCAAATGGTGACTCCTAGGTGCCCCAAGAATGGCAAGAATCATGGAGGACGACCCTGCTTAGTAGGACAAATGGTTTGTTTCCGATGCGGAAAGCCTGGACATATGGCTAAGGATTGCATTATCAAGCTATTGTCCCCTGCCAACAGGCCCCAACACCAAGGAATGATCTTTGCCCTTAATGTTGAGGAGGCCATTCAGTCCGACAATCTAATCCAAGATAAGTGCAAGGCCAATAGTAGAACCTTAACTGTACTGTAACATCCCCACTTTCTTAAATAAAGAATAAGTGAAATTTTGAATTATTTCTCTTAGGCAGTGTAAGAATTTATCAGGCAGTGTTATACCCTAACAATCCTTATACTTAAAACTATAGAGTAGCGTAACACTGCCATGGAGAATATGGTGCTGCCATGTGTTAAAAATTAGAAAACTACAAAGATACCCCTATGAACTTTTGTTATTTGTAGGGTTGCCTAGGACTTTTAAAAAATTTCACTTTGATCCCACAAGCATATTTCCATAAAGACCCTAGATCTTTTTAAAAAATGACATCTATATCCTTTCATATGTTGAATTAGAGAATAGGGATTTAAGTGGAGCAGAATCACGTGGTGAAACCGTAGAAGTTTAAGTCTCGACCGTTTAAGCCACGGGAGTAGTCAAGCGTGAAATGACATGGGGTGCCCCTGGACTTGCTCAAATTTACGAAAATGTCATTAGTTACGAAAACCCAACAGGAAATGCTAAAGGATTTATGAAAAAGCAAAAATATAATATTTCAAAGAAATGGTGTGATTGATTTGCGCTGCTAATCAATTTATCAGAAAAAAAAATAAGAGCAATTAGGGATGAATAATAAATACTAGAGTTAAAGGAAATTTAGATTGTTATGTTAAATACTATAAGAAATTATTTAGTAAAACATTTGAAAATATTCTATAGTTTTTTTTAGCAAGTTATTCGGTTTATCAACTACTTGAGATTAATTAAAATTCGATTAAATATTTACTTAGAGCCAATTAAGTATCATTTAGAGAAATTAGATGTGAGGGAATTAGATTGAAAGCATAGGAAACTTCATAGGATTTTTCCAGAAACCGATTTACCGATTTAAAGGAAATCAGTAAGATTTCGGTATTTAAAACTGTCATAACCAAATCAATAGAAATTATATTGTGAGAACCCTAGATTGTATGGCCAAGATACAACCACCCAACCCCCTCTAAGTGGCTCAACATCAGCCCTTGAAAAGGGCAGCTACATCAAATTGGAGTAATGAAACAAATCCACCAATCATCTTCCAACTTCTTCCAAAAGTTATCAAAATTTTCCTTCCTACTCCCTTGCAGATTTTCCTCCTTATTACCATCAGATACCTCTTCATTTTCTTTCCTTCTCATCTCATATTCACTCCTTCTTCATTAAGCTTCCAAGTTTCAACAAGTTACAACAACTTTCCTTGCTCCAAGACTTGAATCTAGCAAGCTTAACACCTAAAAAAGGTAGGATTTCTAATTCTGTTCTTATTTCTTATGGGTTGTAGCTGTATGGGTTTCAGTTTTCCTCCTTTCTTTGATGTTTAATTGGGTGTAGATGATGGTTATTGGTGGGTTTAACTTAGGTCTTTGGGTTAGAATTGAAATTAGAAGGAGAAAATTTGGAAATAGGAAGAAGCAAGATGCTATTTGGGTGAAAACCCTATGGCGTCCGTATGTTTGTCTTGTACGGACCAAAATCTAGCCATCAAAACTTGACGAATATATTTTTCCATGAAACTAGACATCTAGGGCTTTCCAACCATTAAAATATAAGGCCATTGGATTAGTATTAAGTGAGTTATGAATTTTTGAAGTTTAATATGAAATTCTAGGTTCTCTTCTAGGTAGTATGAGTTTTGAGGGGTGTAACTCATCCTACAAAACTCTAAATTGAGTGCAACTAATTGGCTTTGAAAGCCAACATATAGCAAAGCATCTCATAAAAATTTCAGAGTTTGATTTGATCCCAATTATTCCTAGTAATTCGATGAAGTTGCCTTGAGTCCAAATCAGACTAGAACAGGGTAGTCTAGAAGGGTTAACTTATGGGGCTTATAACTCAAGCTATACTTATCTAAATGAGATACAACTTCTTTCAAATAAAAGCTTGTCTGTTGGCTTTAATTTGGCATAAGATTCATATAAGTTCACCTAGTTTCCTATTTTTAGTGAATTTTTACTTCTAAGAGTGTAATCCTAGCTAGTTGTAGGGTAGATAGAAGTAAACTTTGAATAACTAGAGATACATAAATCAAAATGAGATGGGATAAAAAGGGTTGGAAACTAGACACATAGCACTATAACATATTCAAAATTTAGATCCAATTGAATTGAATAGAAATTATGGTGAATTTTACAATATCGGGCGGAATTGAGTAGAATGAGCAGAAAACTTAAGTTATGTATTTATGTTGAAGTATTATATGATTGATATTATTGTTATAAAACTTGATGCTCTACGTTGGTTTTGTTACTTGATTGATCCTTCTGGTAGTCTGGTACTATTCATGGGACGCGGACTGAATCCATTATGCTGCTAAATTTTTGGCAAGAGTTTATGAGGACTTATATTATGAATAATTGTGCTAAGATTATAAGGATACATATGTTCATATGAATGTCATGTCTATGAAAATCATGCATGCAAATAGGATTGAGGAATCATATGAGATATATGCATGAACGCATAGAGCATTCACATGCATAATTATATCCAAGAGGTAGTGAAAGATTATAAGAACTTACAAGAAGGACATACCAAGCTACCACATGAGGCATGGCATAGACCCAGCTAGCATGGGCCAGAGCAGTACTATCTAAAACTTGGGCCAGCCCTCAACCAGAATTGAGGGGAGTAAACCAATGTGAAGGTCAGGGAAAGTTAACCTGTCACTCATGTATAGGTACGAGCTTAGACCTGAAAAGCAGGCTTTTACCTAGGGGTGAGAGAGGTCTTTCACCTCCAGGGGACCAAGTACGGAAGAGCAAGATCAAGTTGCAAGTTAAAGAAAGAGATGAATTAAGTCAAGTACAAGCATCTACATGTGCATCTCTAATTATCTCATTATGTCATAATGTTATTATGATTCTTATAGAAGTATGTTACACTATTCTTATTTCTATGTCTATCACATAATATGCCAAGTGTTTGTTAAAATAACCCGTTTCGAGAAAGATGTTTTCAACTTAAAATTGAACCACTGCTTGTGTATATATGCTCACATTTTTATAAGAAACTGAAGTGGCTAGAATGTTTATGATGTTACTGTATGAGTAATGGATCGAGTTTACCTACTGAGAACCTTAGGTTTCTCACTGCCTGCTTGTATGTTTTTCTTTTCTATAAACATTCCAGTACCAAGGCTAAAATTTAATAATGAGGCAAAATCCTGGGGAATTCATTGTGCAAGACTCAGGCATAAGTCAGCTCGGGAGACTGTGGAGACCGACTAAAGTCAGTGAGGGCAACAACTGCAGTGCGAAAGTAGTTTCTGTGTTAATGTTAGCTACAAAAAATTTTCTTAGAGTGTAATTATTTTATTCTATATGTATCAGAAAAGACGAAATTTATGAACCATTATTCAGTAATATAGTATGCAGTTAGAGGGCCACATATTATACTTTCTGTATTTTAAATATCTCCTATTACAGTAACAACCTCCTAATATAATTTATGACTCGAGCATGGCTTACATGATAAAGGGTGTTACTTTTTTGGTATCAGAGCAATTCGTCTTGTATAGACCCATGGATGGACTAATTGTGCTTCTGAAGCATATTTTGAGAATCTAGATAAACCATGCTTTAAGCCCTTGCATGTTAAGGACATAGATAATCGCGCATGGTAGCCTTGCTGTGAGTGTTGAGGACTATCTGTTGCACTTAATTGATGTTGAGCCTAATCACCTCAATATACGGTTTTGTGTAAACAAAAGCCTATGACACCTTGCAGGCTTATTAGGAACCTTCTATATATAATTATTAGGGATAAGACTCCTAGAATGTAGCAATGGCAATAGGAGGCAGATGATTGAGCGAGTTAAGGGGTGAAGACAATTGGGGCTTCAATCAAAGGAATTGTGTCGGACAATTTACTATGGATCTAGTAAACTTGGTCATAGCGAAAAAGGATCATTTCTTAAGTGTTACAGGGTAAGATCTTAATTGGCGGTGAGTGGAGTAGAAATCTTCTTCACTTTGATAAGGCTTATTTTAAGCTTCATTTGTAATTGCTCGATCTAGGCTATCTTCTTTAGATTGTATCTAGGGAATTCTTTTGCCAGGTTTAGTAGACCTAATGCTCAATAAAAGTAAGGTAATAATCCATTGATCAGGTTATCTCGAGTGGTGTGAATAGTACCCTTATTTTCTTAAGATTTCCTCAAAGGTACTTCACCAACAAATTCAATCAATGATGTTTATTCTAGATTTTGGTAATATCACATTATAAAGACCCGATCCTTCATTTAGAAATGGAGAGCGTGGGCAAATGAGGCATAGTTTTAGCGAAGGGAATTAAGAGCAGGAGCCTCAATCAGGTATAAGGGAAAATGTTAATAAACTTCGAAGAAATTCATCTAATTATATATCATGGTAGGGACGTGGTTGTTCATGGTGCAGAAAGGAAGTGAAGTTATATGAATAAACCCAAAAGTATTCTTTGAAACAACAGTAGGATATTTCCTACTAACGAAAAGTAGGACACTTTCGAATTGGGACGGCATGCAAAGCAAGCTTGGTGTTTCCTATCCATTAAGGGTGAAGGAGGTGTCAGAAGATCAAGTTACACAGAAACTCCATTAACCTTAGTTATCATAGGCACCACATGATGCGACTATCTTCAATATGTTATTAGTAAAGAGATGCAGTTATTTGGAGGAGAAATACGAGATATAACAGTCATCTTCGAACATCATTGCAAATGCCGTGAGTGGGATAACTCAAGGAGAAATGTATTCGAATTCAGGTGAGAATAACGAGGACTCAGAGTGTGCAACAGATCCCAAAAGACCAAGATAGTAGTAGAATAGGAGGCCCTAATAGACTAAGACCAAGATAAGCTTCTGCATAAACAATAGGACATTACAAGAAGAGAGATAGAGTCTGTTTTGATTCCAAGTGGCCTGTTACCCAGTATGAAATTATGGTGCAAACAAGAGTTTGTAAGAGGTAATGCACTGGGTTGTCTTGACACCAGAAATGAGTGCAACCGACCCGATGCACCCTGAGCAAGATTGGGTGATGCATCAACATAAAATCAAAGGATTTGGAAATATGTCCCATGCTGGTGATGATTACAATGCAAGATCGGAGGCAGCTGAAAGAAAAAAATAAACACTCTCCATACTTGAAGCTAGATTAGGTACGCGCATAGTAGTGCTAACGTACCGAGTCCCATTAAAACTTCGTAGTTAAGCATGCTTGTTTTAGAGTAATATTAAGATGGGTGACCTTCTAGGAAGTCTTTGCATTGCAACCCTGATACGGAAATGAAACTATCATTTCTTTCTCATACATTGACTAGGTCACATCCATGAAACCAAATATTATAATGAATAGCGAGAAAGTTCAGTAGTGAGAGCAATATAAAGTTCGACTGTTGAGACTGGCACATCATTTATTAGGGCTAAACACCAATGAGAACGGTAATAGTGGTGACCGTAAGATTTCTTCTGTAATGTCTTCCTCTGTACAGTACTATGTTTAAGTCATAGTACCACACTCTGGAGTTGTTACTGTTACCTGAGCGGACCTTATCTGACAACAACTTCAGCCATCTTTAAAACTTCTCGAACTATCTAAAGATAACATGGAAGCAGGAGTGAGAATTTTAAGTTCTCAGTAGGATTTACTAAGAAATTTCATACCGTGTCATCGTTATTATCTCCAGCTGCTTTGATTTATTATGAAAAAGGTGGACATGTTATATAAACTGTTTAATTTTATAGTTCGAAAACATATTGTTCGAAGCAGAGTCTATTTTACTCATACACTTATCATTTGGGTGAGCCAATACAAAATAAATTCATGAATTATACTATGAATAATAACTGAAACGTATTAAACTATAATACCACTAATATAATGAAAACATAAAATCTGCACATACCTTTACTTGTACTTGAATTTATACAGATACACATAATTTTCTTTTCTTCCTTTATCTTCCTTTACTTGTTATATATATTCCAGAGTACGATCACCATGTCATACTCTGTAGGGGTGTGATCACCATGTCGCACTCCTTAGGAATATGTTCATCCTGCCACATCCCAGAGTATGATCGCCATGTTATACTCTACCGGGATGTGATCACCATGTCATACTCTATCGGCGTGTGATCGCCATGTCACATCCTTTAGGGTGTGGGATCATTATGCCACATTCCAGAACATGATCGCCACATCATATCCAATCAGAGCGTGATTGCCATGTCACGCCTTTTGGAATATGGACTCATCATCATATCTTTCATCATAGAATCTTTATTATAGCTTTCATCATAATCATGAATGCATATGTATCAAAAGTGTATTTCATAACCTATGCATAGGCTTTGCCAAAATTTCAGCAGCATGACGGATCTAGTCTGCTTCCCTATGAATAGTGCCAGGCTACCAGTGTAATCAATTAAGTATGCAATTTAATGTAAAATAGCAAGTTACAGCAACAATTTGACCATATGGTATGTCAACATCAATAGACATATCAATACATTTTTCTGCTCACTCTACCCTCCTCTACCCGAATTTTGTAAAATACACCTTTACTTCTATTCAACTCACTTATACCTGAATTTTCGATATGTCATAGGTCTATGTGTGTAACACCCTAATAAACCCATACTACGCTTAAGTTGTATTACGGCATTTTATTAGTTGTTACTTATGCTCGTGGAAAACTAAACTTCACTTGAAATTAAATTACGCGGAAAATACGGTAAATTTTTTTTTTTGAAATACGTCGTCACTTTTGGAAGGTAAACCTTGCGCGAGAAGATAGCAATAAACGAGCGTATCGCAAATATTTCAGTATAAATTGAAGGAACAAGTGATAAATCAAGATACCATGCATTCAAATTACTACAACAACCATATAAATATAATTAGTCTCATAATATCCAACAAATACATAAAAAGGGAACTCATGGTCATGCCATGGCCCCAAAAGATCAAAGGTACACAAGTCTGACAAGGTCCGATACAAAATGAAATACAAAAGATAAGGAGCAATAATGGAATAGACCCACGTAGACATAGGCTGGCTTCTCTGCCCCTTCCACGCCCTTCAATCGGATGGACTTAGGTTCTCGAGTGCCTGGTCCCCCTCGCTCCTCGGCCTCGGGGAACATGAGGAGTGCGAATGATGCGAGGGTGCCTGCTGATCACCTCAACGCGACGGATGCGACGGCCAGGAGTATAGCTAGCGACCGAAGAATGTTCCTCAGAGGAATCCTCTTCAGACACGGCAGGGTGATACTCGGGGAGCGGCGGCGAAATGGCTATGGTCCTAGGAGTGGCCGTCGAACTCACATCGATCATAGGGACCTCTGGCGGTGGCATGGGCTCGGTTGCAGGTAGACTCGAAGACATTGGCTCCATCTCGATTTCTGGCAATGGCTCAGGCGGGAAATCCCAAGGACCTAACAGCGGTCCAAGTTGAGCCGATGAAACGTCTACAGGGGCTGGCGGGACTTCTGGCTCCTCTTGCTCAAAAATTCGACCCAGATAGAAATATGTGCGGACTACTGTGGTGGTCGTGGCCACAATAGCATGAGTATTCCCATCGTAGGCCCACTCATGGTGGGGAGGGTTCATGCTCCATTCCACGGGGTGTGCCATGAGTATCTGGTGACGAGACGGAAAAACAACTAGGGTGAGAAATAAGATTTCTCAGTACGACTCGACCCTGACACATAAGTGTCATCGTCATCGTCCTAGCTGCTTCGATTTTATAAATGAAAATAGTGAGCATGCATATGGTTCAATTCGTAGATTTTTCGAAAAACATGAATATCTGAAGCGGATTAATCATAATAAACATAAGCACAAGTGTAATCACATAAAACATGCATGTCCAAGCTATAAGATTCTCTTAACTTCTTCCCCTTTTAGGGTTTTGGACCAAAGTCCCTTTTCTTTTCTTAACTTGACTTTATCTTTTCACTCACTAAACATAAGTGGTAATGAGCTCATACCGTGGCCGTCGCCACCATAACATTTCGGTACTTACACTAGCTAGGTCATGCCATACCTCACGTAAGCCCTATCCCCTATACTCACACTAGCTGGGTCATGCCATGCCTCATGTGAGTCATGAGTAAGGGGAACTTAAATTAGGTCATCTTCCCTTTTGAAGGATCACACCCTTTATTGAATCTCTTCTTATTAAAGCTTATGATGCAAAATATTTCTAAGTCCATAATTTTTACAGGATTTCGGCAGCATAACGGCTAGACCGAAGCTTCCTAAAATTTTGCCAAATAGAGAAACCAATATCATAGTATCATCAAGCATCATATCATATCATCATCATCATATCATCATCATAACATCATGCTTGCACATAGACATAGGCATATTCTCAAGCAAAGTTTTATGAGCTTGGCTTAGTAAATTAGATGCAAGCTTTTAATTGAAAGAGCCTCTTGTGTATCCTCTTTTATTAGTTGTAGGGCCAATTTTGTCTAATGTCCTTTTTGATGCTTTTTAAGTTGAATTATGAGGGTTTTCTAATACTTAATATAAGGATATTAATGTCTTAAAGCTTATTCCTCATTAACCTTTAACTTTTACCCTAACCAGTTTTACTTTTACGGTGGGGCAGTAACTTCAAAAATTCACCATAATTTTATATTTTATTCTTTTATTTCAAATTTTGGTATGATTATACCTTTCTGAGTCTATTTTTAAACAAAAGAAACCCCACTCAAAAATTCATTTTGTAGCTTGAGTTATGCACGTTTTATTACTCACTGCCCGGACAGAAACCCATCCAGGAGCAGCAAACTTTGAAAATTCATATCTCTCTCGTTTTAAGGCCAAATCTCACATATTTTATATGTATGAAAAGCTCTTGGAGTCCATTTTCACATAAAATTAGTTTCATTGCATTTTTAGTTTTGTGGAGTGAGTTATACCGTACGTTTTACAGATTGCCAGAATTCCAAATTTACTAGTTTCTATATTTTACATGTTAAACTTATGGAGATGTTGTTATACCACTTCAAGTCACCATTTTCATGTTTATCTCACCATCATATTCAATATTTTAGTTATCAAATAGTACTTTAAAACAAAATAAAGCAAGATACATAAAAAAAAAAACCATCCTACCACAAAATTTCATTTCAAAACAACATTTTCATCAAGGCAAGAAAACTCATAGAATAAGATATGGTTATGAGACCTTGAAGCAAGCTTCAAAACCACCTAGCTATGAAGAGCTTAGGGGTTCTAGAGCTTGAAAAATACATGGAGAAGAAGGGTAAGAGTCACTACCAAATGAGTTTCTCTTAGAAGCTTGAAAAATGAAGTGGTTGGAGATGGCCTCCTTCCTCTTAAGCTAGCAAATGGGGCCAAATGTGTGTTTGTTTTGCTCTACCAAGGACCAAAGAATGTGATCCTTGATAAGTTAGTGAGGGTGGTGATAGAAGATGAGGGTGATGGTGGTGGAAAAGTGATCACTTAGAGTAGGAAAAACAAGAAGAACAAGAAGAAGAGTAGGAAGAACAAAGAGAGGTTTAGAGAGAGGTGAGAGCTTTGTGTGTGTCTTGAGAGAGGGAATGAAAATGAATTGAGGAGTGAGAAAGGGCTGAAGGTGGCACAAAATGAGGGGGAAAAAGTGAGGTGACTTTGCTTCTTACAACAAGTAAGAGAGTGGGAAAAATCTTGAGGCAAAAGAGGGAGTTGTGTTTCCTTTGAGTCTTGGCACTTGGGTAAAGACTTGTAGTGTTTCTTTTCAAGTGGTTAAAAGCATGATCTATCCTAGGATTGACATTGGATGATTGTGATCACTCCAAGTGTCACAATCTTGATGGAGGAGAGTAGATCTTTTGTCTTGACTCAAGGAATCTACTAACATTGACTCTTGATCTAGTGGTGTATGATGAGAAAGCAAATGGATGGTTGGATATAGCTCTTGCTTTGACCAAACTTTCAAATAATAATTAAAGAGAAGTTTCTCAATTTTTACAATTGTTATAATTATCTAAATGCTAATTAATTTAATTGGTTTAAATTACATATTAGCACATTTTAATTGAGAAGGATTTTCCTCATTAATTTTGTAAGAAGATGTGAGGGTTAATGTTATTAAGATGTGATACTTATATGCTCCTAGTTAATTAGGTTAGATCACCTTGATTTTTTGTTCTAAATCATGGATTAATAAGGATTGGGCAATTAGGCTTTTAATTGTAACTTTTAATGTATTATGTCTCAATTGTTGACTTGCCTTTAATTTACTAAGCCCTTGCTCTCGAGATTAGCCGATTAGTTCTTAATTAATCGCTAACCTCTCTAATTAGCCGGAGACATCGAGCTAATTAGCTTAGATAAAAATGGGGATGTTACAATGTGTCTATTTTCCAACCCTTTTTGTCTCATCTCATTTTGACTTGTATAGCTCAAGTTATTAGCATTTTACCTCAAACTGTCCTATACTTAGCCAGAAGTTCACTCTTATAAGTGAAAATTCACTAAAAATAGAGATCTAGGTGAAATCACATGAAATTTACATCAAATTAAAGCTAACATAACAAGATTTCAAATGAAGTAAGTTTCATATTATTTTCATGAGTATATATTGAGATATGAGCCTCGAAACTTAACCTTACTGGACTACCCTATTCCAGCCTGGTTTGAACTTAAGATATCTTCATTGATGTGCTGGGAATAATTTGGAAATGAATCTGACTCTGACATTTTTATGGTATGTTCCCTTATATGTTAGCTTTCAAACAGCATTGTTTGTACTCAATTTAGAGTTGTGTAGGGTGAGCTATACCCTTCTCAACTTATACTACCCAGATGAGAATCTAGAATTCTAGGTCAAATTTCAAAAATTCATAACCAATTCTATACTAATCCAATGGCCTTATATTTTATATGTATGGAAAGCGCTGAATGTCTAGTTTCATATAAAAATGGATTCATCAAATTTAAACAACTATAGGCAAAGCCATACACTCTGCCGTACGGACCATCGAGGGAAAAACCCTAACAGCTTCTTGAATTCTTCTTGGATTCATGTTTTTCTTAAATCAATCCATCCAATCTTCAATTCAAACTCACATATATACCTTAAACCAGCCTTAATTCATCATCCTCATCCATCACAATATCAGAATCATGGATGAACAGGGGAACCCAGGCAGCCCCAATTCAAAGAAAAGAAGGAGAAAGTTGAGATTCCTACCTTTCTAAGGTGAGATCTTGTTGGATTGGTGTCTTAGATTGAAGAAACACTTGATGAAGCTTGAAGGGTTGATGAAGATGGAGTGAAGATGAGTGTGAGTAGGAGAAAAAGGATGAGAGCTCAGCAGCTTATATGGATGAAAATTCAAGGGTAAAAGAAAGGAATTATGTCAAGACTTTTGAAGGAAGTTAGATTGTGATTGGTGAATTTCATTTCACATTCAAACTCAACTTGGCTACCCTCTTTCATGGCTGATTGAGGTGCCACTTGTAGGGATGTTTTGGCTAAATCTTGGCCATCCATCCTAGGTTTTCACAATATAATTTCTATTGATCCGGTTCCGACAGTTTGAAATACCGAAATCGTCCCGATTTCCTTTAAATCGGCAAACTAGTTTGGAAAACTTTTTGTGAAAGTTCCTATGTGTCTATTCTATTTCCCTCAAGTCTAGTTTCTCTAATTAATACTTAATTAACTCCTAATTAATCTTTCATTAACTTCTAATTAATTCTACACATTTAATAAAGTCAAATAAATCGATTAATAACGTATATTAAACTTAGCGTAATTTCGGACATTATACTAAATAATTTCTCATAGTCTTTTACGCAACAATCTAAATTTCCTTTAGCTCTAGTATTTATAATTCATCCCTAATTACTCTTATTTTTCTAATAACTTGATTAATAGCTCAAATCAATTGCACTGTTTCTTTGGGATTGTTATCTTTTAACTTTTTCGTAAATCCTTTAATATTTTCTGTTTGGTTTCCGAAACTAATGTCATTTTCGTAATTATGGGCAAGTCTAGGGGCTTCCCGCGTCATTTCACATGTGAGCACCTCCGTGGCCCAATTGGCCAAGAATTTAGTTTCTACATTTCTGCTATGTGGTTCTGCTTCGTTTAAAACCCTCATCTACTAATTCTATTGATCTAGGGACCTAAATATCATTTTCTAAAATGTTCAGGGGCAACGTTGAGAATAATAAAAGTTTGTCCAAATGACGTTTTTATCGTTTCCTATCACATTATATGGGGATGTTACATCTTCAGCCAGTATTTAAATCTAGAGGGGTTGGACATCAACATAACAGATGAGGAATCTCCTTGCTGATAAGTTGAGGAGAGTAGAAATGTGGCAGAACTCTTGCAGGTTAATAATCCTTTTTCTCACAATGAGCTGATTATTTCTTGGGAATAGAATTCATGATAAGTATCAAGGAGTTCAATAGTAGGGGCACTTTGAGGCCTTCTTAACAAGTATCGGGGCATGAGGTAAAGTTTATAAGGAAAAAGAAGTTCTAAGACAAAGCTCCCAGCTGTAATTCCAAAGAGAACTTTTAAGCCTTCATAAGGGTCGTGCATCCAAACTAGTAGCAAAGTCGATCGAGAATGTTGAGAGTAGTTGGATTCATTGGATCTTACTCTAATATCTTTAAATAAGACCAGAAGGGAATTTCCTAACTAACCCAGAGGTATAGATGCCTGTGCTGTAGACCCAATGTAAATGACACATACTTCTTGATGATTAGTACAAGATTTCCTCAAAAGTCGAGTAGCAAAGGACAATCATCATTAGGCAAGTTGGAGCTCCACTTGCGACCTTTGGTATCTAATAACTTAGGCTGAATCGCAACTTTAAGAAGATTTCACAAGGAAATTTCCCAGCCTAATCTTGTGACTCCTTAGCAATATGTCAATTGTAGAGGAACGAGCATGCCCTAAATCATTTGAGAGTTAGTGGGTAAGAGTAGGCAACCATGCTCAGCAACATGATTAGAGAATTGTTGCGAAAAGTAATTGTAGATCAAAATACCTTACAAGTAGGACTCAACAGAGAGAGCTTCTTCATTTGATCAAGGGTGATCAAATAAGTAGAAATTCTAGGAATAATGAAACCAGCTTCCTAGCACTTAACATAGCCACTATGACTGACACATATTGAAGTTGAGCATTGCTATAAGTGATAACAACAGAAATCATAAGGCTGCTCGGAGTGATAAAGAAGGTAAGTACCTCTGTGAGGAACTTAGTAATGGATCAGGGTGTTATGAAGTTAACATATACTTCAATATTGCCATTGTAATCATGACATGCTGACATTGAACATGGCGACAACTGGTAGTCTTTAAAAACTGCGAATCTTCACGAATTGATATTTGGAGTCTCTAGTACAAACAATAGAAATTTTAACGGCCACTACTAAGCAAAAGTAGTTAAGTACAAAGTGAAGGAGATAAGGGAAGTCTCCAACAAACTGGATGTTAGTTTTGGGTGTCATAGGAACTAGACAAGCTAGGGCACCAACATACTTCTTAGGGATCCTTGTACTTATTGAAACAATACCTCATAGTTATCGGCAAGCAACCTCGAAAGAAGGAGTTACCGGTCTTTCCTCAACCATTCCTAGCCACGAAATTTTGAGGACAAAATTCTTTTAAGGAGGGTAGATTGTAACATCCCCACTTTCTTAAATAAAGAATAATAGAAAATTTGAATTATTTTCCTTAGGCAGTGTGAGAATTTATCAGGCAGTGCTATATCCTGACAATCCTTACACTTAAAACTGTAGAGTAGCGTAACGCTGCCATTGAGAATATGGCGCTGCCAAATATTAAAAATTAGAAAACTACAAAGATACCCCTGTGAACTTTTGTTATTTATAGGGTTGCCTAAAACTTTTAAAAAATTTCACTTTGATCCCACAAGCATATTTCTATAAGAACCCTAGATCTTTTTAGCAAATGACATCTATGTCCTTTCATCTGTAGAGTTAGCAGAATAGAGATTTAAGTGGCACGTGGCGAAACCGTAGAAGTTTAAGTCTCCACCATTTGAGCCACGGGAGTAGTCAAGTGTGAATGACATGGAGTGCCCCTGGATTTGCTCAAATTTACGAAAATGTCATTAGTTACGAAAACCAAACAGAAAATGCTAAAGGATTTATGAAAAAGTAAAAATATAACAGTTCAAAGAAATGGTGCGATTGATTTGTGCTGCTAATCAATTTATCAAAAAAAAATAAAAGTAATTAGGGATGAATTATAAATACTAGACTTAAAGGAAATTTAGATTGTTATGTAAAATATTATGAGAAATTATTTAGTATAACGTCTGAAAACATTCTATCATTTTTTTTTTTAGCAAGTTATTCGGTTTTATTAACTACTTGAGATTAATTAGAATTCGATTAAATATTTACTTAGAGCCAATTAAGTATCATTTAGAGAAATTAGATGTGAGGTAATTAGATTGAAAGCAAAGAAAACTTCATAGGATTTTTCCAAAAATTGATTTACCGATTTAAAGGAAATCGGTAAGATTTCGGTATTTAAAACTGTCATAACCGAATCAATAGAAATTATATTGTGAGAATCCTAGATTGGATGGCCAAGATTCAGCCACCCAACCCCCTCTAAGTGGCACAACATCGGCCCTTGAAGAGGGCAGCCACGTCAAATTGTAGTAATGAAACAAATCCACCAATCATCTTCCAACTTCTTCCAAAAGCTATCAAAATTTTCCTTCCTATTCCCTTGTAGATTTTTGTCCCTATTACCATCAGATACCTCGTCATTTTCTTTCCTTCTCATCTCATATTCACTCCTTCTTCATCAAGCTTCTAAGTTTCAACAAGTTCTAACAACTTTCCTTGCTCCAAGACTTGAATCTAGCACGCTTAACACCTAGAAAAGGTAGGATTTCTAATTCTGTTCTTGACACGTAGACACATAACACTCAACATATTCAAAATTCAGATCAAAAGAAGTTTACTAGAGTTAGTGGTAGATTTTACAAAATTGAGTAGAATTGAGGAACATAAGCAGAATTTTCAAATTGAAGAACTAGGCACTCTAAGGCATATGTGTTTTCAATCAAAACCTAAATATTGCTATTCCTTGTTAATGTTGAAGTTTAATGTGCTATACTAGTGCTGGTACTTTGGCTAGTTGTTTGTTCTAAAATGGCACTATTCATGAGAAAGCAGACACGATCCGTTATACTGCCAAAATTCTGGCAGAAAATATGCATGATTCATGAAATATACTTCGCATATGCGACAATTGCATGAAATTCCTAATACATGTATTATGAGGAAAGTTCCATAATACTTGGGCCAGCCCCAAATTAAGTTAAGGGGAATAGATTGGTGGGGAGGTTGGGGAAAGTAAACCTGATATTCCTGTATAGGAACGAGCTCGATCCTAAGAAGCATACTATTACCTAGGAGTTGTATGGCCAAGAACTCCCAGGAGACTAAGTAACGAAAAAGTTATGGTACTAAGTTTAAGAACTATTGAGAAAAAAAGAGCTTGTGAGTACCTGCATCATTGCATTACATAGTTATATTAGCTGTTTGTAAGTTGAATATTATGATCTTTTACTGCTACCTGCTTATTCATTCTACTCTTTATACTATATGTTGTCATATAATTATTTATTCTATTTTTACTGTCTTAAGTAAAATTGAATCTTTCTTTGGATTAGGTTTTTCTTAATTTAATAAATAAGGGCAGTTATTTTGTTATTCACCTTTTTCATAATTCAATAAAAATCAAAGCAATTGGAATGATTATGATGTCAGTATTTTATAGTTATAGGAATCCTGCTGAGAATTTCTTTAAATTCTCACCCTATTATGTATGTCCGCATCATTCTCAGACCCTGGACGTGGCGGCAACTGTAACACCCTAATAAACCCATACTACATGTAACATCCTAATAGTTCCATTCTATGCTTAAGTCATATTGTGGAATTACTAGTTGTTACCTTTGCTCGCGGAGCTAGCATTACCTTTTAGAAATTACTTTTTAGCAAAAATAGGGGTAAATTTTTTTTTTGAGTAATAACGAGTAAACTGTTTTGAAAACCAAGAGCCATGAGCGCATCGTGAACGTGTAAAACAAACGTTGCTATCTCATTCATACATCACATTTAACATACATAGAAACCATAAGAATAACCACAATCTTAGATAAAGATAACATTCATTTCATAGCCATCACATAGTTAATATAGTAGTAGTCATACACAATAATAACAATGGGTCCGATACCTACTGTCGACCTTACAAAATAACCTAACGAAATACATGATAAAAGGAAACACATAAGAAATCCCATCCATCCATACATGCCACAAGAAAAATGATAACCCTAGCTACAACCAAAAGGGGCTATCCTCATGCTTGGCTCTGCATGTAATCAACTCCTCACTCATTTGGCGGGAGGTAGCCATTCCTGAATCCACCGGGAGGAATATCACCACGTCCTCCTCCTCGAGCACGGCCACACCCACGAGGCACGGCACGAGTATGAATGAACCCGCGATGGCGAATCGAGAGTGGTGTGTGACGGGGGCTGCAGATGAAGAAGATGAATCGGATGACAGACGGGTAGGAAGGCTCAAACGGGTCCGTCTCCACATGGTAGGGGCTGGCCCAAGTCTTAGACAGTACCGCTCTGGCACACACTAGCTAGGTCTATGCCATGCCTCACGTGGTAGCTCGGTACGTCTTTCTTGCAAGTTCTCATAATTCTTACTCTTCTTCAAATATGATTATTCATGCATATGCTACGGGTTTTCATTAATATACTTCATATCATACTTAAATCATTCTTGCATATATGAATCTTATGAGCATAACATATAAATGTGTATAACATTCATATAATTCACATATTTCTGCCGAAATTTCGGCAGCATAACGGATCATCCATGAATAGTGCCAATCTACCAGTAAAATCAGCCAAACATGCAAATCAATATGGAACAGCAATTATATATTCACAATATCATTCATCAAATTCAATACAACATCAATAGAGTTTTCTGCTTATTTTATCCTATTTTGCTCGAATTTTGTATAATCCACCTTTAGTCCAATTCAAGTCATTTAAATGTATATTTTGGATATATCATAGCTCTATGTGTCTAGTCTCCAACCCTATTAGTCCCATCTCATTTTGATTTGTATAACTCAAGTTATTAGTATTTTACCTTAGACTGCCTTATACTTAGCCAGAAATGCACCCTTAGAAGTGAAAATTCACTAAAAATAGAAATCTAGGTGAAATTATACGAAATTTATATTGATTTAAAGCTAATAGAACAAGATTTCAAATGAAATAAGTTTTATATCACTTGTATGAGTATATTTTGAGATATAAACCCCATAACTTGACCCTACTGGACTACTATGTTCCAGCCCGATTTGAACTTAAGGTAAATTCATTGATGTGCTGGGAATATTTGGCAACAAATCTGGCTCTAAAATTTTTACGGGATATTCTCTTATATGTTAGCTTTCAAACAGCCTTGTTTCACTCAATTTAGAGTTGTGTAGGGTGAGTTACACCCCTCTCAACTCACACTGCCCATATGGGAATCCAGGATTCTAGGTTAAATTTCAAAAATTCATAACTAATTCTATTCTAATCCAACGCCCTTATATTTTATATGTATGGGAATCCCTGAATGTCTAGTTTCATATAAAAATGGATTCATCAAATTTAAATGACTATAGGTAGAGCCGTACACTCCACTGGTACGAATATCGTAGGGTTTTCTCACAAAAACATATTTTGGTTAGCTCCTTTTTGAGTTTTTAATCAATTCCTCAACATAGACTAAATTTCTTCATTTCAATTTATAAGAAAAACATCATAACATAAGCATATAAGCATGGCCCAGCATAGCATAAGGAGCTCACAATAGCTATATAGTCCCACAATACAACAAATAACTAAGGATTTGAGTTACCTACCTCAAAATCCTTCAAACTATGGAAGTAAGGAAGCCAAGAACCAACTCCTAGCCTCTCTCCTTCACCATGGCAGCAACTCACATGAATGCGGAGAGGCTCTATTTAATGTTTAATCATGAAATTGTTAGAGGGGTTTTGTAGAGAAGGAGGTAAAGATCAATTTTCATAAAAGGAGCAAGAGGATTCAAGGCCAAGAAGGCCATGAACTAGGAGCTTGAAGCTCGTAGCCATGGAAGCAAGGAAAGAAAGGAAGAAGAAGAAAGAGGAATGGAGAGGATATGGCAGCTGGTGGGGGGCGAAATAATGGAGGAGCTAGAGGGAATTTTGGTGTTTTAAAAGATGATACTCTCTTATGATTGGTGGAGGCTTGGTTAGTGGTTGTTTGGCCAAGTCTCTGCACTCACTTAGCAGCCAATTGGCGCCATCCATAAGGGTAGAAGTGGCTCAATTTTCAGCCACTCAAACTAGTGGTGTTAGTGTGAAATTCTACTGATTCGGTTTTGGCGGTTTAAAATACTGAATCTTCACTAATTTTCTTCAAATAGGCAAAACTTTACTAAATGACTCTGAGAGAATTTCTACATCTCTATTCTAATTATTCCTAAGCCTAATCCCTCTAATTAACTCCTAATTAATATTTAATTAACTTCTAATTGCCCTTACATAACTATTGAAACCGAATAAATAGATTAACAGCGTAAATTAGACATTTTCGCAAATTCGGAGCCTTTTTGTTTTCTATTTTCTATAACTAATGGCATTTCCATAATTTTGAACAAGTCCAGGGACACCCCATGTCATTTCACACTAGACTGCCTCCATGGCCCTATCGTCAGAGATTTAAACTTCTACGGTTTCACCGCATGATTTTGCTCTATTTAAAATCTTATTATGCTAATTCTACAGATGTGGGGACATAAAGGTCATTTCATGAAAAGTTATAGGATTATTGTGGGAATAAGTCTTTGGGGTCAAAATATAATTTCTAAAAATTCTGGCCATCACTGCAATTAACAAAAGTTTACAGAGGCACTTTTGTCATTTCCTAATTTTTAATATATGGCAGTGCATATTTTCAATGGCAGTGTTACACTACTCTATAATTCTGAGTGTGAAGATCATTATGGCATAATACTGCTTGAGAAATTCTTATACTGCCTAAGGGAAATAATTCAAATTTTCCATTATGTTCTATTTATGAAAGTGGGGATGTTACATTCTACCCACCTTAAAAAGAATTTTGTCCTCAAAATTCCAGGGCTAAGAATATTTAGGAGTATTCTCTTAGCTTATTGGGGTAATCTCTCCTTCAGGTTCTTATATCGTCCTAAAATTAATTGTTGGTAATTACCGGGTATTGTTTTAGTACGTGCAAAGAACCCTTAAAAATTGTGTGGGTGCCCGAGTTTATCTTATATCAATGATGTCTTGAACCTTCATTAGGTTCATTGAAGACTTTCCTCATCTCCTTTGCCTTGAAATTAATTATTTTTACTTCGTAGTAACTAGTAAATCTTTTGTTCCTTACACTTGAGACCTTAGATATCGATCCTTGAAGATTCGCGATTATAAGGATTACCAGCAGTTGTCATGATTGATGTTAATGTATAATAATGAAAATGGTTGCATCGAAATTTTAGATTACAACTTTTTCCAAGAATCTTACTCATGTGAATACCCTTAGTCCAAAAATAAATTTTCTCCATTAAAGTCCTTTAGAAATATGGGCTTAGGTCTCTTCTCAGAATTATAGCTAGAAGCTTTGTCTTAAAACTCCTTTTCCTTATAGACTTCACCTCGTGCTCCATTACTTGTGGGAAGATCTGAGGTCACTCCCATTGTATGGTTAAAGTTTATAAGATTCATAGCTCTTCTTATTACCATCCTCTTGTAGAAATGGGGGTTAATAGCCGTATTTCCTTAGCGAAGTTGCAGACTCTTCCTTATCCCATTTCTTTTCTACAAGATACCTTCCTAAAACATCAAGAGTCCCCCTAGATTGTATGATCGCCCAAAGTACACTTTATCTTGATGATGGCCTGACCTGTTAGCGAGCTCGCCGAGAAAGTTACTTATCTTTCTTGCCATTTGTCTGACTACTATTGCATTATGATTTCTGGTAAACTCTTCATTACTTGTGTCTTGAGACTTCGACACCAACTCGAGAAGTTCTATCGTTACCAGGGCTATTGTCTATAGCAGTAATTAATTTCAACAGGTATTGGTCATAGGGGCCCTATCAAGGTTTTTAGGAAATCAATTTAGCAGTTTCCAAGGTTTTGGTCCACTTGACCACCTTTGATCAATGATGAGTTCCCTTATGTTGAGTCTAGAGTGTAGGACTAGAATATTTTCATAAACTGTAACTATAGGCCTTGCTTTGAAATCACTCCTCTTCTTATGGGTTCTATTCCATTTTTCTCATTATCTGCTTTTCAGATTTTGTGTCATCCCTGTTGAGCTTCTTAATAGCTATTGCAATATATTTTCCCCCAGAATATGATCAATTTAATCTGAGAAAATGGATTGTTGAGCTGAAAAGATTCCATCACTCTCCTATCTTCTTCAATTTGGTAGTGAGGAGATTCCTCATTTATTATGTTGACATCCACCTTCTTTTAAACTTTAAATACCAACTTAAGGAATTTTGTGATTACCAGCACTACATTTCTCATTGATGGTCAATCCTAGTATAATATATATCAAGTTTATGGTTAAACTTTACATTACTCTCACTATTGAGCCTTCTGGTTATCCCTTGTAACATCTTGCCCCCAGGATGTAATCCATTTGCTATGAGAGATGGAAATGATGGTCTTGCTACCCTGTTAAAGTTACAATATGAGGACTTCCCAGAAGGTCAGCCATCTTAATATTACTCTCATTCGAGCACGCTTAACTACGGAACTCTAATGGAACCTAGTGCATTAGTGATGATCGCATTTAATCTGGCCCAAGGTATGGAGACTGTTCTGACTGCCTCTAATTTCGACATTGTAACCTCGCCCTTCATGGGGCACGTTTCCAAATCCTTTTTGATCTTATATTGGTGCATAACCCAGTTTTGCTTAGGGTGCATTACGTTAGTTGCACTCATAACCAATGTCAAGGCAACTCTGCTTGGTATTTCGTACACAATCTTATTTGCACCGTAATCTCATACTAAGTAGCTTTTCTCTTTTCAATGGGCCAGTCAGAAATCCAAACTTCCCTCTTTCCTACCTCGTTCCTACTATGTTCTATTGTTCCTGCAGAAAATTATCTATTTTCATTTGTCAAAACCTACTTTGCTGCTGTTCCCTTGGTCTATCGAGCTTAGTTGCATACTTTAAGTCTTTATTACTCTCGCCTGAATCTGAATACATTTCTTATCGAGTTACTCCACCCATGGCATATATAATGGTGTCTAAGGGCAAGTGTTAGACTTTGCCTTTCTTCTCTGAACAGCCTCATTCCTCTACTAATAACATGTTGAAGATGATCCTATCATCCAATTCCTATGGTGGTTGAGGTTGATAGAATTTGAACATGACTAGATTTTCTAGCATTTCCTTTATCCTTGAAAGGTAGGAAAAATTAACTTGGTTCATATGCCACCTCTAGTCTAAAAATGTTCCTACTTCAGGTTAGTAAGAGATATACTGCCTCGCTCTCTTGTTACACTTATAACTTCATCTAGTTTCCATACCGTGTATAACCGTATCTCTATCTTGATTCAATGTACAAATAGATGGGTCTCTTTATAGTTTGCTCAACTATTTCCCTTTCGAAGCCAAGATTCCACTTAGTACTCTTCCAATTTGCAATTGCTACAAGGTTAGTTCCCAGTACCCTTGAGGAAGAAACTACTCCATCCTCTAGACGACGACTTAAAAAGGTCTCCCGTATATCTAACCGAAGCTTCTGCCCTTAGCTTCTTTCACTGATTCTCTGCTTCATTCATCCATTCTACAAATTTCTTAATGAAGGATCAGGTCTTTATAATGTGGTAATACCACAATCCAAAATAAAAACCATTGACTGAATTTGCTGGCGAGGTACCTTCGAGGTAATCTCATCTATGAAGAAAATAAGGACACTATCCATGCCACATAAGATAACCTCATCAGCGGGTAATCACCTTACTTCTATTGAGTATTAAAGTTACAAAACCAGGTAGAAGAATCCCCTAGATTCAAGCTAGAGAAGATAGTCTAGATTGGGTAATCGCAATGAAGCAGGAAGCAAGCCCCATTGGGGTGAAGAAGATTCTTACTCAGCTCATCTCCAACTAAGATCCTGCCCTTGATGATGGGAAATCTTCGGCTACCCAGCAACACTTTACAAACATATAACTAGGTTTACTATGTCCATAGCAAACCGTTTGATAACTCTATTTGGTGAGTCATATTTTTAGTTACTTTTTGTTGAATTTGAGTCATAGTTGTTTAATTTAGCTTTTGTTTTGTTGCATTTTAGTACATAGTTTGGGTTAATTGGTATTTTTATTCTTTTACTATTTTTTGTTATTTGTTTGGATATTTATTTTGGGTTTATTTGATTTAGTGTAGGTGCAAGTGGACCCAAAAGAAGTTGGAAGAGGCCAAGCCATGAATTCAGACTCAGCACCTTGCGCTATAGCGAAAGCCAGTGTGCTACAGCGCATTGCTGCATAAGGAAGAAAATGGCCACGTTTATGTGGCGATATAGCGCAACCAATCACACTCCCGTGTTCGCAGACTCTGTCAACAATTGTTGCTGTGCTATAGCACAACTCGGCGCGCTATAGCCGCCACCGTATTTCACAAATGAGCCAAGAATTGAGGCTTGTGATAGCACAAGCCCGTTTGTAGCAGATTATCAATTTGAGCTGAAAGCTAAAAGGGGGGATCTATGTGCTATAAAAAGGAGGTCACACAGATCACAAAGGTATCCCGAGACACTTTACACATTTTCCAAAGCAGAAAACTTTTCCTAAAGGGATTGAAGGTGAAGATTCAAGGATTTTGGTGCTTAATCATCAACACGGAGAAATGCAAATTTTCCTGAATTCCTTGTTTCTAGCCAGAATTCTCCATGGTTTTTTGTTTTTTTGTTTCCTCATCTTTATACTCTGTTATTGTATTCTTTTCTTTAGACATGAACTAAATTTCTCTTGTTAGGCCATTAATGGACCCTTTTGTATAACAGAAATTCATAGGCAAGGCGTCTACAATAGGTGAAATTAATTAGCCCTAGCATTCATTCCATTATATTTAGTCAACCTTTCTTGCATCCGTCCTGATTACTATTTTCTGTATTTATTAAATTCTTATTTTTATTTTAAATTTCTTTACATCCATAATTTCATTCCTTCCAAATAGTCATCCCTTAAACTATTCGGTATTTGATCTATCCTCGTGAGAACGATATTTTTCTCATCACTTTATTACTTCTACAATCCGGTATACTTGCTGGAACTGCATCAAGTTTTTGGTGCCATTGCCAGGGATAGTATCAATATCATTTTTAGTTGATGGGATACTAGATTGGATATTTTATTTTATTTTATTTTTTTATTTATTTCTATTTAGCCTTGTTATTTTGTTCACATATTCTTGTGTTCCATTTTTGCAGTTTATGCGAAGGAGCCAATTTGCTGAAGACTTGCTCTTTGATCCAGAAATCGAGCATTCTTTGCATCAACTCAAGAAAGCACAGAGAGCAATTGAAGAAGTCCCTGAGGTTACCATGGCCAATGAAAATGAGCATGATGATAGAGTCATGAAGGACTACTTGGCACCCACTCTTGAAGGGTGCTCATCAAGTATTATGGGACCGCTTGTCCAAGCAAATAACTTCAAGCTGAAAACGTCACTCATGCAGTTCATGCAACAAAACTGCTAGTTTGCTGGACTACCTAGTGAGGATCCAAACGAACACCTCAACAATTTCCTAGAAATCTGTGACACCATAAAAATTGATGGTGCCATGGATGATGCTATTCGATTGAGGCTGTTCCATTTTTCATTGAGGGATAAGGTCAGAGCTTGGTTGAAGTCTCTACCACAAGGGACACTTACTACCTGGGATATGGTGGCCAGGAAATTCTTGGAGAAGTACTTTCCTCCTGCCAAGTCTGCCCAAATGAGGAATGACATCACTTCCTTCACCCAAGCAGATGGAGAATCTTTCTATGAGTCTTAGGAGAGGTATAAGGAATTATTGGCCAAGTGTCCACATCACGGCATGCCGCTCTGGATGAAAATCCAAATATTCTACAATGGTCTCCTTATGTCCACCCAAATCATGGTTGATGCAGTAGCTGGCGGTTCTTTGAATAATAAGACACCAGAGCAGTCATGGGAGCTATTTGAAACAATGGCTAGCAATAATTACCAGAGACCTAGTGAGAGAACTCAGAAGAGGGGAGTCTTGGAATTTGACACTACCACTGCCCTTTTGGCCCAAATGCAAGCTCTCTCTGTCCAAAATGCAACTATTCAAAAGCAATTAGATATACTCAATACCAATTCCCTAGCACCAATCTTGTAGTGTGACTTCTACCAAAGGAATCATCCTAACGGAGAATGTGCCACAGAGCCTACTTCTGATGAACAAGCCCATTACATGAATGGTCAGAGGCACAATTTCCATTCCAATAGCTATGTTCCTGGATACAGAGACTATGGTCATTCCGATCAATTCCGTAGGAATCAAGGTGCTCCCAAGCATTCTTACAACCCACTTGTTTGAGAAAAGAAGTTTAACTTGGAGGAAATGTTCCAAAAATTCATGCAGACTCATTCTAATTTTGTGCACAAAACTGAAGCACAGTTCAAGTGTAACATCCCCAATTTTTCTAGTGCTAAATTATTCCATTTTACCTAAACCACGAGTTCCGAGTTCCGACTTCACCTTCAAGTTTTCATGATTTCCGACTTCACCTTCGAATTTTACATAAAAAGGGATAATTTCCAACTTCCGAGTTTGTCTTCGAATTTCAGCACAAGTTACGACTTCCGACTTCATTTGCTAATTTCACGACTTTCGACTTAACCTTCAAGTCCAAACAACATGGACATGATTGCCGATATCCAACTTTAGGTCTCAAAGAAAACGGACCCGATTTTCGATCTAGTAGTTTATTTCCAGGTTCCAAGCAAGACGTACCCGAGTTCCAACCTCATACCTCATGTTCAAAATAGTGTGTCTAGTTTCCGACCTCCGAATTGATAGCTTAACACAATGGTGCAATTACCGACCGCCGAGTTGAGTGTAACGAGTTCTTGCCTTGGAGTTGAACTCAATTAGAATGGACACGAGTTCGGATCTTTGAGCTGATTTCCAAGTCATACATGAGTTTCGATCTCCGAGCTTATTCCCAGGAGCCTTCCATCTCTATTGGCGTTCCCGAGTTTGAATGGGGAGTTCTGAGATTAGGTAATTGTAAGCTGTATGACTTCCGATATCCGAATTTACTCTCAAGTGTCAAATAAGGTTGGATGATTTACGACATCCAGCTTCAACTCCAAACTCAAATAAAAGGGACACGGGTTTCGACTTTACACATAATAGAGTACGAGTTCTAATGTCATTTTTAGAATACAGTGGAAGCGAGTTCTACTTTTAGGCGACGTGGAGAGCGATTTTGTCACAAAAAGAGGGATACATGGCTAAACCTTAACCACAAAAATGGGCAAGGTTGGCTGAAATTCAGCCTTGTGTTTTTAGGCCAATCAAAATCCTCTAAGTTAACTACCGCCTCAAGCTTAAATAACTCATCCTTTCTCTCATTCAGCCCCATTTCTACGTTGCCCTCTCCTTTGTTCAGCTCTCTTTTTCTCTTCTCCACTCACGCAACTCCATCACTCCTTCAAGCTTAACAAGGTTCTAACAATTCAAGCTTCAACACTTAGCTCAAATCACACTCTAAAGAGGTAGGATTCCATTTCTATTCTTGAATTCTTTGCAATATGATTTCATGAAATTTTACTCTTCTTCATGTATTTGATGATATATTGGATGTATTATGATGGATTATGATAGGATTAATATGAAATCTTGAGTTAGAATTAAAGTTAGAAGGAGAAAAACTAGAAGGAATGAAGGATTAGAATGCTGTCTTGGTGAAGAGTCCACGACAGACTGGACGGCGGAGTGTACGGCACCGCCTACAGCTGGTTAATCCCAATGACCATTTTTAGATGAAAGTAGACATTCAGAGCTTTCCATACATATATCATATATGGTTATTGGATTAGTATGGAGGGAGATATGAATTTTTGAAGTTTGACTTAGGAATCAGGAATTCCATCCGGGCAGTGTGACTTGAGAAGGGTATAACTCGCCCTACACAACTCCAAATTGAGTGAATCCAAATTTTTTAGAAAGCTTACACATAGGGGAACATCCCATAATGAAATTCTGAGTTTGTTATGATCCCATTTGATTTCAGTGGTTCGAGGAATTTACCCTATGTCCAAACCAGGCTAAAATAGGGTAGTTCAGGAAGGTCGAATTTCAGGACTTATAACTCGAGCTATACTTAAGCAAATCAAGTGAAACTTGTTGCAAATAAAAGGTTGTCTGTTAGCTTTGATATGGCACCAATTTCATATGATTTAAGCTTAGTTTCGATTTTTAGTGAATTTATACTTCCAAGAGTGTAATTTGGGCCAATGACCAAATAGGCTGAGGCAAAAGTTAAATATCTTGAGTTATATAAATCAAAATGATATGGGACCAACGAGGTTAAAAGTAGACATATAGAGCTATGACATATCCAAAATTCAGGTTTAAATGAGTTGAATAGAAGTGAAGGTGGATTATACAAAATTCAGGCAGAATTGAGTAGAATTGGCAGAAGTGACCAAATGGGTGGTTTCACAAGTGTTAGTGAAAATATAAGGTTTGAGTTCATGGTTGCAAGTTCTACATGGATAGATATGTTAGATTGATTAGACTGTTATGACTTATTTGTCCATGAGAACTGGGACTATTCATGGGGAAACGAATCTGATCCGTTATGCTGCCGAATTTTACGGTAGGAGTCTATGAAACTATGAATATTATGAATATCTATATGTTATACTCATAAGGTTCAGATATGCAAGGATGAATTTAAGCATGAGATGAGTTATGAGAACTTGCAAGAAAGATGTACCAAGCTACCACGTGAGGCATGGCATAGACCCAGCTAGCGTGGGCCAGAGCGGTACTGTCTAAGACTTGGGCCAGCCCTCGATTAGATTTAAGGGGAATAGACCGGTGTGAGGGTCGGGGAAAGTAAACCCATCACTCATGTATAGGTACAAGCTCGGACCTGAAAAGCAGGCTATTACCAAGGGGTGAAAGAGACCATTCACCTCCGGGGGACCAAGCACAGAAGAGTAAGATCAAGTTGCAGTTAAAGAAAGATATGAATTAAGTCAAGTGCACTTGCATATAGTCAAGTATAAGCATCTATAAGTGCATATTCAATTATCTCATTAAGTCATACTGTTATTATGATTTTGGTTGAAACATATTATACTATTCATATTT
The DNA here is from genome assembly GCA_031439585.1 of Pterocarpus macrocarpus. Classification (NCBI taxonomy): domain Eukaryota; kingdom Viridiplantae; phylum Streptophyta; class Magnoliopsida; order Fabales; family Fabaceae; genus Pterocarpus; species Pterocarpus macrocarpus. The sequence goes on along the minus strand of CM062521.1, from coordinate 23,878,722 downwards.
CTATGTTTGTCATATAATATGGTAAGTGATTGCTAAAATATAACCCGCTTCAAGAAAGGTATCTTCAACTTAAAATTGAACCACTATTTGTTTATATGTGCTCATATTTTCATAACAAACCGAAGCGACTGAAATATTTATGATGACACTATGGAATTGGCGTAAGTTTACCTACTGAGAACCCTAGGTTCTCACTGCCTACCTGTATGTTTTTCTTTTCCGTAAACATTTCAGCACCTAAGTTGGAAATCAAGTACGAGGCAGAGTATTAGGACAGTTTCTGAGCAAGACTCGGACGCAAACCAGACCAAAAGACTAATGAAGCTAGTTAGTGACCAGTCGAAAGCAAGTTCGGTGTATTATGTTAGTCACAATTACTTTTAAATTATAATTATTTTATCCTCTATGTATTAGAGATGGTGAAATTTATGAACTATTAGTCAGTAATAAAGTGTGTAGTTAAAGGGCCATATATTATATTTTCCATATTTTAAAAGTTTTCTTAGCATAGTGACAACCCTTTTAATATAACTCCATGACTTGAGCATGGCTTATGTAATAAAGGGTGTTACATTTTTGGTATCAGAGCAGTTCGTCCTGTATAGGCCCGTGGATGGATTGATTATGCGTCTGATGCATACTTTGAGAATCTAGATAAACCATGCGTTAGGTCCTCATGTGAAGAGAACATAGAAATATTATGCATGGTAGCCTTGTTGTCAGTGTTGAGGATTACCTGTTGCACTTGACTGAATGTTAAGCCTGATCACCTCAATATAAGGTTTTGTGTAAACAGAAGCCTGAAACACCCAGCAGGCTTATTAGGGACCTTCTATACATAATTATTAGGGATGAGACTCCTAGGAGGTAACGGCGACATAAAGGGGATAGACAATTGGGCAAGTCGAGGAGTGCAGAGAATTGGGGATTCAATTAAAGGAATTGTGTCGGGCGATTTGATATTTACATGGTGAACCTAGTTATAATCGAAAAGGGTTGTTTGTAAGGTGTTCCCGGGTAGCCGAAGATTTCCCATCATTAAGGGCATAATCTTAGTTGGAGGCGAGCAGAGTAAGAATCTTCTTTACCCTGATGGGGCTTGTTTTAAACTTCATTACGATTATCTAATTCAGATTATCTTCTCTAACTTGAATCTAGAGGATTCTTCTACTTGGTTTGGTAGCTTTAATATTCAATGGGAGTAAGGTGATTACCTGCTAATAAGCTTATCATATGTGGCATGGACAGTACCCTTATTTTCTTCATAGATGGGATTACCTTGAAGGTACCTTGCCAACAAATTCATTCAATGATTTTTATTTTGGGATTGTGGTATTACCACAAAACAAAGACCTGATCCTCCATTAAGAAATTTGTAGAGTAGGCGAATGAAGCAGAGGATCAGTGAAAGAAGCTAAGGGCAGAAGCTTCGGTGAGGTACACAGGGAGTGCTTTTGTTAAATTCCCGTCCAGAGGTTGAAGTGGTTTCTTCGTCAAGGGTACAGGAACTAGCCTTGTAGCGATTGTAAATTTAGAAGAGTATTAAGTGGAATCTTGGCTTTGAGAGGGAAACAATTGAGCAGACTGTAAAGAGGCCCATCCAACTATACATTGAATCAAGATAGAGATACTGTTGTGAACGGTACAGAAGGCCGATGAAGTTATAAGTGTAGCAAGGGGGCGAAGCAGTATATCTCCTACTAATCTGAAGTAGGAACACTTTCAGACTAGAGATGGCATACGAACCACGTGCAATTTTCCTATCTTTCAGGGATAAAGGAAATGCTAGAAAATATAGTCATGTTCAAATTTATCAACCTCAGCCACCACAGGAATCGGATGATAGGATTATCTCCAGCATGTTATTAGTAGAGGAATGAGGCTATTTAGAGAAGAAAAGTAAAGTCTAATAATTGCCTTTAGGTACCATTATGTATGCTATGGGTAGAGTAACTGGACAAGGAGTGTATTCAGATTCTAGCAGAAATGACAAGGGCTTAAAGTGTGCAGCTGATTCCTCTACCCTGAGATAGTATTAAAGTAGGAGGTCCTAATAGACTAAGATGAAGATAAACTTATGTAAGGATAATGGATACTATAGGGAAGGAATAGAAGAAAAGAAAGTTTTAATTTCATATGGCCCATTGAGGAAAGAAAAGCTACCCAGTAGGAGATTACAGTGCAAACAAGATTGTGTATGAAATACTAAGCAGGGTTGCCTTGGCATCGGTCATAAGAACAACAAACCTAATGCGCCCTAAGTAAGACTGGGTAATGCACCAATATAAGATCAAAAGGGACTTGGAAACATGCCCCATGAGGGGCAAGGTTTCGATATCAGAACCAAAGGTAGACAGAAGAGTTTTCATCCCTTGGGTCGGATTAAATGCGATCATCACTAACGCACTAGGTTCCATCAGAATTCCGTAGTTAAGCGTGCTCAAACAAAAGTAATATGGAGATGGGTGACCATATGGGAAGTGACCATATGGGAAGTCTTCATATTGAAACTTCAACAGGATAGCAAGACCATCGTTTCCATTTCTCACAATAAATGGATGACATCCTAGGGGTTGGATGTTATGAAGAATAGCTAGAAAGCTTAGCAGTTAGGGTAATATGAAATTTAGCCACTAAATCTAATACACCTTTATACATGGCATTAGGACAAATCTCCAACGAGATTGGTAACACTGGTGCCCATAAAAGTGAAAGGCGGACTTTGACACAATAATTGAGGAATCTCCATGAAGAAAGTAGGAGAATGGCAGGGACTTCGGCTGTCCCACAATCCTTTCATTACGTAAAGTCGATCATATTTTGAGGAGACAAGTATCGCAATAATCATTGAGAAATTCAACAAGAATGGCACGAGGTCCAATTACCAAATAATGTAAAATGGAATAAAGTCTGCAAGAGAAGGAAAGATTTTGAAGCAAGGACCATAGTTATAGTTTAGAAGGAGGCTCGAGCCTTGCACCTAAAAACCTAACAAAAAGGGGATTCGTCATTGATCAAAGAGGATCAGGTATGCAAGAGTTTGGATATGGCTTGATCAATTTTCCCAAAAAACTTCGGCGAAGCCACTATGATCACTATTTATTAACATTGATTGCTGCTATAGCTGATAGTTTTCGTAATGACAGAACTTCTTCAGTCGGTATTTAGGGCCCAAGGCACAAGTATTAGAAAGTTTACTAGAAAACAGAGTGCACAAGTAGTCAGACACATGACAAGGAGAATGAGGAATTTACTCGATGAACTTGATGATGGATCAGAATGTGAGCAAAACAAATTATATTTTGGCACCCATATGATCTACGACAACTCTCAGCATGGATATTCGAAAGGCATCTTGTAAGACAGTATGGTAAGGAAATTCTACAGCTTCAATAAAAAGGATCTGACTTTCAACCTTGGTTTTCACATTAAATTGTCTATATCTCAATAACTAGGAATCAAGGAGGATATCAGACTAATAGAAAGAGTAATGAGTCTTAGAACTTAATCCGTATAGTAGGAGCGACCTAAAATCCTCCTACAAGCATTAGGCACTAGACAAATTTTACCAAAAGGGAGGAATTTTAAGATAAGGCTCCTAGTTATAATATTGAGAAAAGACCTAAGCCCATGTTTCTAAAGAACTATATTGGAGGCGAATTTGTTACTGAATTCAAGGTAGCTGAGTGAATAAGAATCTTGGGAAAGAAGATACAGACCTGCTGGACTCAAACAATTGCTACAATAATTGCTGATCTTTGCAATTGCAAATCTTCATGAGTTGAATACCTGAGATCTTATATACAAGTGGCAGAAGATTTAGCAGCTACCACGAAGTAGGAGTAGTAGAGTATAGAGCAAGGGAGATGAGAAAGAGTCTCCAATAATCTGAACCATAATTTAAAACATCATAGAAATAAGGCAAGTTTGGGCACCAACATAACCCTTATGGATCCTTTGTACAATACTCAAAGCTATTGGCAAGTAATCCTAAGACCAAATGCGAATTCGAAAAGAGGAGTGTAACACCCTAATAAACCCATACTACGCTTAAGTCGTATTACGGCATTTTATTAGTTGTTACTTATGCTCGTGGAAAACTAAACTTCACTTGAAATTAAGTTACACGGAAAATACAGTAAGATTTTTTTTTTTGTTCAAATACGTCATCGCTTAGCAGCGTTTTGAAAAGTAAAGCCTTGAGCAAGAAGATAGCTAGAGAAAGAGCGTGTCGCATAAAATATATACCCCAAAATCGTAAAACATGAGAAAGGTAAACAAATAATAATTCACAAATACATTGCATTAAATAACTAACCATTACATTCATATGGGTTCATAATATATATATATACCTACATATATATCAGCATTACATCAAAGGAGGCTCATGGTCGGGTCATGATCCAAATACTAGATACTAAGTACAAATTTAAATGACAAAGCCTAACTCAAAAAGAAATTTGCGAAGGTGCAGAGCGATGGTCGCTACAAGTCCCAAAACAGCTGCGTCTTGCATCCTACGTCACACGTCCGCTCACAATGTGGGGGATCCATGCTCCACTCCACCGGATGTGCCATCGAGATCTAGTGACGATGCGGAAGAATAACTAGGGTGAGAAATGGAATTTCTCAGTAGGACTCGAACCCGACACGAAAGTGTCATCGTCATCGTCCCAGCCACTTCGGTTTTATTAATAAAAATAGTGAGCATGCATAAGGTTCAATTCTTGGATTTTTAAAATCATGAATATCCGACGCGGATTCAATTTTAGTGTATCGTCTAATCATTTACATCATAATATACATAAGCACAAATATAATTACATAAAACATGCATGTCCATACTATAAGATTCTCTTAACTTCTTTCCTGTCTAGGGTTTGGACCGAAGTCCCTTTTCTTTTCTTAACTTGACTTTATCTTTCCACCCACTAAACATAAGTGGTAATGAGCTCATACCGTGGCCGTCGCCACCATAGAATTTCGGTACTTACACTAGCTGGGTCATGCCATGCCTCATGTAAGACCTATCCCCTATACTCACACTAGCTGGGTCATGCCATGCCTCATGTGAGTCGTGGGTGAGGGGAGCTTAAATTAGGTCACCTTCCCTTTTGAAGGATCATACCTTAGTTCATCTTTTTCTTATTAAAGCTTATGATGCAAAGTTATTCTAATTCTCTTCCACATTTAGGCGTTATGTATCGCCATCCCCAAATGTGGTTCCTTTATTAATCACCTCTGGGCGTTATGTATCGCCGTCCCTAGGGTGTTCATATTTATTAATCCTTTCATGTATAGCATTAAGCATCATGTCATCAACATATCATATTCATATCATCATCATCATGTCATTGTCATCATATTGACACATAGAGGCATACATATCATGCAAAGTCTTATGAGCTTAGCTTAGTAAATTTGGGTACAAGCTTTTAATTGATTTGCTTCTTGCATAAATTGTTTTATTAGGCATAGGGCCAATTTCATCCATTATCCTTTTTGAAACTTTTAAGTTGAATTATGAAGGTTTTCCAATACTTAATGTAAGGGTCTTAATGTCTTAAAGCTTATTTCTCATTAACCTTTAAAACTTACCATAACCAGTTTTTCTTTTATAGTGGGGCAGTAACTTAAAAAATTCACCATAATTTCATCTTTTCCTCTTTTGTTTCGAATTTTGGTATGGTTATACCTTTATGAGTCTATTTTTAAACAAAAGAAACCCCACTCAAAAATTCATTTTATAGCTTGAGTTATGCACATTTTATTCTGACTATTCAGACTTGAAGGTTCATCTCGGGTCAGTGACTTTTAAACATTACTGTGAACTCCTCACAAGAATCTGCCAAAACTGTTTTATGGGGATGTTCCTCTATGTCTTAGCTTTCTAACAAACTTAGTTCCACTCAAAAATGTTCTGTATAACTTGAGTTATGCACGTTTTATTACCCACTGCCCGGACAGAAACCCATCCAGAAATAGCAAACTTTGAAAATTCATATCTCTCTCGCTTTAAGGCCAAATCTCACATATTTTATATGTATGAAAATCTCTTTGAGTCTATTTTCATAGAAAATTAGTTTCATTGAATTTTGAGTTTTGTGAAGTGAGTTATACTATACGCTTTACAGGCTGCCAGAATTCCAAATTTACTAGTTTCTATATTTTACATGTTAAACTTATGGAGATGTTGTTATACCACTTCAAGTCACCATTTTCATGTTTTATCTCACCATCATATTCAATATTTTAGTTATCAAATCAGTACTTTAAAACAAAATAGAGCAAGATACATAAAAAAAACTATCATACCACAAAATTTCATTTCAAAACAATATTTTCATCAAGGCAAGAAAACTCATAGAATTATATATGGTCATGAGACCTTGAAGTAAGCTTCAAAACCACCTAGCTATGAAGAGCTTAGGGGTTCTAGAGCTTGAAAAATACATGGAGAAGAAGGGTAAGAGTCACTACCAAATGTGTTTCTCTTGAAAGCTTGAAGGATAAAGATGGTTGGAGATGGCCTCCTTCTCCTTAAGCTTGATATTGGGGCTTGTGTATGAGTGGCTTTGTTTCTCCAAGGACCAAAAATGGTAGTCCTTGAAGGGATTGTGAGTGTGGTGATGGAGATGAGGTAGGAAGTAGTAAGAAGGTTGGAAGAAGAACAAGAAAAATGGGAAGAACAAAAGAGTAGGATGAGACCTGGAGAGAGGAGAGAGCCTTTTTGGTGTTTTAGTGAGAGGAATGGAAAATGAAATGAGGGGGAGAGAGAGGGGCTGAAGGTGGCGCATAATGAGGGGGCTAATGTGATTTTTGCTTCTTACACAAGCTAGGGAGTGGGAAAAACCTTGGGGCAAAAGAGAGTGTTGTGTTTCCTTTGAGTCTTGGCAATTTGGGTAAAGACCATGTAGTGTTTTCTCAAGTGGTTAAAGACATGAGCTCTCTTAGGATTTGGCTTGGATGGCTATGATCACTCCAAGTGTCACCATCTTGATGGAGGAGAGCACATTTCTTGTCTTGACTTAAGGAACACTATTAGCATGGACTCTTGATCTAGGGGTGTATGATGAGAAGGCAAATGGATGGTTGGATATGACTCTTGCCTTGACCAAACTTTCAAACAATAATAAAAGGGAAGTTTCTACATCTTTATAATTGTTACAATTATCTAAATGTTAATTAATTTGATTAGTTAAATTGCTCTTTGACCGATTTCGGTTAATTACATCTTTAAGACGTTTTTCCTCTTAAAAGAATTGATATTATGAATTATGTAATTAGGGTTTAGAATTAATCTATCTCAATTGGTAAAGTAGAATAATTGTCTTGTACTTAATTAATAAGATTGGATTAGCTTAATTATATTTCTAAGTTACGAATTAATGAGGTTCGAATAATGAAGTTTTAATTAAACCATTTAGTGCATTATAATTCAATTATTGACTTGACTCAATTCACTAAGCTCTTGCTCATTGAGGTTAGCCGATTAGTCCTCAGTTAATCGTTAACCTCTCTAATTAGCCAGGATCACTGAGCTAATTAGCTTAGACAAAAATTGGGGATGTTACAAGGAGTATCCCCATAAGTTAAAAGAGATTTTTCCTTAACCCTTCTTAATCTTAGAATTTTGAGGACAAAATTCTTTTTAAGATGGGTGTAATTGTAACATCCCCAATTTTTCTAGTGCTAAATTATTCCATTTTACCTAAACCACAAGTTCCGAGTTCTGACTTCACCTTCAAGTTTTCATGATTTCCGACTTTACCTTTGAATTTCACATAAAAAGGATAATTTCTGACTTCCGAGTTCGTCTTCGAATTTTAGCACAAGTTACGACTTCCGACTTCATCTACTAATTTCACAACTTCCGACTTAACCTTCAAGTCCAAACAACATGGACGTGATTGCCAATATCCGACTTTAGGTCTCAAAGAAAATGGACCTGATTTTCGATCTAGTAGTTTATTTCCAGATTCCAAGCAAGATGTACCCAAGTTTCGACCTCATACCTCATGTTCAAAATAGTGTGCCTGGTTTCCGACCTCCGAATTGATAGCTTAACACAATGGTACAATTACCGACCGCTGAGTTGAGTGTAACGAGTTCCCGCCTTACAGTTGAACTCAATTAGAATGGACACGAGTTCGGATCTTTGAGCTGATTTCCAAGTCATACACAAGTTCTGATCTCCGAGCTTATTCCCAGGAGCCTTCCATCTCTATTGGCGTTCCCGAGTTTGAATGGGGAGTTCTGAGATTAAGTGATTGTAAGTTGTATGACTTCCGATATCCGAATTTACTCTCAAGTGTCAAATAAGGTTGGACGATTTACGACATCTGGCTTTAGCTCCAAACTCAAATAAAAGGGACGCGGGTTTCGACTTTACACATAATAGAGTACGAGTTCCGATGTCATTTTCAGAATATAGTGGAAGCGAGTTCTACTTTTCGGCGATGTGGAGAGCTATTTTGTCACAAAAAGAGGGATATATGGCTGAACCTTAACTACAAAAATGGGGAAGATTGGTTGAAATTCAGCCTTGTGTTTTTAGGCCAATCAAAACTCTCCAAGTTAACTACTACCTCAAGCTTAAATAACTCATCCTTTCTCTCATTCAGCCCCATTTCTACGTTGCCCTCTCCCTTGTTCAGCTCTCTTTTTCTCTTCTCCACTCACTCAACTCCATCACTCCTTCAAGCTTAACAAGGTTCTAACAATTCAAGCTTCAACACTTAGCTCAAATCACACTCTAAAGAAGTAGGATTCCATTTCTGTTCTTGAATTCTTTGCAATATGATTTCATGAAATTTTACTCTTCTTCATGTATTTGATGATATATTGGATGTATTATGATAGATTATGATAGGATTAATATGAAATCTTGAGTTAGAATTAAAGTTAGAAGGAGAAAAACTAGAAGGAATGAAGGATTAGGATGCTGTCTTGGTGAAGAGTCCACGGCAGACTGGATGGCGGAGTGTACGGCACCGTCTACAGCCAGTTAAACCCGATGAAACCATTTTTAGATGAAAGTAGACATTCAGAGCTTTCCATACATATATCATTTTTAAATGAATTGAATAGAAGTAAAGGTGGATTATACAAAATTCGGGCAGAATTGAGTAGAATTGGCAGAAGTGACCAAATGGGTGGTTTCACAAGTGTTAGTGAAAATATAAGGTTTTAGTTAATGGTTGCAAGTTCTACATGGATAGATATGTTAGATTGATTAGACTGTTATAACTTATTTGTCCGTGAGAACTGGCACTATTCCTGGGGAAACGGATCTTATCCGTTATGCTGCCGAATTTTACGGCAGGAGTCTATGAAACTATGAATATTATGAATATCCGTATGTTATACTCATAAGGTTCAAATATGCAAGGATGAATTTAAGCATGAGATGAGTTATGAGAACTTGCAAGAAAGACGTACCAAGCTACCACGTGAGGCATGGCATAGACCCAACTAGCATGGGCCAGGCAAAGATCGTTTCAAGATTTGGGCCAGCCCTCGACCAGATTTAAGGGGAATAGACCAGTGTGAGAGTCGGGGAAAGTAAACCCGTCACTCATGTATAGGTAGGAGCTCAGACCTGAAAAGCAGGCTATTACCCAGGGGTGAGAGAGGCCATTCACCTCCGGGGGACCAAGCACAGAAGAGTAAGATCAAGTTGCAATTAAAGAAAGATATGAATTAAGTCAAATGCACTTGCATATAGTCAAGTATAAGCATCTATAAGTGCATCTTCAGTTATCTCATTAAGTCATACTATTATTATGATTTTGGTTGAAGTATATTATACTATTCATATTCCTATGTTTGTCATATAATATGGTAAGTGATTGCTAAAATATAACCCGCTTTGAGAAAGGTATCTTCAACATAAAATTGAACCACTATTTGTTTATATGTGCTCATATTTTCATAACAAACCGAAGTGGCTGGAATGTTTATGATGACACTATGGAATTGGCTTAAGTTTGCCTACTGAGAACCCTAGGTTCCCACTGCCTACCTGTATGTTTTTCTTTTCCATAAATATTCCAGAACTTAAGTTGGAAATCAAGTACGAGGTAGAGTACTGGGACAGTTTCTGAGCAAGACTTGGATGCAAACCAGACCAAGAGACAAATGAAGCTAGCTAGTGACCAGTCGAAAGCAAGTTCGGTGTATTACATTTGTCACAATTACTTTTAAATTGTAATTATTTTATCCTCTATGTATCAGAGATGGTGAAATTTATGAACTATTAGTCAGTAATAAAATGTGTAGTTAAAGGGCCATATATTATATTTTCCATATTTTAAAAGTTTTCTTAGCACAGTGACAACCCTTTTAATATAACTCCATGACTCGAGTATGGCTTATTTAATAAAGGATGTTACATCAAGCACTAGGAGGCTTCTATTAGAAACCTTGAAACTCAGTTGGGGCAGATATCGCAACAACTAGCTGAAAGACCACAAGGTACTTTGCCTAGCAATACAGTGAAAAATCGAAGAGAGTAAGTTAAGGCAATTACCCTGCAAAGTGGCAAAGAACTAGAAGAACCTGAGATGCCAAAAGTGGAAGAAGAGCAACCTACTGAGACTGAAGTGCAAACTACCCAAGGGAAGAAATATGAGATTCCTATGAGGTGTAGTAAGGGTGTGGGAGAACAAGAAAAGGCGCCAAAGTATGTGGCACCATTTGCCTATGACCCTCCCATTCCCTATCCACAGAGGGTAAAGCAGCTGAAGAAAGAGTAGCATGATAAACAATTTGCAAAATTTCTGGAAGTATTCAAGATGCTGCAAATTAATATACCCTTCGTGGAGGCATTGACTCAGATGCCTAGTTATTGTAAGTTTATGAAGGAAATCCTCTCTCAGAAAAGAAAAATTAGAGATGATGAGACTGTCCTACTTACTGAAGTGTGCAGTGCCATCTTACAAACAAGCTGCCTCCCAAGCTTAAAGATCCAGGGAGTTTTACTATTCCATGTGTCATTGGTGATGTTTATTTTAATAAAGCTCTTTGTGATCTTAGTACTAGTATTAATTTAATGCCTTTGTCTATTTTTAGGAAGCTTGGATTTGGAGAAGTCAAGCCTACCATGATGTCTCTATAGTTGGCTGACAGATCGATCAAGCATCCAAGAGGCATTATTGAGGATGTTCTGGTAAAGGTGGATAAGCTCATATTCCCAGTGGATTTTGTGGTGCTTGACATGGAAGAAGACAGGGAAGTCCCCCTCATTCTTGGGAGACCTTTCATAGCCACTGGGAGAGCTCTCATAGATCTCCAAGAGGGAAAGTTAGAATTGCAGGTATAAGATGATAAGGTCACCATCAATGTTTTTGATGCAACTAAGTTTCCCCTGGAAGCTGACTTGTGCCTTAGAGTTGATGTCGTTGAAGAGGTGGTGACTTCTTCCTTTGGAGCTGTTTCCACCACCATTCCCTTAAAGGCATACTTGGTAAACTCTAAGATGGCAGAAGAATTGGAGGACAACAACTTGCACCTATGCTATGAACTTTTGGAAGCTCAACCGGTAGTTTCCCAGCCTTTTTCTGACACTCTGACACTAGATAAGGAACTACAACCAATGAGTGAGGAGCCACCAAAATTAGAGCTCAAGCAACTTCCTATCCATTTGAGATATGCATTCCTTGGTGAAGGTGACACATATCCTGTTATTATTAGTGCCTCACTGAGTAGTGTAGAAGGAGATAAGTTGCTAAGGGTACTAAGAGATCATAAAATAGCTATTGGGTGGTAGATTTCAGACTTGAGGGGTATCAGTCCCACCTTTTGCCTGCATAAAATCTTCATGGAAGATGACTTCAAGCCACTGGTCCAACCACAGAGGAGGCTGAACCCAACCATGAAAGAGGTTGTGAAGAAGGAAGTGGTGAAGCTCCTAGATGCAGAGATCATATATTCCATTTCGGACAGTGTTTGGGTAAGCCCAGTTCAGGTGGTACCCAAGAAAGGAGGAATTACAATGGTGAAGAATGAGAATAATGAGCTCATTCCAACTCGTACAGTCACCGGTGGAGGATGTGTATTGATTACCGAAAGCTTAATGATGCCACCCGCAAGGACCATTTCCCACTACCCTTCATGGACCAGATGTTGGAGAGGATAGCAGGCCATGCTTACTACTGCTTCTTGGATGGCTACTCTGGTTATAACTAGATACACATTGCCCCAAAATATCAAGAGAAGACTACATTCACCTGCCAATATGGGACATTTTACGTATAGGAGAATGCCATTTGGGTTGTGCAATGCCCGAGCTACCTTCCAAAGATAGATGCTAGCTATTTTCCATGATATGGTGGAAAGGTTTATAGAGGTTTTTATGGATGATTTTGGTTCTTCCTTTGACGATTGTTTGTATCATTTATCTTTGGTTTTGAAACAATGTCAGGAAACTAACCTTATTTTGAATTGGGAGAAGTGTCATTTTATGGTGTAGGAAAGCACAGTTCTTGGACATCGGATCTCAGCTAAAGGAATTGAAGTGGATAGAGCCAAAATTGAAGTTATTGAGAAGTTACCTCCACCAACCAATATGAAGAGAGTTAGAAGTTTCTTAGGCCATGCTGGATTCTATAGGAGATTTATTAGGGATTTCTCTAAAATTGCTAAACCTTTGAGTAATTTATTAGTTAGGGATGTTCCTTTTAATTTTGATAATGAATGCTTGCATGCCTTTGAACTTTTGAAAAACAAGTTAGTTTCAGCTCCTATTCTTGTTGCACCTAATTTGGCTTTGCCATTTGAGCTCATGTGTGATGCTAGTGATTATGCCAAAGGTGCTATTTTAGGACAAAGGAAGAATAAGTTGCTACATGTTATTTATTATGCCAGTAGAACTTTGAATAATGCACAACTTAATTATGCTACCACTGAAAAAGAACTTTTGGCTGTTGTTTTTGCTTTTGACAAATTTCGTTCCTATTTGATAGGTGCTAAGGTTATTGTCTACACAGACCATGCAGCCTTGAAGTTCTTGTTGGATAAGAAAGATGCCAAGCCTAGGCTCCTTAGATGGATTCTACTGCTTCAAGAATTTGATTTGGAGATCAGAGATAAAAAGGGAGCAGAGAACTTGGTAACTAACCACCTCTCTAGACTGACCTTTCCCTTTCTACATGAGAAGAAAGAGATTAGAGAGACATTTCCTGATGAGCAGCTATGGGCAGCACAAGTAGCACCATGGTTTGCAGACTATGCCAATTATTTGGTGAAGAGAATTTTGCCTGAGAGCCTCTCATACTCCCAGAAGAGGAAATTCTTTTCTGACCTCGAATGCATGAAGGTTTTCATGTGCAATGTCATATCCGAACAGAGGTTTCTTTCGGGTTTGATGTTAGTCACTGATTTGATTTGTGTAACGTCCACCGTTTTTCGTCTAATTATTCGGTTTTATTGAATAATTGAGAATAATCAAGATTCGGTTAAACAATTAATAAGACTCAATTGATTAGCAATTACTTGAGTTTAGATAAGAAAGAATTGAGTTAGAGTATAGGAGATTTCATAAAAGTTTTATTGAAAACTGATTTACCGATTTAAAGGAAATCGGTAACATTACGGTATTTTAAACTGTTGAAACTGAACCAATAAAATTACAAGCTCTAAACCCTATTTTGAGTGGCTGATAACTCAGCCACTTATCACCTAAAGTGGCGCAACAAAGGCCACACTCCATGGAGAAGCTTGGCTGAATTTCAGCCAAGCATTTTAAGCCAATCAAATTCAAGCAAAATCACTCAAAGTAATTAGAAAATTTTTCCACCTTTTAACACCCCTTTTAGACCACATTTCAGCGCCCTTTCTCTCCTCTCATTCAGCTCTCTTTCTCTCTTCTTAACACACAAAAACTCTAGCCAACATCAAGCCAATTCAAGCCTTACTCATCCAAGCCTTCAAATTCCAGCAAAATCACTTGGAACAAAGGTAGGAGCTCTATTCTCACATCAATTCTATGGTCTTGGCTGGCTGAGCTTGGATTATTTTCATGATTCTTGATGTGTTAAATGAATGATTATGATGATATGTGATTGGTTTTGGGCTGTTTGTTTGGTTAAAACTGAATTTGAAGCAAGAAAGAATGAAGATAGGAAGAGATGGAGAGCTAGAGAACCCGAAACCCCTTGGCAGTCCGTATGGCCGAGTGTACGGCTCTGCCTATAGCCGATTAAATTTGATGAAAGTAATTTTAAATGAAACTAGACATCCAGGGCTTTCCATAGATATATCATATAAGGCTTTTGGATTAGTATTAAGAGAGATATGATTTTTTTGAATTTCGACCTAGGGTTTTGACTCTGATTCTGGGTAGACTAGGTTGTTCAGGGTAGAAATCGCCCTATACTACTTGAAAATGAGTGAAACTAACTTTGTTAGAAAGATTACACATAGGAGAATGTCCCATAAAAATTTTAGAATTAGATAAGGTCCCAGTTGCTCCCAGTGATCCAAGAAAGTTACCCTATATCCCAACCAGGTCAGAACAGGGCAGTTTAGAAAGGTCAGAATTTGGGGCTTATAACTCGAGCCCTACTAAGTCAATTGGAATGAAACTTTTTGGAAATGAAACTTTACCATGTTAGCTTTAAAATGAGTCCAATTTCGTATCATTTGAGTCAGTTTTCGATTTTTAGTGGATTTTTACTTTTAAGTGTCTGATTTTGGCTAGCCACTGGGCAGGCCGAAGAACAATCTAAATATCTTAAGCTATAGATATCAAAATTAGATGGGACCAAAGAGGTTAGAAAATAGACACATAACCCTTTAACATAATGAAATTTGAGATCCAAATGAGTTAAATAGAATTTATGGCTTGAATTATAAATACCGGGTTGGTTGACTATGCTGAGGCAGAAACTCTGCCTTAATGAGTTTAATGTTGTTATGAGTTCAATATTGGAATATATATGTAATATTGTGATCTTTGTGATAAATTGATGTTCTGGTATGCTAGCACTATTCATGGGGAAGCAGACTCGTTCCATTATGCTACCGAAAATTCGGTAGAACCCATGCACAAGTTATGAATTACATATTAATGCATGTGCATTTTCAAGAAAGCTATGAAAGTTATGATAAGGATTATGTACTATGAAAGTTCCATACTACTTGGGCCAGCCCCGGATAAGAAGTTAAAGGGAATAGATCGGTGGAAACATCGGGGAAAGTAAACCCGGCAATTCCTGTATTGGAACGAGCTTGATCCTGAAAAGCAGACTATTACCCAGTAGTCTAAATGGCCAAGAACTCCCAGGGGACCAAGAGATGGAAAAATGATGAAAGGAAATGAAAAGTTTATGAAGGAAAGTTCAAGTATGAATCTGCATGATTACATGAATGCATGAATACATGGAATAGTTATGTCAAGATGCCTACAATTGTCGATTATGTTCATTTACTGCTGTTTATTTATTTATTCTGTTTATCATTCTATGTATCATTATTAGTAATCTATTCTATTTCTTGTGCCGTCTAAAGTAAAAATGAACCTTGCCTCGGACCAGATATTTTCTTGAACTCATTAAAATGGATATTTCAGTTTGAGCACATGTTTTTATAATTAAGTAAAAACCGAGGCAACTGAAAATGCATGTGACGACAGATAACCACTAAACATAACCCTACTGAGAATTTCTTTAAATTCTCACCTTGTTCTGTATTTCCTGCATCATTCTCAGACGCTGGCGAAGAGCTCAATGGTCACTCTTTTCATTGAGATCCTAGATCTGCAGCTTCATTATGACTCCGAGTTGGACTTGTTGCACATAGACTGCTCCTGCTAGTTCTGCCTGTGCTTTTAGCACTAGGAATTTTGCTATTCCTTATTTCATCTGCTGTTAATATATATATATATATGTATATGTATAGACTGAAACAATGACTTCTATCATGTAAATATACATGTATGTATACAGTTGATGTTATTATACTATTCTTTATCTGTTGTGGTATTATGTTGATTTTCGTTACGCTCATAGTATAGCAGCGCATCGTTTCGTCTGTTCAAAAAATATATATATACAGAATATTAACATGGTAACACAGTCTACCTAATTTTATGTTATGACTTAAGCATAATATTAAATTAGTAGGGTGTTACAATTTGAATGATTATTTTTAGAATCCGATAATAGATTAGCCACTGTCTTTCTTGGTTCTTGGATTGGAGTTCCAATTTCTGTTCACTTCCATTTTAAATAGTTGCATTTTTGGTTTGATAAACAAACGCTTCCCCCTCAAATTCCTGATCATATAACATTGTCATCACTGGGAAACGACCCGGGTTGCACCCTTGCTACAAGTTTAGTGTAATTCGGTTTTTATTGTAATTTGACCGAGCTCGACACTCGAGTCAAATTTTGGCGCCGTTGCCGGGGATGATTGATATTATTTGGTCATGTTAATATGTGTTCATATCATTGCATATTCTGTCTTGATGTGTGCCTGGTTAAGTTGTTAGTTTTAATTCATAGTTAGTAGTTCGATTTTACAGTTTTTTGACAACTAACTCGTTTCAGTTGATTTCAGGGGACTTGATTCTATAGCAAAACATCATTTTGAGAAAAACTCAATCCTTTATGGATTGAGCCCCCCCTGTTTTTGTCAAATTCCATCATTTAGATAGGTTTTTAGAGTTTTTTTGATCTTTTCGGTATTTTTTAGGGATGTAACGGGTATTTTTGTAAAAGATTTTGTGCTCTGATTGACTTGAAAATTGGTCAGTTGAAGGAAAATGGCCTTCTGATTAAGATCAAAATCATTGACTCTTTATTTTTAAGCCAAATTCCTTTGTTTAGACTACTTTTTTAATTTTTTAAGATTTTTTTTTTTGCATTTTCTTACTCCTTGATGGAAAAATTTTTGAGGTGTGGTGGTCCAATAATTTTTAAAAATTATTTGGTAGTGTTTTTATATTTATTTTGATTATTTCGAGTGTTTGTGTGCATGTTTTAGTGCTTTGTGTATATGGTTCTATTTGCTATTTTGTTAGTGCATGACTAGGTCTGATCCAAGTCCTAATTTAGTTGAGTATGATCCTGAATTAGAGAGGACTCTTTAAAGAAATTAGAAGAGCTAAGAGGAGGTTATTTGAGACTAGTTCTACTAATAATTTTGTTTTTTATTCTATTCCTAATCTTGTTGAAAATTCTAATTTTTCAGGAAGCATGGCTAATAGAACCTTGAAGGAACTTGCAACACCTGATGTCAACTATCAAGCTTTGGCCATCCAGTACCCGAATTTGGATGCAGACTTCGAGCTAAAATCAAGACTGATACATATGCTACCCAAGTTTCATGGCTTAGCTGGAGCAGACCCTCACAAGCACTTGAAGGAGTTCCATGTAGTGTGCTCAACCATGAAGCCACATGGAGTGGAGGAAGATCACATCAAGCTGAGGGCATTTCCTTTTTCTCTGGATGGATCTACCAAGGATTGGTTATATTACTTGCATCCAGGTTCCATCACAAGCTGGCAAGACATGAAAAGGATGTTCTTGGAGATGTATATGCTTATACTGTAGGTTTTGATGATGCCAAAAGGGTGATAAACGGCTGCAATCAAAGAGCATGAAGATCCTTGAAGACAAATGGGTTCAAGCATCATTGGTATAAATTCTTAGGCCATAGTTTTTTTTGTTAATAGCTTTTCTATCATTAATTCTCATGGCCAAACCTTTTGAAACTTTATAATTTGTGTTTTCAAAAATGTTTTTTTTAAAAAACAAGCTACCAAGTTAGATATTGTTTTTTTTTTTAAAACATATTATAAGTTTCTAAATAATTTGTCTTAAAGATAGTTTATGGAAAATATGTTTTTAAATTAAGCAAATGCATGTTTTAGTAAGGTTTAATCGATTACATAAAGTTTTCAATCGATTACGTTCGTTAGAATTTTCAAAAAGTCGTTAAACCGCGTTTTTTTTTTAAGTTGTAATCAATTACCATTTTGGGTTCATTTGTAATCGATTACCATATTCAAAGACTTGCCCAGAAATTAGTTATTTTACAATGGTAATTGATTACCAAAGTCCTGTAATCGATTACCACGAGCCCTAACTGCAAAAAAATGGCTCGTTATGAAAAGTCATGTTTGTTGGCTACTTTTCTCAAATGGCTAGAACAAAATCTGAAGCCTATAAATAGCCATTCATAACACATTGTTAAAAAGAATACAAAAGGGTTAAAAACTCTTAACCAACTTTTTCCATTCCTTGATTTCTAACTCAGTTTTTTGTGGCCAAAGAGAGTTGCTATTGAAAAGCTTCATAGTACTTCAAGTTGTATTATTTTCTCTTTTAGAGAGTGATCAATTTCCTTTATTCTGTATCAAATTGTAAGAGGGTGAGGCATCCCTCAAGAAAGAAATGGGTGAGGTATCCCTCTTTGATTGTGAGAAACTCAAACACTAGCGTGAGGGATCCCAAAAGTGTGAGTACTCAAGTATTGTAAAGGTTTTAAAACCTTGAAGAATTTGACATAGTGAGAAATCCTGAGTTGATTGCTTGGGGACTGAACGAAGGCCACAAAGGGTGACCGAACCAGGATAAATCTGAGTTCGCTCTTCTCTACCCTTATCTTTTTACTTAATTGCAAGTTAAATTCATATTGTTTATTATTGAAGTAATTTGAAACTTGCATTAATTTTCAAATAGTTAATCACTTCATCACCTATTTTCTAATAAGATTTAAAAGAAAGAGATTTTTGGGAAAAGAATTAGGATAAACTTTAGAACTTAATTCACCCCCCTCTTAAGTTCTTGAGGCCACTTGGTAACAAGTGGTATCAGAGCCCAATTCTTGTAAAGGCTTAACCGCTTCAACAGTAATGGCCTCATCAAACTCTTTTTTGTCAGAAGGTACCTCCATAAATAGGCCACCTATTTTTAATGGGGATGGATATTCATATTGGAAAACCCGTATGAGAATCTTTATTGAAGCCATAGACTTAGATGTTTGGGATGCAGTGGAGAAAGGACCTTTTGTTCCAACAAAACTAGTTGAAGGGAAAATAGTTGAAAAGATTAGAAATGAATGGACTGATGAGGATAAAAAGAAGGTTCAATATAATTTGAAAGCAAAAAATATCATTACTTCTGCTTTAGGACATGATGAATTCTTTCGTGTGTCTATTGTAAAACAGCCTAAGAAATGTGGGATACTTTACAAGTTACTCATGAAGGAAATAGTGAAGTTAAAAGGGCTAGGATTAACACTCTAACACACGAATATGAATTATTTAGAATGAGTCAAAATGAAAGCATTCAAGATATGTAAAAGAGATTTACACATATTGTTAATCATCTTGCTTCATTGGGAAAGACATTTCCAAATGAAGATTTAATTAACAAAGTTTTAAGATGCTTGAACAAGCAATGGCAACCAAAAGTAACAGCAATATTAGAATCAAGGAACTTGGCTACAATGACTCTTGCTACCCTCTTTGGAAAACTTCAAGAGCATGAGTTGGAACTCAACAGGCTTAAGCAAAATGAGGAAAGTGACAAAAGGAAGAAAGGAATAGCCTTAAAAGCTACCTCTTCCACTCATGAAAGAAGTGATGAAGATGAAAAAGAAAATTTGGAAGAAGTAGAAGCAGATGATGAAAACTTTAGTCTCCTTGTGAAGAAATTTGGAAGATTCCTTAGAAAGAAAGGAAAATAAAGAAAAGTCCCCTTTATCCCAAAGAAGAATATCAACAAAGGCGAAGATACTTCATCCATTCCAAAATGTTATGAATGTCGTCAACCTAGCCATATAAAGATGGAGTGTCCAATCTATTTGAAGAAATTAGAGAAATTAGGGAAGAAATCAAACAAAGAAAAGAAAGGCAAGAAAGCATATATAACTTGGGAGGAGAATGACACTGAATCATCTAGTGACTCCGAGAATGAAGTTGCTAACCTTAGTCTCATGGCTATAGATGGCGAAAGTGATGAAGAGGTAATAACTTCAAATACTCACCTTTCTCCTTCTTTTGATGAATTACAAGATGCTTTTAATGATTTGCATGAAGAGTCTTTAAGACTTACTAAAATTGTTGCTTCTTCTAAGAAAATAATTTTATCTTTGGAAGAAGAGATTACTAGACTGAACAAAAAATTAGAGGAACTAAAAATTGAAAATGAAACAGTTGGATTAATTGATACAAAATCCACTTGCTCTAAATGTCTATCATATGAAAATACATCTACAGCAATTTCATGTTCATCATGTAAGAATTTTGAAAAAGAAATTATTGATCTGAAAAATGTGCTTGCTAAGTTCACTTTTGGTAGAAATAACCTAGACATATTATTGGGAAAACAAAGATGTATGTTTGATAAAGCTGGATTAGGTTATAATCCAAAGAAACAACAAAAGTATTATAAAAACTACTTTTCATTATCATCAACCTCTAACTCTCCTTTCATAACATATTTTTATTGTGGTAAGAAAGGGCATAGTGCTTCAACATGTTATATTAGAAAGTATGGACATGCAAGTGGAAAGATGATATGGGTTCTAAAGGGAATATTACCCAAGTCTGACAATCAAGGGCCTAAGAAAATTTGGGTACCTAAATCCAAAAATTAAACTTGTGATGTAGGTATGCTTAAAGATCATGAGCTCAAACTGGTACCTTGATAGTGGATACTCCAAGCACATGACAGGAGATGTATCAAAGTTTTCACAAATAACTCCTAAGAACCATGGACATGTGACCTATGGAGACAACAATAAAGGAAAAATACTTGGAATTGGTAAAATTGGTAACACTCCTTCTGCTTCTATAGAAAATGTCTTATTTGTTGATGGCCTTAAGCATAATTTACTTAGCATTAGTCAATTATGTGATAAAAAAATAGAGTAATCTTTGATTCAAACTGTTGCATTATAGAAGGAATTAGTGATAAAAAGATTAAATTTGTTGGACACAGAGTAGACAACATATATATGATTAGCCTAGATAATATTCCATCAAATAATATTCAATGTCTCATGAGTAAAGAAGATGATTCATGGTTATGGCATAGAAGAATTGCACACATTCACATGGATCACTTAAATAGGCTAGTTAAGAAAGAATTAGTAATTGGACTACCAAAACTTAGATTTGAAAAAGACAAGCTTTGTGATGCCTGTCAAAAGGGTAAACAAGTAAGGGTATCCTTTAAATCAAAGAATATTGTTTCAACTTCAAGACCCTTGCAATTATTACACATGGATCTCTTTGCCCCTTATAGAACTATGAGTTTTGGAGGAAATTATTATGCTTTGGTAATTGTGGATGATTATTCTAGATTTACATGGACATTATTTCTATCTAATAAAAGTGAAGCATTTTGAGCATTTAGAAAACTCGCTAAGGTTATTCAAAATGAGAAAAATCTTAACATTGCATCTATAAGAAGTGATCATGGAGGGGAATTTGAAAATGAGTCCTTTGAAACCTTTTGTGATGAGCATGGCATTGAACATAATTTTTCTGCACTAAGAACTCCACAACAAAATGGAGTAGTTGAAAGAAAAAATCATTCCTTAGAAGAAATGGCAAGAACTATGCTAAATGAATCAAATCTTCCTAAGTATTTTTGGGCAGATGTGGTTAGTATCGCTTGTTATGTAATGAATAGAGGCTTAATAAGACCTATTTTAAAGAAAACCCCCTATGAACTATACAAAGGAAGGAAACCAAATATATCCCATCTTCACATTTTTGGTTGTAAATGTTTTGTTTTAAATAATGGAAAGGATAACTTAGGTAAATTTGATGCTAAAGCTGATGAAGGAATATTTCTTGGATACTCATTGCATAGTAAAGCTTATAGAATCTATAATAAGCGAACTATGACTATAGAGGAGTCTATTCATGTTGCTTTTGATGAGACTAAGCTATTTGATCCAAGAAAGGATATTATTGATGATGTTGTAGAAGCTTTGGAAAACTCTCACATCAGTGAAAAAGAAAAGGAGCAAAAGAAAGAGGAAGAAGGTGAGAAAGAAGCTCCACCACAAGAGCAAACAAGGACAAATGATCTCCCAAAAGAGTGGAGGACTTCTAAACACCATTCACTTCACAATATTATAGTTGACATCTCAAAAGGGGTAACAACTCGAAACTCTCTTAGGAATACATGTAATCACATGGCATTTGTCTCTTAAGTTGAACCTAAAAATATAGAAGAAGCCATTATTGATGAACATTGGATTTTAGCCATGCAAGAAGAATTAAATCAATTTGAAAGAAATCAAGTTTGGGAACTTGTGCCAAGGCCTAGTGATCATCCTATCATAGGCACCAAATGGGTCTTTAGGAACAAACTTGATGAAAATAGTGTCATCATAAGGAATAAAGCTAGATTAGTAGCTAAAGGATATAATCAAGAAGAAGGAATAGATTATGAAGAAACATATGCTCCTGTAGCTAGATTAGAAGCCATTAGAATGTTACTAGCATTTGCATCTATCATGGATTTCAAACTTTATCAAATGGATGTAAAAAGTGCATTTCTAAATGGTTATATACAAGAAGAAGTGTATGTTGATCAACCTCCTGGTTTTGAAAGTTTTGACTTATCCAATCATGTTTTCAAATTGAAAAAGGCGCTTTATGGGCTAAAACAAGCTCCTAGAGCTTGGTATGATAGATTAAGTAAATATCTCCTAGAAAATGGGTTTTCAAGAGGAAAAGTTGGCACTACACTATTTATTAAAAATAAGGAGCATGATATTTTGTTAGTACAAATATATGTGGATGATATTATCTTTGGTGCTACTAATGATTCTTTATGTCAAGAATTTTCTAAGATAATGCAAAATGAATTTGATATGTCCATGATGGGACAACTTAATTACTTTCTTGGACTCCAAATTAAGCAAGCAAAGGACGGAATATTCATAAATCAATCAAAATATTGCAAGGAATTGCTCAAAAGGTTTGGAATGGATAATGCAAAGGAAATTACTACTCCTATGAGCACTTCCTGTTACTTAGATAAGGATGATGAAGGTAAGCCTGTAGAAGTAAAAAAATATAGAGGTATGATTGGCTCTCTCCTTTATCTTACTGCTAGTAGACCTGATATAATGTTCAGTGTATGTATGTGTGCTAGATATCAAGCTAATCCTAAAGAATCTCATTTAACTGCAGTAAAAAGAATTATGAGATATCTTATTGGAACAGTGAATATAGGTTTATGGTATCCTAAGGGAACCTCATGCAGTCTAATTGGTTACTCTGATTCAGATTTTGCTGGCTGTAAAATGGATAGGAAAAGCACCAATGGAACATGTCAATTAATTGGTAGTGCTTTAGTCTCTTGGCATAGCAAGAAACAAAATAGTGTGGCATTGTCTGCTGCAGAGGCGGAATACATAGTAGCTGGAAGTTGTTGTGCTCAAATTCTTTGGATGAAGCAACAACTTTCAGACTATGGATTACACCTTGACCATATACCTATAAGATGTGATAACACAAGTGCTATAAATCTATCTAAAAATCCTATTTTGCACTCTAGAACCAAACACATTTAAATTAGACATCACTTTCTACGCGATCATGTGCAAAAAGGTGATTGCATCTTAGAATTTCTTAAGACAAGTAAACAACTAGCAGACATATTTACTAAACCTTTACCTAGGGAAAGTTTCTTCAATATAAGAAGAGAATTAGGAATAATTGCTTCTTCACATATATAGTTTTTCTTTATTAAATTTTTTTTTATTATTTATTCAATTTCTTTTCAAATCACTAACTTCCGCATTAGAGATTTCAACTAAATTATTTTGCAGGAACTTTGTCATTGTTAAGTTCCTTACGGCTCATAATCTGAAATAACTTGAAGGTCTATGCAATTTAAGGTTTGGTAATCGATTACGAGAGGCAAGGTAATCGATTACATCCGTCTCTGTTACCCCCGAGTTCAATTTTAATTTTAGTGTAATCAATTACAATATTTAGTAATCGATTACTGGTGTTGGAAAAATAACACTATAGTAATCGATTACATGTCTATTTTAATCGATTACAAAATCTGGGCAACTGGTAATCAATTACACCAATTTGGTAATCGATTACAAGACGGGTCTAAAGCCTCCGCATCCGCATTCTCTCTCCTCATTTCAAACTTCAACTTCTCTCTCTTCGTGCTTTTTCTCTCTTTCTCCCAAAACGCCATTGTCGAAGCTCTCCCTTTTATCTAACATTACTCCGTCATTTCTGCATCAAATTTCTTCATTTCTTCACCAAACTGCTTCTTTTCTTCCTCTCCACAGAACCCATACACTCTCTATCCCGAAAATCCATGATTCCATGGCTGAGTCATCTAGAGCTCTTAGGAAGAGGAAGGCCTCCGCCAAGAACGCCGAAACTACCACTTCCTCTCTTCCTTCTGTGGATTTGTCGCGATTCTTCTCATCCAAAAAGCAAATGGACTCCTACATTGCTCATTTCCAGACTCATGAACTTGTCACTCCAAGGTATTTAGATTCTGACTTCTTCAATCAAACCAATTTGGGAGTGTTTGCTCTTCTGAATAGATGGGAGTTGGTTAAATTCCTTACTATGAAAGACAAGATATATCCTGAATTGGTTAAAGTTTTCTATTCCAATTTGAAGTATAAGGATGCCTGCTTCTTTTCTGAAGTGAAGCATGTCCAAATAGTCATTGATAGGGAACTATTTTATCAATTCATTGGTCTGTCTTTTGATGGAGAAACTTTACGTGGGAAAGGCACTACTCCTGATGATTGGAAGGAGGATTATAATCATGACTTGGCCTTAGCATAGTTCATAGGAGAAGGTGACACAACAAATAAGAGAACTTTAGTGGGTAGGCTTTCCTTAGAAGACCGTATTCTTCATTATATCCTTGTGCGTGTCTTGATTCCTAGAGCTGGTAATTATGCTCAAATATCTTCTGATGATGTTCTAGTTATGTGGGCTATGACTACTGAGCGTCCAATAAACTGGGGATACTATATCATTCAACACATGTTAAAGGTTAAGAAGAAGGCTAGGTGCGCTTTACCTTATGGGATGCTCATTACTCGTTTTCTTCAGCATTTTCGCATACCTCTCAGTGGTGAGATTACTTTAGACGAGACTCCTCATTATCCCATTAATGAAGGGACACTGACCAAAATGGGCTTCAAGAACTATGCTGGCCAATGGTACATTCCTAATAGGCCTACAGGAAACGTCCCTCCTCCTCCCTCTGCTCCTGGTCCTGCTTCCGCTTCCGCTTCCACCTCTATTCCTCCACCTCCCTCAGATTATATGGCGGTGATGCTTGAGGAGTTCCGAGGTCTTCGCACCTATGTTGGGGAGCGTTTTGATCGCCTTGAGACTCGTCTAGACCACTATGAGACTACCTTAGTTGGTTATGGGACTCGGATGGATAGTGTGGAGAATGATCTTCATGCCCTACATCAGCATTTTATCCCGTCTAGTTTTGCTTCTCCACCACCTCCTTCTCCAGCTCGCTTTACTTCAACTTCTCATGCGTCTCATCGTCCCTTTCCTACAGCTTCTAAGGATCGTGAGACCTTAGATAGTCGTGATACTATTGACCCCTTTGATTTACTCCCTCCTACAGGTCGCACTATACTTCAACCTGGTGATTCGGATGATTCTGATACTTCTGATGACTCTGATGCTACTACGACTGATGATATTGAGGATGATGGCGACTTTGATGGGACTTAGTCCATGATCGGATGCCCTTCACTATGTTGCTTTTGTTTTTCGTCTGTCTATTCACTTTTGTTATGCTTATGAACCTTTGCTCCTTATGTTTGTTTTCATTTATGTTTCTAGTCTTTTTGATTATGCCAAAAGAGGGAGAATTGGACATTGGTAAGGTGTAGTTATAGTATGCACATATTTGGTGTGGTTATGTTATGCACATATTTCGGTGTTTAGGGGGAGTATTCCTTAACTATATATTTAGTGTATACTCTTAAGGGGAGTTTATTTTTCTTTTGTCATATGTTTGTCATATCTATATTTATTATTGTATCCTCACATAAGAAGTTTGTCATCATCAAAAAGGGGGAGAATGTATATGCTTATACTGTAGGTTTTGATGATGCCAAAAGGGTGATAAACGGCTCCAATCAAAGAGCATGAAGATCCTTGAAGACAAACGGGTTCAAGCATCATTGGTATAAATTCTTAGGCCATAGTTTTTTTTGTTAACAGCTTTTCTATCATTAATTCTCATGGCCAAACTTTTTGAAACTTTATAATTCATGTTTTCAAAAATGTTTTTTGTAAAAAACAAGCTACCAAGTTAGATATTGTTTTTTTTTTAAAACATATTATAAGTTTCTACATAATTTGTCTTAAAGATAGTTTATGGAAAATATGTTTTTAAATTAAGCAAATTCATGTTTTAGTAGGGTATAATCGATTACATAAAGTTTTCAATCGATTATGTTCGTTAGAATTTTCAATAAGTCGTTAAACCACGCTCTTTTTTTAAGCTGTAATCGATTACCATCATATTGTAATTGATTACCATTCTGGGTTCATTTGTAATCGATTACCACAAAGTGTAATCGATTACCATATTCAAAGACTTGCCCAGAAATTAGTTATTTTACAATGGTAATCGATTACCAAAGTCCTGTAATCGATTAACACGAGCCCTAACTGCAAAAAAATGACTAGTTATGAAAAGTCATGCTCGTTGGCTACATTTCTCAAATGGCTAGAATGAAATCTAAAGCCTATAAATAGCCATTCATAACACATTTTTAAAAAGAATACAAAAGGGTTAAAATCTCTTAATCAACTTCTTCCATTCCTTGATTTCTAACTTAGTTTTCTATGGCCAAAGAGAGTTGTTATTGAAAAGCTTCATAGTACTTCAAGTTGTATTATTTTCTCTTTTAGAGAGTGATCAATTTCCTTTATTCTGTATCAAATTGTAAAAGGGTGAGGCATCCCTCAAGAAAGAAAAGGGTGAGGTATCCCTCTTTGATTGTGAGAAACTCAAACACTAGGGTGAGAGATCTCAAAAGTGTGAGTACTCAAGTATTGTAAAAGTTCTAAAACCTTGAAGAATTTGACATAGTGAGAAATCCTGAGTTGATTGCTTGGGGACTAGACGTAGGCCACAAAGGGTGACCGAACCAGGATAAATCTGAGTTTGCTCTTCTCTACCCTTATCTTTTTACTTAATTGCAAGTTAAATTCATACTGTTTATTGTTGATGTAATTTGAAACTTGCATTAATTTTCAAATAGTTAATCACTTAATCACTTATTTTCTAATAAGATTTAAAAGAAAGAGATTTTTGGGAAAAGAATTAGGATAAACTTTAGAACTTAATTCACCCCCCTCTTAAGTTTTTAAGGCCACTTGGTAACAGGAGAAATTCTTCCCTGCCTCAAGAACTGCTTCCATCAGAAAAGAAATTTGTGGCATAAGGCAGATTAGTGGAGAGACATTGCATGAGTATTGGGAGAGATTCAAGAAATTGTGTGTAAGCTGTCCACACCATCAGATTAGTGACCAGCTTCTCATTCAGTATTTTTATGAAGGTCTCATGCCAATGGATAGAAGTATGGTTGATGCTGCTTCTGGAGGGCCTTTGGTAGATAAAACACCTGCTGCAACTCGTGAATTAATTGTAAACATGGCTGCCAATGCACAACAATTTGGTACTCGAGCCATAGTGTCAAGAAGTGGAGTAAATGAAGTGCATACCTCTGATACAAACCAGCAGAGGATGGAGAACCGCATAGATGAGTTGGCAACCTTGGTGAGGCAATTGGCACTTGGCCAGCAGCCCCAGCAACCAGTAGCTATGATTTATGGCATTTGCTCTATACCAGGACATCCAACAGATCAGTGTCCGCATTTGCAGGAGAGCAATGAAACTGTTGCAGGAATTTTTCCTGGTAGGCCTTATTAGCAGTAGCAGCAGAAGAGTTATGATCCATTCTCCAACACATACAATCCTGGCTGGAGAAATCACCTGAATCTGAGGTATGGTAACAACTTCAATCAGTTTCAGCAACCTAGTTTAAGCAAAATTCTGCTGGACCAAGCTCAGGACAATACCATCCAACAATTCAGCACAATAAACCACAAAGTAATAGCAGCAGCTCAGAGCCAAGCTTGGCAGAATTGGTGAAGCAGATGGCAACCAGCAATGTTCAATTTCAGCAATGAACAGAAGCCAGCATTCAAAATCTGCAAACACAGATTGGTTAGTTGGCTACAGCAGTAAATGAGATGAAGTCTCAAGGTTCTGGCAACTTTCCCTCCCAATCCGTGACCAATCCAAAGAATGTGAGTTCCATCACTTTGAGAAGTGGCAAGGAGCTTAAGGTTCCCGATGTTGCAAATTCTGCAGAACAACGAGAGGTGGTAGCAGAAAAATTTGATTCTGCAGAAATAAAGACAAATGGGGCAGAACCAAGCAGTAGCAACAGCAAGCAACCTGAACAAATTGTTCCACTGCCTTTCCCCAATAGAGTGACACAAAACAAGAAGCGGGCAGAAGCTGAATTAGACAAGGAGATCATGGACACATTCAGAAAAGTGGAGGTCAATATTCCGCTCCTAGAAGCCATCAAATAGATTCCAAAGTATGCCAAATTTCTCAAGGATTTGTGCACTCATAGAAGGAGGCTGAAGGGAAATGAGAAGGTGAGCATGGGTAGAAATGTTTCTGCAATCATTCAGCCAAATATTCCTCCGAAATGCAAGGATCCGGGGACTTTCACCATTCCATGCATCATAGGAAGTAAGCAGTTCAGTTAAGCTATGTTGGATCTTGGAGCTTCAATAAATGTCATGCCAAAATCAATTTACCAATCTTTGTGCATTGGAGAGCTCAAGCCAACAGGAGTGGTCATCCAACTTGCCAACAGAAGCACAACTCATCCTGAGGGAGTTTTAGAAGATGTGTTGGTAAGAGTAAATGACCTTATTTTTCCTGCTGATTTCTATATGCTAAATATGGAGGATGAATTGCATGCTAATCAACTAACATTAATCTTAGGTAGGCCATTGTTGAAAACTGTTAAGACTAAGATTGATGTGCATTCTAGTACATTATCCATAGAATTTGGAGATAGTAAAATGCAATTTAATCTGTTTGATGCCATGAGATACCCACCAGAAGAGCATTCTATTTTTCATATAGACATGATTGATTCATTGGTTGATGAAGTGCATGAGAACATGTTCGTTGAATTATATTGTGTTGATTGTGATTGTGATGGTAGTAATGACTTATGTGCTGTTTATGCTATTTATGCTGAATTTGCTGCATGCTTACAAGCTGAAAATGCTATTTCTGCTGTCTTTGAATCTGCTAAAGCTGTTTCTGTTGAAAATTCTATTTCTAGTGAATCTGCTGTTTCTGTTGAATCTGCTGTTTTTGCTGAAAATTCTGTTTTTAATTGTACAGATTCTGCTGTTCCAAATTTTTCTGACAAATCTGTTTCTGCTTCTTCTATTTGTTCAAATTCTGAAAATCCTGCTGTCTCAGTTTCAGCATTTACTAATTCTAATTTTGTGAATTTTTCTGCTGACAAATCTTTTTATGCTGATTCTGATTGTGCTATGTTTAATCTTGCGAATCCTGATGCTGAATTAAATTCTGCAGTGTCAAAAATATGCCAATTCTGCTACTATCTTTATAAATTCTGTTTCTATAGATTTAAATACTGCATTTACAGTTTCCGTAGGTTCTACATTACCATTTTCTGCACATTCTGCTACTTCGCCGTTGCATAAATTCACGCATTTACGTAAATTTACGCTCTGAAAATTCTATTTCGCAAATTCTTACATTTGGAAATTATTTCTCTTTGTAAATTCTGTTTTTTATAGATTCTGATGTTGATGTGAAAATTTTAAATTTTGAATTTTCAGATTCTGTGATTTTGAATTCTGTACATCATTTTGACTCTGCTGATTCTGTTTTAGCTTCCATAGGATATGATGATACTGTTGTGCAGAATTTTTCACAGATTGCAAGTGCTGAACCTAAACCATCAGAAGCAACTCCAAGATTAGCACCTTCTATCATAGAGCCATCTACCTTGGAATTGAAGCCATTGCCAAAAAATTTGAAATATGCATTTCTGGCACCAAATGAGAAACTACCAGTCATCATAGCCAAAGATCTGCAACCAAAGCAAGAAGAGAAGTTGCTGAACACCCTGAGGCAGAACATGAAGGCTATAGGCTGGACATTGGTAGACATACCTGGGATTAGCCCCTCTACATGCATGCATAAAATTCAATTAGAGGAGGGAGTGAAACCAGTGAGGCTACCTCAGAGAAGGCTCAACTCGCTTATCTTGGATGTGGTAAAGAAAGAAGTGAGCAAATTGCTAGCTACATGAATTATTTATCCAATTTCAGACAGCAAGTGGGTGAGCTCGGTGCAAGTGGTTCCAAAGAAGACTAAAATAACAGTGGTGAAGAACTCAAAGGAGGAGTTGGTCCCTACAAGAGTGCAGAATAGCTGGAGAGTCTGCATAGACTATAGGAGGCTGAGCCAAGCAACCAGGAAGGACCACTTCCCATTACCCTTCATTGACCGGATGCTAGAGAGATTGGCAAGTCAGTCACACTATTGTTTTCTTGATGGGTTTTCTGGCTATTTTCAGATCCACATTGCACCAAAAGATCAGGAGAAGACCACCTTTACATGCCCATTTAGCACATTTGCATATCAGAGGATGACTTTTGATTTATGCAATGCCCCAGGTACATTTTAGAGGTGCATGGTGAGTATTTTTTTTTTGATTTTCTAGAGAATTGTATGGAAGTCTTTATGGATGATTTTACTGTTTATGGCACTTCATTTGATGCATGCTTGGATAGCCTAGCCAGGGTATTACATAGATGTGTTGAGTCTCACCTTGTTTTGAATTATGAGAAATGTCATTTTATGGTTAGGCAAGGTGTAGTCTTATGATATGTGATTTCTAGTGAGGGTATTGCTGTTGATAGGTCCAAGATTGATGTTATTGCTTCTTTACCTTACCCCACATGTGTGCGGGAAGTACGTTCTTTTCTTGGACATGCAGGTTTTTACAGGCGATTTATCTAGGACATCAGCAAAATTGCCCTTCCACTTTCCAAGCTGCTACAGAAGGATATAGACTTCCAGTTTGATGATAACTGCAGGAGAGCTTTTGACCAGTTGAAGCGGCACCTGATTTCTGCTCCTGTTCTTCAGCCACCAGACTAGGAATACCCGTTTGAGCTCATGTATGATGCATCAAACCTTGCAGTTGGAGCTATTCTTTCCCAGAGGGTTGGGAAGATTCCCCATGTCATAGCATATGCCTCCCGGACCCTAGACTCTGCACAGGCTAATTACACCACCACCGAGAAGGAGCTTTTAGCCATTATTTTTGCTTTAGATAAATTCCGTGCTTATCTGTTAGGAACTAAAGTAACTATTTTTTCTGATCATGCAGCCTTGAAGTTCTTACTGAAGAAACCAGATGCAAAGCCTAGACTCATCAGGTGGATGTTGCTGCTGCAAGAATTTGATATTGAGATCAAGGACAAGAGTGGAGCTGAGAACTTGGTAGCAGACCACTTGAGTCGCATTTCACAAACCTTGGAGCCTTTACCTATCCGTGAGACCTTTCCAAATGAGCAACTTTTAGAGTTACGAGGTAAGGATCCATGGTATGCTGATTTGGTTAACTATCTAGTTGCTTCTGAATTGCCTGCCTACTCTAAAAAGCATCAGATAGACAAACTTAATAATGAGGCTAAATATTATGTCTGGGATGATCCTTATTTGTGGCGGATGTGTAGTGATCAGATTATTAGGCACTATGTGCATGCTTGAGATTCCTTCCATTTTGCATTTCTGTCACACGCTTGTGGTGGTCACTTTGGACCACAACACACTGCTAGGAAGGTCTTAGATGCAGGTTTTTATTGGCCCACATTGTTTCACAATTCTTACACTTATTGTAAGAATTGTGAAAAGTGTTAGAAGACAAGTACTATTTCCCGTAGGAATGAGATGCCCCAACAACTATTATTGTTTTGTGAGATATTTGATGTTTGGGGTATTGATTTTATGGGTCCATTTCCTGTCTTATTTGGTTTTGTTTATATTCTACTGGCTGTTGATTATGTCTCCAAGTGGGTGGAGGCCAAGGCCACCCGGACTGATGATTCTCATGTTGTTGTAGATTTTGTCAGATCACACATTTTTTGCAGGTTTGGAGTGCCTAGAGCAATCATCAGTGATCAGGGGAGCCATTTCTGTAATAGGAACATGGCAACTCTATTGAAGAAATATGGTGTTACCCACAAGGTCTCAACTCCATACCATCTGCAGACTAATGGATAGGCAGAGGTATCAAATAGGGAGTTGAAGCAGATTCTAGAGAAAACAGTGCAGTCTAGCAGGAAAGATTGGAGCAAGAGGCTGGAGGATGCATTATGGGCTTACCGCATTGCCTACTAGACTCCTTTGGGGATGTCCCCTTATAAGATTGTCTTTGGCAAGGCATGCCACCTTTCGGTGGAAATTGAGCACAAAGCATATTGGGCAGTCAAGAACTGCAACCTTGATATGAGTCAATCTGGACTTCATAGGAAGTTCCAACTTCAGGAGTTAGAGGAGATCCGGTTGGAAGCCTATGAGAACTCCCGCATGTACAAGGAGAAGACAAAACTCATTCATGATAAGAAGTTGTTGCGGAAGGAGTTCTCCATTGGCCAGAAAGTGCTTCTCTACAATTCTCGCCTCAAGCTCTTTTCTGATAAGCTTCGTTTTAGGTGGTTTGGTCCTTATATAGTGACTAAGACTTTTCCATATGGTGCTATGCATATTTTGGAGCCTGGGACTGATAAAGCTTTCACGATGAATGGCCACCGCCTAAACCCATTTCATGAAGACACACACTTGGAGACCATTGAGGAGGTTCGCTTGCTAGCGGCCACTTACACTTGATAGGGGAGTTTCTCTTTTCTTTCCCTCACCTCATTTTACTTGCCTTGCATTTCCATTGTGTGTCATACATTGAGGACAATGTAAAGTTGAAGTGTGGGGGGTGGTTTCGACATAGGTTGTAGGTTGTGTTGTTTGGTAATTAATCTTGTATTATAGATTTGTTTCATGGTTGTTTTCACTTCATTTTTGCAAAAAAAAAAAAAAAATGATTTGTTTTGCTTTATTTTGCTTTGTTTTACTTTGGTTCTCCATTTTTGAATTGAAAGTTGCTGAGTTAAGGCATTAGGCTATAAGGAGGATAAGGTTCCAACATGATTTCATTTTTCTATCCCCTCTTGATATGTGTAAGTTGGGTGATTGATCGTGATTTGCAATGATTGAGTATGTTAGACTTAACCTTTGTGAGCTTTTGAGCCTTATTTTGGATGGTAGCACTTCATGCCATTCTTTTCTTTCTTGTGTGTTTTCCCTCATAGATTTTGTTGTTATAGAACTTGTTTTAATTCTTCTTTGAGGCTACATTTTTTCTTATGCATTCATGAACATGATAGAGGCATTTCTTTGATTTTAACCACTTGGCCATATATCTTACCTTGCATTTTGCCCCTTGTTTAGCCCCTTTGAGCCTTATTGACCATTTTTGGGTTTCTAGCACATTATAAGCTTTAAGTGGAAAACTATGTTATACCCAACCTTAGGGAATAGGAAGTGCATTGGTTTCATCATTATTGTTGCATTTCAAGTGTGGGGGTTTGAAAGGATGCAAGGAAAGCGAAAAAAAAAGGAGAAAAAGAAAAAGAGAAAAAAACAGAAAAAAAATAAAATAAAATGGGGACTCTTGATAAAGGGAAAAGAAAGTTTAAAGAGAGTAAGTGTGTGATGGCTTGATTTGTCTAATGACCAATGTCACTTCTATTCTCTTAGGTTGTACCTTGTCATATCCTCATATTTTCCTACCCTTACCTTAGCCCTATTCAACTTTGAATAAAGTCCTCTTGATTTGTGTTTGCATATGATTGTGAGTAGTGGAGAAGTAGAAGATTAGCAAGCTTATGGTAATGCATTGTCTATTGAGGTGACCTGAGTGAAACACTTTTGCCCATACACTTGAGAGTTGAGAGATTTAAACACCATCTTGTTAACCCTTTCATGCTTGATCTATTTGTATCTTGAAGGATATTGCTTAACTTACATTTTTGAGGGATGGAGTGCTGAATGATTTGATTGTTGGAAACTCTTGATGCCTTGTATGCTCTTATGTTCCTAAGCTTGGCACTTTTGATAATTCATTGGAGAATTTGCTTGTTCATTTTGGGTTATTCCATGATTTTTAGGTTGCATGTTTCTTTGTCCTTAGTTGAATCTTGCATGAGGACATGCAAGAGTTAAGTGTGGGGGAATTTGATCAATTGGATTTTTATATACTTATTTTCCCTCAGTCCTAGCTCATTAATTTTCTTTTGTGCCTAATGGTTTTGAATTGGACCATTTTGTATTGTTTGGATTTTGTTTGGATTTGAGTTAAATTTTCCAGCATCAGGTGAATTCTGACACTATTTTGGTTTTTGGGTTATATCTTGAGTTGTAGAGATCATTTTGTTGTGATTTTTGATTTGTAGAAAAGCTGAGAGATAGCCCTACAAGTTATATGAAGAGGTCAGAGGCCAATTCTGGTGTTAAGAAGATGAAATTGGGCCTAGAAATGAATTGAAGTGGTGCAGCCATGGATTCTGAGTAGGGTATGGTATTTGGGCCATATCTCGGTCCACAGATATCCAATTGAGCCCATTCCAGTGGCATTTGAAGCTGACATCCAAGGCTACAATTCTTCTTCAGAGTGGAAATCCAAACGGAATCGTTTTGATGGCCAAAATGGTAGAAGAACGTTACTCACAGAATTAGTTATAATGATTTCATGTTTTTAGTGTAACTTTCTTTCTATAATTCAGATTTTAGCAAATAAGAGGTCCAGATTCAAAGGAGAGAGAGAGGATTAATGTAGTAATTACAATTTAATAATTTTAGGTGGTTTTGATTTGGTTTTGGCTAGCTGACTTAGGGGGAAGCCAGAATTGTAACTAGGCAGATTTTGAATAGCAATTTTTCGGTTTTCTGGTTCTTCCTCTTCTCTCTTCTCTCACGCCCCCCCACCTTAACAACTCGTCTTCCTCCATTATGGAGGAGTAAGCTTCTATCTAATCCAAGGATTCAAAGAAGCATTGGCTATCTTGAGGATTGGCGCAACCAAACTTCATCAATTCAAATCGGTTTTCTACTCCCTTTTCTTTCATTGTTATTAATCTAATTTCGGATTCGAAGGTCTTTGATTCAGAATTGTGGTTGATTATAATTGATTGCTTACTTACTTGCTTGCATATTGCTTGATTGATTAATGTGTAATGCAATTGCGTGAGTAGAATTATTTTCAGGTTTGAATTTGAGATTGATTACATTGGTGCTTGAAAATTAACATGAATTGGTTAGGTTCTAGAGTTTTCTGAATTTAATCATTTATCTGATAATCGAATGCATGAAGGTTTTCATGTGCAATGTCGTATCTGAACAAAGGTTTCTTTCGGCTTTGATGTCAGTCACTGATTTGATTTGAATGATTATTTTTAGAATCCGATGATAGATTAGCCACTGTCTTTCTTAGTTCTTGGATTGGGGTTCCAATTGCTGTTCACTTCCATTTTAAATAATTGCATTTTTGGTTTGATAAACAAACGCTCCCCCCTCAAATTCCTGATCATATAACATTGTCATCACTAGGAAACGACCCGGGTTGCACCCTTGCTACAAGTTTAGTGTAATTCGGTTTTTATTGTAATTTGACCGAGCTCAGCACTCGAGTCAGTCACTTCGTAGCCACCCGAATAGCTGCTAAGGTCCTCCAGTGTGGGTTCTATTGGCCCACTATTTTTAGAGATACCAATGACTATGTGAGAAGGTGCAATGAATGCCAAAGGACTGGGAATGTTTCTAGGAGGCATGAGATGCCATTGAATAACATTTTGGTGGTTGAGCTATTTGATGTTTGGGGTATTGACTTCATGGGCCCCTTTTCCACTTCCTTTGGCAACAAATATATATTGGTAGCAGTTGATTATGTGTTCAAATGGGTGGAAGCCATGGCATCTCCTACTAATGATGCTCGGGTCATCACAAAGTTTCTAAAGAAGAATATTTTCTCAAGATTTGGCACCCCAAGAGCAATAATCAATGATGGAGGCACACACTTTTGCAACCATCAATTTGAAGCCCTTCTTGCCAAATATGGTGTGAAGCACAAGGTTACCACTCTTTACCACCCTCAGACAAGTGGCCAAGTAGAGGTGTTCAATAGAGAGTTGAAGAGGATCCTTGAGAAGACTGTTAATTCCTCAAGGAAGGATTGGTCAGTTAAGTTGGATGATGCTCTTTGGGCTTACAGGATAGCTTTCAAGACTCCCATCGGGATGTCTCCATATAGATTGGTCTTTGGGAAGGCTTGTCACTTGCCAATTGAGTTAGAGCACAAGGTATATTGGGCAACAAAATTGCTCAATTTTGATCTCAAGGAGGCAAGTGAGAAAAGAATGCTACAGCTTAATGAGTTGGATGAGTTTAGACAGGAAGCTTATGAAAATACCAAGCTCTATAAGGAGAAAACCAAGAAGTAGCATGATAGGAATATACTGAGAAGAGACTTCCACATAGGTCAGAAAGTCCTACTCTTCAATTCTAAATTAAAGCTATTCCCTGGAAAGTTGAGATGAAAGTGGTTAGGACCTTTTGAGATCACTAAAGTATCCCCTTTTGGAGCTATTGAGGTCACACATCCTACAAAAGGCACTTTTAAAGTCAATAGCCAAAGGTTGAAGCCATATGTTGATCGAAGCTATGGTAAACTTAAGACTTTAGCTCTTCTCTCTTATCCATGCTGTTAGATAGAGTCATGTCCAACTTAGGGATGTTAAATCAAAGTGCTTGTTGGGAAACAACCCAACTTTTCCTAACTTTTCTTTGATTTCCTTTAACTTTTCTTGTTTAGGATTATTTTAGTTTTTTATTATTGTTATTTTTTTTTATTTAGGTATAATTTTGTTTAGAATCAATTTAATTTATTCAAGTCTGGTTTATTTTGGTTTTTTTTTCTTTTTAGGTTCATGGAGCAATTAGAAAGTTCATAAGTGGAGGAAGTGATGAAATTGGGCGTTGAGCAGAGGAAATGCAAAAGTTGTAGCAGCAACAGCACGCTATAGCGCGCTGTGTTGCGCTACAGCACGTTGTCGAAGGAAGTATGCATTTTGAAAATTTTGTTTGCGCTATAGCGCAAGATCGCGTCTGCAGAAAATGAAGAGGACATTTGGCTACGCTATAGGGCGACATGTTGCGCTATAGCGCAAGCCCATTTTAGTGATGCATCAAAGGATATTTTGGTTGCGCTATAGTGCAAGACCAATTTCATGACAGATTTAAATATTGCGCTACAGCTTCACTGCAGTACAAATACAAACACACACACACGAAGTTCTCTTCTTTCCTCACTCCCTCACACACCCAAACACGAACATTCACTCTCCCACTCAATTCTTTCCACCCAAATTCATTCCTCACCTCAAAACTGCCCCTTACCCCTCACATTTTCACTTATTTCTCCATCATAACCACTGGTTCTTCCCTAGGTAAACCCTAACTCACACAATTGGGATTTCTTGGGTGGGAGGCAAAACTCTCACCATTTTTTTTGAAGGAGTTGCTTTACTTGAGTTGTTGAGTCATCCATACCTGGTTTGCATCTTCTTACTCTCTCAATTTTGATTTTTTGATGTTGCATGTGATACCTACATTGCCATGTTTAGTTCTCACCTTGAATTTATCATAAATAACATGTGCTTTTGTTATGGTAGAATGAATTGATGCTGTTTCATTTGATTAAACATAGTACTTGAGTCAGTTGTGATCATCGTTGTTATATTATGTTATTGGCTTGAGTTATTGAGTGTTTGGCTCTGAATTGAGAATATGAGATGAGTCATTTGGGTGTTTATGCATATTTGATTTAAGACAATTAGGTTTTAAAATAGGATTGGAAGCTTTACTTGACATTGTCCATATTTGAATGTGCTTAGGATCCATATTCTCATTGATTATTTTCATAATCCTTGCATATGCTCTATTATGGTAGATGGAATTGTAGTGCTTGGATTCTGAATTATTTCCCTTTAGGGATTAATTCTGACTGTGCCAGTAAGTAAGTTGGCGGTCGTTATCTTGGAACATTCTGTTATGCTTTATCGATTACTGACTGGTTGCCTTTGGATTTTTTTTTTTTTTTGCTTGTTTTAATTGTGTTTTCAGGACCGTGGCATCCAGAAAGAGAACCAAGACTATCGGAGCCTCCTCTTCTTCCTTGCCCTCTCATACCAATGTAGACTTTGACAGGCATCGATTCATCAAGGCGAACTATCAGCATCATTACAATTCTCCCCCTACAAACGGGAGTTAGTGGTAGAGAAGGGCGTTCAGCTGAGTTCAGGTACATTCCGAGCACATATGGAAGAGATCGAGAAGAAAGGGTGGCACAGCTTGTTGGATGAGCCACTATTGGGTTGTCTCAACTTAGTGAGAGAATTCTATGCCAACCTGATGGTGGTTAGTAGGGCCAACCAACCTGAAGGCCACGTCTAGGTGAGAGGCCAATGGGTAGACATCCGTCCCTCCAGCATCAACTCTTTCATGCGCACTCTTGATATCTAGTAGGATGATTTTTCTACATTGAAAAGGCAAAATGTAGATTGAGATGAGATTCTTCAGACCATAGCCCTACCGAATAGCGAGTGGGCTTATTATGATACTCCGTCTATCAGCCTGAAGCATTTGCTGAATAAGTACCTCAACCCAGTGCCAGAGTGTGGACTCAGATTATGTTCTCTCACCTCATGCCTAGCAGGCACACCTATTCTATCACTAGGGAGAGGTGCCTGCTACTGTATTGCCTCATCACTCAGAGGGAGGTGAACCTGGGGAATTGATCAAGGATCAGATGCTGACTATACCGACCAGCAACTATTCCTTGCCTTACCCATCCCTGATCACTGGGTTAGCCCTACAGGTGGGTGTTGTTGTAGATCCTGTAGAGCGCATGACTGACAGAAGTCCAAAGATTTCTGATGAGAGCCTCTCTGTGACACTGAATAGAGCGACTCAAAGGATCAGGAGGACCCGACAGGCTGAGAGACAGGGAGATGCCTCATCACCATCGCCACCACCATCACAAGTCGAAGACACTGATGCGTCCCAGTCGCCATGGCTTCAGCTTCAGGCCCAAATTGATGAGCTGCACCTAGACATGAGGAGCACACAGACCACTCTCCAAAATAGAGCGAGCAAGTAGTATTCCTCTATTTATAGAAACATCCAGGGTCTGGAGGCACTTATGGGATAGCAGCTGTCATCAGAGCTCCTCCAGCAGATACCAACTCTACCTCCAATAGATCCAGAGCTTGAGCATCTCACTAATGAGGAGGCCTTTGCACGGGAGGAGTCAGAGGAAGAAGCAGAAGAAGCAGCTGAGGAGTCTGAGGAAGACTAAATTTGGGGAGTTCCTTTCCTTTCCTTTCCTTTTTCGATTTTATTTTAGTGCATTGGGGACAATGCAAAATTTTTACGTTGAGGGTTGGGAAAGTCCATGAATGTACTTTTGCTTTTTACTCTTGCTTTTTTTCCCAAAAAAAAAAAACACCAAAAAGATTTTCATTTTTAGTCTTTTTCTTAGTGTTTGTTGTCAGTCAAACAAATGTAATGCCTATGCCTATGATATGAAAGACTGCTTTATCTGTTAACTCTTAAGTAACTTTGAATCCTAATTGGAGTCTTGAAAATCTTCTGGTGCTTTTATTATTGAATTGAAAAGGATCATTTTCTTGCACTTTGATAAGAGTTAGCAACTTAGGATAGGTGATCTTTATGCTTTTTATGCTTTATTTAGGTTCAGAAATGCATTCTTATTCATGTGAATCCATCTTGAAAAATATGTGAGTGAATCGTAGCCATAGAAGTGATTTAGGCCATATTTGGTAGCCATAATTGAGCCTCATTGCCCACCCTTGGTCATTGATCCTTAGTCACCCTATTTGAGCCTTAAAGCCTATTCTTGGATTGAACCACATTATGAGCCTAATGCCCTTCCTTGCTTTTCCTTTTTGATCCCATGGTTTACCCTCAAGCCTTAACTTCTAAACTCATTTGAATAGGGTAATACCTCCACTACACCAACCTCATGCTTTCTAAAGTCAAAAGTGGAGTGGGTGAATATTTGAAAAAATAAAGAAAAAGAAAAGGGAAGGAAGAATAAAAAATAAAATAAAATAAAATAAAATAGAGAAAAGGTTGGCAATCCAAGGAAAATATAATGCCAATGTTCAACAAAAAAAGCATGATGGTTGCCAAGCAACTAAGTTGGGGGTACCCCAAGGAGAATGAGTTAGGGGTGAAGGTTTCTAAAGTTGAGGGTAATGTTGAGCTTAAATGACTATTCCATCTATCTCTTATCTTGGCCTACCACTACAAGCTGATAAAAAGTCCTTTTGATCTTTGGCTAAGCGATACTCATATAGAAATAGAGAGAGAGGATTGTGGATATTGTGATATTTTTGTCTTTTCTTAAACATTACATAAGCATAGGGTGAGTCAATTCTTCATTGCTTTCTCCCTATACACACACTAGATCTATTCTTTTGACAATGTGGAGGCACAATTAGATCGTCTTGGTACTCAAACTTGGATTATTGGTAACTTTTATGTTAAGCTATGGAGCAGTGATGAGGAAATTCAGAGGCAATAACATCTATTCTGACTATTTTGTTTAGTGAATCCCTTTGTTTTAAGTGTTTTTGTTTAAGTCTTCCAATTTTTCTGTTGTTGGTCTTGTTTTGAGTCTTACTTGGGGGCAAGCAAGTTCTTAAGTTGGGGGTTGTGATAACTCCATTTGGTGAGTCATATTTTTAGTTAGTTTTTGTTGAATTTGAGTTATGGTTGTTTAATTTAGCTTTTGTTTTATTGCATTTTAGTACATAGTTTGGGTTAATTGGTATTTTTAGTCTTTTACTATTTTTTGTTATTTGTTTGGATACTTATTTTGGGTTTATTTGATTTAGTGTAGGTGCAAGTGGACCCAAAAGAAGTTGGAAGAAGCTAAGCCATGAATTCAAACTCAGCACCTTAGCTTATAAGCGTAAGCAGTCTTCTGACACTACCGCATAAGGAAGAAAATGGCCATGTTTATGTTGCGCTATAGCACAACCAATCGCGCTATAGCACGGTCTCGTGTTCGCAGACTCTGTCAACAATTTTTGTTGCGCTATAGTGCAACCCGGCGCACTGTAACGCACCATCGTATTTCGCAAATGAGCCAAGAATTGAGGCTTGCGCTATAGTGTAAGCCCGTTTGCAGCAGATTATCAATTTGAGTTGAAAGTTAAAAAGGGGGGATCTATGCGCTATAAAAATGAGGTCACACAAATCACAAAGGGATCCCGAGACACTTTACACATTTTCCAAAGCAGAAAACTTTTCCTAAAGGGATTGAAGGTGAAGATTCAAGGATTTCGGCTCTTAATCATCAACATAGAGAGATCCAAAATTTCCTGAATTCCTTGCTTCTAGCCAGAATTCTCCATGGCTTTTTGTTTTTCTGTTTCCTCGTATTTATA
The DNA here is from genome assembly GCA_031439585.1 of Pterocarpus macrocarpus. Classification (NCBI taxonomy): domain Eukaryota; kingdom Viridiplantae; phylum Streptophyta; class Magnoliopsida; order Fabales; family Fabaceae; genus Pterocarpus; species Pterocarpus macrocarpus. The sequence continues at coordinate 23,837,051 of CM062521.1, read as the reverse complement.
CTCTGTTATTATAATCTTTTCTTTAGACATGAACTAAATTTCTCTTGCTAGGGCGTTAATGGACCCTTTTGTATAACAAAAATTTATAGGCAAGGTGTCTACAATAGGTGAAATTAATTAGCCCTAGCGTTTATTCCATTATATTTAGTCAACCTTTCTTGCATCCATCCTGGTTACTATTTTTCGTATTTATTAAATTCTTTTTTTTATTTTAAATTTCTTTACATCCATAATTTCATTCCTTCCAAATAGTCATCCCTTAAACTATTCGGTATTTGATCTATCCTTATGGAAACGATATTTTTCTCATCACTTTATTAGTTGTATGATCCGGTATACTTGTTGGAGCCGCATCACCGTTCGACATAATTCCTTTGATTGAATCCCCAATTCTCTGCACTCCTTAACTTGCTCAATTGTCTACCCCTTTATGCCATTGCTACTTTCTAAGAGTTTCATCCCTCATAATTATGTTTAGAAGGCTCCTAATAAGCCTGCAGGGTGTCATAGGCCTCTCTGCCTACACAAAACCTTATATTGTGGTAATCAGGCTCAAGATTCAGTCAAGTGCAACAGATAGTCCACAACACTCTTAGCAAGACTACCATGCAAAATCTTCTGTGTCCTCATCATGTGAGGACCTAAAGCATGGTTTGTCTAGACTCTCAGAGTATACTTCAGAAGCATAATCAGTCCATCCACGAGCCTATATAGGACAAATTGCTCCAATACCAATAAATGTAACAACCTCTATCATATAAGCCATGCTCGAGTCATGGAGCTATATTAAAAGGTTGTCACAGTGAATCTTTAAAATGCGAAAAATACAATACATGGCCCTTTAACTGCACACTTTATTACTGAATATAGTATATAAATTTTGCCATCTCTGATACATAGAGAATAAAATAATTACATTTTAAGAAAAAAATTTTTGTAACTAATATTATACACAGAAACTGTTTCTACATTGCGGCTGTCGCCCTTACTAAACTTCAACTGGCCTCTATAGTCTTCTGGGTTGACTTAAGCTTGAGTCTTAAATGATAAATATCCCAAGTTTCTGTATTGTTCTGAAGTTTTAGCCTAGGATCTAGAATGTTTACGGAAAAGAAAAATATACAAGCAAGCAGTGAGAACCTAAGGTTCTCAGTAGGTAAACTCGAACCATCACGTATACAGTGTCATCATAAAATATTCCAGCCACTTTGGTTTCTTATGAAAATGTGAGCACACATACACAAGCAATGGTACTTAGCTAGAAATGCACCCTTATAAATGAAAATTCACTAAAAATAGAAATCTAGGTTAAATCATACAAAATTTATATCAATTTAAAGCTAACAGAACAAGCTTTCAAATGAAAGAAGTTGCATATCATTTGCATGAGTATATTTTGAGATATAAGCCCCGTAACTTGACCTTACTAGACTACCCTGTTCCAGCCTGATTTGAACTTAAGATAAATTCATTGATGTTCTGGGAATAATTGGCAGCAAATCTGGCTCTGAAATTTTTATGGGATATTCCCTTATATGTTAGCTTTCAAATAGCATTATTTTCACTCAATTTAGAGTTGTGTAGGGTGAGTTACACCCCTCTCAACTCACACTACCTAGATGGGAATCCAAGATTCTAGGTCAAACTTCAAAAATTTATAACTAATTCTATACTAATCCAATGCCCTTATATTTTATATGTATAGAAATCCCTGAATGTCTAGTTTTATATAAAAATGGATTTATCAAATTTAAATGGCTATAGGTGGAGTCGTACACTCCGCCGGTACGGACGCCGTAGGGTTTTGTAACATCCCCAATTTTTGTCTAAGCTAATTAGTCTAGTGATCCTGGCTAATTAGAGAGGTTAATGATTAACTAAGGACTAATCGGCTAACCTCGATGAGCAAGAGCTTAGTAAATTGAGTCAAGTCAATAATTGAATCATAATGCACTAAATGTTTTAATTAAAACCTAATTATTCGAACCTCCTTAGTTCATAACTTAGAGATATAATTAAGCTAATCCAATCTTATTAATTAAGTATAAGACCATTGTTCTACCCTACCCATTTGAGATAGATTAATTCTTACACCCTAATTACATAATTCATAAAAGCAATTCTTTTAGGGGAAAACGTTTTAAAAGCGTAATTAACCGAAATCGGTTAAAGAGCAATTTAACTAATCAAATTTAATTAACAACTTAAGTAATTCTCGTAGCTTTGAAGATTTAAAATTTTTTTTAATTGATACACCAAATCTTGGCCAAGGGCAAGAGCAAAATCCAACCATCCATTTGTCTTCTCATCATGCACCATTAGATCAAGAGTCTAGGTTAGTAGTATCTCTTTAGTTAAGACAAAAGAAGTACCTTCCTAGCCTCCTTGCTTGCAAAAGAAGCAAAATCACATCACTCTCTCCCTCCCCTTTTTGTGCGCCAATCAGCCCCTCTCTCTCCCCCTTCATTTCATTTTTCATTTCCTCTCTCAACACACACAAAGCTCTCTCCTCTCTCCAAGTCTCATCCCCCCTCTCTTGTTCTTCCAACCTTCTTTGTTCTTTTTCTAACCTTCTCACTACCTCCCACCCCATTTCCATCACCATCCTTACAATCCCTTCAAGGACCACCATTTTTGGTCTTTGGAAAAACAAGATAACACACACACAAGCTCCATTTTCAAGCCTTCAAGAAGGAAGACTTTCTCCAACCTTCTCCACCTTCAAAATCCTTCAAGAAAGCTCTCTTTGGTAGTGACTCTAACCTACTCTTTTCATGTATTTTTCAAGCTCTAAAACTCCTAAGCTCTTTATAGCTAGGTGGTTTTAGGACTTGCTTCAAGGTCTCATGACCATTTCTTACTCCATGAGTTTTCTTGTCTTGTTGAAAAATATTGTCTTGAAGTGAGAATATGTGGCATGATGGTTTTATATATCTTGCTCTATTTTGGTTCAAAATACTGATTTGGTGACTAAAACCTTGAATATAATGATGGGATAAAACATAAAAATGGTGATTTAAAGTGGTATAGCAACCTCTCCACAAGTTCGATATGTAAAACATGAAAACTAGTTAAGCTAGAATTCTGGCAGTCTATAAAACGTACTGTATAACTCGTTCTACAAAACTCAAATGTAATAAAACTAATTTTTTGTGAAAGTAAACTCAAAGAGCTTTCCATACATATAAAATTCGTGAAATTTGGAGTTAAAATGAGGGAGATATGAATTTTCAAAGTCTTCTGTCCCCAGATGAGTTTCTGTTCGGGCAGTATGTAATAAAATGTCAATAACTCAAGTTATACATAACATTTTTGAGTGGGACCAAGTTTTTTAGAAAGCTAAGACATAGAGGAACACCCCCATAAAGTTTTGTCAACTTCCATGTGAGGAACTCCCAGTGAAGTGGACAAGCCACTAACCCGAGTTGAACTTTCAAGCCTGAACAGTCAGAATAAAATGTTCATAACTCAAGCTACAAAATAAATTTTTGAGTGGGGTTTATTTTGTTTAAAAGTAGACTTAGAGAAGTATAACGATACCAAAATTCGAAACAAAATAGTAAAAGATGAAATTATGGTGAATTTTTGAAGTTATTGCCCCACTATAAAAGTAAAAACTGGTTATGGTAAAACTTAAAGAATAATGAGAAATAAGCTTTAAGATATTAAGACCCTTAGATTAAGTATTGGAAGACCCTCATAATTCAACTTAAAAGTTTCAAAAAGGGTAATGGATTGAAGTTGGCCCTATGCCTAATAAAAGAATTTATACAAGAAGCAAATCAATTAAAAGCTTGTACCCAAGTTTACTAAGCTAAGTTCATAAGACTTTGTGTGATATGTATGCCTCTATCTGTCAATATGATGACAATGACATGATGATGATGATATGATATGATGATGATGATTATGATAGTGATACGATGATGATAAGAATGATAATGATATGATAATGAATGATGATGATATGAATATGATATGTTGATGATATGATGCTTAATGATATATATGAAAAGATTAATAAATATGAACACCCTGGAGATGGCGATATGTAACGCCCAGAGATGATTGATAAAGGAACCACATTTGGAGACAGCGATACGTAACGCCTAAATGTGGAAAAGAATCAGAATAATTTGGCATCATAAGCTTTAATAAGAAGAGAAAGTAAACTAAGGGCATGATCCTTCAAAAGGGAAGGTGACCTAATTTAAGCTCCCCTCACCTACGACTCACATGAGGCATGGCATGACCCAGCTAGTGTGAGTATAGGGGATAGGTCTTACATGAGGCATGGCATGACCCAGCTAGTGTAAGTACCGAAATTCTATAGTGGCGACGGCCACGGTATGAGCTCATTACCACTTATGTTTAGTGGGTGAAAAGATAAAGTCAAGTTAAGAAAAGAAAAAGGACTTCGGTCCAAACCCTAGAAAGGGAAGAAGTTAAGAAAATCTTATAGCGTAGACATGCATGTTATATAATTATACTTGTGCCCATATATGTTATGATATAAATGACTGAAGAGTATGTTAAAATTGAATCCGCTTCGGATATTCATGATTTCGAAAATCCAAAAATTGAACCTTGCGAATGCTCACTATTTTCATTAATAAAACCGAAGTGGCTGGGACGATGATGATGACACTTTCGTGTCGGGTTCGAGTCCTACTGAGAAATTCCATTTCTCACCCTAATTATTCTTCCGTATTGTCACCAGATCTTGATAGCGCATCCGGTAGAGCAAAGCATGGATCCCCGACATTGTGAGCAGGCGTATGACGTGGGATGTCAAACAATTGCTGATGTGGACTTGTAGATGCCGTAGCTCTGCACCTTCATACATTCCTTTTTGTGACGAACGATGTCAATTTAAGTTTGTAGCTAGTATTTGTATCATGGCATGACCATGAGCCTCCTTCGATGTAGTGCTGATATGTATGTATGTATGTATATATATATATTATGAACTCATATGGATGTAATGATTAGTTATGTAATGCAATGTATTTGTGAATTACTATTTATTTATCTTTCTCTTGTTTTATATTGGGTTATGTATCTTATGTGACGCGCCCTTTCTCTATCTGTCTTCTCGCTCAAGGCTTTACTTTCCAAAACGCTGCAAAGTGATGACGTATTTCAAAAAAAAAAAAAAATCTTACCATATTTTTCGTGTAACTTAACTCCAAATGAAGTTTAGTTTTCCCACGAGCATAAGTAACAACTAATAAAACGCCGTAATATGACTTAAGCGTAGTATGGGTTTATTAGGGTGCTATAGTTTTCTCACAAAAATAGATTCTGCTTAGCTCCTTTTTGAGTTTTTAATCAATTCCTCAACATAGACTAAATTTCTTCATTTCAATTTACAAGAAAAACATCATAACATAAGCATATAAGTATAGACCAGCATAGCATAAGGAGCTCACAATAGCCATATAGTCCCACAATACAACAAATAACTAAGGATTAGAGTTACCTAGCTCAAAATCCTTAAAACTATGGGAGTAAGGAAGCCAAGAATTGTAACACGCTAATAGTTTCATTCTATGCTTAAGTCATATTGTGGAATTACTAGTTGTTACCTTTGCTCGTAGAACTAACATTACCTTTTAGAAATTACTTTTTAACAAAAATAAGGGTAAATTTTTTTTTTGAATAATAACGAGTAAACTGTTTTGAAAACCAAGAGCCATGAGAGCATCATGAACATGTAAAACAAACGCTGCTATCTCATTCATACATCATATTTAACATACATAGAAACCATAAGAATAACCACAACCTTAGATAAAGATAACATTCTTTCTATAGCCATCCCATAGTTAATATAGTAGTAGTAATAGTAGCAGTCATACACAATGATAACAATGGGTCTGATACCTACTGTCGACCCTACAAAATAACCTAACGAAATACATGATAAAAGGAAATACATAAGCAATCGCATACACCCATACATGCCACAAGAAAAATGATAACCCTAGCTACAACCAAAAGGGGCTATCCTCATGCTCAGCTCTGCATGTAATCACTCCTAACTCATCTGGCAAGAGGTAGCCATTCCCGAATCCACCGGGAGGAATATCACCACGTCCTCCTCCTCGAGCATGGCCACATCCACAAGGCACAGCACGAGTACGAATGAACTCGCGACTGCGAACCTGGGGTAGTGTATGACGAGGGGCTACAGAAGAAGAAGACGAATCGAATGACAGACGGATCACAGATGGGTAGGAAGGCTCAGACGGGTCCGTCTCTATGTGGTAGCTCGGATAAGATGGCTCTGAAGGATCGGAATCCAATGAAACTATCAATGTCAGACGAGTGTCTGAATCGGAATCTCTATCAGTGGGGTACCTCGGAGGATGGAAGGGCGGGCAAACGTCATCCATAGTGATGTCCTCGAACGGCTCATGAGGGCGGAAAAATGAACTCATCACGGGTGCACGGAACAGGCGGCTATGGAACATGTAGACCTGCATCGCTGCTTGAGCAATCAGCATAGATGCATTCAGCACCGGGTCGAAGTGCCAATGCATCACTGGAAACTCAATGAAAATCACCACCGTGCCCGATGCCAACATTCTCTGAAGATGACACAGAAACGTAGGAGTGAGAAATACTAAATTTCTCAGTAGGATTGCGACTAGACAAACACAGTGTCATCGTCATCGTCCTAGCCACTTCAGGTTTAATTATAAAAGTAGTGGACAGATATACGTTCAATTTTAATGATTTTGAAAACTTAAACTCTGAAGCAGGTTGCTTTTAAACTTAACATCATGACTACATCATCATAATCTAACATACATACTGAAACATAGAATAAACATTCATAATACAAATAGACAACATAAGTACATGCAAGGACATGCATCATCATAGACTTAACCATGGTTATACTTTTGACTTTACTTTCATTTTTAGCACGTGCTTAACATTTTTTACTTTCCTTTGAAATAGACTGCTTTTGGACATGGGCTCATTCCGTGACCATCGTCACATGGTACTAACCAAATCAGACTAAGCCGATATTGGTTACCTTTAAGTTGGAGGGTCCTCCATGTTACCCTTGCCTCCTCCATAAAAGTTCCTTGTGGATCGCCATCTCCTACTTCCCAGAAGTGATCGAGGGTCATGTCCTATTCTTTCATTTCTTATCATTATACTTTACATGCATAATACTTCTTTGACTAGACACATGCAATGATATGACTAAGTCCATAATTTTGATGAAAATCCGGCAGCATAACGGCTAGACCGGAGCTTTCCCAAAATGCCAATCATAAACTTTCAACCAACAGTTCATCATATCTATATCATATTATCACACTCATCATTCAATCATGAGACAAAGCTCAATCAAACTCATCATTCATCATGCCGAATGGCGTCACCCATTCATACCCTAAAGGGGTTTATAGTTGTGTTTTTCTTTGCAAAGAATATTATGAATCATCATATGATTTCTCGTGGTTACCCATGAGAGAATCACATAGTTAGGATATGTGTTTGTGGTCTTTTAGTTACTTAGCTCTCATACGAAATTATTCTTTACTTTAGTTCATGTCTTATGGGACAATTATTCAAATTGGTTAAGTTAAATGATGGTTTCCTTTCCTTGAGATAGTGCCCTTAGTGATTCCTAGGTTTATGGTATGCTCAGAGGCCCTAATCATACTTCTGTTCCTAAGGAGTTCGAGATCCCTCTAATCCTTGAGTCATGACAACGCATAACCACATCATGAACCCAACAACACCATGTTCACTAATCACCAAGGGTGATTTTTAACTTATTCAAGTTACAAAGTTTTAAACTTTTACTAATAACATACCAAGGTTTTACCTTAAACATTATTAAAGTTATCATTCTTTATAAAGTAGTCATAAAATTTTATTCTTTATAAAAGTAAGCGCCTTTGACATTAAGCTCTCATCTTAAGATTGGATCTTTGTGAAAAAATAATGCAAGTTACTAGCTTTTTAAATAAAAAGTCTTGTTCTTAATGAAAGTTGACTCATTTAATAATTCTAGGACCATCAAGGTCTCAACTTTATGACTTAAAGTTGTCTCTTCATTAAAAAGGTTGCTACTTTATCAACTAGTGATATGAAACATTGACTTTAAGGTTAAAAAGTCTTGATCTTCATAAAAGTTAACACCTTTTTGCCTTGTTTTGGTTCAAGATCTAAACTTTATTTATTAAATGTTACAAAACAACACTTGTATGACTTAAAGGTTTCATTCTTGATTAAAGTTTGAAACTTTATGAAAGTTCTTTTCTTTAAGGTTTGATTTCTAAGACATAAAGTAACAAGATATCATTTTATAACTCAAAAAGGCTTGTTATTCTAAAAAGCTTAGACTTTTACATGTATCTTGGTCTTCAAAATAAAACAAAAGAAGACTTTATGATGGCACTAAAACTTGCACCACTTTTTGTGCACCAAGAAGCAAACTTTTTAAAGTTTAAAACTTTTAGAATGTTCATAGTCCTATCAAATCATGAAAACATAAAAAGGTGAAGCTTTTCTAATCATTAACTCATCATAAAAAGACAGGAACAACTTTAAGCAAGATACCAATAAGAACATATTTTTCTAAAAGAGGAAACTTAAGAACACATGAAGGACAACAAGAACATATTTTTCCAAAAATGGAAACTTTTGCTCTTGAAGAGCAAGAAGGATCTTCTCAAGTTTTCACTTAGAGATCTTGGTCATGAAAGAACCAAGCTACAAGCTTTCTTGAGCAAACAAAATGAAAAAGATGAAGATCACTACCTTTCTTGAAGATGGCGCAAAAACAAGAGAGGAGGAAGAAGAAGATGATGGCTCCTCTTGATGATGATGGTGGCGGTTTTGCAAGAAGTAAGGAGAAGCTCTTGAAATCTTGTGAAAATGGAGGTTGTAGTGTTTAGATCTTGTCTCCAAAGACCCAAAGATGAGGTCTTTGAAGGGCTATGTGAGTGGTTTTGGGTAGTGGCGGTGGAGAAAGGAAGAAGAAGATGAAGAAGATGAAGAAGTGTTTAGAGAGAAGTTTCAGGATTTGATTCTAACAGAGAGAATGGGATAAGTAAAAATGAAAATGGATGAGGGAAGGGGAGAAAGAAAGTGGCGTCCTACATTAAAGGGAGGAGAGTGAGATATTTTGCTTAATTTTGTGTTATCTTATGTTTATTAGTGATTAAGGGGACAAATTGGATGATGGGGAGACAAAGCATGGTTAAACTCTTACATAAAGTAGTCTTGTCTAATGCTTTATGCTTTAATGACACCACTTTTTACTTTATTGTCTAATTAACTAAATTTGAATTTAATCATGTGATTAAGTGCTCATACAACTTAATTAAGGTGATTAAGCAAGGATTAGTGATTAATACACAAGAACACGATTAACAAAATTTAATCTTACGATTAAGCTTAATTAACCTTAATTAAACTCGAGTAAGCTAATTAAGGGCGATTAGTGCTTACTTAAGCTATAAAGGCTCTGACTTGCTTAATTAGAGATTATCTAATCTTGATTAAGCATTCTCTTAACTCTTCTCATCCTAGTCAACCCCTTAATTAAGCCTTAATCTCATAATTTCTCATTAAGTGCCTAATTACTCAGGGTTACTGAGGTAATTTAGCACGACATGAAATTGAGGATGTTACAAGAACCGACTCCTAGCCTCTCTCCTTCACCATGGTAGCAGCTCACATGAATGTGGGGAGACTCTATTTAATGTTTAATCATGAAATTGTTAGAGGGGTTTTGTAGAGAACGCAGTGAGGATCAATTTTCATAAAAGGAGCAAGAGGATTTGAGGCCAAGAAGGCCATGAACTAGGAGCTTGAAGCTCATAGCCATGGAAGCAAGGAAAGAAAGGAAGAAGAAGAAGGAGGAATGAAGAGGATATGGCAGCTGGTGGGGGGCGAAATAATGGAGGAGCTAGAGGGAATTTTGGTGTTTTAAAAGATGATACTCTCTTATGATTGGTGGAGGCTTGGTTGGTGGTTGTTTGGCCAAGTCTCTCCACTCACTTAGCAGCCAATTGGCGCCATCGATAGGGGTAGAAGTGGCTCAATTTTCAGCCACTCAAACTAGTGGTGTTAGTGTGAAATTCTACTGATTCGGTTCTGGTGGTTTAAAATACCGAATCTTCGCCGATTTTCTTCAAATCGGCAAAACTTTACCAAATGACTCTGAGAGAATTTCTATATCTCTATTCTAATTGTTTCTAAGCCTAATCCCTCTAATTAATATCTAATTAACTCCTAATTAATATTTAATTAACTTCTAATTGCCCTTACATAACTATTGAAACCGAAGAAATAGATTAACGGCGTAAATTAGACATTTTCGCAAATTCAGAGCCTTTTTGTTTTCTGTTTTTCTGTAACTAATGGCATTTTCATAATTTTGATCAAGTGCAGGGACACCCCACGTCATTTCACCCCAAATTGCCTCCATGGCCCAATCGGTAGAGATTTAAACTTCTACGGTTTCACCATGTGATTTTGCTCTGTTGAAAATCCCATTCTGCTAATTCTACAAATGTGGAGACATAAAGGTCATTTCATGAAAAATTCTAGGGTTATTGTGGAAATAAGTCGTTACGGTCAAAATATAATTTCTAAAAATTCTGGGCATCACTATAATTAACAAAAATTTACAGCAGCACTTTTGTTATTTCCTAATTTTTAACATATGGCAGTGCCATATTTTCAACAACAGTATTACACTACTCTATAATTCTGAGTGTGAAGATCGTTATAGCATAACGCTACCTGAGAAATTCTCACACTGCCTAAGGGAAATACTTCAAAGTTTCTATTTCATTCTATTTATGAAAGTGGGGATGTTATATTACGTATCGCCGTCCCCAAATGTGATTCATTTATCGCATATTATTAAGCATCGTATCATCAACATATCATATTCATATCATTATCATATCACTATCATAATCATCATCATTATCATCATCATCATTATTGTATCATCATCATCATATCATTATCATCATATGGACACATAGAGGCATACATATCACACAAAGTCTTATGAGTTTAGCTTAGTAAATTTGATGCCAGCTCTTAATTAAGGTTACCTCTTGTGTAAATTCTTTTATTAGGGATAAGACCAATTTCATCTATTATCCTTTTTAAAACTTTTAAGTTGAATTATAAAGGTTTTCCAATATCTTATTGTAAGGGTCTTAATGTCTTTAAGCTTATTTCTTATTAACTTTTAAAACTTAACCATAGCCAGTTTTATTTTTACAGTGGGATAGTAACTTCAAAAATTTACCATAATTTCATCTTTTACAATCTTGACTTGAATTTTGGTATGATTATAGTTCTCTGAGTCTATTTTTAAACAAAATAAACCCCAGTCAAAAATTCATTTTGTAATTTAATATATACACATTTTATTCTGACTGCTCAACTTTTAAGTTTATTCTTAGTATAGTGACTTTTAAACTTTACTAGGAGTTCTTCACAAGGAATTTGACAAAATTGTTTTATGGGGATGTTCCTCTATATCTTAGATTTCTAACAAACTTGGTCCTACTCAAAAATGTTCTGTATAACTTGAGTTATTAAGATTTTATTACATACTGCCCAAACATAAACACATCTGGGGATAGCACATTTTGAAAATTCTTATCTGTCTCGTTTTAAGGCAAAATTTCACGTATTTTATATGTATAAAAAGATCTATGAGTCTATTTTCATTTAAAATTAGTTTCCTTTAATTTGGAGTTATATTGAAAGAGCTATTCATCGCGCCATACAGACTGTCAGAATTTTTTAGCTTCAACAGTTTTGGTTTTAATGAGTTTTCTTGTAAAAATATTAAGTCTTTTCCTCAAGTGACCACTTTTCTCTTCCAAACCACTTTTTATACTTTGAGATCTTGATGAAAAATCAATATTTTGAGTTCTAAAAAGTTCGGTTCAAAATAAGAATAAATGCACAGCAAGTCATTTTCCAAGAAAAGAGCAAAAATCATAAACAACTTCTTATAATGAAAGCATGGCCATGAGGCCTTTGGAGCAAGTTCTAAAGCCACCTAGCTATGGAGAGCTTAGGAGTTCTAGAGCTTGAAAACATAGATGAAAGAGGGGTTAGAGTCACTACCAAATGGGTTTCTTGAAAGCTTGAAGAGTGAAAATGGTTGGAGATAGCCTCCTTCTTCTTGAGCTTGATAATAGGGCAAAGTGAGTGTTTGTTTTGCTTCCTCAAGAACCAAAGAGGGTGGTCCTCGAAGGACTTGTGAGGGTGGTGAAACGAAAGGGAGTTGGATGGGGTGTGAAAGTGGGAAGAAGAATAAGAGGAATTGGAAGAGTAGAAGAGTTAGAATGAGACTTAGAGAAGTTAGAGCTTAGGCTTGTAATGAGAGGATGAAAATCACAAATGAGGGATGGGGGGCTGTTTTTGGTGCACAAAAATGGGGGGGGGAGTGGGCTGATTGGTTTTGCTTCTCCAACAAGCAAAGGGAAGTAAATGAGTTTAACTTCTTTTTCAAGCAAGAAAACTAGGAACCTTGGGGTAAAAGGGTGGGTTGTGTTTTCCTTGAGTCTTGGCATATGGGTAAAGACCATTTAGTGTTTTTCAAGTGGTTAAAGGCATGACCACTCTTGGGATTGGTTTGATTGACTAAGATCACTCCCAGTGGCATAATCTTAAGGGAGGAAGGTACTTCTCTTGTCTTGACTAAAGAGATACTACTAACATAGACCCTTGATTTAAGAGTGCATGATGAGAAGGCAAATGGATGGTTGTATTTTGCTCTTGGCCTTGGTCGAAATTTGGTGCATCATTTAGGAAAAATTTTTAAATCTTCAAAGCTATTAGAATTACCTAAGTTGTTAATAAATTTGAATAGTTAAATTGCTCTTGAACTAATTTTAGTTAATTACACTTTTAAGACGTTTTTCCTCTAAAAGAATTGCTCTTATGAATTATGTAATTAGGGTGTAAGAATTAATCTATCTCAATTAGTAAGGTAGAATAATTGTCTTGTACTTAATTAATAAGATTGGATTAACTTAATTATATTTCGAAGTTATGAATTAATAAGGTTCGAATAATTAGGTTTTGATTAAAACATTTAGTGTGTTATGATTCAATTATTGACTTGACCCAATTTACTAAGCTCTTGCTCATCGAGATTAGCCGATTCGTCCTCAGTTAATCATTAACCTCTCTAATTAGCTAGGATCACTAAGCTAATTAGATTAGACAAAACTGGAGATGTTACATGTATAGCTAGGCTAGCTTATCCAACGGATAATTTGTTCTTATAGGTAAAAAGTGAGCAGACTTTGTAAATCTGTCCACGATGACCCATATGGCATCAAACCCAGCTTGTGAATGGGGTAAACCTATCACAAAATCCATGGAGATTCCATCCCACTTTCATTCGGGGATCTCCAAAGATTGCAACATGCCTGAGGGTTTTTGGTGCTTAATTTTCACCTTCTGACAAACTAAGCACTTATTCACGATGTCCATCACATCCTTTTTCATGACTGGCTACCAAAACATCCTTTTGAGGTCTTGGCACATCTTCATCATGCTAGGGGATGCATGGTGAAATGACCCTTGTGAGCTTCTTCTATAATTCTATTCCTCAGGTTATCCCTAGCAGGCACACAGATTATCCCTTGATACCTCCACATCCTTTCAGCATCCTGAGCAAACCCTTTGAGTTTTCCTTCCTCCACTTGGGCTACTATCCTTAAAAATTCTTTATCTTCCCTCTGGCTCCGAGCAATTTGACTTTTGAAATCACTCATCACTTTTATTTGATTCAACCTTATGCTACATGAGGTTAGGGTGACTCCGATGTTAAGGTCTCTAAAACTTTCAACTAGCTCGGTCTCCTTAACCATCATCCATGACACGTGCAATGATTTGCGACACAATGCATTAGCAACTACATTGGCCTTACTAGGGTGGTAGTTCAAACCGAAATCATAATCTTTCAAGAACTCTATCTTCCTTCTCTACCTCATATTAAGCTCCTTTTGATCAAATAGGTACCTCAGACTCTTGTGATCTGAGAATACCTCAAACCTAACTGCATATAAGTAATGTCTCTATATCTTTAATGCAAACACCACGGCTACTAGCTACAAGTCATGGGTTGGGTAATTAACTTCATGAGATTTTAGTTGCCTAGAGGCATAGGCTACCACATTGCGATCTTCCATCAGAACACAACCTAAACCTCTTCCAGAGGCATCACAGTAAACCTCAAAGGCTCCCTTAGGGTCAGGTAAAACTAGGACAGGTGCTAAGGTTAACTTCTCCCTCAACTTTTGGAAGCCCTTTTCATACTCTCCAGTTCATACAAAAGCAGCATTCTTCCTAGTTAGTATGGTCAAGGGTAGTGATATATGAGAAAACCCTTTTATAAACCTTCGATAGTATCCAGCTAAACCAAGAAAACTCCTAACTTCCATCACCATCATTGGTCTCTCCCAATTCATCACCGCCTCTACTTTACTTGGATCCATGGAAATTCCTCCTCTTGATACCATGTAGCCCAAAAACTTTACTTTCTCCATCCAAAACGCACTTCAACAACTTAGCATAAAGCTTTTTGTCTCTTAGAATTTCCAATACCATTCTAAGGTGCTCTTTGTATTCCTCCTTTGTCTTCGAATAGATGAGGATGTCATCTTTGAAGACAACTACAAACTTATCCAAATACGGCCTAAAGATTCTATTCATGTAATCCATGAATACAGCCAGGGCGTTAGTCAGTCCAAATGACATAACCCTAAAGTCATAATGCCCATATCTTGTCTTAAAGGTCATCTTAGGGATATCTTCCTCCTTTACTCTAATTTGATGGTATCCGAACCTCTGGTCAATCTTGGAAAACACCTTTGCTCCTCTCCATTAGTCCATCAGGTCATCTATCCTAGGCAAGGGGTACTTATTCTTTATAGTGACCTTATTTAACTGCCGGTAGTCGATGCACAGTCTTAAGCTTCCATCCTTCTTCTTGACAAACAACACTAGAACTCCCTAAGGTGAGGCACTAGTTCTCACAAACTTCTTCTCTAGTAACTCTTGCAGTTGAGTCTTTAGCTACGTTAACTCCAACGAGGACATTCTAAAGGGTGCTACGGATATCAGTCCTATTTCCGGCATCCACTCTATGGAGAACTCTATTTCCCTCTTAGGGGGAAACTTGGGGATATCCTCGAGAAAGACTTCAGGGTAATCCTTAACTACAGGAATCTCACTCAAAGCTTGCTCGAGGTCAACCTCACTAGCCGATAGGAGAACGTATTCTTGATTCTAAGTCTTACAATAGTACAACACGACAACTTTCAAACTTAAACTAATAAGTTTAATAGGTACAGAAGGAAACATAATAGATTTTGTAGCACAGTCTAACATAACATGGTTGACCAAGAGCCAATCCATGCCTAAGATTAGGTCCAAACCAAATAAAGGAAGACAAATTAAATCAAACTCATAGGTTTTGTCATCAATATGAAATTAACACTTTAAACAACCCAGGCAAGTTCTAAGTGATTTCCTAGTGGGAGTAGAAACAAGCAGTATATAAGGCATTTCAGAGACAGATAATCCTAGCCTACTTATGCAATCATGAGAAATAAAAAAGTGCATAGCACTAGAGTCGTACAGTATAGTTAAGATGTTACCATTTACTTCGCACATACCTCGGATGAGATCATCAGACTCCGTGGTCTCCTCAGCATTCATGGTGAAGACTCTCCCTTGGCATTGTGGTTTGGGGGCATGTGTGTCCTTGGTGCAGTTCTTGGCAAAATGCCCAAGCTGTCCACATTTGAAGCAGGCACTTTGTTTGGTGCAGCAAATCCCTTTATGTTGCTTCCTACACTTTGGGCAGGCGGAATTTGTTGAAGGCTTCGGCGGCTGGCCGGCGGGTCTTGGAGGCTTGGAAGAGGGCTTTTTTGGCTGTATGCCCTTAGAACCTTCGCCATGGTATGGTTTTTTTTGCGAAAGTTGCTTCGAGTGTTGCCCTTGAGACACCTGTCTACTCTTATGGGCCTTCGACCTCTGGATCGCTAGCTTCCGATTACATTCTTCTACTATGTAGCTCTTATTGACAAGTGCTGCATAGTTACGTATCTCCAATGGGGCCACTAACGCCAGAATGTCGGCCCGCAATCCTCCCTCATACTTCATGCATTTCCATTGCTTATCAGGGTTTCGCTGATAAAGTATGGAAAACTTACAAAACTCCTCAAACTTTGCCGTGTATTCATCAATGCTCATACCTCCTTGGTAGAGCCTCAGGAACTCCATCTCCCTCACATTCCTCACAGACATTAGGAAGTACTTCTCATAAAAAGCTGTCTTGAAGGCATCCCTGATAATCTCTCTTTGATTACTTTCCAAGCTTTTCGCTCCTTTCCACCAGAACACGGCATCCGCCTTTAGCATGTAACTGGCAAAGGCCACCTTTTGGGTCTCTAGCAAGCTAGCATAGAGTAGATCTTCTCAATTTCTTTGATCCACTCGTTGGCCTCATCAGGGTTAAAATCCCCTTTGAAACTGGGGGGGTTCACCTTTCGAAATTCAGAGAACTTCTGATACTCGACATCAGCTCGAATTCCACCAACTGACTCTTCGGACCTTCGGTTCAGCTGGTCCATCATGTGCTCAGCAGCTGTAGCTTGAGCTTGCATTGTGTTTGCCATCCATTGGAAGGTTCTCATGAACTCAATGAGGTTCGCGCTGTTGCTGTTCTCGTTGGAGGTATGTCTGCGAGTGGCCATTAGTTCCTAAACATACCAAACAAAGGTATCGAGATGATCAGGCCTAATATTAAGCATAAGCATGGTAGCAACTAAAGGCAATCTCACATGACGATCATGCATTCTAAGTCCTACATCCCATCATACAGATAGGATCAACGACATGACTTAACATAGCGTACGTAGAGTTATGCTTGGAAGCAGAGTCAGTCCAACCTCAAGCTTTATCTGGATGAACTTCTTTGATACCATAATGTAACACTCTAATAAACCCATACTATGTTTAAGTCGTATTATGGTGTTTTATTAGTTGTTACTTATGCTCGCAAAAAACTAAACTTCATCTACAAATTAAGTTATGTGGAAAATATGGTAAATTTTTTTTTTTTAAATACGTCGTCGCTTTATAGTGTTTTGGAAAGTGAAGCCTTGAGCGAAAATACAGATATAGAGAGAGAATGTCACATACAAATCATATCACAATATCATAAAACATAAGAAAGATAAATAAATAGTAATTCACAAATATATCGCAATACATAGCTAATCATTTCACCCATATGGGTTCATAATGTTAACGAATACATGGAAGAAGGCTCATGGTCGTGCCACGACCCAAATACTAAAATACAAACTAAAATGACATAGTTCGTCGCAAATAGGAATATGTGAAGGTGCAAAGCAACAGTAACTACAAGTCGAAAATAGCATAGTTTGGCATCCCTCATCATACATCCGCTTGCAGAGTAGGGGATCCATGCTCCACTCCACCAGATGCGTCATCAGAATCTGGTGATGATACGGAAAAATAACTAGAGTGAGAAATGATATTTCTTAGTAGGACTCGAACCTGACACAGAAATGTCATCGTCATCATCCCTGCCACTTCGGTTTTATTAATGAAAATAGTGAGCATTCATAAGGTCTAATTATTAGGTTTTCAAAACATGAATATCCGAAGTAGATTCAATTTTAAGTACATATTCTCATTGTAACAATAACATCATGGTATACACAAGAGTTTATATAACTATTCGTATCATGCATGAGCATTTTAAGAGTTTCATTTTTTACATAGGTTGGACCAATGTCCCTTTCTTTCTTTTTTTAAACTTGACTTTGTCTTAAATCTTTTCCACCCACTACACATAAGTTGTAATGAGCTTATACCGTGGCCGTTGCCACCATAAATTTTCGGTACTTATACTAGTTGGTCAAAGCCATACCTCGTGTAAGCCCTATCCCCTATACTCATACTAGCTGAGTCTATGCCATGCCTCATGTGAGTCGTGGGTGAAAAAGGAGTTTAATACAGCTCACCTTCCCTTTTGAAGGATCACACCCTTAGTTCAATCTCTTCTTATTAAAGCTTATGATACAAAAATTATTCTAAGTCCATAAATTTTGCAAAATTCCGGCAGCATGACGGTTAGACCGGAGCTTCCCCAAAATTGCCAAACAAAGAATTCAATATCACATATCATTAAACATCATTATCATCATCACGTGATCATCATATCAACATTATCATTATCATATCAGCATCATCATCATCATCATGTTGGCACATAGAGGCATACATAGCACACAAAGTCTTATGAACTTAACTTAGTAAATTTGATGCAAGCTTTTAATCGAATTGCTTCTTGTGACGATTCTTTTATTAGGCATAAGGCCAATTTCATCTATTATCCTTTTTGAAACTTTTAAGTTGAATTATGAAGCTTTCCAATATCTTAATTTGAGGGTCTTAATGTCTTCAAGCTTGTTTCTCATTAACCTTTAAACTTAACCATAACTAGTTTTACTTTTATAGTAGGGCAGTAACTTCAAAAATTCGTCATAATTTCATCTTTTGCAACTTTGACTTAAATTTTGGTATGATTATACTGCTCTAAGTCTATTTTTAAACAAAATAAACCCCACTCAAAAATTCATTTTGTAATTTGAGATATGCACTTTGTAACCTGACTACTCAGCTTTTAAGTTTATTTTTGGTACAGTAATTTGTAAGCTTTATTGGGAGCTCCTTACAAGAAATCTGCCAAACTGTTTTATAGGCATCTTTTTCTATGTCTTAGCTTTCTAACAAACTTGGTCCCACTCCTAAATGTTTTGTATACCTCGAGTTGTTAAGATATTTATACAGACTGTCTGAACATAAACACATGGGGAGCTCCTTAACCATAAGGGTAGAAACATGCAAGGACTTTGTCCTCAGTGCATTGACCACAACATTTGCTTTTTTGGAGTGATACTTGACCTCAAAATCATAATCTTTTAAGAACTTAATCTATTTTCTTTACCTCGAGTTTAATTTTTTTATAGTCAAATAAGTACTTCAAACTCTTGTGGTTAGTGTGTTCCTTAAACTTGGCTCCATATAGGAAGTGCCTTTAGAGCTTGAGGGCGAACATAACTATAGCCAAGTCCAAGTCATGTGTAGGATAATTCTCTTAGTGTAGTTGTAGTTGTCTTGAAGCATAAGCTGCTACTTTCCCTTCTTGCATTAGGACATAACCCAGACCTTTTCTTAAAGCATTGCTATATACAACGAATTCTTTCTCTAGGTCATGTATCACCAAGATCAATGTAGAGGTTAGCTTTGTCTTTTAATTATTGGAAACTTTCTTCACACTCTGATGTCTATACACAAGGAGTCCCTTTCCTGTTAACTTGGTCAAAGGCATCACCTTCTGAGAAAATCACTGGATAAAGTGACATTAATATCTTGCTAACCCTAAGAAACTTCAAATCTTTGTGACTGATCGGGGTCCTCCTAGGACATTACAACCTCCACCTTATTAGGATCTACTACTATCCCCTCTTAATTTATTACATGACCCATGAACTTTACTTCCTTAAGCTAGAACTCACATTTCCTAGCTTGGCATATAGTTGCCTTTCCTTGAGAATCTTTAGAACAATCCTCAAATGCTCCTTGTGCACTTTCTTAGACTTAGAGTAAATGAGGATGTTGTTTATGAAAACAACAACAACAAACTGATCTAAGAATGGTGGAAAGATCCGGTTCATGTAATCTAGAAGACATTCGGTACATTTGTCAACCCGAACAACATCACCAAAAAGTCATAGTGATCATATCTTATCCAGAAAGTAGTCTTGGAAATATCTTCCTCCTTGATTCAAATTTGACGATATCCGTAATAAAGATCGATCTGGGAGAACACTGAAGCTCTTCTCAACTGATCCAGGAAGTCATTTGTAATATCCCTAATTTTGTCTAAGCTAATTAGCTCAGTGATCCTGGCTAATTAGGGAGGTTAACGATTAACTGAGAACTAATCAGCTAATCTCGATAAGCAAGAGCTTAGTAAATTAAGTCAAGTCAATAATTGAATCATAATGCACTAAATGTTTCAATTAAAACCTAATTATTCGAACCTCATTAATTCGTAACTTAGAAATATAATTAAGTTAATCCAATCTTTAAGTACAAGACAATTGTTCTACCTTACCTATTTGAGATAGATTAATTTTTACACCCTAATTACATAATTCATAAGAGCAATTTAACTAATCAAATTGAATTAACAACTTAGGTAATTCTAATAGCTTTGAAGATTTAAAAATTTCTCCTAATTAATGCACCAAATTTTGGCCAAGGACAAGAGCAAAATCTAACCATCCATTTGCCTTCTCATCATGCACCATTAGATCAAGAGTCTATGTTAGTAGTATTCCTTGAGTCAAGCCAAGAGATGTACTCTCCTCCATCAAGATTGTGCCACTTGGAGTGATTATACTCACCCAAGCCAATCCCAAGAGTGGTCATGCTTTTAACCACTTGAAAAACACTACATGGTCTTTACCCAAGTACCAAGACTCAAAAGAAACACAACCCACCTTTTTACCCCAAGGTACCTAGCTTTCTTACTTGAAAAAAAAGTTAAACTCACCTACTTCCCCTTGCTTGTTAGAGAAGCAAAACACATCAGCCCCTTTCACCCATTTTTCCGCCAACTAGCCCCTCCCCCACTCCCTCATTTGTGATTTTCATCCTCTCATTACAAGTCTAAGCTCTCACTTCTCTCTAAGCCTCATTCTAACTCTTCTACTCTTTCAATTCCTCTTGTTCTTCTTTCCACTTTCACACCCCATCCAACTCTCTTTCCTTTTACCATTCTCACAAGCCCTTCAAGGACCACCCTCTTTGGTTCTTGAGGAAGCAAAAACAAACACTCACTTAGCCCCATTGTCAAGCTCAAGAAGAAAGAGGCCATCTCCAACATCTTTCTTTCTCTTCAAGTTTTCAAGAAACCCATTTGGTAGTGACTCTAACCCCTCTTTCTTTTATGTTTTTCAAACTCTAGAACTCCTAAGCTCTCCATAGCTAGGTGGTTTTATGACTTGCTCTAAAGGCCTCATGGCCATGCTTTTATTATAAGAAGTTGTTTGTGATCTTTACTCTTTTCTTGGAAAATGATTTGTTGTGCATTTATTCTTATTTTGAACCAAACTTTTTAGAACTCAAAATATTGATTTTTCACCAAGATCTCAAAGTATAAAAGTGGTTTGGAAGAGAAAAGTGGTCACTTGAGGAGAAGACTTAATGTTTTTACAAGAAAACTCATTGAAACCAAAACCGTGGAAGTTGGAAAATTCTGGTAGTCTGTATGTTGTGACCGATAACTTCTTTCAATATAACTCCAAATGGAACGAAAGTAATTTTAAATGAAAATATACTCATATATCTTTTTATACATATAAAATACGTGAAATTTGGCTTTAAAATGAGAGAGATATGAATTTTCAAAGTGTGTTGTCCCCATATGTGTTTCTGTTTGGGCAGTATGTAATAAAATGTGCATAACTCAAGTTATACAGAACATTTTTAAGTGGGACCAAGCTTTTTAGAAATCTAAGATATAGAGGAACATCTTCATAAAACAGTTTTTTCAGATTCCTTGTGAGGAGCTCGTAGTAAAGTTTAAAATTCACTGCACCAAGAATAAACTTAAAAGCTGAGCAGTTAGAATAAAATGTGTATTTCTCAAGTTACAAATGAATTTTTGAGTGGAGTTTATTTTGTTTAAAAATAAACTCAGAAAACTATAATCATACTAAAATTCAAGTCAAAATTATAAAATATAAAATTATGGTGAATTTTTGAAGTTACTACCCCACTGTAAAAGTAAAACTGATTATGGTTAAGTTTTAAAGGTTAATGTGAAATAAGCTTAAAGACATTAAGACCCTTACAATAAGATATTGGAAAACCTTCATAATCCAACTTAAAAAGTTTCAAAAAGGATAATAGATAAAATTGGCCCTATCCCTAATAAAAGAATTTACACAAGAGGCAATCTCAATTAAAAGCTTGCACCAAATTTACTAAGCTAAGCTCATAAGACTTTGTGTGATATGTATGCCTCTATGTGTCCATATGATGAGGATGATATGATGATCATGATGATATGATAATGATGATGATGATATGATATAATGATGATGATTATGATAGTGATATGATGATGATAAGGATGATAATGATATGATGATGATATGATAATGAATGATGATGATATGAATATGATATGTTGATGATATGATGCTTAATGATATGCGATAAAGGAATCACATTTGGGGACGGCGATACATATTGCCTAAATGTGAAAAAGAATTAGAATAATTTTGTATCATAAGCCTTAATAAGAAGAGATTGAACTAAAGGTGTGATCCTTTAAAAGGGAAGGTGACCCAAAGTAAGCTGCCCTCACCCACGACTCACATGAGGTATGGCATGACCCAGCTAGTGTGAGTATAGAAGATAGGGCTTACATGAGGCATGGCATGACCCAGCTAGTGTAAGTACCGAAAAGTTATGGTGGCGACGACCACGGTATGAGCTCATTACCACTTATGTTTAGTGGGTGAAAAGATAAGACTTAAGGTAAAGTCATGTTAAGAAAAGAAAAAGGACTTCGGTCCAAACCCTTGAAAGGAAGAAGTTAAGAGAAGCTTATAGCATAGCCATGCATGTTTTATGTAATTATACTTGTGCCCATATATGTTATGATATAAATGATTAGAGGGTATGTTAAAATTGAATCCGCTTCGAATATTCATATTTTCAAAAACCTAAGAACTGAACCTTATGAATGCTCACTATTTTCATTAATAAAACCGAAGTGGCTGGGACGATGACGATGACATTTTCGTGTTGGGTTCGAGTCCTATTGAGAAATCCCATTTTTCACCCTAGTTATTCTTCCATAACGTCACCAAATCTTGATGGCGTACCCTGTGGAGTGGAGCATGGAGCCGCCCCATCATGAGTGGGCTTTTGATGACAACGCTCAGGCCATCGTGGCGACGACTACTACGGTGGTGCGCACCTATTTTTACCCTGGCCATATACATGAGGATGTGGGGCTCGATGTCTCGCCTGCCCCAGCTGACATTCCTGCTACCTACCCTGGACAGCCATTATGTCCTTGGGATTTTCCGCCCGAGCCGTTGCCAGATATTGAGATGGAGCCGATGTCTCCGGAGCTACCTGCCGCCGAGCCTTGCCACAACCGGAGATTCCTGTGATTATCAACACACATCCTCCAATCTCAATACACACACATTTTTTACTTGTTGTACAAGTAAGTTGGTAGTCTCAGCTAGGAAAGCCGGGGTTTGTCTGTCAATGGGAAACCTAATGGTCTTGCTGTGATAGTCTAGAAGAATTCAGTTTGTAGATAACCAATTTATTCCTAACATTATATCTAGACCAGTCATGGCTATACAGATGAGGTCCATTGTAGAAGTGTAATGATCAAATTTGATATGGCAGTCTAAATAGGCAGTGGAAGTCAAGATTTTACTACAAATAGAGGTGGACATTGTTAGCTCCAATACTCTTCAGAAACTGTTCTATGGTTATGAACCAGAATGAGCTTTAAGGTTTTGATGAATACTAAATCGGAGTTTAAGCTAATCTTTTTGTATATGAATGATTTGTTTCAAGAAATGTTTTCTTTCATGAAAAAGATCTTAATCGCATGCCTTAACTGCTTGAGAATCAACAAAGCTTTGTTAACTATCATTCTTTTATTTGAATATGCTTGATATGGAATATATGCTTTGTGTACATATTGAGCTATGACATAAGAAATAAAAAGAAAAGTTCAAAAGGATGAAA
The DNA here is from genome assembly GCA_031439585.1 of Pterocarpus macrocarpus. Taxonomy (NCBI): domain Eukaryota; kingdom Viridiplantae; phylum Streptophyta; class Magnoliopsida; order Fabales; family Fabaceae; genus Pterocarpus; species Pterocarpus macrocarpus. The sequence continues at coordinate 23,813,132 of CM062521.1, read as the reverse complement.
CTACAACATCAGAAGTGAAAAACGTGCTTTAAGAACAAATACTGCTTATTTAGAAAGATGACTTTATTTAGAAGAGATATCTCCAGAAACATACTTTTCATAAAGTGTTATACCTTCAAAGCTTCCTCTGCACGCTTCATAGACAAATTTAAAAAGTCAAAAAGATGATTTGACAAGATGCAGAAGAGACATTGACAAGTTTGAATAGTTGATAAACCAACAAACGTCTACTTTTCCACTTATGTATAAGTTTTGAATAATGGGAAAAAGGAAAGCTATTTTTTCTCTATCCAATTGTAGACTAGTAGTCCAAAAAGAATCACAAGGATCAAGGCCTGCGAGCTTCAACGGTCGTATTTCGAAGTCTATATAAGGCTGGAAGTCTTAGACAGGATAGTTAGCAAGATTGAATATTTCCTAAGTATAAAGTGCTTCCTTCTTTCATCCTTCTCAACCTTTTGAAACACCAGAAAAGTTACTCATCGTTACTTTAGTTGAAAAGAAAATCTTTTCTTTTGTTTTGTAATAAATAATATTCTCTCTTTGAGAATTTAAAGAAGTCACACACACAGTGCTTTATTGTTAATTCTCTGTCAAGATAGTTAGTGTGAGCGTTCAAACACAAACATATTGTTTACATCAATTGTATCCAAACCTAGTAGTGGTCAATGTGAGCTTGGAGAGGTTAGGACAAACACTACTCAGTTGTAAAGCTTAGAGAGGCTTGAGAAAAGACTACTCATTTTAAAAAGCTTGGAGAAGCTTGGACAAAGAATACTCGTGGTTTATAAAATCTCAACAAAGTGTTGGGAATTGGAAGTAGGCAAGTGGTTGGCCAAACTAGTATAAAAATCTCTTGTGTGATTCTTCTATCCTTTATCTTGCTATTTGGTTTTATCACTTAAATTCTTTTCTTTGTATGCTTAATCTAAAAAGTCTATACCTATTTTAAACAATACGAACTAGTTTTATAGACTAACAAAATTGCTTCCATAATCTAAGTTTTGGACTTGAGAAAATTATTCTATCAAAGTTTTCAGGTTTAATAAATTTTTGTAAAGACAGGATTCAATCCTCCTTCTCGTGTCATTTCTTCCAACAATTGGCATTAGAGCCTAACACTAGGGTTGAGCTTCCTAATAGTTGCAGAGGTCAAAGATCCTATGCTCAACAAATAAATCATATTGCAGACGGTTTCTCCATAAATCATCCTCCTTACTTTAGTGGTGAAGATTATCCATATTGGAAGGATAGAATGAGACTCTTCATCGAGTCAACAAGTCTGGATATGTGGGGGATAATAGAAAATCGTGACTATATACCCATGTTTGACCAACCAGCACCTCAAGTAGTTGCTGATCAAGAGCAACCTCCACATGTTGTAGTCAGAACCATTCCTAGAGATGAATGGATTGATTAGCACAAAATCAAAGTTCAATTGAATGCTAAGGCAAAGTATCTTCTCACATGTGCCTTGAGCAAAAGTGAATATAACAAAATCATATCCTTTGATTCAGCCAAGGAAATTTGGGATAGACTTCAAGTGCTTAATGAAAGAATGGATCAAGTCAAAGAAACTAAGATTAGCATATTAGTTCATCAATATGAAATGTTCAAAATGCTAGAGCATGACAATATTGATAAAATGACAACTAGATTTATGCATATCATAAATCAGCTAAAAGCTTTGGGCAAAAGATACTCAACTGCTGAAATGGTGAAAAAGATCCTCAGAAGTCTTTCAAAGGCTTAGCGTCCCAAAGTTACAGCTATCCATGAAGCCAAGGATCTGAATGTACTTAGCTTGGATGCTCTCATTAGGTCTTTAAAGACTCATGAGATTGAACTGAAGGAAATCTCTGAGGAATCAAGTAAGAAGGGTAAATCTATTGCCTAAAAATCCACTCCGAAGAGATCCAACTCCTCCAAAGCCATGAAAGCTACAAAAAAATCAGATTAAGAACATGATGACTCCTCTAACTCTGATTCAGATGATGAAAAAGATGAAATCGCACACTTGGCGTGGAAAATATCAAAAGCTTGGCTAAGAAGAAAAAAGAAGAACTTTCTCCCTAAAAAGGACAAAAAGAGCAAAGTCAAGTCAGATGAGGTGATATGCTTCAAATGCAAGGAACCTAGGCACATTAGATTAGAATGTCCTAGACTAAAGCAAGCTGCAAAGAAGAAGACTTCAAAGAAGAAGGCTATAATGCCCATTTGAGAAGATCTAGATAGAGGCAAGAAAATGTTGAATCATAAGAAGAAGAAGAAGAAGAAGAAGAAATTGTAGTAAACCTCTATTTCATGGCTGACATTATTTCAGATGAAGAAATTGAGGTACATGATTCTTAAGCTAAACTTACCTTTGAAAATATTCAAAAGGCCTATGATGAACTCTTTGATGATTCCAAATCTCTTGCTTCTCATTATGCCTCTATGAAAAAGGATTTTTGAAAACTATATTTGGAGTTTGAAAAACTCAAGATTGAAAAAGAGAAGGTTGGGCATGAAAAGGACAAATTACAAAATGACAATGTCCTTCTTCGGAAGGATGTAACAGCCCTAAAAATCGAAGTTTCTGAAACTCGCTCAAAGTCATCTTCTGATGTTTCTGAGCTTCAAAAAACTGTAAAACTTCTCAAATCAAATCTTGAGAAAATGGTTAATGGCTCCAAAAATTTGGACTTAATGCTTGGTGGCCAGAAACCTTATCTTGACAAAACTGGTCTAGGCTTTGAGAAGGGAGATGATGAACAATCATCCAAAGATTCCCCAAATCAAATTCTTGCATGCATTTATTGTTTCAAAATGGGTCACACTTCTAAAAAATGCTTCTCCAAAAGGAAAGCAAAAAGGCAAAGTTAAAAAGCCCAAGAAATCAGCTAACCTAAAAAGACCCAAGAAGATATGGGTATCTAAAGTTAAAATTACTTCTAATGCAGGTGTGTCTTAAATCAATACATCGAAGGGAAAAGAAGTGTTATCTGGACAGTGCGTGCTCCAGACACACGACTGGAAATAAATCTTGGTTCAGAAACCTCAGACCCAAGGATGGTAGAATAGTAAAATTTGCCGATGGAATCAAATCCAAAGTCATTGATATAGATAATATTAGTAAGAACAATTCCAAACTAATAAATGATGTTATGTTAGTAGAAGGGTTAACTCACAACCTTCTGAGCATTAGTCAATTCTGTGACCAAGGCTACAAAGTTGTGTTTAAACCTTCTGATGAATTAGAATTTTATATACCTATTTTTCCTTATATCTAGCTCATTAATCCTCTTTTGTGCATATTTGAATTGACTTGGACCATTTCCTATTAATTAGACCTTGGTTGGACTTTGATCTAATTTTCCTACACTAGCCTTATTCTGACGTTGTTTTGGTTTTTAGGTCATAACTTGAGTTATATACCTCATTTTGGCATAATTCTTGTTTGTAGGAAAGCTAAGAGCTAGGCCTACAACTCTTATGAAGAGGTCAGAGGCTAGTTCAGGAGTTTTGAAATTGGATTTGGGCCTTCAAGTGGACTCAAGAGATGTAGTCGTGGATCCTGAGCAATGTGTACTAATTAGACTATATCTCAGGCTACAAGAATCCAATATAGGCAAGATCGGTTCCATTGGAAAGCTAACTTCCAGGTCTACAACTTTTCTTCAGATCACTAGTGCAAATAATGACATTTTCTAGGCCAAACATGCGGTTGAAGTTTACTAACGGATCTAGTGAAGCTAAATTAGTGTTTTTAGCATAAATTTCCTTCCACAAGTCCAATTAATGTAAATGAGGAGTCTACTTTCAGCTTTTAAAGAGAGGATTAATGTAATTAGTCAATTAGTGTGATAATCATAGATATATATAGGAGGGAACCCGAATTGGGAGTGGACTTTTGACTCATTTTGATTAGAATTTCTCTCTTTCTCTCTTGTTCATTTTCCTCCATTAATGGAGGAGTGATTCTCCTCTGATTCAAGACATCAAGAAGCAATTAAACTCTTGAGGATTGGTGCATCATTCGGATGCAACACATCAATTCGGTTTGATCTCCCTTTCTCTCCTTCTTAATCTTGTGCATGAATTGAAGTTTTTCATTCTTGAATGTTGATTAGGAATATAATCATGTCATATATGATTCAGTTGATGTATGTGATTTGATTGTTGAAGGAGTGTGAATTATGTTCAGATCTGAATATATGATTAGTTGCATTGGAGTTTGAAACTAATTCAATTCAATTCGATTTTAGAGGTTTCTGAATCAAATTGATTGTGTAATTAGTTGAATTCATGGTGGTTGCCATGTGAACGCTAGATTTAGATTGAGGTTTCATTTAAGTCTAGGTCTAATCACCAAATTGGAGTGTTGCATATAGTTAGAATCCAATGATGGAGTGTTAAATGTGCTTATCTTTTGTCTTAGAGTAGATCTCTTAATTCGATTTCAATGCTCATCAATTCTATTTTATTTTAGTTTATAAATTTTGCATTTCAACTATTTTATGAAACAAATCCACTAAAATTTTTGATCAAATGGTGCATTCATCTTAGGGAAACGATCTGAGTTGCCTAGTATACTATAGTTGGTATTCAGTTTAATTTGCTTGTGTTACGACGCTCGAGTTCAATTTTGACACCGTTGTCAAAGATGATATATGCTGTTTGATCATGTGAATATATGTGAATATTAGTGCTAACTGTGTTTGTAATAGTGTTTGCATAGGTTTTAAGTTTTAGTTGATAGTTAGTGCATTAGGAGGTAGATTTTACGATTTTTGGCAACTAAACCTTTTCAACCTAACTTAGGGCACTTGATCCTATAGGAAAACCACATTCTGAGAAAGGCTTAATTCTTTGAAGAATTGAGGTCACCCCTATTTTTGCCAAATTCCATCATTTAGATAGAGTTTTTCAAGTTTTTTGGTCTTTTCGGGACGTCACCGGTATTTTTGCAAAAGATTTTGTGCTCCGATTGAGCTAATTTTTGGTCATTTGAAGGATAATGGTCTTCTCAGCAAGATTTTCTGCTATGCTAAAAACTTTTCATTTGGAAGGCAAATTCCTTCATCTTGACCACTTTTTTAATTTTTTAAGATTTTTCTTTGCATTTTTGGACTCCTTGAGGGTCAAATATTTGAGTTCTGGTGGTCCCAAAATTTTTAAAAATCATTTGGTAGTGTTTTTCAATTTTTCTTGATTAATTTTGAGTGTTTGTTTGCATTCTTTAGTGTTTTGTGTGAGGTGGTGACATAAGTGCATGACTACTTCTGTTTTGCCTTGTTTAGTGCATGCCTAGGTCTGATTTAGATCCCGATTTAGTTGCATTTGATCCTAAGATTGCGTGAACACTTAGATTGATTAGATCAAGTAGGAGGAGATTATTTGACCCTGTCTTGGCTGAAGACAATTCGTCCAATAATTCTACATACAACTCACCTATTTTTGTTTCTAGCTTAGTATCTGATTCTGATTCTGATTTTGTTCATAGTATTCATGTTGCTAACCATCTGAATCTTGCAGAAAATCTGGCTAACAATCATGATAGAACGTTGAAGTAACTTGCAGCATCTGATGTCAATTATCAAGCTCTAGCCATCCAGTACCCAAAATTAGATGCAAATTTTGAGCTCAAATCAGGATTGATACATTTGCTCCTTAGGTTTCATGGTTTGGCTGGAGAGGATCTGCACAAGCATCTCAAGGAATTCCATATGGTATGCTCAACCATGAAGCCACATGGAGTTGATGAAGATCACATTAAGCTAAGAGCTTTTCCTTTCTCATTTGATGGAGTTGCAAAGGACTGGTTATACTATTTGCATCCTGGTTCAATTACATGCTGCCAAGACATGAATAGGCTGTTTCTAGAGAAGTTCTTTCCTGCCTCGAGAGCTATTACCATCAGGAAGGATATTTGTGGCATAAGGCAAATAACTGGTGAGACATTGCATGAATATTGGGAGAGATTTAAGAAGTTGTATGCAAGTTGCCCACACCATCAGATAAGTGACCAACTCTTAATCCAATACTTCTATGAAGGACTCCTGCCAATAGACAGAAGCATGGTGGATGCTGCCTCAGGAGGAGCTTTGGTTAATAAAACATCTGCTGCAGCCCGAGATTTGATTGCCAATATGGCTGCCAATGCTCAACAATTTGGTACTCGAGCCATAGTATCCACTAGGGGAGTTAATGAGCTGCAATCTTTTGATGCAAACCAACTGCACATAAAGAACAGAATTGAAGAGCTTACTTCACAGTTAGGCAATTAGCCATTGGTCAAAAGCAGCATCAGCCCCAATTTCATCCAACAGTGGCAAATATTTGTGGCAGTAGAATATTTGTGGCATTTACTGCCTACCAGGCCACACTTCATATTTGTGTCCAGAATTACATGAGAGAAATGAAACCGTGGCTGGAATATTTCCTGGTAGACCTTATCAACAACCACAGTAGCAGCAATAGAGAAATTATTATCCCTTCTCCAATACCTACAATCCTGGATAGAGGGATAACCCAAACTTGAGGTATGGTAATAGCTTCAATCAGTACCACCACCAGCAACAATTTAGGCAACAAGCTACAGGTTCAAACGTAAAACAGCAGTAGCAACCATACCAGCAGCAACCAAAACAAGAGCAACCTTAGACCAGCAATGAACCAAGCCTGGCAGATTTGGTGAAGCAAATGGCAACTAACAGCCTCTAATTCCAACAAAGGACAGAAGTTAGCCTACAGAACTTGCAAACACAAATTGGCCAATTAGCCAACACTATTAGTGTCTGGCCAACTTCCATCCCAAACAGTTTGTAACCCACGAAATGTGAGTGCCATCACTCTTAGAAGTGGCAACGAGCTTAAGGCTATAGATTCTACAAAGAAGAACCATGTAGATTCTGCAGAACATCCTGCTACAGCAGAAAAACTAAATTCTGCACAGATAGATGCAGATGAAGGAAAACCAGAACCATTCGAGAAGAAAAACAAAGACACTTTGAACCAAACATTCCACGGCCTTTTCCAAATAGAGTGACTCAAAATAAGAAGATAGCAAACGCCGAATAGGACAAGGAAATCATGGAGACATTTAGAAAAGTTGAAGTCACTATGCTACTTTGGGATGCCATCAAACAGAATCCCAAATATGCTAAGTTCCTCAAGGACTTGTGCACCCATAAAAGAAGATTAAAAGGGAACGAGAGAGTAAGTATGGGCAAAAATGTCTCTGCGATTATTCAACCAAGCATTCCTCCTAAATGCAAGGATCCGAGTATTTTTACCATTCCTTGCACCATAGGAAGCGAGCAATTCAAGCAAGCCATGCTAGACCTTGGAGCCTCAATAAATGTCATGCCAACATCAGTTTACAAGTCATTATGCATTGGAGAGCTCAAGCCAACGGGAGTGGTGATTCAACTTTCCAACTGGAGCACAACCCACCCTGAGGGAGTTTTAGAAAATGTTTTGGTGAGAGTGAATGATTTAATATTCCCTACAGATTTTTATGTCTTAAACATGAAGGATGAAATGCATGTTAATCAACCAACATTGATCTTAGGTAGGCCATTTTTAAAAACTACAAAAACCAAGATTGATGTGCACTCCAGTACCTTGTCCATGGAATTTGGAGATAGGAAAGTGCAGTTTAACCTGTTTGATGCCATGAGATATCCACCGGAAGAGCATTCTATTTTTCGCTTAGACATTATTGATTCATTGGTTGAAGATGTGCATGAAAACTTATCGGCTGAATTTTCTGAAATTGTAGGCATTAGGAATAAATTCCATTGTTCTGATTGTGATGGTATTAATGACTTATTTGTTGTGTGTGCTGAAATTGATGCATGTTTACATAGTTGTGATGTTGTTCATTCAAATTCTGCAAGTTCTAATTTTGTAAATTCTGATTTTGTAGTGTATAGTTCTAACAAATCAAGTTCTGCTATTTCTAATTTGTTTCTACTATAAAATCTGCTGACTTTATTTTCTGCTGTGTAATCTGCTAATTTTGGTATTTTTTTTAAATTCTGCTATTTCTGATTCTGTTTTTGTTGTTTCCACTGATTCTAGTTCTGTCTTTCCTATTTTAGCTTGTGTAAGCTCTAATCCTGCTATCTTACATTCTGTTGTTCCTATCTCTGTTTCTGTAAATTCTATTTTAATGGTTTAAATTCTGCTGATTTAAATTCTATTTCTGCTGATTCTGTTTGTATTGATTCTGCAGTCAAATCTGACAGTCTGCACATATTGATTTTAATAACATTGATACTATTGCTACTATAGATTATGCAAAATTTGATTCTGCAATTGTAAATTTTACACCCTGCAATTCTGCATTTTCTGTTCCTATAGTTACATTTTCTGTAAATACAATTCCTCCAGTTTATACCACTTCCGCTACTTTTACTTCCATAGAATATGATGTCGCTATTTTGTAGAATTACTCTCAAGTTTCAGGTGCTGAAGCTAAATTAGCAACTTCTATACAAGAGCCACCAACTTTGGAATTGAAATCACTTCCAGAAAATCTGAAATATGCATTCTTGGCACCAGCTGAAAAGCTACCAGTCATTATAGCTAAGGATCTACAACCTGACTAAGAAGAGAAGTTACTCAATATTCTTAGACAGAATATGAAGGCTATAGGATGGACACTTGCAGATATTCCTGGAATCAGTCCCTCCACATGCATGCACAGGATACAGTTGGATGAGGAAGTGAAACCAGTGAGGCAACCCCAAAAGTGGCTAAATCCCTTAATCTTGGATGTAGTAAAGAAGGAAGTGGGCAAGCTGCTAGCTGCAGGCATCATATATCCGATATCAAATAGCAAGTGGGTAAGCTCGGTGCAAGTTGTCTCCAAGAAGTCTACCATCACCATGGTAAAGAATTCCCGGGATAAGTTAATCCCCACAAGAGTGCAAAACAGTTGGAGAGTATGCATTGATTACCAGAAGCTAAACTAAACTACCCGGAAGGATCATTTCCCTTTGCCCTTCATTAACCAAATGCTAAAGCGGTTGCTAGGTCAATCATACTACTGCTTCCTTGATGGGTTTTTCGGCTACTTCCAGATTCATATTACACCGAAAGGTCAATAGAAGACCACCTTTACCTGTCCATTTGGCACATTTGAATATTGAAGGATGCCCTTTGGCTTATGCAATGCCCCGGGTACATTTCAGAGGTGCATGGTGAAAATATTCTCTAATTTTCTATACGACTATACGGAGGTTTTTATGGATGATTTCACTATTTATGGTTCTTCTTTTGATGCATGTTTAGATAGCCTTGCTAGAGTTTTGAGTAGATGTGTTGAGTCACACCTTGTCTTGAATTTTGATAAGTGTCATTTTATGGTCAAGCAGGGTGTAGTCTTGGGACATATTATCTCTGGGGAGGGTATTTCTATTGATAAGTCCAAGATAGATGTGATTACTTCTTTGCCTTACCCCGCATGTGTGGGAAGTACGTTCTTTTCTTGGCCAGCAGGGTTCTATAAGCATTTCATCAAGGACTTCAACAGAGTAGCACTTCCATTATCCAGGCTATTGCAGAAGGAGGTTGACTTCTAGTTTGATGAGGAGTGCAAGAGAGCATTTGACCTACTAAAGCAGCATCTCATTTCTGCTCCGGTGCTTCAATCGCCAAATTGGGAGCACCTATTTGAGCTAATGTGTACGCCTCCAACTTTGCAGTCAGAGCAATTCTTTCACAGAGGGTTAGGAAGACACCCCATGTTTTAGCATATGCTTCCCGAATCCTAGATTTTGCATAGGCTAATTACACTACCGCTGAGAAGGAGCTCTTGCCATTGTTTTTGCTTTAGATAAATTCCGTGCTTATCTTCTAGGAACTAAAGTGACTGTTTTTTCTGATCATGCAGCATTGAAGTTTCTGCTGAAGAAGCTAGATGCTAAGCCCAGGCTTATTAGGTGGATGTTGTTGTTACAGGAGTTTGACATTGAGATCAGGGACAAGAGTGGAGCTGAGAATCTAGTAGCAGATCACTTGAGCCGGATCTTATAGTCCCTAGAGCCTCTTCCTATTCGTGAAACCTTCCCAAATGAGCAGCTTTTACAGCTGTGAGGTAAGGACCCATGGTATGCTAATTTAGTTAACTATCTGGTTGCTGTTAAGGTGCCTGCTTATTTTAAAAAGCATCAGGTAGATAAACTTAGGAGTAAGGCAAAGTATTATGTTTTGGATGATCCATACTTGTGGAGGATGTGTAGTGATTAGGTTATCAGACATTGTGTGCATGAGTCTGAGATGCCATCTATTTTGCAGTTTTGTCACACCCTTGCCTGCTGTGGCCACTTTGGTCCACAACGCATTGCTAGGAAGATTTTAGGTGCAGATTTTTACTAGTCAACATTGTTCCGCGATGCTTACATATTTTGTAAGAATTGTGAACAATGCCAGATGACAGGTAGTATTTCCTGTAGGAAGGAGATGCCTCAATAACCTTTATTATTCTGTGAGATATTTGATGTTTGGGGTATTGATTTTATGGGTCCTTTTCCTATTTCTTTTGGTTTTGTTTACATATTGCTGGCAATTGATTATGTCTCCAGGTGGGTGGAGGCCAAGGCCACCCGGACTGATGATTCTCATGTTGTCATAGATTTTGTCAGATCATAGATATTTTGCAGGTTTGGAGTGCCCCGGGCTATCATTAGTGATCAAGGTAGCCATTTCTGTAACCAGAACATGGCCACCTTGTTGAAGAAATATGGTGTCACCCATAAGGTCTCAACCCTATACCATCCGCAGACTAATGGACAAGCAAAGGTATCAAATAAGGAGTTGAAGCAGATCTTGGAGAAAACTGTGCTGCTGAATAGGAAAGATTGGAGCAAGAGGCTTGAGCTTTAGGGGCTTACAGCACTACCTACAAGACACCTTTAGGGATGTCCCCCAATAGGATTGTCTTTGGTAAGGCATGCCACCTTCCAATAGAGATTGAGCATAGAGCTTATTGGGCAGTCAAACACTGCAACTTGGATTTGAGCCAGTCCGGGCTTCATAGGAAGCTCCAGCTTCAGGAGTTGGAGGAGATCCAGCTAGAGGCCTATGAGAACTCCTGCTTGTACAAGGTGAAGACCAAACTCATCCATGATAAGATGTTGCTATGGAAGGAGTTCTCAATTGGCCAGAAAGTGCTCTTATACAATTCTCGCCTCAAGCTCTTTTCTGGTAAACTTCATTCTTGGTGGCTTGGTCCCTACATTATTACTTAGATTTTTCCCTATGGTGCTATACAGATTGTGGAGCCTGGGGCAAATAGAGTTTTCACTGTGAATGGCCACCGCTTGAAGCCATTTCATGAGGAGCTACCTTTGGACATGAATGAGGAGGTTTGCTTGCTAGTGGCCACCTACACTTGATAGGGGAGTTCTCTTTTCCCTCCCTTGCCTCATGCTACTTGTCTCACATTTTATTTGTTGCATTACATTAGGGGCAATGTTGAATTGAAGTGGAGGGGGGGATGATTAGCTTTAGTTTATTTCTCTTGTGCTTATTCTAGTTAGTCTTGCATTTTGGGTTTTTTTTGCCATAGTTACCTTTCACCTTGTTTTGTTGTCATAATAATTGTTGATCTTATTCTCTTTTGATGAATTGAATGTTGTTAAGTTAGGGCATTAGTCATTAAGGAGGATAGAATTCCAACATGATTTCATTATTCTTTTCCCTCTTGAAATGTGTGAATTTAGTAATTAATCTTGATTTGCTATGATAAAGTATGATGAACACTACCTTTGTGAGCTTTTGAGCTATGTATTGGATGGTTGCATTTCATGCCATTCCTTTCTTTCTTGTATGTTCATCCCTCATAGTTTATGTCATTCTAGAACTTGCTTTGATTCTTCTTTAAGACTACATTTTTATATGCATTCATGGATATGATAGAGGCATTTCTTTTCATTTTAGCCACTTGGCCATATAGCCCACCTTGCATTATTTCCCTTGTTAGCCCTTTTGAGCCTTGTTGACCTTTCTTTGACTTCTAGCACATTACAAACCTAAGTGAAAAACCATGATTCTACCTAATCTTAGGGGATAGGAAGGCATTGGTTTCATTATTTTTGTTGTGTGCTTAGGATCAAGTGTGGGGGTTTTGCCTAGGGTGCAAACATTAAAGTGTAAGGGGTGTAAGGAATTAAAAAAAAAAAAAAGAAAAAAAGAGAAAAAAAACCAAGGAAAAAAAACAAAAACAAAATTTTTGAAATAAAGAAAAAGAAAAGAGAAAAAGGAAGAAAAGAAAAGAAAGAAGTGAATAAAATGGGGAGTTTTGATTAAGGGAATGAATATGTTATGGAATGACTTGGGGAAACCCCCCACACTTGTGAAAAAAAATTTGAAATAAAGAAAAAAAAAAGAGAAAAAGGAAGAAAAGAAAAGAAAGAAGTGAATAAAATGGGGAGTTTTGATTAAGGGAATGAATATGTTATGGAATGACTTGGGGAAACCCCCCACACTTGTGAAAAAAAATTTGAAATAAAGAAAAAAAAAAGAGAAAAAGGAAGAAAAGAAAAGAAAGAAGTAAATAAAATGGGGAGTTTTGATAAAAGGAATGAATATGCTATGGAATGACTTAGGGAATCCCCCCACACTTGTGAACTTGGCTTGTATCTTGACCAATGTTTCTCCTATTGCCTTGGGTTTTACTTTGTCATATCTTCATATTTCCTACCCTTACCTTAACCCCATTTCAACCATTAATAAAGCCCCGTTGATTTGTGTTTGCATGTGATTACAAGTAGTGGAGAAGTAGAAGATTAGCAAGCCTATGGTAATGCATGATCTATTGATGTGAATTGAGTGAAACACTTTTACCCACACACTTGAGAGTTGATGAGCTTTATACATACACCATCTTGTGAGGTTCTTCATACTTGATCTTTGCACTTTGAGTGATGTTACTTGGTTTACACTTTAGAGAGGTGGAGAGTCAATTGATTTGATTATTGGAAAATTCTTGATGCCTTTTATGTTATTTTTTCCCTAAACTTAGCACTTTTGATTATTCATTAGAGAATGATTTTTTCGATTTTGGGTATTGACTTTAGGTTGTAGTTGACTTGTGGTATTTTCTTTGGTTAACCCTCTTTAGGTTGAGTCCTACATAAGGACATGCAAGGGCTAAGTGTTAGGGAATTTAATGAATTGGAATTTTATATACTTATTTTTCCTTATATCTAGCTCATTAACCCTCTTTTGTGCATATTTGAATTGACTTGGACCATTTCCTATTAATTGAACCTTGGTTGGACTTTGATCTAATTTTCCTGCACTAGCCTTATTTTGACGTTATTTTGGTTTTTGGGCCATAACTTGAGTTATATACTTCATTTTGGCATGATTCTTCATTTGTACGAAAGCTAAGAGCTAGGCCAACAACTCTTATGAAGAGGATAGAGGCTTGTTCGGGAGTTTTCAAACTGGATTTGGGCCTTCAAATGGAATCAAGAGATGTAGTCATGGATCTTGAGCAGTGTTCACTAATTGGGCTATATCTAGGGCTACAGGAATCCAATTCATGCAAAATCTGGGCCATTGGAAAGCGAACTTCCAGGCCTACAACTTTTCTTCAGGTCACTAGTGCAAATAATGACATTTTCTAGGCCAAACATGCATTTGAAGTTCACTGATAGATCCAATGAAGCTGAATTAGTGTTTTTAGCATAAGTTTCCTTCAACAAGTCCAATTAATGCAAATGAGGAGTCGACTTTCAGTTTTAGAAGAGAGGATTAATGTAATTATCAATTAGTGTGATAATCATAGGTATATATAGGAAGGAACCCAAATTGGGAGTGGACCTATGACTCATTTTGATTAGAATTTGGAAATAGAATCTCTCTTGTGCATTTTCCTCCATTAATGAAGGAGTGATTCTCCTCTGATTCAAGACATCAAGAAGCAATTAAACTCTTGAGGATAGGTGGATCATTCGGATGTAACACATCAATTCGGCTTCATCTCCCCTTCTCGCCTTCGTAATCTCGTGCATGAATTGAAGTTTTTAATTCTTGAATGTTGATTAGGAATGTAATCGTGTCATATATGATTCGGTTGATGTATGTGATTTGATTGTTGAAGGAGTGTGAATTATGTTCAGATCTAAATATGTGATTAGTTGCATTGGAGTTTGAAACTAATTTAATTCAATTTGATTTTAGAGGTTTCTAAATCAAATTGATTGTGTAATTAGTTGAATTCATGGTGGTTACCATGTGAATGCTAGATTTAGATTGAGGTTTCATTTAAGTCTAGGTCTAATCACCGAATTGGAGTGTTGCATATATTTAGAATCCAATGATGGAGTGTTAATTGTGCTTATCTTGTGTCTTGGATTAGATCTCTTAATTCGGTTTCATTATTGATCAGTTCTGTTTTATTTTGGTTTATACATTTTGCATTTCAACTGTTTGATGAAACAAATCCATTGAAATTTCTGATCAAATGGTGTATTCATCTTAGGGAAACGATCCGAGTTGCCTACTATACTATAGTTGGTATTCGGTTTAATTTGCTCATGTTACGACGCTCGAGTTACCTTCACAATGTATTATTAAAGATTCCACTAATGATATAATCATTGTTACTGCTAAAAGGCATAATAATACTTATGTATTATATCTAGATGACCTTCTAGATCAAAATGTAAAATGCTTAGCTTCCTTTATGGACAAAGAGTGGCTATGGCACAAGAAGTTTGGTCATGCTCATATGAAGTTGATTTCTGAGATTTCTTAGAAAGAGCTAGTGAAAGGTTTGCCTAAAATCAATTTTGAAAATGACTTATCTTGTGAGTTTTGTCTTAGAAGGAAACAGACCAAAAGTTCTTTCCATAGCAAAACTGTAGTTTCAACTAATAGACCACTTGAGCTTTTACATCTTGATCTTTTTGGACTTACTAGAACTGCCAGTCTAGGTGGTAGAACTATGGTCTGGTCATTGTTGATGATTATTCAAGATTCACACGGTTTATATTCTTGATCCATAAGGATGAAGTTTGTGAGGCCTTCAAATCATTCTAAAAAAGAATTTAAAATGAAAAGGGTTTCTGCATCACTTCCATCAAATCAGATTGTGGTGGAGAATTTGAAAATCATTCTTTTGAAAACTTTTGTAATGAAAATGACATTTCTCATAACTTCTTTTCTCTTAGAAATCCTTAGCAGAATGAGGTAATCCAAAGGAAGAATAGATCGTTGCAAGAAATAGCTAGAACTATGCTTCTCAAAAGTGGTTTATCAAAAGGCTTTTGGGCAGAAGCAGTTAACATTGCCTGCTATATTCAAAACCATATTTTCTTAAGGCCTATTCTCAGGAAAACTCCTTATGAACTATGGAAGGGAAGAAAACCCAACATTTCTTATTTGTAGAATTTTTTATACTTAATACCAAGAACAAACTTTCAAAGTTTGATCCCAAATCTGAACCTGGAATTTCCTAGGATACTCTTCTACTTCAAAACCTTACAGGGTGTTCAATAAGAAAACTCAAGCTATGGAAGAAACAATTCATATAAACTTCATGGAAAAGAAAAATGACCTGAATTAGAAGGTTGCAGATCTGGAAAAAGAAATGGAAAGATGTCATTAAATGACAATTCTCAGAATCAGCAGAACCTTCAGATTGCTACAAGAAATAATGATGATGATGTTTCTGAACTTCCTTCTCATCAACATGTTTCTAAGGATATTTTTGAAGAACCAAAAGGTATGTAACACCCTAATAATCTCATACTATACTTAAGGCATATTATGTATGATTATCAGTTGTCACTTATGCTCGCGAAAACTTAAACTCTTTTGGAAAATATGTTATGCAAAAAATAGGAATTTTTTTTTTTGAAACATGTCATTATTTTTTGGTGCAATAAAAACTTGAGCCTCGAGCATTAATAGAGAAGTCAGGTAAGCGTGGTGCATAGAGATTCACATCATAAATAATAAATAAAACATGAAGACTAAATATAGAACATTAATACATAATAGGTTTAATACTTCCATTCCACATTATTAAACTTATAAAGTTGAGAACTACATAGAAGACAACTCATGGCTATGCCATGATCTAGATACCCAATACAAGTTAACATAGCAAGGTTTGAAAAAGATAAAAATACATGGGAATGTAGAACTACAACAATTACTCGCCTTGAAGCCAAACATAACCCTAGCTTCCATCTTCTATAACACACCCTTCGATCCTATGGAAGTCATGACTTGCAGTGCCTGCTCCTTCTGGCTCCTCATCCTCGGGGCACAAAGGGCGTACGTATAATATAGGGATGCCTACTCAGCACCTCGATACAGTGCACACAGCGACTGGATTTGGCCTCATGTAGGGTATAACTAGCACCAAAAGACTGCTCCTCGGATAGGTCTCTTCAGATTTGAGCTTACACCAGGGTGGTACTCGAGGTATGGCGAAAAAGCAGCTGCGGTCCTAGGAGTGCCCATGGAGCTCAACTCTGTGACCGGGATCGCTAGCTGAGGCTGAAGCTTGGTCGTTGGTAGCTCAGGGGACATAGGCTCTATCTCGATGTTTGGTAATGGCTTTAGCGGAAAATCCCAAGGGCCTAGTGGTTGCCCGAGCGGTGCTTAAGGTATAATGGCAGGAGTTGGCAAAATGTCAAGTGGCAGCAAGTGTCGCAGCCTGCTCCAAATTACAATTTTAAAATACTTAATTACACTAAATTTGAAGTATAGTGCAACTAAGGTCGTCTCACAAGGATGTTGTTGCTATCTAGTTAAGTAACAAGGGGGTATGTGCAAACATGCAATCAATATGCTATAAAAGAAAATTAGATGAAAATAAAAACACTAGTTCAAAGAGTTCCTTAGGTATAAGGTGAATCAATCATTAACACACAATATATCAAACACATGGAGTGCGGCTAATTTGGGCTATTAGAGAGACCTCTACTAACAACCCCACAATTCTACCTAGAGACTTCTAGGAATTCAACCAACACATAATTGATTAGATAATTGAGACCTCAACTCTAATTAACCTATGTTGATTTCTAGCCCCAATTGTATTAGCCTAGGTTTGAACCCAAACCCAATTTCTAATTCTTTAACTAATCAAGTTCATACCAATTGACCAATTAGCAATCACCCAACTAATTCCTCATTCATAAACCCACATATCAATACTATTCAATGTAAGTTTACAAATAAAAGAGGGCAAAGAATCAAGAAAACAAACATGATTGATATTCAAGCATAGGGTTTCAAGATTACAATCATAATGCCCTTGGAGTCTCCTTGAACTAGCTTGAAGCCCTACTTCTCTATAGCAATGAAGGTTACAAACTAGAACCCAAACAAGTATCTTCCAAAATGAAAGGAAAAGAAAAAGAAAAGAAGAGGAGAGGAGAAGAGAAGAAAGGAAAAATGAAAAATGTTGGAGATATGAGTCCTTCTTCACGTCTCTCTTTTCTCTCTTCTTATCAGACCTCAAATGTCAAAATTCAAAAATACCCTTGAGCCCAACTTAATCCTCTGCCCCTTAGCTTTAAGTGGATACCCAATTTTCTTAATTTGGACTTAAAATGAGAGAGTTATGGCCCAATCTTTATAGCATGTCTAGGTTGTATATCTATCCACATCAGTCAAATTCAACAGCCAATAAGTCTATCAAGTTGTCATTATTTTGGAGAGTACTCCTCATATGAATTGAAGCTTTATATCTTAGCTTTCAAATGGCACCAGTTTCACCTAAATCCAATGTCTACAACTCACGTTATGGCCCAATTAGTGCACACTGATCAGGTTCCAGCATAAAAGCCCTGTTCTAACTTCGTGGCCCAATTCAACCCACTAGACATCTGAATTAGATTTTGACTTCTCATCAAAGTTGTAGATCTTTCTCTCAGATTTCCTGCAATATAAAACTTGTAATTTTTAGATATCTATAACTCAAGATACAGACATAATACAAAAATAGTATAAATTTGTAATAATGCTGAAAAATACAATTAAACCCAATTAGAGTCCAAACTTATAAAATGTATCCAATATTATTCAATTAAGCACAAAAGAGGTTCAATAAACTAAATATGAGGGTTAATCAATGTATCAAAATATTGCTTATCATCAGGCCCTACTTCCTCACATACATAACCAGGATTAAAAAAGGTGCAAACAACTGCGGTGGTCATTGCCACAATTGCCTGTGCATCCTCATTATATGACCATTCACATTGGGTGGACGATGATTCATTCCACTAGTTTAGCCATCAAGATCTGGTGATGATGCAGACAATAAACCAAGGTGAGAAGTAATATTTTTTCATAGGACTTTAACTCAACACAAAAGTGTCATCATCATTATCCTAGCCACTTCAATTTTGTCAAGAAAATAGTGGGCATATACATGGTTCAGTTATTAGATTTTTTGGAAACATCATTATCTAAAGCAGGTTCACTTTTAGACATAAATTCTTATCATGACAAATATAACAAACATGTGTGTGAGCAAATATATAAAAAAAATGCATCATACATGAACATCTTAAAAGTTTCTTTCTTTCTTTGTTACTTTCCTTTCTTGGGTTAGGCCAAAATCCCTTTTTTTCATTAAGTTTGACTTTATTGTAAGACTTTTATTTACCAACCCCTAAACTTGAATGGTAATAAGCTCATACTGTGACCATCGCCACAATCATTTCCCAGTACTTACACTAGCTGAGTCCTTTGCCATACCTCATGTAAGCCCTCAGGTGGAGGGGGAATCTTAGTGTGAATCATCTTTCCTTTTGAATGATCATTCTCTTAATACCGTCTTTTCTTAATTAATACTTATAATGCCAAAAATTACACTAAGCCCATAAAATTTTGCAGAAATCTGGCAGCATAACAGCTCGACTGGAGCTTCCCAAAATTTGCCAATAGAGAATTCCAATCACAAGACATCATTATACATTTCATAGCATCATATTCATCATGACAATCATTTCTAGCATATTCATCATAATCTTCCACATCATCATCATCATACTTGCACATAGAGATATACATATATCACAAACAAAGTTTTATGAGCTCAACTTAGCAAATTAGATGCAAACTTTTAGTTAGATTTTTATCTTGCTCAGTTCTTTCATTATTCCACGGGGCAGGTTTCTTCTATTTTCTCCTTAAATCCTTGGAGGGGAAATGTAGAGTTCCAATGTTTTAAGTTGAGCGTTTTGGTATTTTTAAGTCTGTTTTTCATTATCCCGTAAAAATTACCTAAACTAGATTAATATTATAAATTCACCATAATTTTATCTTTTATTATTTTAACCTGATTTTTTGTAGGATCATACTTCTCTCAATTATCTTTTAAACAAAGAAGCCCCACTCAAAAATTTGAAATTTAACTTGAGTTATACACTATTTAACCTAACTGCTCAGTCTTTTAAGTTTATTTTAGAATAGTGACTGGTCAACTTTACTGGGACTTCCTCACAAGAGATCTGTGAGAAATGTTTTATAGGAGTGTTCTATTATGTCTTAGCTTTCTAACAAACTTGGTTCCACTAAAAAATGTTTTGTATAGCTCGAGTTATAAGGGTTTTAGTGCAGGTTATTCAGTCAGAAACTTCATTGGATATAGCCTATTTTAAAAATTCATATCTTGCTCATTTTAAATCTAATTCTCACATATTTTATATCTATAGAAAGCTTTGTGAGTCTATTTTATTCAAAACTAGTTTTATTTTATTTTGAGTTATGTGTCATAATTTATCATTTGCGTAGTCTAGACTGCCAGAAAATCCAGCATATTCCAAATTTCACTTTCCTAGCTTGTTTGTAGATATATTAGTGTTTCTCCTTAAATGACCATTTTCGTGTTTTATTTTTCTATCACATTTTGATATTTCATCAACAAATTAGTGTTGAGAGTGTAAATAAAGTGTGATACATAAAAGTGCTCATACAAGATAATCACAACTTAAGAGAACATTTTAACACAAGGAAAAGCTTCATGGAGACAAGGTGTGGTCATGAGACCTTAGAATAAGCCCTAAAACCACCTAACTATAAAAAGCTTGGGAGTTTTAGTACTTGAAAACACATATAAGAAAAGGGTTAGTGTAGCATCCTCCCCTATACAGTACTATGCTTAAGTCATAGTACTATACTCGAAAGTGGTTACTATTACTTGAACAGACCTTGTCTAATAGCAACCTTTGGCCGCCCCCAATATTTCTTGAACTATCTGAAGATAATACGGAAATATAGTGAGAATTATAAATTCTCAGGAGGATTCAATTAACAATCACATACCATGTCATCAATATTATCCTCAACTGCTTCGGTTTATTAAGAAAAGGTGAGCATGTTATGTAAACTATTCGGTTTTATAGTTCGAAAATATATCGCCCGAAATAAAGTTCATTTTATTCAAGCACTTTGAATCACATTGCAATTATATGATCAATTCATATTTCATAATTAGCATGGCAGTCACAGCACTCATAAATATAATAAAGTTTATCATAATAAGAATATTGGAATATATATATATATATATATATATATATATATACAAATGTACTTGCGTTCTTATTTAACTTTCCTTTACTTTTCTATAACTCTCTTTCTTGACACACCTAGGCATTACGTATCGCCGTCCCTAGGGTGTCTGCTTGTGTCTAACATTGAGCATTACGTATCGTCGTCCTCTGATTATAGTTTTTCTTAATTTCCTTTACTTGTCAAGCATATTCCAGAGTATGATTGCCATGTCATACTCCATTGTAGTGTGATCGACATGTCACATTCCTTAGGATGTGCTCATCATACCATATTCCAGAGTATGATCGCCATGTTATACCCCATCAGGGTGTGATCACCATGTCACACTCCTTCGGAATATGGGACCTTCATCACATCTTTTAATCGCCTTCACAGGGAGGGATCCAAATAATTGCCTCCGAGTGAAGGGACTCAATCTTACATATTTATATATCTTCTTCCTTCATATGCAAAGATGCCATTTTTCATAAAAGGAATCATGATCATATCATCATGCAATGTTTAGATGCATTATAGTGCACTTACTTTCAAACATTCTTGCATGTAGAATTTCATATTCATATCATAAATCTTCATAACACAAGCTATCGTAACTTCATATGCTTCTGCCAAAAATTCGACAGCATAACGGATCAAGTCTGCTTCCCCATGAATAGTGCCAGCTAGCCAGGCAATCATTTAGACAGAAAACCAACATAATATATCAACCATTTCAATGCTCATACAAAACTTGTAGTCTTTGCATTTAAATTGATTTGCTACCAATTTCTTCAATTCTGCCCATTTTTAGAAATTAAGCCATAATTTCTATATAACTCATTTAAACCTAAAGTTTATAGTTTTATTTGTCTAATTTCTAACCTCTTTAGTCCCATTAAGTTTTGATGTATATAACTCAAGTTATTAACATTTTACCTAAGTATGTCCTGTTGCTAGGCAGATTTGCCTACCAAAAACTAAAAATTCACCAAAAATAGGAAACTAGTTGAAACTATGCGAAATCTACATTTTTGTAAATCTAACTAACCTAGATTTTATTTCCAATAAGTTTTATCTCATTTGAGCAAGTGGCACTCGAGTTATGAGTCCACGAATCTGGGTAACATTCACTACCCTATTCTAGCCCGATTGGGATTTAGGTTAAATTTCATGAATTACTGGGAATCATAGAAAACAGATTTGACCATGAAAGGTTATGTCTTATCTTTCTAAAGAATTTTATTTCACCCAAATCCAAGTTATATAGGTTGAGTTATGCCCTGCACATCCATCCCTGCCTAGAATCAAAGCTAGAAACTTAGGGCAAAATTCAAAAATTTGGATCTCCCTCAATACTAATCAAATGGCCTTATAATTTTATGTATAGAAAGCTCTGAAACTATAGTTTCTCATAAAAATGGTCTCATGAATTTAAGATGGCCATGTCAGAGTCTATATAGTTTGCGAGTACGGACGCTCTAGGAATCAAGAGATTCCATATTTCCCGTTTTGCTTCATTTCTAGTTTTTCATGCAAGATTCAACTCCAACTCAACCGATTACTTAATAAATCAATCAAAAATCAGTAAAAGCACATCATATATTTTCATTTAGATGGATGAAGCAAGAATTATAATCAACCACAAATCTGTAAAACCAGTTCACTCTCATGTCTAATCAACATTCCATCATGGTATATCAAAGTAACATGGAGAGAAGAATGGCCAAACTATAAGTGCTCATGCAACAAATTCTTAAGGCTTTTCATAAAGCAAAAGGCAATCAGTGATGGCTCATCAATGATACCACATCCTAATTTTTTTTATGACATCAAAGGCAGAGAAAATATATCTAGAAAAGCTTAAGCTGAGGGGGAGAATGCATACATTAGTCTTAGGACTCTTTTTTTTTTTTTTTTTTTTGCATTCTAGAAGCATCTCTTTATCTTTATGTCTTTTTTGGAACACTTTATCACAAAACTTTGGATAGCATTATAGTTCAGTTATATTTATCTCTCTAATAATTATGCTTTCATATCCTTTGATCAATTTTTAGGGCAACTATATTATGTATGAGCTATTAAATGATCTAAATTGTGAGTCATTGAATGCTCTGATATTTGCTCTAATATTAAATAATCTAAACTGATTGAGATGATAATTGCTTAGTTGCGTTGAGTTTACACTGTTACAAGATTATGGAATCTGTATGGATATATTTTTTTGTTACATAATCACTCTGATTATATGTATCTTATTTGAATTACCTGAAGTGTTGCTCTGATATGTTTAGATACTTCATTATGCTAAAGTGACGGTTTTATGTCATAAGAATCTCATGCACTCTTACTTAGATATATTCAAAACCCTCTGGTTTGAAAAATGATTTAGTTTTTTCTAATTTTTCTGATATCATGAGTGTTGCTACTTTCTTTAGAAAGTAACTTACTCCAAATAACAAATCGTGCTCTTTAATTTTTTTTGGTAACAAAAACTTTTTTTAAACATTGATTTACCACAATCAAAAAGGGGGAGATTGTTAGCTCCAATGCCCTTTAGAAATTGTTCTATGGTTGTGAACCAAAATGAGCCTTTAAGGTTTTGATGAATACCAAATCAGAGTTTAAGCTAATCTTTTTGTTTATGAATGATTTGTTTCAAGAAATGTTTTCTTTTGTGAAAAAGATCTAAATTGCCTGCCTTAACTGCTTGAGAATCAACAAAGCTTTGTTGACCATCGTTCCTTTATTTGAATATGCTTGATATGGAATATATGCTTTGTGTACATCTTCAGCTATCACATAAGAAATAGAAAGAAAAGTTCAGAAGGATGAAACTACAACATCAGAAGGGAAAAACGTGCCTTAAGAACTTATGCAAACCTGGCAAGTATACCGGGTTGTACAAGTAATAAAGTGATAAATAAAGTATCGTTCCCACGAGGATAAATCAAATACCGGATAGTTTAAGGGATGACTATTTGGATGGAATGAATTTACGGATAAAGAAATTAAAATTCAAACAAAATAAAATAAATAAGAAAATTAATAATGTAGACGGATGCTAATTGGGTAAACAAATGCAATGGAATGGATGCTAGGGCTAATTAATTTCACTTATTGCAGGCGCATTTACTATGAATTTATGCTAATCAGTTTCTATTCTAATTGACTCACGATCAGTTCCCCTTAATTTATTCCTAGCCTCTCTCGAGGTCAAGCAATACTCTTTATCCTAAACTGATTGCCTACTCTCTTAGTACAAACTAATCTAGGTAAAGGTTGAAGCTATATGGGTTCCTATGGTAACCGCATGAACCGCATTTGTCTATCTCTAGTTTTCGCTCAGCTCACGGTGTTTATGTTAAGAGGCTCTATTCACAAACCCTCTCTCGAGTTATTGTAAATCCCCAAATCAATTAATTGGTGATCAAGCAATTAAAAGCATTAAGAACAAACAAAAACACTAAGCAATAGAGATAGAAAACAAGATTAACATTAATCCATGAGTAAACTTGCCATACAAAAAGGGTCCATTAATGCCCTAGCAAAAGAAAATTAGTTCATAACTAAAGAAAAGAAAACAATGAAAGAGTATGAAGATAAAAAGATAGAAGAAACAAAAGCCATAAAGTATTGAAGCTAGAAACAAGAGATTCGGAAGAATATGGATCTCTCTGTGTTGAACTTAAGCTCTGGAATCTTTGAATCTTCGTCTTCAATCTCTCTGGAAGAAGTCTTCTATCTTAGGAGGTGTTTGGAAGTGTCTAGAGATCTCCTTGTGATCTGTGTGACCTCCTTTTTATAGTGCATAGATTCCCCCTTTTAACTTTTAGCTTGAATTGATAATCTACTGCAAATGAGCTTGCGCTATAGTGCAAGCCTCAATTCTTGGCTCATTTGTGAAATACGGTGGCGCGCTATAGCGCACCAAGTTGCACTATAGCGCAACAACAATTGTTGACAGAGTCTGCGAACACGGGAATGCACTATAGCGCGATTGGTTGTGCTATAGCGCAACATAAATGTGGCCATTTTCTTCCTTATGCAGTAGTACGCTATAGCGCACTGGCTTGCGCTATAGCGCAAGGTGTTGAGTCTGAATTCATGGCTTGGCCTCTTCTAACTTCTTTTGGGTCCACTTGCACCTACACTAAATCAAATAAACCCAAAATAAGTATCCAAACAAATAACAAAAAAATAGTAAAAAACTAAAAGATACCAATTAACCTAACTATGTACTAAAATGCAACAAAATAGAAGCTATATTAAATAACCATAACTCAAATTCAGCAAAAACTAACTAAAAATATGACTCACCAAATGGAGTTATCATAACCCCCAACTTAAGAACTTGCTTGCCCCCAAGCAAGACTCAAAATAAGGACCAACAACAAAAAAATTAGAAGACTTAAACAAAAACACTTAAAACAAAGGGATTCACTAAACAAAATAGTTAGAATAGACGTTATTGCCTATGAACTTCCTCATCACTGCTCCATAGCTTAACTTAAAAGTTACCAAGGATCAAAGTCTAAGTACCAAGACCATCTAATTATGCAATCACATTGTCAAAAGAATGGATCAAGTGTGTGTGTGCAAGAGAAAAGCAACAAAGAATTGACTCACCCTATGCTTATGCCATGTTTAAGAAAAGACAAAAACATCACACTATCCACAATCCTCTCTCTCTCTGTTTCTACATGAATGTCACTTAGCCAAAGATCAAAAGGACTTCTCTTAGCTTACAATGGTAGGCCAAGGTAAGGGGTATGATGGAATAGTCATTTAAGCTCAATTAATCCCCTCAACTTAAGGAACCGTCACCCCTAATTCATTCTCCTTGGGGTACCCTCAACTTAGTTGCTTG
This sequence comes from Pterocarpus macrocarpus, assembly GCA_031439585.1. Taxonomy (NCBI): domain Eukaryota; kingdom Viridiplantae; phylum Streptophyta; class Magnoliopsida; order Fabales; family Fabaceae; genus Pterocarpus; species Pterocarpus macrocarpus. Next base: position 23,787,742 of record CM062521.1, on the reverse strand, counting down.
GCAACCATCATGCTTTTCTTGTTGAACCTTGGCATTATATTTTCCTTTTATTGCCAACTTTTCTCTATTTTTTTTTCTTTTCTTCATTCCTCCTTCCCTTTTCTTTTTATTTATTTTTTTCAAATATTCACCCACTCCACTTTTGACTTTAGAAAGCATGAGGTTGGTGTAGTGGAGGTATTACCCTATTCAAATGAGTTTAGAAGTTAAGACTTGAGGGTAAATCATGGGATCAAAAAGGAAAAGCAAGGAAGGGCATTAGGCTCATAACATGGTTCAATCTAAAAATAGGCTTTAAGGCTCAAATAGGGTGACTAAGGATCAATGACCAAGGGTGGGCAATGAGGCTCAATTATGACTACCAAACATGGCCTAAATCACTTCTAAGGCTAAGATTCACTCACATATATTTCAAAAGAGATTCACATAAATAAGAATGCATGTCTGAACCTAAATAAAGCATAAAAAGCATAAAGGTCATCTATCCTAAGTTGCTAACTCTTATCAAAGTGCAAGAAAATAATCTTTCTCAATTCAATAGTAAAAGCACAAGAAGATTTTCAAGACTTAAATCCGGATCCAAAGTTACTTAAGAGTTAACAAATAGAGCAATATTTCATATCATAGGCACAAGCAACAACAACCAATTGACCAAAAAAAAAATACAAAAAAAAGGACAGATTTTTTTTTTTGGGTTTTTTTTTTAGCAGAAAATTGAAATTAAAAAAACACTAACAACCTAATCAACAAAATCAACAAAAGGAAATAGGAACAAATAAAAATGTGCAATAATGGATTTTCCCAACAACCCCCAACTTAAAATTATGCATTGTCCCGAATGCACGAAAATAAAATCAAGAGGGAAAGGAAAAGAAAGTTACTCCCCAGTGCATGTATCTCTGCTGCACGTCCCATGTGGCTTTTTCCTCCACTTATGCACTTCCTAATTGCTCCAATAACCCTACAAAACAAAATTAAATAAATTAAAATTAATCAAAACTAAAATTTTATCCAAATCAAAAGAAAAACTAATAAAAAAAGTTAAAATTAAAGAAGAGTTAGAAAAGTTAGGTTGTCTCCTAACAGGCACTTTGGTTTAATGTCCTTAAGTTAGACATAGTCCTATCACTCATGGTGGTTCTTTCCTCCCTTTCTTTGGTGACTCATCACCAAGATGGTGGTTTTTCTTCCCAAAAACCAATGATATCGAATTAGACTCGAATGGCAAGTGGAGAGCTTTTATCGGCTTCTCAGGTGGCTTAAGATCATCATCCCCTATCATTTTCTTTTTCTTCTTTGTTTCACTCTTCCTTAATATAGGCTCCCAAGGAGGTGTGGCATGTGATGTAGGTACTAAAGTACTCAAGTTAGCTTCCACTACATCCACTTTATAGCATTAAGCTGTCTTTGTGGTAGAGTCCATTGCTTGGAACACTTTGAACTTTACTTTATTATTCTGAAATCTTAGAGTTAGCTCCCTTTTTTCTACATCAATCAGGGCTCTGCTAGTGGCCAAGAATTAGAGGGAGATTGACATCTTCCTCCATATCAAGAATCAAAAAATCAGTGGGAATGAAGAAACGGTCCACCTTCACCAAAACATCTTCAATAATACCATAGGGAAGTTTGACAGATCTATCAGCCAACTATAGAGATACCCTTGTACGCTTCACTTCAGTAATACCCAATCTATGCACAAGTGACAAAGGCATCAGATTGATACTTGCTCCAAGGTCACATAGTGCCTTGTCAATCCTCAAATCACCGATGGTGCATGGAATAGTGAAGCTCCCAGGGTCCTTCAACTTAGGTGGTAGTTTCCTCTGAATGATTGATAAGCACTCCTCAGTAAGTAGTACAGTCTCGTTAGTATCCAATTTTCTTTTCTTAGAGAGTAGCTCCTTTATAAACTTGGCATAGTTTGGCATTCGCTCCAACGTCTCAGCAAATGGAATATTGATGTGAAGCTATTTAAGCACATCAAGAACCTTAAGAAATTGTTGCCCTTCTGGTCCCTTCTTTTGTTGCTTCACTCTCTGAGGATAAGGAATTGGAGGTTTATAAGCAAGAGGTGCCACATATCCTTTCTCCTCAGGTAGTGCCATATTGGAATCTTTAGCAGGCTTTTCTTCTACCCTTACTTCTTCCTTTTCAGATTTAGCCAACTCTTTACCACTTCTCAGTATGATTGCATTCACATGCTCCTTTGGATTCTCAGTAGTATTGCTAGGTAAGGAACCCAGTGGCCTTTCAACTAACTGCTTGGAAATTTACCCCACTTGATGCTCGAAGCTTTTTATTGCAGCATCATGAGCTCTAAATTGAGCCTCTGTCCTCTCCTTAAAAGCTTCAGTCTTTTTTACAAAGGACATATGGCTTCTCATGAACTACTGAAACATGTCTTCTAGGTTAGGCTTCTTCTTTTGTGGAGGTTGATTGAACTGTTGCCTAGGAACATAGGTGTTAGAGTAGAAGTTGTGCTTTTGGGCATTCATGTAGTTAACCTACTCATTAGAAAAAGGAGCTGTAGTGCACTCTCCATTCGGATGGTTCCCATGGCAAAAATCACAACGCATGACATGTGTTGGTGAAGTGGTGCTGAGCAAGCCCAATTACTTCTAAATGGTTGCATTTTGAACAGAAAGGGCTTGCATTTGGGCCAAGTGAGCAATGGTAGTGTCAACTTCCAAAACTCCCCTTTTCTGGGTTCTCTCACTAGGCCTCTGGTAATTGTTGCTAGCCAATACTTCAAACAGCTCCCAAGACTGCTCTAGTGTTTTATTATTCAGAGAGCCGCCAGCTGTTGCATCAACCATGATCTGTGTGGACATCAGGAGACCATTATAGAATATTTGGATTTGCATCTAGAGTGGGATGCCATGATGTGGACACTTGGCCAATAACTCCTTACACCTCTCCCATGATTCATAAAAAGATTAACCATCTGCTTGGGTGAAGGAGGTGATGTCGTTCATCATCTTGGTAGACTTGGCAGGAGGAAAGTACTTCTCCAAGAATTTCCTGGCCACCATATCCCAGGTAGTGAGTGTCCCATGGGGTAGAGACTTCAACCAGGCTCTGGCCTTGTCCCTTAATGAGAAGTGAAATAATCTCAGTCGAATAGCATCATCCGTGGCACCATTGATTTCTATGGTGTCACAGATCTCCAAAAAATTGCTGAGATGCTTATTAGGGTCTTCACTAGGCAGTCCAGTAAATTGGCAATTTTGTTGCATGAACTGAATGAGTGACGTCTTCAGCTCAAAGTTGTTTGCTTGGACAGGTGGCCTCATAATGCTAGATGAACACCCTTGAAGAGTGGGTGCCAAATAATCCTTCATGGCCCTGTCATTTTGCTCATTTTCATCTGCCGTGGTAGCTTTAAAGACTCTTTCAATTGTTCTTCATTCTCTTCTAAGCTAACGCAAAGAACGCTCAATCTCTGGATCAAAGAATAAATCTTCAGTGGATTGGCTTCTTCGCATAAACTACAAAATAAAACACAAGAACAAGTGAAAGTAGAAATAAAATAAAATAAAATAAAATAAATAACAAAAGAAAAAGAAAATAAAAAGAAAATAAATAATAAAAAAATAAACAAGACAAAAACAAATATGAAATTAAATTTAAAAAAAATCTAATTTAGTATCCCGTCAACTAAGAATGATATTGATACTATCCCCGGCAACGGCACCAAAAACTTGATGCAGCCTCGGCAAGTATACCGGGTCGTACAAGTAATAAAGTGATAAGTAAAGTATCGTTCCCACGAGGATAGATCAAATACCGGATAGTTTAAGGGATGACTATTTGGATGGAATGAATTCACGGATAAAGAAATTAAAATTCAAACAAAATAAAATAAATAAGAAAATTAATAATGTAGACGGATGCTAACTGGGTAAACAAATGCAATGGAATGGATGCTAGGGCTAATTAATTTCACCTATTGAAGATGCATTTACTATGAATTTTTGCTAATCAGTTCCTATCCTAATTGACTCACAATCAGTTCCCTTTAATTTATTCCTAGCCTCTCTCAAGGTCATGCAATACTCTTTATTCTAAACTGATTGCCTAATCTCTTAGTACAAACTAATCTAGGTAAAGGTTGAAGCTATATGGGTTCCTATGATAACTGCATGAACCACGTTTGTCTATCTCTAGTTTTTGCTCAGCTCACGGTGTTTATGTTAAGAGGCTCTATTCACAAACCCTTTCTCGAGTTATTGTAAATCCCCAAATCAATTAATTGGTGATCAAGCAATTAAAAGCATTAAGAACAAACAAAAGCACTAAGCAATAGAGATAGAAAACAAGATTAACATTAATCCATGAGTAAACTTGTCATACAAAAAGGGTCCATTAATGCCCTAGCAAAAGAAAATTAGTTCATAATTAAAGAAAAGAAAACAGCGAAAGAGTATGAAGATAAAAAGATAGAAGAAACAAGGGCCATAAAGTATTGAAGCTAGAAACAAGAGATTCGGAAGAATGTGGATCTTTCCATGTTAACTTGAGCTATGGAATCCTTGAATCTTCATCTTCAATCTCTTTGGAAGAAGTCTTCTATCTTAGAAGGTGTTTGGAAGTGTCTAGGGATCTCCTTGTGATCTGTGTGACCTCCTTTTTATAGTGCATAGATCTCCCTTTTTAACTTTCAGCTCGAATTGATGCTGCAAACGGGCTTGCGCTCTAGTGCAATTATGCTAATTGCGCTATAGCGCAAGCCTCAATTCTTGGCTCATTTGTGAAATATGGTGGCGCGCTATGGTCTATAGCGCAACAGCAATTGTTGACAGAGTCTGCGAACACGGGAGCCGCTATTGCATGATTGGTTGCGCTATAGTGCAACATAAACATGGCCATTTTCTTCCTTATGCGGCAGTGCGCTGTAGCGCACTGGCTTGCGCTATAGCGCAAGGTGCTGAGTCTGAATTCATGGCTTGGCCTCTTCCAACTTCTTTTGGGTCCACTTGCACCTACACTAAATCGAATAAACCCAAAATAAGTATCCAAACAAATAACAAAAAAATAGTAAAAGACTAAAAAATACCAATTAACCCAACTATGTACTAAAATGCAACAAAATAGAAGCTAAATTAAACAACCATAACTCAAATTCAACAAAAACTAACTAAAAATATGATTCACCAAATGGAGTTATCAAGAACAAACACTACTTATTCAAAAAGATGACTTTGTCCATAAGGGATATAACACCCTCTATTATATATGCCATGCTCGAGTCATGGAATTATATTAAGAGGTTGTTCCTCTTCTAAGAAAATCTTTAAAATGCAAAAAATATACAATACATGGCCTTTTAGCTGCACACTTTATTACTGAATATATTTCATAAATTTCATCATCTTTGATACATAGAGAATAAAATAAGTACAACTTAAGAAAAATGTTTGCACCTAATGTTATACGCAAAAACTGCTCCTACATTTTGGCTGTCGCTCTTTTCTGAACTTCAACCGGCCTTTATAGTCTTCCGGTTGAAAGCCTTAGTCTTGCATGATGAATATCCCAGGCTTCTGCCTTGTTCTCAAGTTTTAGCCCAAGATCTGGAATGTTTATGGAAAAAGGAACATACAAGCAAGTAGTAAGAATCTAAGGTTTTAAGTAGGTAAATTCAAACCATCATGGATACAGTGTCATCTTAAACATTCCAGCCACTTTGGTTTTTTATGAAAGTGTGAGCACATATATACAACCAGTGGTTCAATTTTAGGTTAAAACATCTTTCTCGAAGCAGGTTATATTTTAACATCCACTTGCCGCATTATATGACAAACATGGAAATATGAATAAAGTAATATGCTTCAACAAGAATCATAATGACATTATGACATAACGAGATAATTGAAAATGCACATATAGATGCTTATACTTGACTGTATGCAAGTGCACTTCACTTAATTCATCTCTTTCTTTAACTTGCAAATTGATCTTGCTCTTCTATACTTGGTCCCCCGGAGGTGAATGGCCTCTCTCACCCCTGGGTAATAGCCTGCTTTTCAGGTCCGAGCTCATATCTATACATGAGTGACGGGTATACTTTCCCCGACCCTCACACCAGTCTATTCCCATTAAATCTAGTCGAAGGCTGGCCCAAGTCTTAGACAGTACCGCTTTGACCCACGCTAGCTGGGTCTATGCCATGCCTGACGTGATAACTTAGTACGTCTCTCTTGCAAGTTCTTATTATCTTTTCCTTTCCATATCTTATCACGCATGTGGATGCTTTACGCATTCATGGATATGTCTCACACCTTACTTCTCATATCATATTCTAATTATGCTTGCATGCATGACATGCATGACGTACATGAACATGACATGTAAATGTAAATATATTCAAAGCACAATCACCCATAGCACAAGTTCTCATAAACTCCTACCAAAAATTTGATAGCATAACGAATCGAGTTTGCTTCCCCGTAAATAGTGCCAGGCTACCAATACAATCAATTAAGTATGCAATTCAATGTAAAACAGCAAGTTACAGCGACATTATTAATTATATGGTATGTCAATATCAACAGAAATATCAATAGAGTTTTCTGCTCACTCTACCCTCTTCTGCCAGAACCTTGTAAAATCTACCTTTACTCCTATTCAACTCATTTAAACCTAAATTTTAGTTATATCATAACTCTATATGTCTAGTTTCCAACCATTTTAGTCCCATCTCATTTTGATTTGCATAACTCAGGTTATTAGTATTTTACCTCAGACTGCCCTGTACTTAGCCAAAAATGCACCCTTATAAGTGAAAATTAACTAAAAATAGAAATCTAGATGAAATCATACAAAATTTATATTGGTTTAAAGCTAACAGAACAAGATTTCAAATGAAAGAAGTTGCATGTCATTTTCATGGGTATATTTTGAGATATAAGCCCTGTAACTTGACCCTACTAGACTATCCTGTTCCAGCCCGGTTTGAACTTAAGGTAACTTCATTGATGTGCTGGGAATAATTGGCAATAAATCTGACTCTAAAATTTTTATGGGATGTTCCGTTATATGTTAACTTTCAAAAAATGTTAGTTTCACTCAATTTAGAGTTGTGTAGGGTGAGTTACGCCTTTCTCAACTCATACTGCCCAGATGAGAATCCAAATTTCTAAGTCAAATTTCAAAAATTCATAACTAACTCTGTACTAATGCAATGGCCTTATATTTTATATGTATGGAAATCCTTGAATATCTAGTTTCATATAAAAATTGATTAATCAAATTTAAATATTATAGACAGAGCCGTACACTCCGCCATACGGACCATTGAGGGGAAAACCCTAATAGCTTCTTGAATTCTTCTTGGATTCATGTTTTCCTTAAATCAATCCATCCAATCTTCAATTCAAACTCACATATACACCTTAAACCAGCCTTAATTCATCATCCCCACCCATCACAATATCAGAATCATGGATGAACAAGGGACCCTAGGCAGCCCCAATTCAAAGAAAAGAAGGAGAAAGTTGAGATTCCTACCTTGATTTTGGTGCCATCACAAGCTAGTCTTGAGTTTTAGTTAAAGATTAGGGTGCAAGAAGCTTGATAGATGTTGAAAGTGGAAGAAGATGGTGAGAGGATGAAGAAAGTAAGTCTAAAAGAGAGAGAGAGGAGGCCGAAATTTAGGGGGGATAAGAGAGGAAATATCTCACCTTAGAGTGGATGTGATTGGTGGAGGTGAGGCCAAGTTTCTCCACTACCTTGAGCAACACTTGGCGCAACTCATATGTGGTAGGGGTGGTTGAATTTCAGCCACTTAAGTGAGGGTTTTCAGTAGAAAATTCTATTGGTTCGGTTCTAGTAGTATAAAACACCGAATCATTGCTTATTTCCTTCAATTCGGCAATATATTACTGGTAACTTAAAATTTGCTGCATGTCTATTTTAATTTTTCCCTAATCTTAATCTTTTTAATTAACACCTAATTAACTCCTAATTAATATTTAATTAACTCCTAATTGCCCTTACATAACTATTGAAACCGAATAAATAAATTAACGGCGTAAATTAGACATTTTTGAGCAAGTCTAGGGACACCCTACATCATTTCACACCAGACTGCCTCCATGGCCCAATCGGCAGAGATTTAAACTTCTATGGTTTCACCACATGATTTTGCTTTATTTAAAATCTTATTCTGCTAATTTTACAGATATGGGGACATAAAGGTCATTTCATGAAAAGTTCTAGGGTTATTATGGGAATAAATCTTTGGAGTCAAAATATAATTTTTAAAAATTTTGGGCATCACTGTAATTAACAAAAGTTTATAGGGGCACTTTTGTCATTTCTTAATTTTTAACATATGGCAGTACCATATTTTCAATGGCAATATTACGCTACTCTATAATTCTGAGTGTGAAGATCGTTATGACATAAAGCTGTCTGAGAAATTCTCATACTGCCTAAGGGAAATAATTCAAAGTTTCCATTACATTCTGCTTACGAAAGTGGGGATGTTACATTCTACCCACCTCGGAAAGAATTTTGTCCTCAAAATTCTATGGCTAAGAATATTTAGGACTATTCTCTTAGCTTATTGGGGTAATCTTTTTTTGGGTTCGTGCATCTTCCTAAATTGATTGTCAGTAACTACAGGGTATTGTTTCAGTACGTGCAAAGAACCCTTAAAAATTGTGTGGGTGCCCGAGTTTATCTCATATCAATGATGTCTTGAACCTTCATTAGGTTCATTAGAGACTTTCCTCATCTCCTTTGCTTTGAACTTAATTACTTTTACTTAGTAGTAACTACCAAATCTTTTATTCCTTACACTTGAGACCTTAGATATCGATCCTTGAAGATTCGTGACTATAAGGATTACTAGCGGTTGTCACGATCGATGTTAATGTATAATAACGAAAATGGTTGCATCGAAATTTTAGGAGGCTCATACAACTTTTTCCAAGATTCTTACTCACTTGAATACCCTTAGTCCAAAAATAAATTTTCTCCATAAAGTCCTTTAGAAATATGGGCTTAGGTCTCTTCTCAGAATTATAGCTAGAAGCTTTGTCTTAAAACTCCTTTTCCTTATAAACTTCACCTCACGCTCCATTACTTATGGGAAGATCTCAGGTCATTCCCACTATATGGTTAAAATTTATAAGATTCCTAGCTCTTCTTATTGCCATCCTCTTGTTCTCCTTAGTTTTTAGCTATCAAGGTATATGTGATTCGGCGTAGAAATGGGGGTTAATAGCCATATTTCCGTAGCAAAGTTGCAAACTCTTCATTATCCCATTTCTTTTCTACAAGATACCTTCCTAACATGTCAAGAGTCCCCCTAGATTGTATGACCGCCCAAAGTACACTTTATCTTGACGATGGTTTGATCTGTTAGCGAGCTCGCTGCGAAAGTTACTTATCTTTCTTGCCATGTGTCTGACTACTATTGCATTGTGATTTCTGGTAAACTCTTCATTACTTGTGTCTTGAGTCTTCGACACCAACTCGAGAAGTTCTATCATTACCAGGGCTATGGTTTGGGAAATCGATTTAGCGATTTCCAAGGTATTAGTCCACTTGACCACCTTTGATCAGTGATGAGTTCCCTTATGTTGAGTCCAGAGTATAGGACTAAAATATTTTCATAAACTGTAACTACAAGCCTTGCTTTAAAATCCCTCATCTTCTTATGGGCTCTATTCCATTTTTCTTATTATCTGCTAGTCGGATTTCATGTTGTCCCTATTGAGCTTCTTAATGACTATTGCAATATCTTTTCCCCCTAGAATATGATCAATTCAATTTGAGAAAAAGAATTGTTGAGCTGAAAAGATTCCATCACTCTCCTATCTTCTTCAATTTGGTAGTGAGGAGATTCCTCGTTTATTATGTTGACATCCACCTTCTTCTAAACTCTAAATACCAACTTAAGGAATCCCGTGGTTACCAGCACTACATTTCCCATTGATGGTCAATCCTAGTATAATATATATCAAGTTTATGGTTAAACTTTACATTACTCTCACTACTGAGCCTTCTGGTTATCCCTTGTAACATCTTGCCCCTAGGATGTAATCTATTTGTTATGAGAGATGGAAATAATGGTCTTACTATCCTGTTGAAGTTACAATATGAGGACTTCCCAAAAGATCACCCATCTTAATATTACTCTCATCCGAGCACGCTTAGCTACGAAACTCTAATGGAACCTAGTGCGTTAGTGATGATCACATTTATTTTGGCCCAAGGTATGGAGACTCTTCTGACTGCCTCTAATTCTGACATCGTAACCTTGCCCCTCATGGGGCACGCTTCCAAACCCTTTTTGATCGTATATTAGTGCATCATCCAGTCTTGCTTAAGGTGCATTAGGTCTGCTACACTTATGACCAGTGCCAAGGCAACCCTACTTGGTATTTCATACACAATCTTATTTGCACTATAATCTCATACTAGATAGCTTTTCTCTTTTTAATGGACCAATCAGAAATCCAAACTTCCTCTTTTCCTACCTCGTTCCTACTATGTTCTATTGTTCCGACCTTGTTATTGCTCCCTTGGTTTATCAGGATCAATTGCATACTTTAAATCTTTATTACTCTCTCCTAAATCTGAATACATTCCTTATTGAGTTACTCCACCCATAGCATATATAATGGTACCTAAAGGCAATTGTTAGACTTTGCCTTTCTTCTCTGAATAGCCTCATTCCTCTACTAATAACATGTTGAAAATAATCCTATCATCCAGTTCCTGTGATGGCTGAGGTTGATAGAATTTGAACATAGCTAGATTTTATAGCATTCCTTTATCCCTAAAAGGTAGGAAAAATTACGCTTAGTTCGTATGCTACATATAGTCTACTTCAAGTTAGCAGGAAATATATTGCCTTTCTCTCTTGTTACACTTATAACTTCATCTGCTTTCCATACCGTGTATAACTGTATCTCTATCTTGATTCAATGTACAGTTAGATGGGTCTTTTTACAGTTCACTCAACTATTTCCCTTTCAAAGCCAAGATTCCACTTAGTACTTTTCCAATTTGCAATCGCTACAAGGTTAGCTCCTAGTACCTTTGAGGAAGAAACCATTCCATCCTCTGGATGGGGACTTAAAAGGTCTCCCGTATACCTAATTGAAGCTTCTGCCCTTAGCTTATTTCATTGATTCTCTGCTTCATTTGTCCACTCTACAAATTTCTTAATGAAGGATCAGGTCTTTATAATGTGGTATTACCATAATCCAAAATAAAAACCATTAACTGAATTAGCTGGTGAGGCACCTTCGAGGAAATCTCATCTATAAAGAAAATAAGGGCACTATCCATGCCACATAAGATAACCTTATCAATGGATAATCACTTTACTCCTATCGAGTATTAAAGTTACAAAACCAGGTTGAAGAATCCCCTAGATTCAAGCTAGAGAAGATAGTCTAGATTGGGCAATCGCAATGAAGCTTTAAACAAGCCCCATCAGGGTGAAGAAGATTCTTACTCAGCTCGTCCCCAACTAAGATCCTGCCCTTGATGATGGGAATCTTCAGTTACTCGGCAACACTTTACAAACAACCTTTTTCAATATAACTAGGTTTACTATGTCCATAGCAAACCATCCAACACAATTTCTTTGATTGAATCCCCAATTCTCTGCACTCCTTGACTTGCTTAATTATCTACCCCTTTATGCCATCGCTACTTTCTAAGAGTTTCGCCCCTCACAATTATGTTTAGAAGGTTCCTAATAAGCCTACAGGGTGTCATAGGCCTCTGCTTACACAAAACCTTATATTGAGGTGATCAGACTCAACATTCAGTCAAATGCAACAAATAGTCCATAACACTCATAGCAAGACTACCATGCAAAATCTTTTATGTCCTCGTCACATGAGGACCTAAAGCATGGTTTATCTAGACTTTCAGAGTATGCTTCAGAAGCATAGTTAGTCCATCCCACAGGCCTACACAAGACGAACTGCTCTAATACCAATAAATGTAACACCCTTTATTATATAAGCCATGCTCGAGTCGTGGAATTATATTAAGAGGTTGTTACTGTGCTAAAAAAATCTTTAAAATGCAAAAAATATACAATACATGGCCCTTTAGCTACACACTTTATTACTGAATATAGTTATAAATTTTGTCATCTCTGATACATAGAGAATAAAATAAGTACAACTTAAGAAAAATGTTTGTAACTAATGTTATACGCAGAAACTGCTCCTACATTTTGGCTGTCGCCCTTTTCTGAACTTCAACCGGCCTCTATACTCTTTCGGGTTGACTTAAGCTTGAGTCTTGCATGATAAATATCCCAGGTTTCTGCCTTATTCTTAAGTTTTAGCCCAGGATCTGGAATGTTTATGGAAAAAAGAACATACAAGCAAGTAGTGAGAACCTAAGGTTCTCAGTAGGTAAATTCGAACCATCACGCATACAATGTCATCATAAACATTCTAGCCACTTTGGTTTCTTATGAAAGTGTGAGCACATATATACAACTAGTGGTTCAATTTTAGGTTAAAACATCTTTCTCGAAGTGGGTTATATTTTAACACCCACTTGCCATATTATATGACAGACATGAAAATACGAATAGAGTAGTTGCTTCAACAAGAATCATAATGATATTATCATATAACGAGATAATTGAAGATGCACATATAGATGCTCATACATGACTGTATGCAAGTGCACTTGACTTAGTTCGTCTCTTTCTTTAACTTGCAACTTGATCTTGCTCTTCTGTACTTGATCTTCTAGAGGTGAATGGCCTCTCTCACCCCTGGGTACTAGCCTGCTTTTCAGGTCTGAGTTCACACCTATACATGAGTGACGGGTATACTTTCCCCGACCTTCACACTGGTCTATTCTCATTAAATCTGGTCGAGGGCTGGCCCAAGTCTCAGATAGTACCGCACTGACCCACGCTAACTAGGTCCATGCCATGCCTCACGTAGTAGCTTAGTACATCCCTCTTGCAAGTTCTTATTATCTTTTCCTTTCCATATCTTATCACGCATGCGGATACTTTGCGCATTCATGGATATGTGTCACACCTTACTTCTCGTATCATACTCTAATTATGTTGCATGCATGACATACATGAACATGACATGTAAATGTAAATATATTCAAAGCACAATCACCCATAGCATAAGTTCTCATAAACTCCTGTCAAAAATTCGGCAACATAACGGATCGAGTCCGCTTCCTCGTGAATAATGCCAGGCTACCAATACAATCAATTAAGTATGCAATTCAATGTAAAACAGCAAGTTACAGCAACATTATTAATCATATGGTATGTCAAAATCAATATAAATATCAACAGAGGTTTCTGTTCACTCTACCCTCTTCTGACCGAATCTTGTAAAATCCACCTTTACTCCTATTCAGCTCATTTAAACCTGAATTTTGGATATATCATAGCTCCATGTGTCTAGTTTCCAACCCTTTTAGTCCCATCTCATTTTAATTTGTATAACTCAAGTTATTAGTATTTTACCTTAGACTGCCTTGTACTTTGCCAGAAATGTACCCTTATAAGTGAAAATTCACTAAAAATAGAAATCTAAATGAAATCATACAAAATTTATATCAATTTAAAGTTAATAGAACAAGCTTTCAAATGAAAGAAGTTGCATATCATTTGCATGAGCATATTTTCATATATAAGCCTTGTCACTTGACCCTACTAGACTACCCTATTCCAGCCTAGTTTGAACTTAAGGTAACTTCATTGATGGGTTGGGAATAATTGGCAATGAATCTGACTTTGAAATTTTCATGGTATGTTCTGTTATATGTTAGCTTTCCAAAAACATTAGTTTCACTCAATTTAGAGTTGTGTGGGGTGAGTTGCGCCTTTCTCAACTCATACTGCCCAGATGAGAATCCAAATTTCTAGGTCAAATTTCAAAAATTCATAACTAACTCTGTACTAATCCAATGGCCTTATATTTTATATGGATGGAAATCCTTGAATATCTAGTTTCATATAAAAATTGATTCATCAAATTTAAATGTTGTAGACAGAGCCGTACACTCCGCCATACAGACCATTGAGGGGAAAACCCTAATAGCTTCTTGAATTCTTCTTGGATTCATGTTTTCCTTAAATCAATCCATCCAATCTTCAATTCAAACTCACATATACACCTTAAACCAGCCTTAATTCATCATCCCCACCCATCACAACATTAGAATCATGGATGAACAAGGGACCCTAGGCAGCCCCAATTCAAAGAAAAGAAGGAGAAAATTGAGATTCCTACCTTGATTTTGGTGCCACCACAAGCTAGTCTTAAGTTTTGGTGAAAGATTTGGGTGCAAGAAGCTTGATGGATGTTGAAAGTGGAAGAAGATGGTGAGAGGAAGAAGAAAGTAAGTCTGAAAGAGAAGGAGAGGAGGCCGAAATTGAGGGGGTATAAGAGAGGAAATATCTCACCTTAGAGTAGATGTGATTGGCGGAGGCTTGGTGGTGGAAGTGTGGCCAAGTTTCTCCACTACCTTGAGCAACACTTGGTGCCACTCATATGAGGTAGGGGTGGCTAAATTTCAGCCACTTAAGTGAGGGTTTTCAATAGAAAATTCTACCAGTTCAGTTCTATAGTATAAAACACTGAATTATTGCTGATTTCCTTCAATTCGGCAATATATTACTGGTAACTTAAAATTTACTGCATGCCTATTTTAATCTTTCTCTAATCCTAATCTCTTTAATTAACACCTAATTAACTCCTAATTAATATTTAATTAACTTCTAATTGCCCTTACATAACTATTGAAATCGAATAAATAGATTAACGGCCTAAATTAGACATTTTCACAAATTCGAAGCCTTTTCGTTTTCTGTTTTCTGTAACTAATGGCATTTCCATAATTTTGAACAAGTCTAGGGACACCCCACATCATTTCACACCAGACTACCTCCATGGCCTAATCGGCAGAGATTTAAACTTCTACAATTTCACCACGTGATTTTGCTCTGTTTAAAATCTCATTCTACTAATTCTACAGATGTGAGGATATAAAGGTCATTTCATGAAAAGTTCTAAGGTTATTGTGGGAATAAGTCTTTGGGTCAAAATATAATTTCTAAAAATTATGGGCATCACTGCAATTAACAAAAGTTTACAGGGGCACTTTTATCATTTCCTAATTTTTAACATATGGCACTGCCATATTTTCAATGGCAGTGTTACACTACCCTATAATTCTGAGTGTGAAGATCGTTATGGCATAACACTACCTGAGAATTTCTCACACTGCTTAAGGGAAATAATTCAAAGTTTCTATTACGTTCTATTTATGAAAATGAGGATGGTACAAGGGACATCTCCAGAAATGTGCTTCTCACGAAATGTTATATCTTCAAAGCTTCCTTTACTCGCTTCATAGACAACTTCAAAAAGTCAAAAAGGTAATTTGACAAGATGGAAAAGAGATGCTAACAAGTCTGAATTGTTGGTAAACCAACAAACGACTACTTTTCCACTTCCGTGTAAGTTTTGAAGAATGGGAAAAAGGAAGGCTATTTCTTCTCTATCCAGTCATGGACCAACAGCCCAAAAAGAATCACAAAGATCAAGGCCTGCGAGTTTCAACGGTCATATTTTGAAGTCTATAAAAGGCTGGAAGTCGAAGAAAGAATGGTTATCAAGATTGAATATTTCCTAAGCATAAAGTGCTTCCTATAACACCCTACTAATTTAATGTTATGGTTAAGTCATTGCATGAAATTAAGCAGATTGTGTTACCGTATTAATACTCTGCTTATGTCTCATTTTTCATATCACTTTTTTTTTTGACAGAAGAAACAGAGCGTTGTACATAATGAACATGACAGAGTTTAATATATCATAACAGAAAAGATAAGAACAAATAACATATATACCTTCAACTGTATATGTGTATATATATATATATAGGAAGCCACTGCTTCAGTTTATGTACAAGTTTCAAAACAGGATACATAAGTGGGGTCGGTGTACCAAAAAGACATAAGGCCTGTGTCAGTCAAAACGATCCTATGTGGTCCTCAGAGGACATTTCAAAATCTACTGCTAAGTCTATGATCCAAAACTGCATGCTGCCAAAAGAAGGTCACGCTGTACAATGCCATCTGCGGCTGACCTACTCAGTCAGATAGCCGTTGGCCATGCCAGGCCTGGCTGGAGAGTAGTCTGCACTGGGTCCTGAGGAAGAGGAGGGTGATGAGCTGGTAGCCTCGTGGCGGTCACTCTCGGCCGAGCCAGACATCCGTACCACCTAAGGAGGTGACTCTGGCACAGGATTAGCGAGAGCTACAGGTGCTGTGGGTGGGGGAGGTGCTGGCGGAGGGTGTGCCACGTGCAGTGGGACCGCAAAGTATGGGGCAGTAGGATCAAAAGCAGGATGGAGTAAAAAGATGGTAAAATTTCTATCACTAAAAAGGCAAAGATGGAAATAGCAAGAACCGGCTATATATAGTGAGCCTACTGCGGGATCGTGGTGGAGCTGCAGGTCTAGAACCTCAATAAAGAGAGTGGCCATCGAGTCCCTCGTCAGCGTCTGAGAATAATGCGGAAATGTAAAACGAGGTGAGAATTTGAAGAAATTCTCAGTAGGGCTCACGTACGGTATTTAGTTGACGTCACATTCATTCTTAGTTGTCTCGGTTTTTATTTAATTATAAAAACATGGGATCAAACTGAACTATCCATATTCAAGTAGGTTTAAGAAAATGTCTGGTCTAAGGCAAGGTTCAGTTTTACTTGAGACAGCATAAGAAACAGAATAAACTACCAATAGTAATACACAAAATAACGAGCAGAATAATGAACATACGACAGTACGTGAATATAACAAACAAATTGTAAATAACTTGTAATGACTATACAATGTAATCATGCATTTAATGTAATCATGGAAAACTTATTCTTGAACCTTTCTTAATAACTTTTCTATTACTTGGTCCCTTGGGAGTTCTTGGCCATTTTAAACTCCTGGGTAATAGTTTGCTTTTCAGGATTGAGCTCGTTCCTATACAGGAATGCTGAGTTTGCTTTCCCTGACCTCCCCACCGATCTATTCCCCTTAACTTAATTCCGGGGCTAGCCCGAGTATTATGAAACTTTCATCATAACATAATCCTTATGTTCATCATAACATAACCTTTATGAATTTCTTGAAAATGCATATGTATCTTATAACTCATGCATAAGTCTTACCGAAATTTTGGCGGCATAATGGAACATATCCGCTTCCCCATGAATAGTGCCAGTACTCAGCCTATCAACTTATCAAAGAAATCATATCATTCCATTCATAATTCAGCATTAACTTCATAGGAGCATTAATCACATTAAGACAGGGTTACTGCCTCAGCACAATCATTCAACCCAATTTTTGTAACTCAAGCCAAAATTTCTATTTAACTCATCTGGACTTAATTTTTGGGTATGTTGAAGAGTTATGTATCTATTTTCCAACCTCTTTGGTCCTATCTAATTTTGATAAACATAACTCAAGTTATTTAGGTTTTATCTCGGCCTGCAACTGGCCAGAATTACACTCTTAAAAGTAAAAATTCACTAAAAATTGAAAACTCATTCAAATCATACAAAATTGATTTCATATTAAAGCTAATAGGACAACCTTTCATATGCAAAAAGCTCCATTCCATTTGCCTTAGTAGGGCTCGAGTTATAAACCCCAAAATTTGACCTTCCTGAACTGCCCTATTTTGGCCCAGTTTGGACATAGGATAACTTCTTCTAATCATTAGGAACAAATGGGATGGTAAGAAACTCGAAATTTCTTTATAAATGTTCTCCTATGTATAAGCTTTCTAACAAAGTTGGTTTCACTCAATTTGGAGTTGTATAAGGTGAGTTACGCCCTTTTCAAATCACACTGCCCGGATGAAAGTCCTGATTTCTAGGTCAAACTTCAAAAATTCATATCTCCCTCAATATTAATCCAATGGCCTTATATGATATATGTATGGAAATCCTTGAATGTCTAGTTTCCTATAAAAATAGTTTCATTGGATTTAACCAGCTGTAGGCGGAGTCGTACACTCTGCCGTACGGACTGCCGAGGGGAAATTGGTCTTCCAATCTCTCACATCTTCTTATCCTCACCCTTTTCTATTCCTTAATCAAATTTAAACACAAAAATAGTCATAGATCATTATATTCATTCACTAATCACATCAAGAAGTGAGGAAATAAAATCAAAATTAGCCACCCACAATCAGAATAATAAGAACTAAATTGAACCTCTACCTCTTGTTATGTGATTAGGCTTGAGTTTGGAGTTTGAATCAATAAAACTTGATTGAGCTTGAAGGTTGGATCGAGTTAGGTGAGTGGAGAAGAGAAAAAGAGAGCTGAAGTGAGGGAGAAGGCAGCGCAGAAATAGGGCTGAAGGAGAGAAAGAAATGAGTCATATAAACTTGAGGTGGTAATTGGCTTTGTGAGTTTTGATTGGCTAAAATTTTGTGAGTGAAGTTCAGCCATGTCTCCCTCTTTTGTGGCTAAATTATTCTCCATATTGCCTAAAAGTGGAACTCGCCACCATTCTATTTGAAATCGGAAATCGTCTCTATTCTGTGTAAAATTGGGAACTCGCGTCTATTTTATTTGAACTTAAAGCTGAAGTCGGATGTCGGACCTCGTGCTCACCTTATTTGAGACCTGGACATCAATTCGGAGATTGGAAGTCATGTCCGTTTTATTTGAAGCTTGGGAATAAAGTATGAGGTCAGAACCCGTATAAATCTTGGTCGAGATTGGAGACTAACTCAGAGATCCGATCTCGCGTCCATTAACTCGTAGATCGAAACTCGTGTCCATGAAATCGAAAATCATAGCCATTTTATTTGAGACTTGGAGATGAAGTCGGAGGTCAAAAATTTGGCCATTTCGCTGGAATTGATGAGGTTGGAGGTCAAAAATCGGGGAGGACATTACATTACCACCCTCCTTAAAAAAATTTTGTCCTCAAAATTTAGTACCTAAGAATAGTTTAGGATACTCTTTTCTCATGTTTGATTCCAGTTCCCAAGTGTAGTCTTCAACATCTTCCTTTCCCCATGCTACCTTTACTAGCTGCATGGTTTTATTTCAAAGTTGTCTGCTGCTTCTGTCTACAATCCATGCTAGCTATACATGGAAAGTCAGGTCCTCCTTTAACTGTATTGATTCGGGTTCTAGCAAGTGTGTAGGGTCAGGCTGATATCTTCTAAGTTGAGAAACATGGAAAACATCGTGAAGGTTTGACAAATGTGGGGGCAAAGCGACTCGATATGCAACTGATCCGATTCCCTTCAAGATTTGGAAGGGACCAATAAAGCAAGGATTTAACTTCTTGACCTTAATGGCTCTACCTATCCCTGTTGTAGGTGTAACCTTCAGAAATACGTGGTCTCCTTCTTGAAATTCTAGAGGTTTCCTCCTGTTATCTGTGTAACTTTTCTGACGACTTTGAGCGGCAAGCATCTTACTTCGAATTCTTTTGATCTGCTCAATGGTCCGCTCGACTAAATCAGGCCCCAATAGAACTGATTCTCCTGTTTCATACCAACACAGGGGAGATTGGCACTTCCATCCATACAATACTTCGTAAGGAGCAATGCCGATGCTAGCGTGATAACTATTGTTGTACGCAAATTTGGCTAGGGGTAACTATCGATCCCAATTCCCGTGTTGCTCCAATGTATAGGCTCGTAGCATGTCTTCTAAGGTTTGAATTGTCCTTTCTGTTTGACCATCCATTTACGGATGATATGCAGTGCTTAGGCATAACTTACCACCAAACGCTCTTTGTAAGGCTCCCCAAAATCGTGAGATGAATCTTGGGTCTCGATCAGAGACAATAGTTGAAAGGGTTCCATGCAATCTTATAATCTCTTGAATGTACAGCTGTGCTAACTTTTCCAATGGATAGTTTGCTCAAACAGGTAGAAAGTGAGCAGATTTGGTTAATCTATCCATAATAACCCATATGGCATCATATCCTGTTGGCATTCTTGGTAATCCCATTACAAAATCCATGGAGATACTCTCCCACTTCCACTCAGGGATTTCCAAGGGCTGCAACATACCGGAGGGTTTCTAATGTTCCGCTTTCACCTTCTGACAAGTCAAGCACTTGCTCACGAAGCTTGCCACGTCTAACTTCATGCCTGGCCACCAAAACATTTTCTTGAGGTCTTGATACATTTTAGTGATGCTGGGATGTATAGTAAATTCACCCTTATGTGCTTCCTCTAAAATTCTCCTCCGGAGATCATTTCCCTCGGGCACACACACCCTGTCACGACACCGCCATATGCCCTCTTTATCTTGAGCAAAATCCATCAATTTCCCTGATTGCACAAGACGAATTGTATGTTGAAAATTAGCGTCCTGTTGCTGTGCTTGCCAAATCTATTCCTTAAAGCTACTAGCTATTTTAATTTGGTGTAACTGAAGGGTTTTGGGAGTTATAGAGATTCCCAAATTAAGATTTCGGAAGCTCTCAATAAGCTCCGTCTCCTTAATCATCATCCAGGCTATGGTCAATAATTTCTTGCTTAAAGCATCTGCCACGATGTTTGCCTTACCTAGGTGGTATTCAATTTGAATTCGTAGTCCTTAAGAAGTTCCATCTACCTTTGCTACCTCATATTTAATTCCTTTTGATCAAAGAGGTACTTCAAACTCTTATGATCAGAAAAGACTTCGAACCTTACACTATACAGGTAATGTCTCCATATCTTTAAGGCAAATACTACTGCAGCTAATTCAAGATTGTGCGTAAGATAATTCTTTTCATGTGGCTTTAATTGTCTGGAGGCATATGCGACCACGTTTCCGACTTGCATCAACACGCACCCTAATCCTTGTTTGGACGCATCACAATAGACCTCAAATGGTCCACGAGGGTCTAGCAAGGCTAACATTGGCGTCGTAGTCAACCTTCTCTTCAAGTCTTGAAAACTCTATTCGCACTTCGGTGTCCATTCAAATGGAACATTCTTCTTGCTTAGCTGGGTCAAGGGCAAAGCTATTCAAGAAAAATTCTTAATGAATCGTCTATAATATCCAGAAAACTCCTAACTTCAGTGACTGTGGTCGGCCTTTCCCAATTTAGAACTGCTTCTACTTTGTTGGGGTCTACAGAGATTCCTCTGTAGGATACTACATGGCTGAGAAATTTTACTTCTTTCATCCAAAAGTCACATTTGGATAACTTAGCATAGAGTTTCTTTTCTCTTAAAATTTGCAGAACCAGTCACAAGTGTTCCGCATGCTCTCGCTCCATCTTCGAGTACACAAGTATGTCGTCAATGAAAACCACTACGAACTTGTCCAAATATGGACGGAATATTCAATTCATGTAATCCATGAATACTGCTGGTGCGTTGGTCAGTCTAAACGACATCACGGTGTACTCATAGTGCCCGTAACGAGTTCAAAAGGCTGTCTTAGGGATATCTTGTTCCCGAACTCGAATTTGATGATATCCAGAATACAAGTCGATCTTGGAGAATACCATTGCACCTTGTAGCTGGTCCATGAGATCATCGATCCTAGGCAGCGGATATTTATTTTTAATCGTCACTTTATTCAACTGCCTATAATCCACGCATAGGCGTATGCTCCCATCCTTCTTTTTGACCAACAAGACTGGAGCTCCCCATGGCGACGCGCTTGGCCGTATGAATCCTTTTTCCAAAAGTTCTTCGATCTATCTTTGTAGTTCTGTCAGCTCCAAAGGTGACATTCGATATGGAGCTATAGATATTGGTCCCGCACCTGGAACCAACTCGATGGTGAACTTAATTTCTCTTTCAGGAGGGAATTCAGGAATATCTTTTGGAAAAATATCAAGATATTCCTTAACAACGGGGATCTCCTCTAGTTTTTGTTCAACTTCCATCATATTAGCTGACAAGAGGATGTATCCCTGACTCTTCGACCCACTATAGTTTACTAATAAAGAGTTTAGATAGAAGAGTGTTGAGGCTTGGGATTCGGGAGATGAGATAGAGGGGAATACCACTGTCTTATCAAATCAATTGAGCATGACTCGATTGGCGAATAGCCAGTCCATGCCCAGCATTATGTCAAGGCCAAACAGAGGAAGACAAATCAAATTAGCTGCAAAGGTCCTACCCTCAATTTGAAGAGGAACATTTGATTCAAATTTGACTAGTTTTAATAGGTTCATTGGTAGGAGTAGAAACCAGTAAACCATAAGACAACTTAGAAATCGGTAATCGCAAAATAGCTACACAATCATGAGAAATAAATGAGCGGGAGGCGCCCGAATCATAAAGTATAGTTAGAGTCTCACCGTCCACTTCACAGGTATTTTGGATTAGTCCCTCGGACTTGTTAGCTTCCTCTGCATTCATTGTAAAAACCTGTCCTTAACGTTGTGGTCGAGACGGTTGTGGTGGATTTCTGGTCGAACGCTAATAAATTTTGTGGCCTGGCTTGCCAGACCCATAACAAACATTCTGACCTGCCAAACACGGCCAATCGCCATGATTCTTACTAGATTTCGTGCAAGTTGGATTTGGAAAGGGCCTTTGGGGCTGCTTGCCTTTGTTGCTTGTCGGTGGAAATCTCTTTTGCTGTTATAAGTTGGGCTTAAATCTGGGGCCCTACGATGCTAACCCCTTCTTGAAACCACCACCAGATGCCCTGGCTGCCACTAGTTTCAAGTTGCAATCTTCCACAAGTCGGCATTTATTTACCAACGTGGGGAAATCTCTAATCTCCATTGGCCTTATTGCGGTGAGAATATCTTCCTGTAACCCTCCTTCAAATTTGACACACTTCCAAGCTTCATCTGGGTTCCTCTGGTAAATTGTAGAAAATTTGCAGAGCTCTTCAAATCTGGCAATATATTCGGATATCGTCCGGTTTCCTTGGCACAGCTGCATAAATTCGAGTTCCTTAGCATTTCGAATGGAAGCAGGAAAGTACTTTTGGTAAAATACATCCCTAAACACCATGTAGGTAACTGCCGTCTGAGATTCTTCAAATAGCCTTCGTACACCATTCCACCAAAACTCTGCATCTGCTTCAAGCATGTAGGTGGCAAAGGTCACCTTCTGATGATTTGAGCAATCCAGGATAGAGAAAATCTTCTCCATAGCTTTGATCAATTCGTCGGCTTTATCAAGGTCATACGTCCCTCGAAAGCTGGGCGGATTTGCTTTTCTGAACTCAGCAAATTTGAGATAGTCCATATTAGCTTCTGGGCCATGTGGGTTTCCTCCGCAGCTTGCCTCAGGTCGCCTACCTAATTAATCCATCATCTGGTGAGCTGCTGCAGCCTGTTCTTGCATCGCATGAGCCATTTCTCGTACCGTGTCCATAAGGTCAGCGGGATCTCCTCGAGTAGGTTCTGTGCATAGCCTACCTTGCCTTCCGAAAGCCATTAAGTTTTGAGCACACAAAACAAAAGTTATTGAGTTGATCAGGCTTAACACTATGTCTAATGTGCTAGTAAATAACAACTTGCACAATCAGGCACTTCTTACACATGCACACCTATGTCTCAACCGTACAGGCAAGATCTAGTGCATATAATTAGCTAAAAATACAAAATATGCATGAAGCATAGTCAGTCCAATCCTTAGGCCTTAGCTAATACCAAAAATGTAATACCCTACTAATTTAATGTTATGCTTAAGTCATAGCATGAAATTAAGTAAATTGTGTTATCGTATTAATACTTTGCTTATGTCTCATTTTTCATATCACTTTTTTTTTTTTTTTGATAGAAGAAACGGAGCATTGTATATAATGAACGTGAAAGAGTTTAATATATCATAATAGAAAAGATAAGAACAAATAACATATATACCTTCAACTGTATATGTATATATATATATATATATATAGGAAGCCACTGCTTCAGTTTATGTACAAGTTTTAAAATAGGATACATAAGTGGGGCCAGTGTACCAAAAAGACATAAGGCCCGTGTCAGTCAAAACGATCCTATGTGGTTCTTAGAGGATATTTCAAAATCTATTGCTAAGTCTATGATCCAAAGCTACATGCTGCCAAAAGAGGGTCACACTATACAACGCCATCTGCGACTGACCTACTCAGTCAGGATAGTCATGGCCATGCCAGCTCATACCGAGAGTAGTCCAGACCTTTGGGTCATGAGGAGGAGGAGGGTGATGAGCTGGTGGCCTCAGAAGTGTCACTCTCAAAGCTAAGCTGTACATCTAGTACCACCTGCGGAGGTGACTCGCACAGATCGTGGAGCCGCAGTCTTAGTGCGGGAGGTGTTGGCAGAGGGTGCGCCATGTGCAGTGGGACCGCAAAGTATGGGGCAGCAGGATCAAAAGCAGGATGGAGTAAAGGGACGGCAAAATTCCTATCACTAAAAAGGTAAAGACGGAAATGGCAAGAGCCGGCTATATATAGTAAGCCTACTGCGGGATTGTGGTGGAGCTGCAGGTCTGAAACCTCCATAAAGAGAATGGCCGTTGAGTCCATCGTCAGCGTCTGAGAATGATGCGGAAATGTAAAACGAGGTGAGAATTTGAAGAAATTCTCAGCAGGGCTTGCGTACGGTATTTAGCTGACGTCATATTCATTCTCAGTTGCCTCGATTTTTATTTAATTATAAAAACATGAGATCAAACTGAACTATCCATATTCAAGTAGGTTTAAGAAAACGTCTGGTCCGAGGCAAAGTTCAATTTTACTTGAGACAGCAAAAGAAATAGAATAAACTACTAACAGTAATACATAGAATAAATGAACATACGGCAGTAAGTGAATATAACAGACAAAATGTAAATAACTTGTAATGACTGTTCAATGTAATCATGCATTTAATGTAATCATGCAAAACTTATTCTTGAACCTTTCTTCATAACTTTTCCATTACTTGGTCCCCTGGGAGTTCTTGGCCATTTTAGACTCCTGGGTAATAGTCTGCTTTTTAGGATCGAGCTCGTTCCTATATAGGAATGCTGGGTTTGCTTTCCCTGACCTCCTCATCGATATGTTCCCCTTAACTTTATTCCAGGGTTGGCCCAAGTATTATGGAACTTTCATCATAACATAATCCTTATGTTCATCATAACATAACCTTTATGAATTTCTTGAAAATGCATATGTATCTTATAACTCATGCATAAGTCTTACCGAAATGTTGGTGGCATAACGGAATATGTCTGCTTCCCCATGAATAGTACCAGTACTCAGCCTTTCAACTTATCAAAGAAATCATATCATTCCATTCATAATTCAGCATTAACTTCATAGGAGCATTAATCACATTAAGACAGGGTTACTGCCTCAGCACAATCATTCAACCCAATTTTTGCAACTCAAGCCAAAATTTCTATTTAAATCATCTGAACCTAATTTTTAGATATTTTGAAGAGTTATGTGTCTATTTTTCAACCTCTTTGGTCCCATCTAATTTTGATAAACATAACTCAAGTTATTTAGGTTTTATCCCGGCCTACCCTGCAGCTAGCCAGAATTACACTCGTAGAAGTAAAAATCCACTAAAAATCGAAAACTCATTCAAATCATATAAGATTGGTTTCATACTAAAGCTAACAAGACAACCTTTCATATGCAAAAAGTTCCATTGCATTTGCCTTAGTAGGGCTCAAGTTATAAGCCCCAAAATTTGACCTTCCTGAACTGCCCTGTTTTGGCCTGATTTGGACATAGGGTAACTTCTTCTAATCACTGGGAACAAATGGGATGATAACAAACTCGAAATTTCTTTATAGGATTTTCTATGTATAAGCTTTCTAACAAAGTTCATTTCACTCAATTTGGAGTTGTATAAGGTGAGTTATACCCTTTTCAAGTCACACTGCCTGGATGAAAGTCCTGATTCCTAGGTCAAACTTCAAAAATTCATATCTCTCTCAATATTAATCCAATGGCCTTATATGATATATGTATGGAAATCCATGAATATCTAGTTTCCTATAAAAATAGTTTCATCGGATTTAACTGGCTGTAGGTGGAGCCGTACACTCCATCGTATGGACTGCCAAGGGGAAATTGCTCTTCCAACCTCTCACATCTTCCTATCCTCACCCTTTTCTATTCCTTAATCAAATTTAAACACAAAAACAGTTATAGATCATTATATTCATTCACTAATCACATCAAGAAGTGAGGAAATAAAATCAAAATCAGCCACCTACAATTAGAATAACAAGAACTAAATTGAACCTCTACTTCTTGTTATGTGATTAGGCTTGAGTTTGGAGTTTGAATCAATAAAACTTCATTGAGCTTGAAGGTTGGATGGAGTTGGGTGAGTGGAGAAGAGAAAAAGAGAGCTGAAGTGAAGGAGAAGGCAGTGCAGAAATGGAGCTGAATGAGAGAAAGAAATGAGTCATATAAACTTGAGGTGGTAGTTGGCTTTGTGAGTTTTGATTGGCTGAAATTTTATGAGTAAAGTTCAGCCATGTCTCCCTCTTTTGTGGCTAAATTATTCTCCACGTCCCTAAAAGTGGAACTCACCTCCATTCTATCTGAAATTGGAAATGGTCTCTATTCTATGTAAAATTAGGAACTCGTGTCTATTTTATTTGAACTTAAAGCTGAAGTCGGATGTTGGACCTTGTGCTCACCTTATTTGAGACCTGGACATCAATTCGGAGATCGGAAGTCATGTTAGTTTTATTTGAAGCTTGGGAATAAGGTATGAGGTCGGAACCCATATAAATCTTGGTCGAACTTGGAGACCAACTCAGAGATTCGATCTCGCGTCCTTTAACTCCTAGATCGGAACTTGTGTCCATGAAATTGGAAATCTTAGCCATTTCATTTGAGGCTTGGAAATGAAGTTGGAGGTCAGAAATTTGGCCATTTCGCTGGAATTGATGAGGTCGGAGTCGAAAATCAGGGAGGACGTTACACTTCCTTCTTTCATCCTTCTTAACCTTTTGAAACACCAGAAAGTTACTCATCATAACTTCAGTTTAAAAGAAAATTTTCTTTTCTTTTTTGTAATAGATAATATTCTCTCTTTGAGAATTTAGAGAAGTCACACACCAATGCTTTATTGTTTATTCTTTGTCAAGAGAGTTGGTGTGAGTGTTCAAACACAAACATATTGTTTACATCAATTGTATCCAAACCCAGTAGTGGGTAGTGTGAGCTTGGAAAGGCTTGAGAAAAGACATACGGGTTTGTAAGTAGTTTGGAGAAGCTTGGACAAAGAATACTCGTGGTTTATAAAACCTTAACAAAGTGTTGGGGACTGGAAGTAGGCAAGTGGTTGGCCGAACTAGTATAAAAATCTCCTATGTGATTCTTCCATCCCCTATCTTGCTATTTGGTTTTATCACTTAAGTTCTTTTCTTTGTATAATTACTTTGAAAAGTCTATACCTATTTTAAATAGTCCGAAATAGTTTTATAAACTAACAAAATTGCTTCCTGTAATGTCCGAAAAATTTTATCGTTTTTAACCGAGTTGTTCGATTTTTAGCAAATAATTGGGATTAATTGGAATTCGATTAAGTATTTATCCAAAGCCAATTAAGTAACATTTAGAAGGATTAACTTTGATGGAATTAGATTAGGAACATAGGAAACCTCATAGGATTTTTCTAAAAATCGGTTTACCGATTTAAAAAGAAATTGGTAAGATTTTGGTATTTTAAACTTTCAGAACTGGATCAATAGAAATTATACTGTGAGAAACCTGGGATGGATGGCCAAGATTTAGCCAAAACATCCCTACAAGTGGCGCCTCAATCAGCCATGAAGAAGGGCAGCCAAGCCAAATTTGAAGGAGAGATAAAATCCACCAATCATATGATAGCTTTTCTCCAAAGTTTTTAAATTTTTCCTTTCCTACCCCTTTGCATTTTCGGCCATCAAAAAGGGCAAAACACTCATTCTTTTTCTTCTATTCACACTCATCTTCACTCCATCTTCATCAGCCCTTCAAGCTTCATCAAGAGTTTCTTCAATCCAAGACAATAATCCAACAAGATCTCACCTTAGAAAGGTAGGAATTCAATCTAGCTTCTTGTTTTTTTTGAATTGGGCTAATTGGGACTCCACTTTCTTGCATGATTCTGATGTTATCTTGAGTGATAATGATGAGTTAGGGTTGATTTTGCATATATGTTATGATTAGAATAGCAATTGGAATGAAAGAACTTGAAATTTGAAAGAAGCTAGGAGCTGTTGGGTGAAAACCCTACGGTGTCCATACGTCCGTCTCATATGGACAAAAATATAGCCATCAAAGCTTGATGAATCTATTTTTATATGACAATAGACATCTAGGGCTTTCCAACCATATAAAATATGAGGCCATTGGATTAGTATAGAATTAGTTATGAATTTTTGAAGTTTGACCTAGAAATCTAGATTCTCATCTGGGCAATATGAGTTGAGAAGGGTGTAACTCATCCTACACAACTCTAAATTGAGTGAAACTAACTTTGTTTGAAAGCTAACATGTAAGAAATATCCCATAAAAATATCAGAGTCAGATTCGTTGTCATTTTTCCCCAGCACATCAATGAAATTGCCTTAAGTTCAAACTAGGTTGGAATAGGGTAGTCTAGTAGGGTTAATTTACGGGGCTCATATCTCAAGATATGCTCATGGAAATGATATGAAACTTATTTCGTTTAAAAGCTTGTTCTATTAGCTTTATTTTGGTATAAGTTTTGTATGATTTTACCTAGATTCCTATTTTTAGTGAATTTTCACTTATAAGGGTGCAATTCTAGCTAAGTGTAGGGCAGTCTGAGGTAAAATACAAATAACTTGAGCTATACAAATCAAAATGAGATGGGACCAAAAGGGTTGAAAACTAGACACATAGAGCTATAACATATCCAAAATTTAGTTTTAAATGAGTTGAATAAGAGTAAAGGTGAATTTTACAAAATTCGGGCAGAAGAGAATAGAGTAAGCAGAAGGCTCTGTTGATATTCTTGATGATTTTGACACACCATAAGATTGATATTGTGGTTATAAGTGTCCTATCCCATATTGATTTGAATGCTTGATTAGTTTTACTATTAGCTTGGCACTATTCATAGGAAACAGACATGATTTGTCATGCTGCTGAATTCCCGGCAGAAATTAGAGATAGTACTAAATGTTGGTGTATTAATATTATTATGCGACGTGCATGAATACCATGCAAATATTATCATTTGAGAATAAGGTATGGAGCCTATGTATTTATGAATCTATGATGAAGGATATGATGATAAGTTCATATTCCAAAGGAACGTGACATGGCAATCACGCTCTGATAGGGTATGACATGGCAATCATGCTCTAGAATGTGGCATAATGATTCTGCACCGTAAGGAATATGACATGGCAATCACACCCCAATAGAGTATGACATGGCGATCATACTCTGGGATATGGTAGGATGAACATATTCCTAAGGAGTGCGACATGGTGATCACACCCTTACAGAGTATGACATGGTGACGTACTCTAGGATATGTATAACAAGTAAAGGAAGATAAATGATTAATTGGATTTTTATATACTTATTTTCCCTCATTCCTAGCTCATTAATTCTCTTTTGTGCCTAATTGTTTTTAATTGGACCATTTTGTATTGTTTAGATTCTGTTTGGGTTTGAGTTAAATTTTCTAGCATTAGGCGAATTCTGACACTATTTTGGTTTTTGGGTTATATCTTGAGTTGTAGAGCTCATTTTATTGTGATTCTTGATTTGTAGGAAATCTGAGAGACAGGCCTACAAGTGATATGAAGAAGTCAAAGGCCAATTCTGGTGTTAAGGAGCTGAAATTGGGCCTAGAAATAAATTGAAGTGGTGCAGTCACGATTTTTGAACTGGTTGCAGTATTTGGACCATATCTTGGTCCATAGTAGCCCAATTGAGCCCATTCCAGTGGTTTTTTGAAGCTAACATGCAAAGCTTTAAGTGATCTTCATATCACAAATCCAAACTGATGCGTTTTCATTGCCAAAAATACGGACAAATGTTACTGACTGGATTAGAGAACTTACTTGCATGTTTTTAGCATAACTTTCTTTATATAATTCAGAATTTGGCAAATAAGGTGTCCAGATTCAAAGGAGAGAGGGGGGATTAATGTAATAACTGTTTTGGATTGATTGGGAGATGTTTTGATTCTGTTTTGGCTGGCTGAATTAGAGGGAGGCTAGACTTGTAAGAGAGACAGATTTTTGGATAGAAAATTTCTCGGTTTTGACTTCTTCTTCTTCCTTCTCTCTTCTCTCACGCCCCCCCACCTTAACAACTCGTTTTCCTCCATTCATGGAGGCTTGAACTTACATCTAATCCACGGATTAAAGAAACAACAACAACACTCTTGAGAATTGGTTTATTCAGACTCGGCATACAATCGGTTTCATCTACTCCTTCTCTCCTATTTCAATCGCATTTGAATTAGAGTTTTTCATTCTGAATTGATGATTGAAATTTGATTGGTTGCATAATATTCGGTAGATATATGTAATCAGATTGTGGAAGGAATATGAATTAGAGTTTCAAGTTTGAAATCTACGATTAACTGCATTGGCATATGAAATTAACATAATTCACTTAGATTCTAGAGGTTTCTAAATTTTAATTGAAATTGTGTTAATCGAATGCATGAAGGTTTTCATGTGAATGCTGAGTTTGAATTGAGGTTTCATTCCAATTCAATGTTAATCACTGATTCTGTTTGCTGAGTTATTTCTAGAATTCAATGATTGAGTGTCCGTGGTTGTTTCGTTGATTCTTGGATTAGAGTTTCAATTTCTGTTTATTTCCATTTTAATTAGCTACATTTTTATTTGATAAATCAAACCCCCCCACGCATTTCTGATCATATAACATTATCATCCATGTGAGATGACCCGAATTGCACCCATTGCTACGAATTTAGTGTAATTCGGTTTTATTATAATTTGACCGAGCTCGGCACTCGAGTCAAATTTTGGTGTCGTTGCCGAGGATGATTGGTGTTATTTGGTCATGTTAATATGTGTTAATATCATTGCATATTCTATTTTGACGTGCGTTTGGTTAAGTTGTTAGTTTTAATTTATAGTTAATAGTTCGATTTTACGGTTTTTTGACAACTAACTCTTTTCAGTTGATGTCGGGGTACTTGATTCCATGGCAAAACATCATTCTGAGAAAGACTCAATCTTACAAAGATTGAGCCCCCCCTGTTTTTGTCAAATTCCATCATTTAGATAGGCTTTTAGAGGTTTTTTGATCTTTTCGGTATTTTTTAGGGACGTAACGAGTATTTTTGTAAAAGATTTTATGCTCTGATTGACTTGAAAATTGGTCAGTTGAAGAAAAATGGCCTTCTAATCAAGATCAACAAATGTTGACTTTTTATTTTTAAGCCAAATTCCTTTGTTTAAACCACTTTTTTAATTTTTTAAAATTTTTCTTTGCATTTTCTTACTCCTTGAGGGTAAAATTTTTGAGGTGTAGTGGTCGAATAATTTTTAAAAATTATTTGGTGGTGTTTTTATATTTATTTTGATTATTTCGAGTGTTTGTGTGCATGTTTTAGTGCTTTGTGTAAATGGTTCTATTTGCTATTTTTTTTATTGCATGACTAGGTTTGATCGAAGTTCTAATTTAGTTGAGTTTGATCCTGAATTAGAGAGGACTCTTAGACAAATTAGAAGAGCTAAGAGGAGGTTATTTGAGACTAGTTCTGCTAATAATTTTATTTTTGATTCTATTCCTAACTTTGTTGACAATTCAGATTTTTCAGGAAGCATGGCTAATAGAACCTTGAAGGAACTTGTAGCACCTGATGTCAACTATCAAGCTTTGGCCATCCAGTACTCGAATTTGGATGCAGACTTCGAGCTAAAATCAGGACTGATACATCTGCTGCCCAAGTTTCATGGCTTAGCTGGAGAAGACCCTCACAAGCACTTGAAGGAGTTCCATGTAGTGTGTTCAACCATGAAGCCACATGGAGTGAAGGAAGATCACATCAAGCTGAGGGCATTTCCTTTTTCTCTGGATGGATCTGCCAAGGATTGGTTATACTACTTGCATCCAGGTTCCATCACGAGCTGGCAAGACGTGAAGAGGATGTTCTTGGAGAAATTCTTCCCTGCCTCAAGAGCTACTTCCATCAGAAAAGAAATTTGTGGCATAAGGCAGATTAGTGGAGAGACATTGCATGAGTATTGGGAGAGGTTCAAGAAATTGTGTGCAAGCTATCCACACCATCAGATTAGTGACCAGCTTCTCGTTCAGTATTTTTATGAAGGTCTCATGCCAATGGACAGAAGTATGGTTGATGCTGCTTCTAGAGGGGCTTTGGTAGATAAAACACCTGCTGTAGCTCGTGAATTAATTGCAAAAATGGCTGCCAATGCACAACAATTTGGTACCCAAGCCATAGTGTCAACAAGTGGAGTAAATGAAGTGCATACCTCTGATACAAACCAGTAGAGGATGGAGAACCATATAGATGAGTTAACAACCTTGGTGAGGCAATTGGCACTTGGCCAACAGTCCCAGCCCCAACAACCAGTAGCTATGATTTGTGGCATTTGCTCTATACCAGGACATCCAACAGATCAGTGTCCACATCTGTAGGAGAGCAATGAAACTATTGCAGGAATTTTTCCTGGTAGGCCTTATCAGCAGTAGCAGCAAAAGAGTTATGATCCATTCTCCAACACATACAATCCTGGCTGGAGAGATCACCCGAATCTGAGGTATGGTAACAACTTCAATCAGTTTCAGCAACCTCAGTTTAAGCAAAATTTTGCTGGACCAAGCTCAAGATAATATCATCCACCAGTTCAGCAAAATAAACCACAAAGCAGCTCAGAACCTAGCCTTGCAGATTTATTGAAGCAGATGGTAACTAGCAGTGTTCAGTTTCAACAAAGAACAGAAGCCAGCATCTAGAATCTGCAAACACAGATTGGTCAGTTGGCTACAACAGTAAATGAGCTGAAATCTCAAGGTTTTGGCAACCTTCCTTCCCAATCTGTGAGCAACCCAAAAAATGTGAGTTCCATCACCTTGAGAAGTGGCAAGCAGTTTAAGGTTCCTGATGTTACAGAAAAAAATAACCAAGCAGATTCTGCAAAGCAACCAGAGGTAGCAGAAAAATCTGATTATGAAGAAATAAAGACAAATGGTGCAAAACCAAGCAGTAGCAGCAGCAAGCAACCTGAACAAAATGTTTCATTACTTTTCCCTAACAGAGTGACACAAAATAAGAAGCGAGCAGAAGCTGAATTGGACAAGGAGATCATGGACACATTCAAAAAAGTGGAAGTCAATATTCCACTCCTAGAAGCCATCAAACAGATTCCAAAGTATGCCAAATTTCTCAAGGACTTATGCACTCATAGAAGGAGGCTGAAGGGAAATGAGAAGGTGAGCATGGGCAGAAATGTTTCTACAATCATTCAGCCAAGTATTCCTCCGAAATGCAAGGATCCAAGGACTTTCACCACTCCATGCATCATAGGAAGTAAGCAGTTCAGTCAAGCTATGTTGGATCTTGGAGCTTCAATAAATGTCATGCCAAAATCAATTTACCAGTCTTTGTGCATTGGAGAGTTCAAGCCAACAGGAGTGGTTATCCAACTTGCCAACTGAAGCACAACTCACCCTGAGGGAGTTTTAGAAGATGTGTTGGTAAGAGTAAATGACCTTATTTTTCCTGCTGATTTCTATGTGCTAAATGTGGAGGATGAATTGCATGCTAATCAACCAACATTAATCTTAGGTAGGCCATTTTTGAAAACTGCTAAAACTAAGATTGATGTGCATTCTGGTATATTATCCATGGAATTTGGAGATAGTAAAGTGCATTTTAATCTATTTGATGCCATGAGATACCCACCGGAAGAGCATTCTATTTTTCATATAGACATAATTGATTCATTGGTTGACGAAGTGCATGAGAAATTGTTGGTTGAATTATATTATGTTGATTGTAATTATGATGGTAGTAATGACTAATGTGCTGTTTGTGCTATTTATGCTGAATTTGCTGCATGCTTACATGGTTGTGATTCTATTTGTTCAAATTCTGAAAATCCTGCTTCTTTAGTTTCAGTTTTAGCATTTACTAATTCTGATTTTGTGAATTTTTCTGCTGACAAATCTGTTGATGCTGATTCTGATTGTGCTATGTTTAATCCTGTGAATTCTGATGTTGATGTTGAATCAAATGCTGGAAATTCTGTTTGCACGAATTCTGCCACTGCAGATTTTGCATGTATTGATTGTGACAAACCTGATTCTATTACTACAGTAGCAAATTTTGCTGTTATATTTTCAGATTCTGCAGTGTCAAATTATGCCAATTCTGCTACTGTCTTTGTAAATTCTATTTCTGCATATTTAAATACTGCACTTATAGTTTCTGCAGGTTCTACATTACCATTTTCTGCACATTCTACTACTTCAATTTCTGGTTGCACAAATTCTGCATTTACAGAAATTTCTACTACTGATGAGTCTATTTCTGAAAATTCTGTTTATGATGTATAGTCTGTAGTTTCTATTTCTGTAGTTTCTATTTTTGCAGATTCTGATGCTGATGTGCAAATTTTAGATTCTATAATTTTGAATTCTGTACATCATTTTAACTCTGCTGATTCTGTTTTAGCTTCCATAGGATATGATGATGCTGTTGTGCAGAATTTTTCACAGATTGCAGATGTTGAACCTAAACCATCAGAAGCAACTCCAAGATTAGCACCTTCTATCATAGAGCCACCCACCTTGGAACTAAAGCCACTACCAGAAAATTTGAAGTATGCATTTCTGGCACCAAATGAGAAGCTACCAGTCATTATAGCCAAAGATCTGCAACCAGAGCAAGAAGAGAAGTTATTGAACATCCTGAGGCAGAACATGAAGGCTATAGGCTGGACATTGGTAGACATACATGGGATTAGCCCCTCTACGTGCATGCGCAGAATTCAGTTAGAGGAGAGAGTGAAACCAGTGAGGCAACCTCAGAGAAGGCTCAACCCACTTATCTTGGATGTGGTGAAGAAAGAAGTGAGTAAGTAGCTGGCTGCAGGAATCATTTATCCAATTTCAGACAGCAAGTGGGTGAGCCCAGTGCAAGTGGTTCCAAAAAAGACTGGAATAACAGTGGTGAAGAACTCAAAGAAGGAGCTAGTGCCTACAAGAGTGCAGAATAGCTGGAAAGTCTGCATAGACTATAGGAGGTTGAACCATGTAACACCCTAATAAACCCATACTACGCTTAAGTCGTATTACGACGTTTTATTAGTTGTTCCTTATGCTCGTGGAAAACTAAACTTCACTTGAAATTAAGTTACACGGAAAATACGATAAGATTTTTCTTTGAAATACGTCGTCGCTTAGCAGCGTTTTGAAAAGTAAAGCCTTGAGCGAGAAGATAGCTAGAGAAAGAGCATGTCGCATAAAATACACAGCCAAATTCGTAAAACATGAGAAAGGTAAACAAATAATAATTCACAAATACATTACATTATATAGCAAGTCATTACATCGATATGAGTTCATAATATATATATACATACATATCAGCATTACAGTGAAGGAGGCTCATGGTCGGGCCATGATCCAAATACTAGATACTAAGTACAAATTTAAATGACAAAGCCCAACTCAAAAAGAAATATGCGAAGGTGCAGAGCGATGGTCGCTACAAGTCCCAAAACAGCTTCATCTTGCATCCCACGTCACATGTCCGCTCACAGTGTTGGGGATCCACGCTCCACTCCACCGGATGTGCCGTCGGGATCTGTTGACGATACGGAAGAATAACTAGGGTGAGAAATGGAATTTCTCAGTAGGACTCGGACCCGACACGAAAGTGTCATCGTCATCGTCCCAGCCACTTCGGTTTTATTAATGAAAATAGCGAGCATTCATAAGGTTCCGTTCTTAGGTTTTCGAAAATATGAATATCCGAAGCGGATTCAATTTTAACCTAATCTCTAATCATTTATATCATAACATACATAAGCACAAATATAATTACATAAAACATGCATGTCCATGCTATAAGATTCTCTTAACTTCTTTCCCTTTCTAGGGTTTGAACCGAAGTTCCTTTTCTTTTCTTAACTTGACTTTATCTTTTCACCCACTAAACATAAGTGGTAATGAGCTGATACCGTGGCCGTCGCCACCATAGAATTTCGGTACTTACACTAGCTCATGTAAGACCTATCCCCTATACTCACACTAGCTGGGTCATGCCATGCCTCATGTGAGTCGTGGGTGAGGGGAGCTTAAATTAGATCATCTTCCCTTTTGAAGGATCATACCCTTAGTTCATCTTTTTCTTATTAAAGCTTATGATGCAAAGTTATTCTAATTCTCTTCCACATTTAGGCATTACGTATCGCCGTCCCCAAATGTGGTTCCTTTATTAATCACCTCTGGGCGTTACGTATCGCCATCCCCAGGGTGTTCATATTTATTAATCCTTTCATGTATAGCATTAAGCATCATGTCATCAACATATCATATGCATATGATCATCATTCATTATCATATCGTCATCATATAATTATCATTCTTATCATCATCGTATCACTATCATAATCATCATCATATCACATCATCATCATCATGATCATCATCATATCATATCATAATCATCATCATCATATCATATCATCATCATTACTCATCATCATCATAGCATCCTGCTTGCACATAAACATAGGCATATTCTCAAGCAAAGTTTTATGAGCTTAGCTTAGTAAATTTAGTGCAAGCTTTTAATTAAGGTTATCTCTTGTATAAATTCTCTTATTGGACATAGGGCCACTTTCATCCATTATCCTTTTTGAAACTTTTAAGTTGAATTATGAAGGTTTTCCAATACTTAATGTGAGGGTCTTAATGTTTTAAAGCTTATTTCTCATTAACCTTTAAATTTTACCATAACCAGTTTTACTTTTATGGTGGGCCAGTAACTTCAAAAATTCACCATAATTTCATTTTTTATTCTTTCGTTTCGAATTTTTGTGTACATATAATTCTCTGAGTCTATTTTTAAACAAAATAAGCCCCACTTAAAAATTCATTTTGTAGCTTGAGTTATGCACATTTTATTCTGACTGTTCAGACTTGAAAGTTCAACTCGGGTCAGTGGCTTGTCCACTTCACTGGGAGTTCCTCACATGGAATCTGATAAAACTGTTTTATGGGAGTGTTCTTCTATGTCTTATCTTTCTAACAAACTTGGTCCCACTCAGAAATGTTATGTACAACTTGAGTTATGCACATTTTATTACATACTGCCCAAACAGAAACTCATCTGGGGACAGCAGACTTTGAAAAATCGTATCTCCCTCATTTTAAATCCAAATTTCACGTATTTTATATGTACAAAAATCTCTATGAGTCTATTTTAATTTAAAATTATTTTCGTTCCATTTGGAGTTATATTGAAAGAGTTATTGATCACGCCATACAGACTGCCAGAATTTTCCAGTTTTCACGGTTTTGGTTTCAAGGAGTTTTCTTGTAAGAACATTAAGTCTTTTCTTCAAGTGACCATTTTACATTTCCAAACCACTTTTATACTTTGAGATCTTGGTAAAAATCAATACTTTGAGTTCTAAAAAGTTGGGTTCAACATAAAACAAAATGCACATCCAAAGTCATTTTCCAAGAGGAGAGCAACAATCACAAACAACTTATAACAAGAGCATAGCCATGAGGCCTTTAAAGCAAGTCCTAAAACCATCTAGCTATGGAGAGCTTAGGAGTTCTAGAGCTTGAAAAAAACATAGAAGAGAAAGGGGTTAGAGTCACTACCATAAGGATTTCTCTTGACAAGTTTGAAGAATGAGAATGGTTGGAGATGGCCTCCTCCTCCTTGAGCTTGATAATAGGGCTAAGTAAGTGTTTGTTTTGCTTCTTCAAGAACCAAAAAGGGTGGTCCTTGAAGGGCTTGTGAAGGTGGTGATAGGAAAGAGAGTTGGATAAGGTGAGAAAGAGAAAAGAGGAACAAGAAAGGTTGGAAGAACAAAAGAGCTAGAATGAAGTTTAGAGAGAGGTGGGAGCTTGGGCTTGTAGTGAGAGGATAAAAATCACAAATGAGGGAGTGGGGAAGGCTATTTGGGGCGCAAAATGGGTGAGGGGGGCTGATTGGTTTGGCTTCTCTAACAAGCAAGAGTGAGTAGGTGAGTTTTACTTCTTTTTCAAGCAAAAGGGCTAGGAACCTTAGGGTAAAAGGGTGAGTTGTGTTTTCTTTGAGTCTTGGCACTTGGGTAAAGACCTTGTAGTGTTTCTTTTCAAGTTGTTAAAAGCATGATCTATCCTAGGATTGGCATTAGATGATTGTGATCACTCCAAGTGTCACAATCTTGATGGAGGAGAGTAGATCTTTTGTCTTGACTCAAGGAATCTACTATCATGGACTCTTGATCTAATGGTGCATGATGAGAAGACAAATGGATGGTTGGATTTTGCTCTTGCCCTTGGCCAAGATTTGGTGTATCAATTAAGAAAAAATTTTAAATCTTCAAAGCTATGAGAATTACTTAAGTTGTTAATCAATTCGATTAGTTAAATTGCTCTTTAACCGATTTCGGTTAATTACATCTTTAAGACGTTTTTCCTCTTAAAAGAATTGATCTTCTGAATTATGTAATTAGGGTTTAGAATTAATCTATCTCAATTGGTAAGATAGAACAATTGTCTTGTACTTAATTAATAAGATTGGATTAGCTTAATTATATTTCTAAGTTACGAATTAATGAGGTTCGAATAATTAGGTTTTAATTAAACCATTTAGTGCATTATGATTCAATTATTGACTTGACTCAATTCACTAAGCTCTTGCTCATCGAGGTTAGCCGATTAGTCCTCAGTTAATCGTTAACCTCTCTAATTAGCCAGGGTCACTGAGCTAATTAGCTTAGACAAAAATTGGGGATGTTACAAACCAAGCTACCAGGAAGGACCATTTTCCATTGCCCTCCATTGATCAGATATTGGAGAGATTGGTAGGTCAGTCACATTATTGTTTTCTTGATGGTTTTTCTAGTTAATTTCAGATCTACATTGCACCAGAAGATCAGGAGAAGACCACCTTTACATGCCTATTTGGCACATTTGCATACTGGAGGATGCCCTTTGGTTTATGCAATGCCGCAGGTACATTTCAGAGGTGCATGGTGAGTATTTTTTCTAATTTTCTAGAGAATTGAATGGAAGTCTTTATGGATGATTTTACTATTTATGGCACTTCATTTGATGCATGCTTGGATAGTCTTGATAAGGTACTGAATAGATGTGTTGAGTCTCACCTTGTTTTGAATTTTGAAAAATGTCATTTTATGGTTAAGCAAGGAGTAGTCTTAGGACATGTTATTTCTAGTGAGGCTACTGCTGTTGATAGGTCCAAGATTGATGTTATTGCTTCTCTACCTTACCCCACATGTGTTCGGGAAGTGCGTTCTTTTCTTGGACATGCAGGTTTTTATAGGCAATTTATCCAAGACTTCAGCAAAATTGCCCTTCCACTTTCCAAGCTGCTGCAGAAGGATATAGACTTCCAGTTTGATGATAACTGCAAGAGAGCTTTTGACCAGTTGAAGTGGCACTTGATTTCTGCTCCTGTTCTTCAGCCGCCGAACTGGGAATACCCGTTCGAGCTCATGTGTGATGCATCGAACCTTGCTGTTGGAGTTGTTTTTTCCCAGAGGGTTGGGAAGATTCCTCATGTCATAGCATATCCTTCCCGGACCCTAGACTCTGCACAGGCTAACTACACCACCACGGAGAAGGACCTTTTAGCCATTATTTTTGCTTTAGATAAATTCTGTGCTTATCTGTTAGGAACTAAAGTAACTATTTTCTCTGATCATGCAGCCTTGAAGTTCTTACTGAAGAAGCCGGATGCAAAGCCTAGACTCATCAGGTGGATGTTGCTATTGCAAGAATTTGATATTGAGATCAAGGACAAGAGTGGAGCTGAGAACCTGGTAGCAGACCACTTGAGTCGCATTTCGCAGACCTTGGAGCCTTTACCTATTGGTAGCAAGTGTCGTAGCCTGCTCCAAATTACAATTTTAAATTACTTGATTACACTAAATTTGGAGTATGCAACCGAGGTCGTCTCACAAGGATGTTCTTGCTATCTAGTTAAGTAACAATGGGGTATGTGCAAACATGCATTCAATAAGCTATAAAAGAAAATTAGATGAAAATAAAAACACTAGTTCAAAGAGTTCCTTAGGTATAAAGTGAATCAATCATTAACGCACAATATATCAAATACATGGAGTGCGACTAATTCGAGCTATTAGAGAGACCTCTACTAACAAACCCACAATTCTACCTAGAGAACTCTAGGAATTCAACCAACACATAATTGATTAGATGATTGAGACCTCAACTCTAATTAACCTATGTTGATTTCTAGCCCCAATTGTATTAGCCTAGGTTTGAACCCAAACCCAATTCCTAATTCTTTAATTAATCAAGTTCATACCAATTGACCAATTAGCAATCACCCAACTAATTTCTCATTCATAAACTCACATATCAATACCATTCAATGCAAATTTACAAATAAAAGAGGGCAAAGAATTAAGAAAACAAACATGATTGAAATTCAAGCATGGGGTTTCAAGATTGCAACCATAATGCCCTTGGAGTCTCCTTGAACTAGCTTGAAATCCTACTCCTCCATAGCAATGAAGGTTACAAAATAGAACCCAAAACAAGTATCTTACAAAATGAAAGGAAGAGAAAAAGAAAAGCAGAGGAGAGGAGAAGAGAAGAAAGAAAAAATGAAAAATATTGGAGATGAGTCCTCTTTTGCGTCTCTCTTTTCTCTCTTCTTATCAGACCTCAAATGTCAAAATTCAAAAAGACCCTTGAGTCCAACTTAATCCTCTGCCTCTTAGCTTTAAGTGGACACCCAATTTGCTTAAAATTTGGACTTGAAATGAGAGAGTTATGGCCCAATTAGTGCACACTACTCTGGTTCCAATGTAACAGCCCTATTCTAACTTCGTGGCCCAATTTGACCTACTAGACATCTGAATTAGTTGTTGACTTCTTCATCAATGTTGTAGATCTTTCTCTCAGCTTTCCTACAATATAAAATTTGTAATTTTTAGATATCTACAACTCAAGATACAGCCATAATACAAAAATAGTATAAATTTGTAATAATACTGAAAAATACAATTAAGCCCAATTAGAGTCCAAACTTATAAAATGTGTCCAATATTATTCAATTAAGCACAAAACAGGTGCAATAAACTAAATACGAGGGTTAATCAATGTATCAAAATATTGCTTATCAAATTCCCCCACACTTAGCTTTTTGCATGTCCTCATGCAAAATCCAAAATATATTCAAGGGTGCTGAAAATGAAACATCAGAATCTTAAACAAACACAAAAGTCCTAAAAACAAAAAATGACCAAATACTATGAAAAAGAAATTCCCAATGGATCCTAAAGAGTGTCAAGCACATAGGTAAAAAGCACATCCAAGGCATCAAGAAATTCAACAGTCAAGACACATCTCTACAAAGGTGCAAGCAAGGCAAAAATCACTCCAAAAAGTATGGATCAAGCATGGACGATCTCACAAGATAATGTTTTTAGCACTCTTACTCTCAAGTATTTAAGGCTCAATTATACCACTCAAATCACCTCAAAAGGAAAAGCACTACCATAAGCTTGCTTATCATCTAATTCTCCACCAATCAAACCCATGC
The DNA here is from genome assembly GCA_031439585.1 of Pterocarpus macrocarpus. Classification (NCBI taxonomy): domain Eukaryota; kingdom Viridiplantae; phylum Streptophyta; class Magnoliopsida; order Fabales; family Fabaceae; genus Pterocarpus; species Pterocarpus macrocarpus. The sequence continues at coordinate 23,746,039 of CM062521.1, read as the reverse complement.
ACAAACAAATCAAAAGGACTTTATTCAAGGTTGTAATGAGGCCAAGGTAAGGGTAAGGAAATATTAAGGATATGCAAGGTAAAAACAAAAGAGAATAAAAGAACATTGGCAAAGATATGAGGTCACAAATGTGAGGGCCCTTCTCAAATCTAAGAATGCAACAAACAGCTCTTGTTTTATCCCACTTCTTTACTTTCTTTTTTATCAAAATTGCTCCAATTTATTGACTTTTTCTTTTTCTATTTGCTTTTCTTTTTTACATTTTCTTTGCTTCTTTTTCTTCCTTTTTTTTTTAATCTTTTCATTTCTTTCCTTTTTTTCTTTTCACCACTTTGCACCCCTACACTTAAAGTCTTGTATGTCCTCATGGAAACCCCCATACTTATGTGAATGCACATTGCTAATGGTAACCAATGGTTTCCTAATCCCTAAGGCTAGGTAGAATCATGGTTTTTTGCTTTAGGCTTGTAATATACTAAAAACAAAGAATAGGTAAAAAGGCTCAAAGGGGCTAAGCAAGGGTAAAAATACAAGGGTGGCTATTTGGTTAAGTGGCTAATCACAAAATGAATGCCTTAATCATATTCATGTATGCAAATGAATAGTGTAGCCTCAAAAAGAATCAAAGCAAGTTCTAGAGTGACAAATCCTATGAGGGAACAAAACACACAAGAAAGAAAAGAATGGCATGTAACATAGCCATCCAAACATGGCTCAAAAGCTCATATGGGTCATGTCCAACATACTCAATCCAAGCAATTGAAGATCAAGCTAGCAAGCATGCAAAACATAAAGAATGAGATAAAAAGTCAAGCATGTTGAAGCCTCAAGCCATGAATGTCTATTGCCTAAAGCTAACAACTAAAGAATCACCATAGAGGAACATCCAACTAAACAACATAACTAGCATATGAAAACTAATACTAAACATATTTTATTCTAAAATTAAAATTCAAGACAAAAAATTAAAAATGCAAGACAAAAATTTAAAAAGGTAAAAAGTGGTGAGAACTCCCTCATGGTGGCTTATGCTTGAACTGGTCCAGGAATCCCCACCAAGGTTTGCATCTTTTGCCTCCTCCAGGATCCCATGAGGTGATCTTGAATTCATTGCCATCCTTGCTATTGGTGCCTTGATAGATCACTGTTGATGGCCTTAGCATCCCCCCAAGTAGCACCTCTACAATGATGAAACAAGCAGCTTGGGGGCAAGATTTGTTTTTCATGTTGGCATAATCCAACCACCTTTGTGCACCCAGATGAAGTAAGCCAGTTGTCATGTCACAAATTGTTTGGAGTTGGGCATCATTCTCCAAGTTGGCATATTCAAACTGCCCCAAGAAAGTTGTAGGTGCATACTCTAAACCACTTGAGTGTGTCTCAGTTGTAGGTACGAGGACAGTGGAGAGGAGAGGCTGGGTGGTTTCTTTAACTTGTTCCTCCAATAGCTCAACTCTTTGAATATCAGCTACAACTTCGCCATTTTCTAGCATTAGAGGATCTCCCCTCAGATATGCCTCAATCTCTGCACATGCAAGGCAGATATACTCACCCTCACAATCAGCACATGTGAATCTAGCAAAAGTATTAACAGCACTTAGCTTAGGGAATTCTGCTGAGAGGTCACTCAGGGGGTCTTCTAAAGAAGTGAAAATATCCATGCATGTAGACATACTCATTTTCTCAGCACCAACAAGATCATGAGATATCTCCTCAACCAATGTCTCCTGTGGTATCTCATCTAGTGGCCCAGCTACATCTTGACTCTCGCCAATCCCCTCAGCTAGCTCATGTGATTGCACATCTGGCATATTCCCCTCATGAGCTTGCAATTTGCTCAATGTAGAACTTAACTGGCTCAATTGTGTTTGCAAGTCTTGAATGGTTTCATCAGTCCTCTGCTGCCATTGGAGATTACTCTCCATTAACTAGTTCACAAGATCTTCTAGAGAAGGCTCAAGTGAGGTGGCTAGTGAACCGACCTAATGATATGCAGGTGGTAACTCAAGCTGTGGTTGCTTATATGACTCCTGGAGTAGATGCAGGTGTTATTGAATGAAGGGGAATGAAGGTTGAAATTGCTGTGATGGAACACCCCCATATCCCTGCTCAACTCCATATACTAGTCAGACTGATATATACTGGAGCTTGGGTCATATCTCTATTGTGATTGCTGGTTCCTCATGGCATATTGGTTTATTAAGTACTTTATCTCATCCAGCTGGTGTTCCATTCTTTGGTAAGAATCCTCATCAATCGCTCTAGTTCCTGCAACATTCCAAGTAGCATATATCTAGGAGCTAGGAGGTATGTTAGTAAACATGATGAACAAAGTGGAAGTAATGAAAGAAAAAATGCAAAATAAAAACTACGAAACAAACAAAAGAAACTATGTACAAAATGATATTATGCTAAAATGAACACTAAAATTTAAAAATAAGCAAAAATGACTAATAAAATATAAAAATAGTAGGAAATAATTTTTTTTTATTTTTTTGAACACCACCCAAATAAAACTGCGCCTAATTGAAACCCGAAAATGCAATAAAAATTATTAAAAATTTGAAAAAGTGGTCAAAACAGTGGAGTTTGGCCAAAATAGGGTGGGGCTTACTGCAAAGCAATAAATCTTGCTTAGAATGTTGAAAACCTTTGGACTAAAAAGTTTCAAGGTGATCTGAGTACAAACAGAACAGTTTAGCACCCAAAATTAGCCTAAAAACACCGAAAACGACCAAAACATGCAAAACTCAAACAAAAGCAAGTAAACACATATATTTACAAACTAAATAGCATCACCATCCCTGGCAACAGTGCCAAAATTTGGTAGCAAGTGTAGTAGCCTGCTCCAAATTACAATTCTAAATTTGGAGTATAGTGCAACCAAGGTCGTCTCACAAGGATGTTCTTGCTATCTAGTTAAGTAACAAGGGGGTATGTATAAACATGCATTCAATAAGCTATAAAAGAAAATTAGATAAAAATAAAAACACTAGTTCAAAGAGTTCCTTAGGCATAAAGTGAATCAATCATTAACGCACAATATATCAAATACATGGAGTGCGACTAATTCGAGCTATTAGAGAGACCTCTACTAACAAACCCACAATTCTACCTAGAGAACTCTAGGAATTCAACCAACACATAATTGATTAGATGATTGAGACCTCAACTCTAATTAACCTATGTTGATTTCTAGCCCCAATTGTATTAGCCTAGGTTTGAACCTAAACCCAATTCCTAATTCTTTAACTAATCAAGTTCATACCAATTGACCAATTAGCAATCACCCAACTAATTCCTCATTCATAAACTCACATATCAATACCATTCAATGCAAATTTACAAATAAAAGAGGGCAAAGAATCAAGAAAACAAACATGATTGAAATTCAAGCATAGGGCTTCAAGATTGCAACCATAATGCCCATGGAGTCTCCTTGAACTAGCTTGAAATCCTACTCCTCCATAGAAATGAAGGTTACAAAATAGAACCCAAAACAAGTATCTTATAAAATGAAAGGAAGAGAAAAAGAAAAGAAGATGAGAGGAGAAGAGAAGAAAGAAAAAATGAAAAATGTAGGAGATCAGTCCTCTTTCGTGTCTCTCTTTTCTCTCATCTTATCAGACCTCAAATGTCAAAGTTCAAAAATACCCTTAAGTCCAACTTAATCATCTACCTCTTAGCTTTAAGTGGACACCCAATTTTCTTAATTTGGACTTGAAATGAGAGAGTTATGGCCCAATTAATGCACACTACTCCGGTTCTAGTGTAACAGCCTTGTTCTGACTTCGTGGCCCAATTTGACCTACTAGACATCTGAATTGGTTGTTGACTTCTTCATCAATGTTGTAGATCTTTCTCTCAACTTTCCTACAATATAAAATTTGTAATTTATATTATCAACTCAAGATATAGCCATAATACAAAAATAGTATAAATTTGTAATAATGCTGAAAAATACAATTAAGCCTAATTAGAGTCCAAACTTATAAAATGTGTTCAATATTATTCAATTAAGCACAAAAGAGGTTCAATAAACTAAATACGAGGGTTAATCAATGTATCAAAATATTGCTTATCACCGATCCATGAGACCTTTCCAGATGAGCAGCTTTTAGAGTTGTGAGGTAAGGATCCATGGTATACTGAGTTGGTTAACTATCTAGTTGCTTCTGAGTTGCCTGCCTATTTTAAAAAGCATCAGATAGACAAACTTAAGAGTGAGGCTAAATATTATGTCTGGGATGATCCTTATTTTTGGCGCATGTATAGTGATTAGATTATTAGGCGCTGTGTGCATGAACTTGAGATTCCTTCCATTTTGCATTTCTGTCACACACTTGCTTGTGGTGGTCACTTTGGACCACAACGCACTGCTAGGAAGGTGTTAGATGCAGGTTTTTATTGGTCCACATTGTTTCGCGATTCTTACACTTATTGTAAGAATTGTGAATAGTGTCAAAAGACAGGTACTATTTCCTGTAGGAATGAGATGCCTCAACAACCATTATTATTTTGTGAGATATTTGATGTTTGGGGTGTTGACTTTATGGGTCCATTTCCTGTCTCATTTGGTTTTGTTTATATTCTGCTAGCTGTTGATTATGTCTCCAAGTGGGTGGAGGCCAAGGCCACCCAGACTGATGATTCTCATGTTGTTGTAGATTTTGTCAGATCACACATTATTTGCAGGTTTGGAGTGCCTAGAGCAATCATCAGTGATTAGGGGAGCCATTTCTATAATAGGAACATGGAAATTCTGTTGAAAAATATGGTGCCACCCACAAAGTCTCAACTCCATACCATCCGCAGACTAATGGACAAGCGGAGGTATCAAATAGGGAGTTGAAGTAGATTCTGGAGAAAACAGTGCAGCCTAGTAGGAAAGATTGGAGCAAGAGGCTGGAGGATGCATTATGGGCTTACCGTACTTCCTACAAGACTCCTTTGGGGATGTCCCCTTATAGGATTGTCTTTGGCAAGGCATGCCACCTTCCGGTGGAAATTGAGCACAAAGCATATTGGGCAGTCAAGAACTGCAACCTTGATATGAGCCAGTCCGGACTTCATAGGAAGTTCCAACTTCAGGAGTTGGAGGAGATCCGGTTGGAAGCCTATGAGAACTCCCGCATGTACAAGGAGAAGACAAAACTCATTCATGATAAGAAGTTGCTGCGGAAGGAGTTCTCCATTGGCCAGAAAGTGCTTCTCTACAATTCTTGCCTCAAGCTCTTTTCTGGTAAGCTTCGTTCTAGGTGGCTTGGTCCTTATATAGTGACTAAAATTTTTCCATATGGTGCTGTGCAGATTTTGGAGCCTGGGACTGATAAAGCTTTCACGATGAATGGCCACTACCTAAAGCCATTTCATGAAGACACAACCTTGGAGACCATTGAGGAGGTCCGCTTGCTAGCGGCCACTTACACTTGATAAGGGAGTTTTTCTGTTCTTTCCCTCACCTCATTTTACTTGGCTTGTATTTCCATTGTGTGTATTACATTGAGGACAATGTAAAGCTGAAGTGTGGGGGAGTGGTTTTGACATAGGTTGTAGGTGTTGTTTGGTAATTAGTCTTGCATTATAGATTTGTTTCATGGTTGTTTTTATTTCATTTTTGCTTAAAAAAAAAATTTTGCTTTGTTCTGCTTTGTTTTACTTTGGTTCTCCATTGTTGAATTGAAAGTTGTTGAGTTAAGGCATTAGGCTATAGGGAGGATAGGGTTCCAACATGATTTCATTTTTCTTTCTCCTCTTGATATGTGTAAGTTAGGTGATTGATCATGATTTGCAATGATTGAGTATGTTGGACTTTACCTTTGTGAGCTTTTGAGCCTTATTTTGGATGGTAGCACTTCATGCCATTCTTTTCTTTCTTGTGTGTTTTCCCTCGTAGATTTTGTTATTCTAGAACTTGCTTTGGTTCTTCTTTGAGGCTACATTTTTCATACGCATTCATGAACATGATAGAGACATTTCTTTCATTTTAACCACTTGGCCATATATCTTACCTTGCATTTTGCCCCTTGTTTAGCCCTTTTGAGCCTTATTGACCATTTTTTGGTTTCTAGCACACTATAAGCTTTAAGTGGAAAACCATGTTATACCTAACCCAACCTTAGGCAATAGGAAGTGCATTGGCTTCATCATTATTGTTGCATTTCTATTGTGGGGGTTTGAAAGGATGCAAGGGAAATGAAAAAAAATAAAATAAAATAAAATGCGGAATCTTGATAAAAGGAAAAGAAAGTTCAAGAGAGTAAGTGTGTGATGGCCTGATTTGTCTAATGACCAATGTCACTTTTATTCTCTTAGGTTGTACCTTGTCATATCCTTATATTTTCCTACCCTTACCTTAGCCCCATTACAACCTTAAATAAAGTCCTCTTGATTTGTGTTTGCATATGATTGTGAGTAGTGGAGAAGTAGAAGATTAACAAGCTTATGGTAATACATTGTCTATTGAGGTGACTTGAGTGAAACACTTTTGCCCATACACTTGAGAGTTGAGAGATTTAAACACCATCTTGTTAACCCTTTCATGCTTGATCTATTTGCATTTTGAATGATATTGCTTAACTTGCATTTTTGAGAGATGCAGTGTTTAATGATTTGATTGTTGGAAACTCTTGATGCCTTGTATCTCTTATGTTCCTAGACTTGGCACTTTTGATGATTCATTGGAGAATTTGCTTGTTTATTTTGGGTTATTCCATGATTTTTAGGTTGCATGTCTCTATGTCCTTAGTTGAATCTTGCATGAGGACATGCAAGAGTTAAGTGTGGGGGAATTTGATTAATTGGATTTTTATATACTTATTTTCCCTCATTCCTAGCTCATTAATTCTCTTTTGTGCCTAGTTTTGAATTGGACCATTTTGTATTGTTTAGATTCTGTTTGGGTTTGAGTTAAATTTTTCAGTATTAGACGTTCTGACACTGTTTTGATTTTTGGGTTATATCTTGAGTTTTAGAGCTCATTTTATTGTGATTCTTAATTTGTAGGAAAGCTGAGAGATAGGCTTACAAGTGATATGAAGAAGTTAGAGGCCAATTCTGGTGTTAAGGAGCTGAAATTGGGCTTAGAAGTGAACTGAAGTGGTGCAGTCGTGGTTTCTGAACTGGGTGCAGTATTTGGACCATATCTTGGTCCATAGTAGCCCAATTGAGCCTATTCTAGTGGCGTTTAGAAGCTGACATCCAAAACTTTAAGTGATCTTTAGATCACAAATCCAAACTGATGTGTTTTCATTGGCAAAAATGCGGACAAACGTTACTGATTGGATTGGAGAACTTACTTGCATGTTTTTAGCATAACTTTCTTTATATAATTCAGAATTTAGCAAATAAGGTGTCCAAATTCAAAGGAGAGAGAGGGGATTAATGTAATAACTGTTACAGATTGATTGGGAGACATTTTGATTCTATTTTGGCTGGCTGAATTAGAGGGAGGCCAGACTTATAAGAGAGACAGATTTTTGGATAGAAAATTTCTGGGTTTTGACTTCTTCTTCTTCCTTCTCTCTTCTCTCACGCCCCCCCCAACCTTAACAACTCGTTTTCCTCCATTCATGGAGGCTTGAACTTACATCCGATCCACGGATTAAAGAAACAACAACAACACTCTTGAGAATTGGTTTATTCGGACTCGGCATACAATCGGTTTCATCTACTCCTTCTTTCCTATTCCAATCTCGTTTGAATTGGAGTTTTTCATTCTGAATTGATGATTGAAATTTGATGGGTTGCATAATATTTGGTAGATATATGTAATCAGATTGTGGAAGGAATATGAATTAGAGTTTCAGGTTTGAAATCTACGATTAACTGCATTGGCATATGAAATTAACATAATTCACTTAGATTCTAGAGGTTTCTGAATTTTAATTGAAATTGTGTTAATTGAATGCATGAAGGTTTTCATATGAATGCTGAGTTTGAATTGAGGTTTCATTCGAATTCAATGTTAATGACTGATTCTGTTTGCTAAGTTATTTCTATAATTCAATGATTGAGTGTCTGTGGTTGTTCCGTTGATTCTTGGATTAGAGTTTCAATTTCTGTTCATTTCCATTTTAATTAGCTACAATTTTATTTGATAAATCAAACCCCCCCACGCATTTCTGATCATATAATATTATCATCCACGTGAGACGACCCGAATTGCACCCTTTGCTACAAATTTAGTGTAATTCGATTTTATTGTAATTTGACTGAGCTCGGCACTCGAGTCAATAAAGAAAGAAAAGAAAATTATAAGTAACTGCATAAATTCAAGTGCAAGTAAAGACATGTGCAGATTTTATGTTTTCAATATATTAGTGGTATTATATTTTAATGCATTTCAGTTATTATTCATAGTATAATTCATAAATTTATTTTGTATTGGCTCACCCAAATGACAAGTGTATGAATAAAATGGACTCTGCTTCGAACAATATATTTTCGAACTATAAAATTAAACAGTTTATATAACATGTCCATCTTTTTCATAATATATCGAAGCAGCTGGAGACAATAACGATGACACGATATGAAATTTCTTAGTGAATTCTACTGAGAATTTGAAATTCTCACTCCTATTTCCGTGTTATCTCCAGATTGTCCTAGAAGTTTCAAAGACGGCTGAAGTTGCTGTAAGATAAGGTCCATTCAGGTAACAGTAACAACTCCAGGGTGTGGTACTATGAATTAAGCATAGTACTATACAGAGAAGGACATTACACTTCTGCAATCCAAGTCTTGGACTTAAGAAAATTGTTCTATCAAAGTTTTAAGATTTAAGAAATTTTTGCGAAGACACAATTCAACCCCCCCTTCTCGTGTCATTTCTTCCAACAAACATAAGTAGTCCATAAGGTACTTCATAAATAGGAAGATCAAGCATATTAGCACACCATTAAGAGATAAAAGAGTGTGAAACTCTAGAATCATACAGTACAATTAAAGAATTATCTCAAATAAGACACTTACCCTGAATAAGGTTCAGATCTTGCATTTTGATCTACTTAGGGAAAACACCCTCCCCTTAATCTGGGGTCTTACGGCAGGACCCCACTTCCTTCTTCTAAGGGTAGTCTTTGGAGTAGTGACCCTACTACCCACAACTAAAGCAAACTCCTTGTCCCACCATGCAAGGCTTGTTTGCATGCAATTTTTCACACTTGTTGCATGCACTAGCCGATCTTTTGGCTAGATTTCCTCTATGGCCTCTGAACTTATTGCTATGCCCTCTAGTCTACTTAGGCTCTTGCTTTCTCTTAAAGTGACTCTGTTGCTCCCTTGCCATGTCAGTTAGACTCTGCTCTACAATCAGGACTCGTACTTTTTGGCCTTTTGGGCTTCTTTAGGAGTGTTTCTCAAATAGGCAGTGAACTTAGCAAACTCATCAAACTTTGCTATGTAGTATAGGAACTCAACTTGTTTCTGATTCATGATGTTCTCTAGAAATTACTTCTCGAGGAATGTGGCTAAAAAATTCAGCTAGGTAAGCGGAACTCCTTAAGCTTGAAGCAATGCTTAAGCTCCCCTCCACTAATGATCAACCTCCCCTCCTAACATGTAGGTGGCATATGTGACTTTTTGGTCACCTATGCAAGCCATGACTCCAAATATTTTCTCGATCTTCATTGACCAATTTTCAATAATGGTAGGATTGTGTTCTCCACAAAAGGATGGTGGTTGCATCCTCTAGAACTCAGATAATCCTTGGAATTAGGGATTCACAGATGGAACATGAGCAGTTGTAGCCCTATTAGCTTCCAAGTGCTGCAACATCCTATTCGTGAGAGCCACTTGCTCTCTAATAGTAGTAGCCATGTCCTCCAGGACCTCTCTACTGCCAGTGTCAGGGCTCGAATTAGCATCTCTCCACTTAGTGTTCATGATTCCACAGATAGAATTGAAATAGTTAAGTGTAACATCCTAATAAACCCATACTACACTTAAGTCATATTACGACATTTTATTAGTTGTTACTTATGCTCGTGGAAAACTAAACTTCATTTGAAATTAAGTTATGCAGAAAATATGGTAAGATTTTTTTTTTTTGAAATACGTTGTCGCTTTGCAGCATTTTGTAAAGTAAAGCCTTGAGCAAGAAGACAGATAGAGAAAGAGCGTGACGTACGAGAGTCCGATTCACAAGTGGAATAAAAACCATACGAGATACATAATACATAAAAATTCTTACATACTCATACCACATAAATATAATTCATAATATCCATCATTACATAAAGGTACTCATAATTAAGTCATCGCTACATATAGAATGCAATCTAGCACAGTAAGCTTTTAAGCAGCAGACATACACAAGGAAGCAGAAATCTCAAAAGTCTATGCGTCTTGGTTCCACACCAAATCCTAAGATTAGTCTTCACAATGCACCCTCCAATCTACTGATGTCGTGGCCCAGATATATGACTCCTCCTAGCTCCTCGCCCTCGGGGGACATGAGGTGTGTGTATGATAAGGGGGTGCCTACGAATTACTTCAATTCGACGAACACGACGACTCAAGCCAGCCTGATTTGGGTCACAGCTAGCTACTGAGGACCGCTCTTCGGAAAGATCCTCCTCCGAAGTCTCAGAATGATACTCATGGTATGGCGGCAAGGCGGCTGCGGCCCTAGGGGTAACTGTGGAGCTCAGCTCAATCACAGGAATCTCTGACTGCGGCAAGGGCTCGGCGGCAGGTAGCTCTGGAGACATCGGCTCCATCTCAATATCCCAAGGACTTAACGACTGTCAAGGGTAGGCAGCAGGAATGCAAGCTGGGGCAGGTAGGACATTAGATCCCATATCCTTATGTACACGGCTAGGGTAAAAATAGGTGCGCATCACCATAGTGGTCGTCGCCTGAGCGTTATCGTTGAAAGCCCACTCATGATGGGGCGGCTCCATGCTCCACTCCACAGGGTACACCATCGAGATCTGGTGACGATACAGAAGAATAACTAGGGTGATAAATGAAATTTCTCAGTAGAACTCGAACCCGACACGAAAGTGTCATCGTCATCGTCCTAGCCACTTCAGTTTTATTAATGAAAATAGTGAGCATTCATAAGGTTCAGTTCTTAGGTTTTCGAAAACATGAATATCCGAAGCAGATTCAATTTTAACATACCCTCTAATCATTTATATCATAACATACATGGGTACAAGTATAATTACATAAAACATGCATGGCTATGCTGTAAGCTTCTCTTAACTACTTCCCTTCAAGGGTTTGGACCGAAGTCCCTTTTCTTTTCTTAACTTGACTTTATCTTTTCATCCACTAAACATAAGTGGTAATGAGCTCATACCATGGCCGTCGCCACCATAGAATTTCGGTACTTACACTAGCTGGGTCATGCCATGCCTCATGTAAGACCTATCCCCTATACTCACACTAGCTGGGTCATGCCATGCCTCATGTGAGTCGTGGGTGAGGGGAGCTTAAATTAAGTTTCCTTCCCTTTTGAAGGATCACTCAAATTATTTCAAAGTCCATAATTTTTACAAAATTTCGGCAGCATAACGGCTAGACCGAAGCTTCCCAAAATTTTGCCACACAAAGAGACCAATATCATATAACATTGAGCATCATATCATCAACATAACATGTTCATATCGTCATCATATCATTATCATAATCATCATCATCATATCATATCATCATAGCATCATGCTTGCACATAAACATAGGCATATTCTCAAACAACATTTTATTCTCAAGTAAGTGATCCTTCAAAAGGGAAGGAAACTTAATTTAAGCTCCCCTCACCCACGACTCACATGAGGCATGGCATGACCCAGCTAGTGTGAGTATAGGGGATAGGTCTTACATGAGGCATGGCATGACCCAGCTAGTGTAAGTACCGAAATTCTATGGTGGCGACGGCCATGGTATGAGCTCATTACCACTTATGTTTAGTGGATGAAAAGATAAAGTCAAGTTAAGAAAAGAAAAGGGACTTCGGTCCAAAACCCTAAAAATGGAAGAAGTTAAGAGAATCTTCTAGCTTGGACATGCATGTTTTATACGATTACACTTGTGCTTATGGTTATTATGATACAAATGATTAGAAGGTATGTTAAAAATTGAATCCGCTTCGGATACTCATGTTTTCGAAAATTTAAGAATTGAATTTGATGCATGCTCACTATTTTTATTTATAAAACCGAAGTGGCTGGGACGATGACGATGACACTTACGTGTTAGGGTCGAGTCCTACTGAGAAATCTTATTTCTCACCCTAGTTGTTTTTCCGTCTCGTCACCAGATACTCATGGCTCATCCTGTGGAGTGGAGCGTGGACCCTCCCCACCATGAGTGGGCTTACGATGGAGATGCTCATGCTATTGTGGCCACGACCACCACAATAGTCCGCACATATTTTTACCTGGGTCGGATTTTTGAGGAAGAGGAGCCAGAAGTCCCGCCAGCCCCTGCAGACATTTCATCGGCCGACCTTGGACAGCCCCTAGGTCCTTGGGATTTTCCGCCTAAGCCGTTGCTCGACATCGAGATGGAGCTGATGTCGCTGAGTTTGCCCGCAGCCGAGTTCGTGCCACCGTCGGAGATCCCTGTGATAGATATGAGCTCGACGGCTACTCCTAGGGCCGCTTCGCCGCCGCTCCCTGAGTATCACCTTGTCGAGTCCGAGGAGGATCCCTCCGAGACACGTTCTTCTGTGGCCAGCTATACCCCAGGTCGTCGCGTGCGTCGCATTAAGGTGATCAGTAGGCACCCTCGCATTATCCGTACTCCTCACGTACCCCAAGGTCGAGGAGCGAGGGGGACCAGGCACTCGAGGACTTGAGGCCATCCAATCGAGAGGCACAGGAGGGGTAGAGAAATTAGCATGTGTCTGCATGAGCCTATTTTTACTTGTGTTCCTTATCCTATGTATTTCACTTTGTATTGGACCTTGTCAGACTTACGTACCTTTGATTTTGGGGCCATGGCATGACCATGAGTTCCCTTTTTATGTATTTGTTGGATATTATGAGACTAATTATATTTATGTGGTTGTAGTAGTAATTTGAATGCATGGTATTTTAATTTATCCCTTGTTCCTTCAATTTTTACTGAAATCTTTGCGATACGCTCGTTTAATGCTATCTTCTCGTGCAAGGCTTTACTTTCCAAAAGTGACGACGTATTTCAAAGAAAAAGAAAAATTTTACCATATTTTCCGCGTAATTTAATTTCAAGTGAAGTTTAGTTTTCCACGAATATAAGTAACAACTAATAAAACGCCGTAATACGACTTAAGCGTAGTATGGGTTTATTAGGGTGTTACAAAAGTCATATGTCGGAAATCATATAATCACATAATCTCGGAACTCCCAATTCAAACTTGGCAACACCAACAGAAATGGAAAGCCCCTGGGATAAACTCGGACATCGGAACTCATGTACAACTTGGAAATCAACTCAAAGATCTGAACTCGTGTCCATTATAGTTGAGTTCAACTCTAAGGTCAGACCTAGTAACATTCAACCCGGAGGTCGGTACTTAGGACCATCACCATCAACTCGGAGGGCGGAAACCATGTACAGCTTGTTTTAAAACACTAAGTCGTAAGTCAAAAATGAGGAATAATATGGTTAAGGTCGGAACTCAGGAATTCGGAATCATTCATAACTTGGAAGGCCAATATGGATTAATGTTAGAAATCGGAATCACAAGCACATAAAACATTTTGAAATCGAAAGTCATTGACAAGAATATCAAACCTAAAATACTTAAACCCGGAAGTCGGGAGTTTTGCATAAACTTGGAAGTTGGTACCAGAATAGGAAACCCTATACCCGAATCCCGGAAGTCAGAAATTATGTACAATATACTTTAACTCGAAGTTGGAGATTGGAACTCGGAAGCCACTCCATTTAACTCAAAACTAGAACATGAAGTCGGAAATCAGGAATAATCAAAATTGAAAATGAAGTCGGAAATCGGACATGAAGTCGGAACTCGTGGTGGATGTTACATACTTTGGGTCACCTTCCCTTTTGAAGGATCACACCCTTAGTTCAATATCTTCTTATTAAAGCTTAGAATGCAAAATTATTCTAATTCTTTTCCACATTTAGGCGTTACGTATCGCCGTCCCCAAATGTGATTCCTTTGTTGCATATCATTATCGTAATCATCATCATCATCATATCATTGTCATCATATGGACACATAGAGACATATATATCACACAAAGTCTTATGAGCTTAGCTTAGTAAATTTGATGCAAGCTTTTAATTAAGGTTGCCTCTTATGTAAATTCTTTTATTAGGCATAGGGCCAATTTTGTCTATTATCCTTTTTGAAACTTTTTAAGTTGGATTATGAAGGTTTTTCAATATCTTATTTTAAGGGTCTTAATGTCTTTAAGCTTATTTCTTATTAACCTTTAAAACTTAACCATAACTAGTTTTACTTTTATAGTAGGATAGTAACTTCAAAAATTCACCATAATTTCATCTTTTACAATTTTGACTTGAATTTTGGTATAATTATAGTCCTCTGAGTCTATTTTTAAACAAAACAAACCCCACTCAAAAATTCATTTTGTAACTTGAGATATGCACATTTTATTCTGACTGCTCAGCTTTTAAGTTTATTCTCGGTATAGTGATTTTTAAACTTTACTACAAGCTCCTCACAAGGAATCTGCAACTATTTTATAGGGATGTTCCTATATGTCTTAGCTTTCTAAAAAAACTTGGTCCCACTCAAAAATATTCTGTATAACTTGAGTTATGCACATTTTATTACATACTGCCCGAACAGAAACACATCTGGGGGCAACACACTTTGAAAATTCATATCTCTCTCGTTTTAAGGCCAAATTTCACGTATTTATATGTATAAAAAGCTCTATGAGTCTTTTCATTTGAAATTAGTTTAGTTCCATTTGGAGTTATATTGAAAGAGTTATCAGTCGCGCCATACAAACTGCCAGAATTTTCTAACTTCCACGGTTTTGGTTTCAATGAGTTTTCTTGTAAAAACATTTAAGTCTTTTCTTCAAGTGACCACTTTTCTCTTCCAAATCACTTTTATACTTTGAGATCTAGGTGAAAAATTAATATTTTGAGTTCTAAAAAGTTTGGTTCAAAATAAGAATAAATGCACAACAAATCATTTTCCAAGAAAAGAGTAAAGATCACAAACAACTTCTTATAATAAAAGCATGGCCATGAGGCCTTTAGAGCAAGTCATAAAACCACCTAGCTATGGAGAGCTTAGGAGTTCTAGAGCTTGAAAAACATAGAAGAAAGAGGGGTTAGAGTCACTACCAAATGGGTTTCTTGAAAGCTTGAAGAGAAAGAAAAATATTGGAGATGGCCTCCTTCTTCTTGAGCTTGACAATAGGGCTAAGTGAGTGTTTGTTTTTGCTTCCTCAAGAACCAAAGAGGGTGGTCCTTGAAGGGCTTATGAGAATGGTGGTGGTAATGAGATGAGTTAGCGTAGGGAAAACAAGAAGAACAAGAAGAAGATTAGGAAGAACAAAGAGGTGTTTAGACAGAGGTGAGAGCTTTGTGACTTGAGAGAGGAAATGAAAAATGAAAATGAGAGGGAGAGAGATGGGGCTAATTAGTGCAATTTGAGGGGGAGGAGTGATGTGATTTTGCTTCTTCCAACAAGCAAGAGAGTGGGGGAACCTTGGGATAAAAGGGTGGGTTGTGTTTCCTTTGAGTCTTGGCACTTGGGTAAAGACTATGTAGTGTTTTTTTCAAGTGGTTAAAAGCATGACCACTCTTGGGATTGGCTTGGGTGGATATGATCACTCCAAGTGTCACAATCTTGATAGAGGAGAGTACATCTCTTGGCTTGACTCAAGAAATAATACTAACATAGACTCTTGATCTAATGGTGCATCATGAGAAGGCAAATGGATGGTTGGATTTTGCTCTTGTCCTTGGCCAAAATTTGGTGCATCAATTAGGAGAAATTTTTAAATCTTCAAAGCTATTAGAATTACCTAAGTTGTTAATTCAATTTGATTAGTTAAATTGCTCATATGAATTATGTAATTAGAGTGTAAGAATTAATCTATCTCAAATGGGTAAGGTAGAACAATTATCTTGTACTTAATAAGATTGGATTAACTTGATTATATTTCTAAGTTACAAATTAATGAGGTTCGAATAATTAGGTTTTAATTAAAACATTTAGTGCATTATGTAACGATCGAAAAATTTATCGTTAACAACCGAATTATTCAGTTTTTAATCAAATAAGTGAGTTTAATCAGAACTTGATTAAACATTTACTCGAAGTCAAATTAAGTGTGATTTAGATGGATTAGACTTGATGGAATTAGATTAGGAGCATAGAAAGCCCTATAGAAAAATTTCAAACCGATTTGCCGATTTAAGAGAAATCGGCAAGATTTTGATATTTCGAATTGTCGAAACCGGACCAGTAGAAATTAAACCATGAGTACCCTAAAATCAACAGACAAGATTCAGCCAAATACCCCCCAAGTGGCGCCTTGATAGCCATGGATGATGGGGAATAAATCAGATTTTTGACCTAGGCTAAGTCCACCAATCAAATTCAAGCCAACTTGAAAATATCTTCACTTTTCTCCTTTTCTCCTCATCCATTTTCGGCCACCCTCCTTCAGCTGCTGAAGACCATCTTTTTCTCTACTCTTTGCTCTCATTTCTACTCCATTTTCATCCATCTTCAAGTCCCATCCCAAGCCACCACCATCAAAGACACAAAATCAGCCTAGATTACACAAGACAAGGTAGGAAATTCTACTTCTCATCTTGTTTCTCTGATTTGGGGCTGTATGAGGAGCATGCTTAATCTGAGATTTGGATGTTTTATAGAGTGATGATGATGTTTTATGACTGATTTTGCATGTGTGTTGTGAATAAAATTGGATTTGGGGGCAAATAGTTTGAAAGGAGGAGACAAACCTAGAAGCAGGATAGGATTTCCCTCGACGGTCCGTACGGCGGAGCGTACGGCTCCGTCTATCACCGTTTAAATTTGATGAAACCATTTTTAAATGAAACTACACATTCAGAGCTTTCCATACATATATCATAATGGATCATTGGACTAGTATAGAATTAGTTATGAATTTTTGAAGTTAGACCTAGAAATCTGGGTATTCACCCGGGCAGCATGGGTTGAGAAGGGTGTAACTCACCCTATACAACCTCAAATTGAGTGCAACTAAAGATGTTTGAAAGCTAACACATGAGAGAACATCCCATAAAAATTTCAGAATTTAATTCGTTTTTATTTGTTCCCAGCACATCAATGAAGTTGGCTTAGGCTAAAACTGGCCTAGAAATGGACAGCCCAATAGGGTAATGTTTCGAGACTCATAACTCAAAATCCACTTAGGAAAATGACATGAAACTTAATTCATTTTAAAGATTGTTGTGTTAGCTTCATTTTAATATAAAATTAGCATGATTTCATCTAGTTTTCGATTTTTAGTGAATTTTCTTCTATAGGAACCCAATTCTGGCTAAGAACAGGACATGTTGAGATAAAATGTTTATATCTAGAGTTATACAACTCAAAACGAGATGGGACTAAAGAGAGTAGAAACTAGACCTAATAGGCTATAACATATCCAAAAATTAGATATAAATGAGTTGAACTGAATGGGAAATGAGGCACACCAACTTCGGGCAAAACAGAGGGGGTTAAATTGAAACTCTATTAATGTGTAAATTCAAATTGTTGATTGAGATTATGAATGTACATGTATAATTGAGATTGTTGATTGATGTTATGAATGTACATGTATAATTGTTGCTCTATACTGAAATTGTAAGTGTATAAATGTACTGGTTGTCTGGCACTATTCATGGGGAAGCGGACTCGATCTGTTATGCTGCCGAAATTTCAATAAGAAGTTTATATGTTATGAAATTTATGACAACTTGAGTACATCATATGAAAAGAGACAAGTTAGATGTGCATTTATTTCATGACATTATAAAGAATTCCACATCACTTGGGCCAGCCCCGGAATAAATTAAGGGGAATAGATCAGTGGGAAGGTCGGGGAAAGCAAACCCGGCCATCCTGTATAGGAATGAGCTCGGTCCTGAAAAGCGGACTATTACCCAGGAGTATATAGCCAATGACTCCCAGGGGACCAAGGATGGAAATAAGTTATAAAAGGCAAAAGCCTCGAAGAATAAGATGCATCTTCTCATTGCACATGCATATGTACAGTGTAATACTCTTCTATTGATTGTTCTAGATCTCTGTTTATTATTCATAACATGCTATTGTTCCGCTGTGATTACTGTTTGAGTACATTAGTATATCTGTTAATTAAAATTGAACTTGTTTCGGTGTATGCTTTACAAATGAGTATTTAAGTTAAATATTATCTTTTTTTACCGTACTATCTAAAAATCTTGCACGACCGAAACAATTGGGAATGACAGCGATGACAGATGCATAGAATTTAGGATTTTCCACTGAGAAATATTCATTTCTCACCATATTATATATTCCGCGTCATTATCAGACTATGGAGCACGCAGCGATAGGAGTTCTCTTCATTGAGTTCCCCGAGCTTCACATACACCTTGATCCGTTTTTAAACTCTGTATATATATCTGGCAGGTGCCAGTTTCGTTTATATTTCTTCTTCTAGAGAGACTTTGCAGTACCCCTAATGCACCCACTGTTTGATCCCGTTGTCCCATACATTGCTATTCCACTTCATATGGTCCATCCGTTTCCACCTCCTCCCATGGCCCAAAGACCCCGCTCCTATGGCTCCTCCTGCTTCACCACCACATCCGATGCTTTCCATCTCGACATCAGAGGAGGATCCATCGGAGGCAGCGAGTTCCTCCTCATCCTCTACTCCCAGCACGGGCCACCCTCCTGCAGATGCACCCATGGCGAATGGGTTTCTTTCTTTGGATTTTGCTTAGATAGTGGGCGTACTGTAGTGGTAGTAGATGTATAGAATGGCCCTCTTTTGACAGTCTGGGTCATGGGTAGATGGATAGATATTAGTAATGTACATGCAATGTCCCATGGGGACCAGTTAGGGTGTGTAACATCCCCGATTTTGGTCTAAGCTAATTAGCTCAGTGATCCTAGCTAATTAGAGAGGTTAACGATTAATTGAGAATTAATCGATTAATCTCGAGAGCAAGAGCTTAGTAAATTTAAGACAAGTCAACAAGATAAGTAAAAGTCAACAATTGAAACATAATGCATTAAAAGTTACAATTAAAAGCCTAATTGCCCAATCCTTATTAATCCATAATTTAGAACATAAAATCAAGATGATCTAACCTAATTAACTAAGAGCATATAAGTATCACATCTTAGTTTCATGAAGATTAACCTTCACCTCTTCTTTACATAATTAATGAAGAAAATCCTTCTCAATTAAAATATGCTAATGTGTAATTTAAACCAATTGAATTAATTAGCATTTAGATGATTATAACAATTATAAAGATGTAGAAACTTCCCTTTAATTATTATTTGAAAGTTTGGTCAAAGCAAAAGCCATATCCAACCATCCATTTGCCTTCTCATCATACACCACTAGATCAAGAGTCCATGTTAGTAGATTCCTTGAGTCATGACAAAAGATCCACCGTTCTCCATCAAGATTGTGACACTTGGAGTGATCACAACCATTCAATGCCAATCCTAGGATAGATCATGCTTTTAACCAATAGAAAAGAAACACTACAAGCCTTTACCCAAGTGCCAAGACTCAAAGGAAACACAACACTCTCTTTTGCCCCAAGGTTTTTCCCACTCCCTAGCTTGTGTAAGAAGCAAAATCACATCACTCTCTCCCCTCATTTGTGCGCCATTCAGCCTCTCCTCTCTCCCCCTCACTTCATTTTTCAATTCCTCACCCAAAGACACAAAGCTCTCTCCTCTCTCCTCTCTCCAAGTCTCATACCCACTCTCTTCTTCTTTCAATCTTCCTTGTTCTTCCTCCAATCTCTCTACTACTCCTCACCCCATTTCCATCACCACCATCACTATCCCTTCAAGGACTACCATTTTTGGTCCTTGGAGAAACAAAGCCACTCATACACAAGCCTCACTATCAAGCTCAAGGAGAAGGAGGCCATCTCCAACATCTTTCTTTCTCTTCAAGCTTTCAAGAAATCCAATTGGTAGTGACTCTAACCCTTTTCTCTTCCATGTTTTTCAAGCTCTATAACTCCTAAGCTCTTCATAGCTAGGTGGTTTTAAGACTTGCTTCAAGGTCTCATGACCATTTCTTGCTCTATGAGTTTCCTTGTCTTTTTGAAAAATGTTATCTTGAAGTGAGAATATGTGGCTTGATGGTTTTATGTATCTTGCTTTATTTTGGTTCAAAATACTGATTTGGTGACTCAAACTTTGAATATGATAAAGAGATAAAATATGAAAATGGTGATTTGAAGTGATATAACAATTTCTCCATAAGCTTGAAGTGAAAAACTTGAAAACTAGTAAATCTGGAATTCTGGCAGTCTGTAAAACGTGCAGTATATTTATTGCTACAAGACTCAAAATGTAACGAAACTAATTTTCTGTGAAAGTAAACTCAAAGAGCTTTTCATACATATAAAATATGCGAGATTTGGCCTTAAAACGAGAGAGATATGATTTTTCAAAGTTTGCTGTTCCTGGATGGGTTTCTGTCCGGGCAGTAGGTAATAAAACAAGCATAACTCAAGTTATACATAACATTTTTCAGTGGGACCAAGTTTGTTAGAAAGCTAAGACATAAAAGAATACTCCCATAAAACAGTTTTGTCAGATTCCATGTGAGGAACTTCCAGTGAAGTGGACAAGCCACTGACCCGAGTTGAACTTTCAATCCTGAACAGTCAGAATAAAATGTGTATAACTCAAGCTACAAAATGAATTTTTAAGTGGGGTTTGTTTTGTTTAAAAATAGACTCAAAGTACATCCACACAAAAATTCGAAATAAAAGAGTAAAAGATGAAATTATGGTGAATTTTCAAAGTTACTGCCCCACTGTAAAAGTATAACTGGTTATGGTAAAAGTTAAAGAATAAGGAGAAATAAGCTTTAAGACATTAATACCCTTATATTAAGCATTGGAAAAACCTTCATAATTCAACTTAAAAGTGTCAAAAAGGATAATAGATAAAATTGGCACTAAGCCTAATAAAAGAAGTTTACACAAGAGGCAATCTCAATTAAAAGCTTGCACCAAATTTACTAAGCTAAGCTCATAAAACTTTGCTTGAGAATATGCCTATGTTTATGTGAAAGCATCTTTGCTATGATGATGATGAGTAATGATGATGATATGATATGATGATGATGATTATGATATGATATGATGATAATCATGATGATGATGATGTGATATGATGATGATCATGATAGTGTTATGATGATGATAAGGATGATAATGATATGATGACGATATTATGATGAATCATGATGATATGAATATGATATGTTGATAATATGATGCTTAATGATAAACACGAAAAGACTAATAAATATGAACACCACAGGGATGACGGCGTCATGCTTGCAGGTGATTAATAAAGGAACCACATTTGGGGACCGATCATGCCTAAATGTGGAAGAGAATTAGAATAACTTTGCATCATAAGCTTTAATAAGAAAAAGATGAACTAAGGGTATGATCCTTCAAAAGGGAAGGTGACCTAATTTAAGCTCTCCTCACCCACGACTCATATGAGGCATGGCATGACCCAGCTAGTGTGAGTATAGGGGATAGGTCTTACATGAGGCATGGCATGACCCAGCTAGTGTAAGTACCGAAATTCTATGGTGGCGACGGCCACGATATGAGCTCATTACCACTTATGTTTAGTGGATGAAAAGATAAAGTTAAGTTAAGAAAAGAAAAGGGACCTCGGTCTAAACCCTAGCAAGGGAAGAAGTTAAGAAAAACTTATAGCACAGTCATGCATTTTTATATGATTATACTTGTACCCATGTATGTTATGATGTAAATGATTAGAGATTATGTTAAAATTGAATCCACTTCGGATATTCATGTTTTCGAAAACCTAAGAACGGAACCTTATGAATGTTCACTATTTTCATTAATAAAACCGAAGTGGCTGAGACGATGACGATGACACTTTCATGTCGGGTTCGAGTCCTTTTGAGAAATTCCATTTCTCACCCTAGTTGTTCTTCCGTATCGTCACCAGATCTCGACGGCGCATCCAGTGGAGTGGAGCGTGGATCCCCAACACTGTGAGCGGACGTGTGACGTAGGATGCAAAACGAAGCTGTTTTGGGACTTATAGCGACCATCGCTCTGCATCTTCGCATATTTCTTTTGAGTTAGGCTTTGCCATTTAAATTTGTATTTAGTATCTAGTATTTGGATCATGGCTCAACCATGAGTCTCCCTTGTTGTAATGCTGAAATGTATGTATATATATATTATGAATCCATATGAATGTAATGGTTAGTTATTTAATGCAATATATTTGTGAATTATTATTTGTTTACCTTATCCTTGTTTTATGATATTGGAGTATATATTTGATGCGACACGCTCTTTCTCTAGCTATCTTCTTGCTCAAGGCTTTACTTTTCAAAACGCTGCTAAGCGACAACGTATTTCAAAGAAAAATCTTACCATATTTTCCGCGTAATATAATTTCAAGTGAAGTTTAGTTTTCCACGAGCATAAATAACAACTAATAAAACGCCGTAATACGACTTAAGCGTAGTATGAGTTTATTAGGGTGTTACAGGGTGCTGTTCATAGATACTGGCCGTTTCATTTTGTATTAGCGGCCTCATTTTGATACCTTGTACCTTTTGACAAACTTTAAAATCAGATATCTATGTACATATCTATGACGTCGTTTGTAGTTATTCTGTTCTTATTGTATTTTTATTTATGTTAAGTTATTTACAGTTTACCGATTGATTAGTATTTATTCCGCCATCCCGCAGAAAATTTTTGTTATGAGATCAGGTAGTCTTATGCGAGAAATTAATACTAATATAGAAAAGAGAAATTTAATCAGTATTACACGTAATCTCTTATCAGATAGATTATTATGACTTAAGCATAGTACTTTGTCTGGTAAGGTGTTACACATTATGATTCAATTATTGACTTGACTCAATTTTCTAAGCTCTTGCTCATTGAGATTAGCCAATTAGTCCTCAGTTAATCATTAACCTTCCTAATTAGCTAGGATCACTGAGCTAATTAGCTTAGACAAAATTGGGGATGTTACAGTTAAGTATTGAGGTGATCAGACTTAATAAATACTATTCTATTTGCTAGACTCATGATACACATAAGTAGGAAAGCATAAGTACCTACTTGTTGACTTATGCAATCCTAAGGATGACCCTCAGAGGCATTACTATTGATTCCACTCCTACCCACATAGTGGTTTCCAAGATCAGTTGCTCTGATACCATAAAATTAACACCATGCTAGTTTAATTATTAACTTAATTCCCTTTAATTGCATCTAACATATCATAAAATAAAGTCCAAGCCTAGCATCTAGAATATCAAAATATCATTTACAAATATCCCAAAAAGATAAAGAAACTCCACTTGATCCATACATGGATCAATAGATAACAAAGTGATCTATTTATCTACCACATAATAACATAAAATAACGGACAAATGTCCTATGTAACATCCACCACGAGTTTCGAGTTCCGACTTCACCTTCAAGTTTCCATGATTTCCGACATCGGACTTCGAGGAAATATATTTGCACATAATTTCCGACTTCCGACTTCATCTTGCATAATTTCCCGACTTCCGACTTAACCATCAAGTCCAAACAACATGGATGTGATTCTCGATATCCGACTTTATTTCCAAGTTACATGATTTTCCGATAGCCGACCTTATTTCCATGTTTCAAATACAATGGGCATGGTTGGTGATTTCAATATCCGACTTTATGTCTCAAAGAAAATGGACCGATTTAGATCTCATAATTTATTTCCAAGTTTCAAACAAGATGTCATGAGTTCAGGCCTCAGACTTCATATTTCAAAATAAAGTGTACATGGTTTCCGACATCCGAGTTGATAGTTTAACAGAATGGTCACAAGTATCGACCTCCGGGTTGAATGTAACGAGTTCCGACCTTAGCATTGAACTCAACTAGAATGGACACAAGTTCAAACCTTTGAGCTGAACTCCAAGTTCGATCAGAATTTACACGAGTTTTGACATCCGACTTCAGCTCCAAGTTCAAACAAAATGGACGCAGGCTCTGACTTTACACAGAATAGAGACGAGTTCCAATTTTAAATAGAATGGAAGCGAGTTCCACTTTTAGGCGACGTGGAAAATAACTTAGCCACAAAAAAGGGAGACATGGCTGAACTTCAATCACAAAATTTCAACCAATCAAAACACACAAAGCCAACTACCTCTTCAATACTTAAATCAAAATTTTCTCTCTTCTTCCCATATGGATTACGCCACTCTCTTCTGATTCCAACCTTCTTCTTCTCTTACCTTCTCAACCTACTCCATCAAATCTCCAAGCTTTGTCAAGGTTCCATCAATCCAAACTCAAATTCAGCAAAGTCACACCTAGAGGAGGTAGGATTCAATTTCTGTCCTTAATTTCTCTAAACTATGGCTGTATGAAATTTTACTCTTCTTCATGTATTTGATGATATATTGGATGTATTTGATGGTTTATGGCTGGATTAACATAAAACATTGAGTTGGAATTAAAGTTAGAAGAAGAAAACTAGAAGGAGTGGAGAATTAGGATGCTGTCTAGGTGAAAAGTCCACGGCAGTCTGTATGGCCGAGTGTACGGCTCCGTCTACAGCCAGTTAAATCCAATGAAACTATTTTTATATGAAAGTATACATTTAGGGATTTCTATACATATATAATATAAGGCCATTGGATTAATATTGAGAGAGATATGAATTTTTTAAGTTTGACCCAGGAATCAAGACTTTCATCCGGGCAGTGTGAATTGAAAAAGGTGTAAGTCACCCTACACAACTCCAAATTAAGTGAAACTAACTTTTTTAGAAAGCTTACACATAGGGAACATCCCATAATGAAATTTTGAGTTTGTTATGATCCCATTTGTTCCTAGTGGTTCGAGGATTTATCCTATGTCCAAACCAGGGCAAAATAGGATAGTTCAGGAAGGTCAAATTTCAGGACTTATAACCCGAGCTCCACTGAAGCAAATGAAATGAAACTTCTTGCAAATGAAAGCTTGTCTTGTTAGCTTTGATATGACACCAATTTCGTATGATTTGGACTTGTTTTCGATTTTTAGTAGATTTTTACTTTTAGGAGTGTAATTCTGGTCAGCCATAGGGCAGGCCAGGTTAAAATGTAAATAACTTAATTCATTCTTATCGAATCTAGATAGGACTAAAGAGGTTAGAAAATAGACACATAACACTTCAACATATCCAAAATTTAGGTCCAAATGAGTTAAGATGAATTTAAGGTTTAATTTCTAAAAACGGGCGGAGTTGAAGAATATAAACAGGATTCCCAAAGTTAAAGGATTTGGCACCTTAGTTCACATATGAGTTCAAGTAAAGTCTAAGTGCTACAAATTCCATGTTGGTGCTTAAAAGATTGATGCATTATATTTGATCTCCTACTGTGACTGACTGTTTGTTGAGATTGGCACTATTCATGGGGAAACGGATCTGATCCGTTATACTGCCGAATTTTCAGTAGAATTGTAAGGAAGTTATGAGCCTTTATATGTTATGAATATGTATGTGAAAGTCATGTATGCAAGGATATATGAAAATAAATGATGAAGTATATGTATGAGTGCATTCAGCATGTCGATGGTTGATTATGTATGAGAATAAAAGGATATGAATATATTAAATGTGGGTCCCTTCACTTGGAGGCAATTATTTGAGATCCATCTTTGTGAAAGCAGTTAAAGACTAAAGATTAAAGTATATGCAAGCACCCCACTCATATGAGGCATGGCATCGACCCAACTAGTGTGAGCATAGGGGATAAGGCTTACATGAGGCATGGCATGACCCAACTAGTATAAGTACTGAAAATTTATGGTGGCATATAAATATTCACGATAAAGGATATGATGAAGGTCCCATATTCCTAAGGGACGTGACATGGCGATCACGCTCACGATGGGGTATGACATGGCAATCATACTCTAGAATATGGCATGATAAGCACATCTTAAGGAACGTGACATGGCGATCACGCTTTGATGGGTTATAACATGGCGATCATATGCTGGAATGTGGCATGTAAAGATTTTATGATGAAAGATATGATGATGAGTCTATATTCCTAAGGAACGTGACATGGCAATCACGCTCTGATGGGGTATGACATGGCAATTATACTTTGGAATATAGCATAATGATCCCACACCTAAGGAATGTGACATGGCGATCACATTCCGATGGAGTATGACATGGCGATCATACTCTGGGATGTGGCAAGAAGAACATATTCCTAAGGAATGTGACATGGCAATCACATCCCAATGGAGTATGACATGGCGATCGTACTCTGGAATATGTGTAACAAGTAAAGGAAAATAAAGAAAGAAAAGTAAATTTTATGTATCTACATAAATTCAAGTACAAGTAAAGTCATGTATAGATGTTATGTCTCCAGTATATTGATGTTATCGTATTTTAATATGATGCAGTTATTATTCATTATATAATTCATGAATTGATTTTGTATGGGCTCTCCCAAATGTCAAGTGTATGAGTAAAATGAACTTTGCTTCGGATAATATATTTTTGAACTATAAAATTAAACAGTTTACATAACATGTTCACCTGTTTCATAATAAACCAAAGCAAACTGGAGATGACAATGATGATTGTATGTACGATAGTTAATAAATCATACTGAGAATTTATAATTCTCACTCCTATTTCAGTGTTATCTGCAGATAGTTAGAAGTTGCAAAGGCGGATGAAGTTCTTTGTCGATTAAGATCCGCTCAGTGCTTAGTAACAACTCCTGAATATGGTACTATGACTTAAGCATGGTACTGTACTTGGGAAGGTGTTACATCCTACAAAATGAGAAACCCTTGACCCATGATGGGATTATAGATGTTGGTCACCTCCACCTTCAGGATGATCATGATGCATGCCATCGCCTGGAGTGCCTGAAAGCACCAAGGAAAAGCGTAATGAGATTTATGATATCTTAGTAGGAGGTGATTCTTCGAGGGATTTGTAAGGCACTCAAAAGCTTCAAGGTTTGTATAGGTAAAATTAAAAATAAAAATAACATTCAACATAAATGTAATTAAGGCAGATGCATAAATAAGAGAGCATATAAAGTAGATAAATGAATAATTCAGGAATCTGAGAAGTAGATAAGCAATGTAAATATGCCCAGTGTGTAGGATGCAATTGGATGCACTTTTCCTTTACTTTACTAACTTCCTTACTTTCTTGTTCACTAGGATGGAAATCTCACTATGGCACCCACTCACCTAATGCCATGATCTGATCGAGAGCTCACTATCAAGGCATACCCTAACTTAGATCCTCTCCATAAGATCAAAACTCGGTTACCATTATGGACCATGGACCCCTACCTTAGTATCCATGGTCATCCTCCTTTCCAACCAAGCTCGAGATATCTTAATTTAGTATTCCATTTCTCATGCAAAAGCATATAGTCACCATGCTATTTTTTTCACAAATATACTTATGCATGGACATAAAAATAATTCACTTAATCATGTCATGTCTCATACATTATGAGGATTTAAGATCACACACACACATTACAAGCACATGATCATGCATGTGAATGTCATATGGGCCAAAACATATAGTATAAATCATATATATTATGGTTCACAAAATTCAATCACATCTGGAAGCCCAATCATAATAGAATCATAAAAGAACTAGTCTTGTTCTCTCAAATCCTCTTTAGCCAAACCTTTATTCTATCTAGACTTATTCAATTTTCTTTATTCCTTTTTGAGTTGAACCTTACTCTTTATTGTATTTATTCTAATGTCCTAAAATTATGAAGTTTATCTATCTGGTCCCTAATTTCTTTCTTGGCTGAAAGCTTAGGGGGGCATTGCCTTATTGTTTTAAAAGTTATTTATGTAATTATGAGCCTATATTGGCCAAAACTAAATATATATCTCAAACCTAGGGATTTGTGCTAAAATTGAGAGTTCTTTATTCTAATTTATCTTCAATTCATCCTAAAATCATCATATAAACTCAAATTCTCAAAAACATTAACTCCTCACCTAAAACTCATGCTTCACTACCCAAGCACATTATGTTGGTTCTATTTGCATATTTCATCCTACTAAATCACGATAATCAAATCAACCATGAAAGAAAACATAAATATGCAAGACAAAGCCAAATAATAAAAACTAACTACCCATAGCAAGAAAAATGAAGAGCCTCCCCCTTGAAAGGCCATGCAGAAAACCCCATTAGGATTACAAACCATTTTCTTGCCTCATCACAAATTACATAAGAATGAATACAACAAAATCACTCCTCTCACTCAAAAAACAATCAAAGAACAAAATAAAGTCTCCATGGAGGTGTGAAGGCTATGGCGGTAGCCCAACCAAGATAGCCAAAGATAACATGCAAACAACAAAGATCATGCAATAGGACATCAAGAAGATCAATTAAAAACTATAACCCTTGGGAGAGTTAAGCAAGAAGGGGGAAGAGGAACCTCCTACTCTTGAAAAAAACAAAGAAAACTTGAAGCTTGAGGGGATGAAGGTGGCTAGAAGAATATGAGGCATAGTAGATCTTCACAAGCTCACATACACAACCTCACAAGTGTATGCTCACAATGGCTTTACCTCCTTGATGTTGATGGAAAAGAAAGGTAGTATCACTCAAAAATTCTAGCACTCGCTCAAAGCCTAGCTTTGGCCTAACCATCTGATGAGGGAGGAGAAGACAGTTTCATTTGTATGGCTTCACTAGATGAGAATGAAGGAAAAAAAAACCCACCTAATGCACTACTCCATATACTTTTTTTTCAATAAAAATATAACAACTTCTTAGCTAAGAATTAATCCTAACATGACATGTGGCTTTGATGGAAGGTTCAGATGTCTTCCTGAAATTGTGAGATTGGAATATCTAAATTTTATATATTTTTCTTAAATTTTACTAATTTAACTTGTGTTTATTAATAGTACATTTAAATAACTAACTCACTCTTACTTAAAATTGCACATAAAATTATATATGGTTGTTCTGATTATTCTAAAGCTGTCCTAATTTTTTTCCAGATTTTTTCCCTTTCATTTACCTATTTTTATTTAATTCTACTTATGTCTAGAATATACTTTTTATACCCCAAAATTTACAAATAATTCAAATAAATTCAAAATTTGGTAGTTTTAATTATGGACACTAATTGTAACATAATTAAGCTATCAAAATTTTTTAGAATTTTTCAAGACTTATTTTAGGTTATTTAAATTAGATAAATATTACTAAATTATCTAGAAAAATTTTAATAAATTTTCTACAAAATATTTACATTATTTAGGAGGAAACTATCAAGGAAGAATTTTATTTGGCACTATCTATAATTTTCTAGAACTTTTTGGCCTTTAATTCCTTATTTAAGTATTACTTAGGCTAAATTAGAAGATGTTTTAGTACAATTAGCTTAACAACATTATTAGCAATTATGGGGGATGTTATAATATTTGATATAGTTAACATATTGCATAATTTTATGCATCATAACTCTTTATATATTAAAATAATGGATAACTTAATCAAATATAGAGAAACTAGATTAGGCCCGATTAGTTTTTAATTTATAAGATCTCTTTCACAATTTTCTTTTTCATATATTATTAAAATTAAAAATAATCATCTAAAAGTGGAACTCGCTTCCATTGTATTCTGAAAATGACATCGGAACTCGTGCACATCTTGGAGATGAAATCGGAACTCGGAAATATTGTCTGGTTTATTCGAAACTTGAAAGCAAAGTCAGATGTGAAACCAAACACTTAAACCCGGCAGTCGGGGTCATTGGGTAAACTTGAATCGATTCTAAACATAACACCAAAGATCGGGAATCAAAACATTATCTTATGTTTCGGGAAATCAGAACTTATGGAACCTCGGAACTCCAAACTTTATCTCAGAACTCGGGAAATCAAGAGAAATGAAAAGCTCTTGGCAATAAACTCGAGATCAGAACTCGTGCAAATTTTGGTTGAAATTGGAGACCAATTCAGAGATCTGATCTCGTGCCCATTTCTGGTTGAGATAAACTCGGATGTCGGATTTCGTGCAATGTCGGAACTCGTGAATTATTTGTTTCAACATAAGATCGGAAATCGGAAAATATAGCCAGTCCATTTGAGCCTTGGAGATGAAGTTGAAGGTCGGGAATACTGGTGAGATCGGAGGTCGGAAATTGCAGACGTTACATTACCACCCTCCTTAAAAAAAATTTTGTCCTCAAAATTTAGTACCTGAGAATAGTTCAGGATGCTCTTTCTTCATGTTTGATTCCAGTTCCCAAGTGTAGTCTTCGACGTCTCCTCTTCCCCATGCTACCTTTACTAGCTGCACTGATTTGTTTCGAAGTTGTCTGCTGCTTCTGTCTACAATCCGTGTTGGCTGTACATGGAAAGTCAGGTCCTCCTTTAACTTTATTGATTCGGGTTCTAGCACGTGTGTAGGGTCAGGCTGATATCTTCTAAGTTGAGAAACATGGAAAACATCGTGAAGGTTTGACAATTGTGGAGGCAGAGCAACTCAATATGCAACTGCTCCAATTCGCTTTAGGATTTGGAAGGGACCAATAAAGCGGGGACTTAGCTTCTTGACCTTAATGGCCATACGTATCCCTGTTGTAGGCGTAACCCTTAGAAATATGTGGCCTCCTTCTTGAAATTCCAGGGGTTTCCTCCTAGTATCCGCGTAACTTTTCTGATGGCTTTGAGCGGTAAGCATTTTACTCTGTATTTTCCTGATCTGCTTAGTGGTCTGCTCAACTAAATCAGGCCCCAATAGAGTTGATTCTCCTGTTTCATACCAACATAGGGGACATTGGCACTTCCGTCCGTACAACGCTTCGTAAGGAGCTATGCCGATGCTAGCGTGATAGCTATTGTTGTATGCAAATTCGGCCAGTGGTAAGTATCGATCCTGTAACATCCAATTTCCGGGTTACGACTTCGCCCCAGGATTAATCAATTTAAATTTTCGACTTCATCTTTGAATTCCTGATAAAAGAGATTATTTCCGAGTTCCGAGTTAGTCTTGTTCAATTTCCGACTTCATGACCTTTCCGACTTCCGATTTCGTCTAATTTTGATTATTTCTGATTTCCGACTTCATGTTCTAGTTTCGAGTTAAATGGATAACTTCCGATTTCCGAGTTCGTCCAACATTAGCCTACGATTTCTGACTGCATCTGGATTATTTTCACGACTTCCAAGTTTAATCTTCAAGTCCGAACAACATGAGTGATTCCCGATATCCGACTTCATTTCGAAGAAATGTACCCGATTTTCGGCCTCATAATGTAGCTTCAAATTTCCAGCGAGGTACCCGAGTTCCGATCTCATACCTCATGTTTGAAAATAGTGTACGTAGTTCCCGACCTCAGAAGTTATAGTTTAACACAATGGTGCAAGTACCGACCTCGAATTTGAATATAACGAGTTCCGGCCTTAGAGTTGAACTCAATGGACATGAGTTCAAATCTTTGAGTTGATTTCCAGTCATACGTGATCTCCGATCTCCGAGTTTATGTCCAGCATTGACATTCCGAGTTCAAAATAGGAGTTCCGAGATTATATGATTGCGAGCTGTATGACTTCCGGCGTCCGACTTTACTTCCAAGTTTCGAATAAACAAATAAGATTTCCTAAAGTCACAAACAAGATGGTACGAGTTCCAACATCCGGTTTCAGCTCCAAGCTCAAGTAAAATGTCACGAGTTCCGACTTTAAGCTAATAGGGACGAGTTCCGATTTCAGGTAGACCGGAAGCGTATCTCACTTTTGGAACGACGTGGAGAGCAATTTGGCCACAACAGTGGGAGACATGGCCGAACTTCAATCACAAAATTTCAACCAATCAACACTCATAATCCCAACTACCCCCATGTATTTAAGTCAGTTTCTCCCCCTTATTTCTGACTGATCTACGCCACTCTCCCTCTCCCTCTTCTTCCAGCCTCCTTCTTCCTTTCTCTTAATCAACTCCATCACTCCCTCAAGCTTCACAAGGTTCTAACACTCCAAGTTTCAGCACTTAGCTCAAATCATACTCCAAAGAGGTAGGATTCTACTTTTATTCTTAAATTACTTGCACTGTGATTGCATGAAATTGCACTCTTCTTCATGTTTTTGATGAACTATTGGATGTATTATGATTGGATTAATAGGAGATTTTGAGTTAGAATTATGATTAGAAGGAGAAAATTAGAAGGGATGGAGAAGTAGGACTCTATCTTGGTGAGGAATTCCACGGCAGTCCATACGACGGAGTGTACGGCGCCGCCTACAGCCACTTAAATTCGATGAAACCATTTTTATATGAAAGTAGACATCCAGGGCTTTCTATAGATATATCATATAAGGTTATTGGATTAGTATTGAGAGAGATATGAATTTTTGAAGTTTGATCTAAGATTCAGGACCTTCATCCGGGCAGGGTGACTTGAGGAGGGTATATCTCACCCTATACAACTCCAAATTGAGTGAAACTAATTTTGTTAGAAAGTTGACACATAGGGGAGCATCTCAATATGAAATTTCGAGTTGTTATGGTCCCAATTGATCCCAGTGATTCGAGGAACTTACCCTATGTCCAAACCAAGCTAAAACAGAGAAGTTCAGGAAGGTCGAGTTTCAGGACTTATAACTCGAGGTATACTTAAGCAAATGGAATGAAACTTGTGGCAAATGAAAGGATGTCCTGTTAGATTCAATATGAGACCAATTTTGTATGATTTGAGTTTAGTTTCGATTTTTAGTGAATTTATACTTCCAAGAGTGTAATTTGGGCCAGTGACTGAACAAGCTGAAGTAAAAGTTAAATATCTTGAGTTTTATAAATCAAAATGATATGGGACCAAAGATGTTAGAAAATAGACATATAGAGCTATGATACATCCAAAATTCAGATTTAAATGAGTTGAATAGAAATAAAGGTGGATCATACAAGATTCGGGCAGAATTGAATTGAATTGATGGAAGTGACCCAATTGATGATCTCATAAGTGTTAGTGAAACATATAAGGTTTAAGTTGAGAATTGCCAGTTCGACATTGATATTTATGTGTTAAATTGATTATGTTGCTATGATTGAATTGTCTGTGAGAACTAGCACTATTCATGGGGAGATGGAGTTGATCCGTTATACTTACGGCAGAAGTCTTTGAAACTAGGAATGTTTACATGCAAGAATGAATTTTAGGCGTGATATGAGTTATCAAGGATGAATTAAAGTATGAATGGATATATAGAAACCCTATATTCAAGAATGACATAAGTATGAGATGAGATATATGAAAATAAGCAGTATAGGTACATTCAGTGTGACTATGCATGACCTTGTATGAGAATGAAAAGACATGAGTATATTAAATGTGAATCCCTTCACTCGAAGGCAGCTAATTGAATCCCTCCCGGTGAAGGCAATTAAAAGATAAGATATGAATCCCTTCACTTGGAGGCAATTGCACTTTGAATCCCTCCTTGTGAAGGCAGATACCCTCTACCTTGGAGGCACGTGGTTAGATGAGATCCCTCTATATTGAAGGCACGTGGTCAGATGAGATCCCTCAATTTTGAGGCACGTGACCAGAAGAGATCCTTTCAATTAGAGGCACGTGGCCAGAATGAGATCCCTCCAAGACTAAAGGCACGTGGGTCCCCTTGCGGGTGAGTCGGTGTAATGACGGTCACGAGCTGAGCTGACGAGCTCCCTCCAAGGCCAGGCTACCCAAGGGCAATAAAAGCACCCTAGGGATGGTGATACGTAACGCCTAGGTGTGCCAAGTAAAAGCTAAAGATTAAAGACTAAAGACTAAAGATTAAAGCTTATGCAGGCACCCCACTCACATGAGGCATGGCATCGACCCAGCTAGTGTGAGTATAAGGGACAGAACTTACATGAGGTATGGCATGACCCAGCTAGTGTAAGTACCAAAGGAAGATCCCACATTCCTAAGGAACATGACATGGCGATCACACTCTGATGGGGTATGACATGGCGATCATACTCTGGAATGTGGCACGTAAAGATTTTATGATGAAAAGAGAGATGAAGAAAGAAAAGCAAATTTTATGTATATGCATGAATTCAAGTAGAGATAAAGTTATGTGCAAATGCTATGTGTAGTTTAATATGTTGCAATTGTTATCCATGATATCGTTCAAGAATTGATTTTTATGGGTTTTTCCCATAAATCTTATGTTTTTGCATAAGTTCAAATACACGTAAAGGTAGGTGCAGAAGTTATGTATCCAGTGTATTGAAGCTATTGTGTTTTACTATGTTTCAGTTATTATTATTCATACCATAATTTATGAATTGGTGTTGTATGGACTCTCCCAGATGACAAGTCTATGAGTAAAACTGAACCTTTGCTTCGGACATTGTATTTTCAAACTGTAAAATTAAACAGTCTACATAGCCTGTTCACCTTTTTCATAATAAACCGAAGCAAACTGGAGATAACAACGATGACATTATTATTGATACTTAAAGAGTCCTACTGAGAATTTATAATTCTCACTCCTATTTCCGTGTTGTCTCCAGATAATTTCAGAAGTTTAGAAGATGGCAAAGTTCTTTGTCAGGACAAGGTCCGCTCAGTAACGATAACAACTCAGGTATGGTACTATGACTTAAGCATAGTCTTGTCTTGAGATTCAGCGTTGCTCCAGTATATAGGCTCGCAACATATCTTCTAAGGTTTGAATTGTCCTTTCTGTTTGACCATCCGTTTGCGGATGATATGTAGTGCTTAGGCATAACTTAGCACCAAACGCTTTTTGTAAGGCTTCCCAAAACTGTGAGGTAAACCTTGGATCCCGATAAGAGATAATGGTCGAAGGGGTTCCATGTAGCACGATAACCTCTTGAATATCTGATTGAGCTAATTTTTCCAACGGATAATTTGCTCGAATGGGTAGAAAGTGAGCAAATTTGGTCAACCTATCCACAACAACCCATATAGCATCATATCCTGTTAGCGTTCTTGGTAATCCCATCACAAAATCCATGGAGATACTCTTCCACTTCCACTCATGGATTTCCAAGGGTTGAAGCATCCCGGAGGGTTTCTGATGTTCCGCTTTCATCTTTTGACAGACCAAGCATTTACCCACGAAACTCGCTACGTCTGACTTCATGCATGGCCACCAAAACATCTTCTTAAGATCTTGACACATCTTAGTAATGCCAGGATGTACGGTGAATTCACCCTTATGTGCTTCCTCCAAGATTTTCCTCCGGAGATCATTCCCCTCGGGTACACATACCCTATCATGATGTCGCCAAATGCCTTCTTTATCCTGAGCAAAACCCGTTAATTTCCCTAATTGCATGAGATTGATCGTATGTTGGAGATTAGCATCCTACTCTGTGCTTGCCGAATCTGCTCCTTAAAGCTACCAGCTATCTTAATTTGATGTAGCTGAAGGGTCTTGGGAGTCATAAAGATTCCCAAATTAAGATTTCGGAAGCTTTCAATAAGTTCCGTCTCTTTGATCATCATCCAAGTTACAGTCAGAGATTTCCTACTCAAAGCATCTGCCACAACATTTGCCTTGCCTGGGTGGTAGTTCAATTCAAATTCGTAGTCCTTAAGAAGTTCCATCCACCTTCGCTGCCTCATATTTAACTCCTTCTGATCAAAGAGATACTTTAAGCTCTTATGATCAGAAAAGACCTTGAACCTTACACCGTACAGGTGATGTCTCCATATCTTTAAGGCAAATACTATTGCAGCTAATTCGAGATCATGCGTGGGATAATTCCTTTCATGTGGCTTTAATTGTCTGGAGGCGTAAGCGACCACGTTTCCGGTTTGCATTAACACGCACCCCAATCCTTGTTTGGACGCATCACAATAGACCTCAAATGGTCCACGAGGGTCTGGCAAGGCTAACACTGGTGTCGTAGTCGACCTTCTCTTCAAGTCTTGAAAACTCTGTTCGCACTCCGGCGTCCATTCAAATGGAGCATTCTTGTTGGTTAGCTTGGTCAAGGGCAAGGCTATATGAGAAAAATCCTTAACGAATCGCCTTTAATATCTAGCTAAGCCTAGAAGACTCCTGACTTCAATGACTGTGGTCAGCCTTTCCTAATTTAAAACTGCTTCTACTTTGCTGGGGTCTACGGAGATTCCCCTATAGGATATTACATGGCCGAGAAATTTCACTTCTTTCATCCAAAATTCACATTTGGATAACTTAGCATAAAGTTTCTTTTCTCTTAAGATTTGCAGAACCAGCCGCAAGTGTTCCGCGTGCTCTCACTCCGTCTTCGAGTAGACAAGTATGTCGTTGATGAACACCACTACAAACTTGTCCAAATATGGGCGGAATATTCGATTCATGTAATCCATGAATACTGCTGGTGCGTTGGTCAGTCCAAACGGCATCACAGTATACTCATAGTGCCCATAATGAGTTCGAAAGGCTGTCTTAGGGATATCTTGTTCCCGAACTCGAATTTGATGATATCCGAAGCACAAATCAATCTTGGAAAATACCGTTGCACCTTGTAGCTAGTCCATGAGATCATCAATCCTTGGCAGTGGATATTTATTCTTAATCGTCACTTTATTCAGCTGCCTATAATCCACGCATAGGCGCATGCTTCCATCTTTCTTTTTGACCAACAAGTCTGGAGCTCCCTATGGTGATGGGCTTGGCCGTATGAATCCTTTTTCCAAAAGCTCTTCGATCTGTCTCTTTAGCTCTGTCAGCTCCAAAGGTGACATTCGATACGGAGCTATAGATATTGGTCTCGCACCTGGAACCAACTCGATAGTCAACTCAATCTCTCTCTCAGGAGGGAATTCAGGAATGTCTTCTAGAAAAACATCAGGATATCCTTAACAACCGGGATCTCCTCTAGTTTTTGCTCAACTTCCGTCACATTCGCTGATAAGAGGATGTATCCTTGACTCTTCGACCCACTATAGTTTACTAATAAAGAGTTCAAGTAGAAGAGTGTTAAGGCTTGGGATTCGGAAGATGAGACAGAAGGGAATACCACCACCTTATCGAAGCAATTGAGCAGGACTCGATTGGTAGAAAGCTAGTCCATACCCAAAATTATATCAAGTCCAGAGAGAAGGAGACAAATCAAATTGGCTACAAAGGTCCTGCCCTCAATTCGAAGAGGAACATTGATGCAAATTTGACTAGTTTTAACAGGTTCATTAGTAGGAGTAGAAACCAGTAGATCATAAGGCAACTTAGAAATTGGTAATTGCAACACAGCCACACAGTCATGAGAAATAAATGAGTGGAAGGCACCCAAATCATAAAGTATAGTTAGAGTCTCACCGTCCACTTCACAGGTACCTTGGATTAGTCCCTCGGACTTATCAGCTTCCTCTGCATCCATGGTGAAGACCCGTCCTTGATGTTGGGGTCAAGTCGGCTATGATGGACTCCTGGTTAGGCACTCATAAATCTTGTGGCCTAGCTTGCCACACCCATAGCAAACATTCTGGCCTGCCAAACACGGCCGATCACTGTGATTCCTACCGCACTTCGTGCAAGTTGGATTCGGAAGAGGCCTTTGAGGCTGCTTGCCTTTGTTACCTGCCGGTGGGAATCTCCTCTGCTGTTGAAAATTGGGCTTCAATCTTGGGCCCTACAAGGCCAACCTCTTCTTGAAACCACCACTAGATGCTTTGGCTGCCACTAGTTTCGAGTTGCAATCTTCCACAAGTTGGCATTTATTTACCAACATGAGAAAATCTCTAATCTCCATTGGCCCGATTACGGTGAGAATATCTTCTCGTAAACCTCCTTCAAACTTGATGCACTTCCAGGTTTCATCTGGGTTCCTCCGATAAATTGTAGAGAATTTGCACAGCTCTTCAAATCTTGTGATATATTCGGATACTGTCCGATTTCCTTGGCGCTTGTTGCATAAACTCGAGTTCCTTAGCATTTCGAACCGAAGCAGGAAAGTACTTTTGGTAGAACACATCTCTGAACACCATCCAAGTAACTACTATCTGAGATTTTTCAAATAGTCTTCGTACGCCGTTCCACCAAAACTCGACGTCTGCCTCGAGCATATAGGTGGCAAAAGTCACCTTCTGATGATCTGAGCAATCTAGGACCAAAAAAGTCTTCTCCATGGCTTTGATCCATTCATCGGCTTTATCAGGGTCATACGCCCTTCGGAAGCTGGGCGGATTCGCCTTTCTGAACTCGGCAAACTTAAGATAGTCCAGATCAGCTCCCGGGCCATGTGGGTTTCCTTCACAGCTTGTCGCAGGTCACCTGCCTAGCTGATCCATCATCCGGTGAGCTGCTGTGGCTTGTTCCCGCATCGCCTGAGCCATTTCTCATACCGTGTCTATAAGGTTAGCAAGATCCTCTTGAGCAGGTTCTGTGCATGGTCTGCCTCGCCTTCCGGAAGCCATTAAGTTCTGAGCACACAAAACAAAAGTTATTGAGTTGATCAGGCTCAACACTACGTCTAATGTGCTAGTAAATAACAACTCACATGGTCAGGCACTTCTTACACATGCACTCCTATATCTTAACTGTATAGGCAAGATCTAGCACATATCATCAGCTAGAAGCATAGAATATGCACGAAGCATAGTCAGTCCAATCCTCAGGCCTTAGCTAGGACGAACTGCTCTGATACCAAAAATGTAACACCCTACTAATTTAATGTTATGCTTAAGTTATAGCATGAAATTAAGTAGATTGTGTTACCGTGTTAATACTCCGCTTACTTTTTTTTTTTGTGTAACAGAAGAAACGGAGCGCTGTATAATGAACGTGACTGAGCTTAATACATCATAACGAATAGATAAGAACCAATAACATATATGCTGTCAACTGTTTATGTGTATATATGTATGTGTATAGGAAGCCACTGCTTCAGTGTTTGTACAAATTTCAAAATAGGATACAAAAGTGGGGTCGGCATGCCAAAAAGACATAAGGCCCGTATCAGTCAAAATGATCCTCTGAGGTCCTCGTGAGGACATTTCAAACCTCTTGCTAGACTTCGCTAAGTCTATGACCCAAAACTACGTACTGTCAAAAGAGGGTCACATTGTACAATGTCGTCTGTTGCTGATCTACTCCGTCAGAGGTTGGCCATGCCAGGCTCGGCTGGTGAGTAGTCTGCACTGGGTCCTAAGGAGGAGGAGGATGATGAGCTGGTGGCCTCAGAAGGGTCACTCTCCGAGCTGAGCTGTACCTCTGGTACCGCCTGTGGAGAAGACTCTGGCACAGGATCAGCAGGAGCTGCAGGTGTTGTGGGTGCGGGAGGTGCTGGTGGAGGATGTGCCACGTGCAGTGGGACCGCAAAGTATGGGGCGGCAAGATCAAAGGCAGGATGGTGTAAAGAGACGGCAAAGTTTCTATCACTAAAAAGATAAAGACGGAAATGGCAAGAGCCGGCTATAAACAATGAGCCTACTGCGGGGTCATGGTGGAGCTGCAAGTCTGGAATCTCAATGAAGAGGGTAGCCGTCGAGTCCATCGTCTACGTCTCAGAATAAGGCAGAAATGCAAAACGAGGTGAGAATTTCAGGAAATTCTCGGTAGGGTCGTGTATGACGTTTAACTGACGTCGCGTTCATTCTCAGTTGCCTTGAGTTTTATTTAATTATATAAAAACGTGGGATCAAACTAAACTATCCATATTCAATGAGTTTAAGAAAATATCTGATCCGAGGCAAGATTCAGTTTTACTTAGGATAGCATAAGAAGTAGAGTAGATTACTAATAGTAAAATATAGAATAAAGAGCAGGATAAATGAACATACAGTAGTAAGTAAATATAACAGACAAGCTATAAACATCTTGTAATTATGCATTTAATGCAATTATGCAAAACTTGTTCTTGAACCTTTCTTCTTAAACTTTTCCATTCCTCATAAACTTGTCCATTACTCATGAACCTTTCCCATTATTTGGTCCCCTAGGAGTTCTTGGCTATTTTAGACTCCTGGGTAATAGTCTGCTTTTTAGGATCGAGCTCATTCCTATACAAGAATGCAGGGTTTTCTTTCCCTGACCTCCCTACCGATCTATTCCCCTTAACTTTATTCCAGGGCTGGCCCAAGTTTCATGGAACTTTCATCATAACATAATCTTTGGGTTCCTCATAACATGACTTTCATAGCTTTCTTGTAAATGCACATGCATCTACATGTATATCATAACTCATGCATATACTTTACCAAAATTAACGTGTCCGCTTCCCCATAAATAGTGCCAGTACTCAGCATATCAACTTATCAAAGAAATCATATCATTCCATTCATAATGCATCATTAACTTCATAGAAACATTAGTTATATCAAGACAAAGATGCTGCCTCAGCTCAATCATTCAACCCGATTTTTTGTAAATTAAGCCATAATTTCTATTTAACTCATTTGGACCTCAATTTTGAATATGTTAAAGTGTTATGTGTCTATTTTCTAACCTTTTTGGTCCCATCCAATTTTGATAACTATAACTCAAGTTATTTAGGTTTTATCTTGGCCTGCCCTGTGGCTAGCCAGAATTGCACACCCAAAAGTAAAAATCTACTAAAAATCGAAAACTGGCTCAAATCATACGAAATTGGGCTCATATTAAAGCTAACAGGGCAATCTTTCATATGCAAAAAGTTCCATTCCATTTACCTTAGTAGGGCTCGAGTTATAAGCCCTGAAACTTGACCTTCCTGAACTGCCTTGTTTTGGTGCTGTTTGGACATAGGGTAATTTCTTCAAATCACTAGGAACAAATGAAATGGTAACTGTAACGACCGAAAAATTTATCGTTAACAACTGAATTATTCGGTTTTTAATCGAATAAGTGAGTTTAATCAGAACTTGATTAAACATTTACTCGAAGTCAAATTAAGTGTGATTTAGATGGATTAGACTAGATAGAATTAGATTAGGAGCATAGAAAATTTCACAGAACAATTTCAAACCGATTTACCGATTTAAAGGAGATCGGTAGGATTTCGGTATTTCCAACTATCGGAACCGAACCAGTAGAATTTTTTCTATGAGTGCCCTAGGATCAACGGCTAAGATTGAGCCAACCAACCCACCCAAGTGGCACCAAACCAGCCCTTGATGGTGGAAGCCAAATCAGATTTTATGACTACTTTAGGTCCACCAATCAACACCCAAAGTAGCTTCAAATATCTCACTTCTTTCTCTCTTTTTTCCATCAGAATTTTCGAGCTCTTTCAGCAGCTGAAGCTCCTCTCTTTCTCTTCTCCTTGCTCTCATTTCTACTCCATTCTCATCCATCTTCAAGCCTCATCCCAAGCCACCACCATCCAAGACACAAAATCAGCCTAAACCACTCAAGACAAGGTAGGAAATCCTACTTCTTCTTTTATTCTCTCTGATTTGGGGCTGTATGAGGAATATGTTTGATCTGAGATTTTGATGTTTTATAGAGTGATGATGGTGTTTTATGACTGATTTTGCATGTGTGTTGTGATTAAGCTTGGATTTGGGGGCAAATAGCTTGAAAGGAGGAGACAAACCTAGAAGCAGGATAGGATTTCCCTCGGCGGTCCGTACGGCGGAGCGTACGGCTCCGCCTACCACCGTTTAAATTTGATGAAACCATTTTTAAATGAAACTAGACATTCAGGGATTTCCATACATATATCATAATAGATCATTGGGTTAGTATAGAATTAGTTATGAATTTTTGAAGTTAGACCTAGAAATCTGGGTTTTCACCCGGGCAGCATAGGTTGAGAGGGGTGTATCTCACCCTATACAACCTCAAATTGAGTGAAACTAAAGATGTTTGAAAGCTAACACATGAAAGAATATCCCATAAAAATTTCAGAATTTAATTCGTTGTCATTTGTTCCCAGCACCTCAATGAAGTTGGCTTAGGTTAAAACTGGCCTAGAACAGGACAGCCCAGTAGGGTAATGTTTCGAGACTCATAACTCAAAATCCCTTTAGGCAAATGACATGAAACCTAACTCATTTTAAAGCTTGTTGTGTTAGCTTCATTTTGATATAAAATTCGCATGATTCCATCTAGTTTTCGATTTTTAATGAATTTTACTCTATAGGAACCCCATTCTGGATAGGAACAGGACAGGCTGAGATAAAATGTTTATATCTAGAGTTATATAATTCAAAACGAGATGGGACCAAAGAGACTAGAAGGTAGACATATAAGGCTACAACATATCCAAAAATGAGAATTTAATAAGTTGAATTGAAATAAAATTGGAGCATGCCAAACTCAGGCAGAACAAGGAAGAGCAAGCTGGAACCTACTAAATGCTTGATTTGCAATTGTTGAATGATGTTATAAGTGTTTATACATATTTGCTAGTTTATACTGAAATTATTAGTTGTGCAACTGTACTGATTGTCTGGCACTATTCACGGGGAAGCGGACTCGATCCGTTATGCCGCCGAAATTTTGGTAAGAAACCCATAAGTTATGAAATTCATGACAACTTGAATACTTTAGAGGTAAAGAGACAAGTTAAATGTGCATTCAATTCATGACATTATAAAGAATTCCACATCACTTGGGCCAGCCCCGGAATAAATTAAGGGGAATAGATCAGTGGGAAAGTCGGGAAAAGTAAACCCGGCCATCCTGTATAGGAACGAGCTCGGTCCTGAAAAGCGGACTATTACCCAGGAGTATATGGCCAATGACTCCCAGGGGACCAAGGATGGAAATAAGTTATAAAAGGCAAAAGCCTCCAAGAATAAGATGCATCCTCTCATTGCACATGCATATGTACAGTGTAATACTTTCTATTAATTGTTCTAGATCTCTGTATTTTTTTCATAACATGCTATTGTTCCGCTGTGATTACTGTTTAAGTACATTAGTATATCTGTTAATTAAAATTGAACTTGTTTCGGTGTATGCTTTACAAATGAGTATTTAAGTTAAATATTATCATTTTTTTGTACTATCTGAAAATCTTACCACCAAAACAAGCTGGGAATGACAATGATGATAGATGTATAGAAGTTAGGATTTTCTCTTGAGAAATATTCATTTCTCACCCTATTGTATATTAGCGTCATTCTCGGACCATGGAGCACGCATGGCGACAGTCCTATTTATTGAGTTTCCAGAGCTTCACATCCACATCGACCCTTTCTAGATTCAATATATATATCGGGTAGATGCCGGTTCGTTTATATTTCTTCTTCCGAGAGGGACTTCAGATACCCTTGATGCACCCACTATTTGATCCCATTGTCCCATACATTGCTATCCCACTTCATATGGCCCATCCGCTCACCTCCTCTCGGCAGCGAAGAAGACCTGCACCTGCTCCTATGGCTCCTCTGCTTCACCACCACATCCGATGCTTTCGCCTCTACACCGAGGAGGACCCATCGAGGCAGCGAGTTCCTCCTCATCCCTCTCAAGCCTCAAAGACAGCCACCTTTTCCGCAGATGCACCCATGGAGAAT
Source organism: Pterocarpus macrocarpus (assembly GCA_031439585.1). NCBI lineage: Eukaryota > Viridiplantae > Streptophyta > Magnoliopsida > Fabales > Fabaceae > Pterocarpus > Pterocarpus macrocarpus. The sequence continues at coordinate 23,702,369 of CM062521.1, read as the reverse complement.
GGGTTTCTTTCTTCAGATTCTGGTTAGATAGTGGGCGTATCACAGTGGTAGTAGGTGTATAGAATGACCCTCTTTTGGCAGTTTGGGTCATGGTTAGATGGATAGATATTAGTAGATGTACATGAAATGTCCCATGGGGACCACTTAGGTGTCTTTGTTCATAGATCTTGGCCGTTTCATTTTGTATTAGCGGCCTCACTTTGACACCTTGTACTTTTTGACAAACTTTAAAATCAGATATCTATGTACATATCTATGACGCAGTTTGCAGTTATTTTGTTCTTATTGTATTTTTATTTATGTTAAATTATTTACAGTTTATCGACTGACTTGTATCTATTCCGCCATCCCGCAGAAAAATTTTGTTATGAGATCAGGTAATCTTATGTGAGAAATTAATACTAATACAGAAAGAGAAATTTAATCAGTATTACACGTAATCTGTTATCAAGTAAGTTATTATGACTTAAGCATAGTATTTTGTCTGGTAAGGTGTTACAGTAACAAACTCAGAATTTATTTGTAGGATGTTCTCTTATGTATAAGCTTTCTAACAAAATTCGTTTCACTCAATTTGGAGTTCTGTAGGGTGAGTTACACTCTTCTCAAGTCACACTGCCCAGATAAAGGTCCTAATTCCTAGGTTAAACTTCAAAAATTCATATCTCTCTCAATCCTAATCCAATGGCCTTATATGATATATGTGTGGAAATCCCTAGATGTATAGTTTCATTTAAAAATGGTTTCATCAATTTTAAATGGCGGTAGGCGGAGCTGTACACTTCGCCGTACGGACTGCCGAGGATCTTAGGTTTTCTAGCTTCTCAGCTCTTCCTATCTTCATCCTTTGCTTGTTTCCAATTTGGTTTTAATCTCACAAACAGCCAATAAACCAGCTATATATCATCATAATCAATCAATTAACACATCAAAGATTTGAGAAAATAAGCCACCACCAGTCATCCAAGATCAGAAAATCAAACAAGAAATAAACCTCTACCTCTTGTTATGTGATTAGGCTTGAGTTCGTAACTAGAACTTGGTTGAACTTTAAAGTTGGATGGAGTTGGGTGAGTGGAGAAGAGAAAAAGAGAGCTAAAGTAAGGGAGAAGGCAACGTAGAAAAATGGGGCTGCATGAAAAGAGAGGAATGAGGTATATAAGCTTGAGGTGGTGGCTAGCTTGGAGGGTTTTGATTGGCCTAAAAACACAAGGCTGAATTTCAGCCAATTTTCTCCATTTTTGTGGGTAAGGTTCAGCCATGTATTCCTCTTTTTGTGACAAAATTGCTCTCCACGTCACCTAAAAGTGGAACTCGCTTCCATTGTATTCTGAAAATGACATCGGAACTCGTACTTCCTTAAACCTCTTGGAGATGAAATCGGAACTTGAAAATATTGTCTGGTTTATTTGAAACTTGAAAGCAAAGTCAGATGTGAAACCAAACACTTAAACCCAGAAGTCGGGGTCATTGGGTAAACTTGAATCGATTCTAAACATAACACCAGAGATCGGGAATCAAAACATTATCTTATGTTCCAGGAAATCGGAACTTATGGAACCTCGGAACTCCAAACTTTATCTCAGAACTCGAGAAATCAAGAGAAATGAAAAGCTCTTGGCAATAAACTCAAGATCGGAACTCATGCAAATTTTGGTCGAACTTGGAGACCAATTCAGAGATCTGATCTCGTGCCCATTTCTGGTTAAGATAAACTCGGATGTCGGATTTCGTGCAATGTCGGAACTCGTGAATTATTTGTTTCAACATAAGATCGGAAATCGGAAAATATAGCCAGTCCATCTGAGCCTTGGAGATGAAGTCAGAGGTCGGGAATAATGGTAAGATCGGAGGTCGGAAATCGCAAACGTTACACTTTTTATGTTTATCCTTTGGGTGTCCTATCATAAGCTGTGGTGTAATGTTATCTATTTTTTCTTTGATCTTGAGTTGTAATATCAGTATGCTGTACTGGTTTTTAGCTCCTCTCTCCTGTTAGAGAGTTTTGAGCTTGAACTAATAATAACAATAATGATAATGAATTTTCAAATATCCCAATAATGTTTTAAACACCAACGTCCAAATAATATAACAGTATGACATTGGGTTCTCCATATGAGCATTGCCACCTGTTCCGCATATCTTTGCTCCAAAGCAGCAAGATTTGGCAAAAAGAACTTTACAACCATAATGGGAATTAGTCTCCATCCTCCTCTGGAGTTAGCCAACCTCTAGGGTTTTCAGGGAACTACCATACCCCTTATGATTATTTGGTTTTTAATTTTCTATCCGTGTTTTTTGGGGTTAGGTCCTTATTCTTTTTTTAAAATAAAATAATAATTTATCACAAATTACTCGAAAATAAATCTTATGCATTTAGCACAAATTTTCTTCCTACACTCTAGATCCAAGATTGAGAAGAAATAATCTTCTTGACTTTAGTTGTCACACCATCAAGGCTTAATTCTTTCTTTTCCCAAGCTGAGAAATCGAGGATGATCTTTTTGAATAAGGTGTCGTCCAAAATTTAATTATCCTTGAATTTCATCGCTAATTCTATTTTCTTGCCAAATTAAATTAAGGGGCAGACTTTTGTGACCATTAATCGGACATATGACAAAAACTCTCAAATACAACCTATATATAAACCATTAATTTTATTTTCAAAAACCATTAATTTTATTTCTTTTATGTATTTGGGAGGAGTGAATGAGCGACCGAGGGAATTGGAAACGTCATCCGAATGGAGATGGGAGCAGGAGCGTTGCAGGCCATGAACGTGCAATGGTAACAGACCAGAATGCATGGGAAAGGAATCGCCTGGCGTAGATGGGATTAGAGAAGGTGTCACACACTGTGTTTGTTGACAATTTGCCAAACTCCATGACAAAACCATGGCTCTGGCAATTGTTCAACCATAAAGGAAAGGTGGTAGATGTGTCCATTTTAAAGAAGGACTAATAGATCTATGTTTACTTTTGTGAGATTTGCACAGTTACAGGAAGTAGAATTGGTGGTAAAGAACTTGCATGATTTAGAGATCCGATGCACGAAAATCCTTGCTAAGAAAGCGGAGTACAAGGTACGAAGGCAAAAATGATGATACTAGGAGAGTGCAACCAAAGGTGCAACATGGGGGAGGAGAATGGAGTGCTAGAAGAACGATGGAAGGTGGAAGCTCATACAAGGATGTGGTTCTACAAAAATCAAACCAGAATAAGAATATGAGCACAAAGGATGATAAGGGACAAATAAAGGTGACTGATGATGAGAATGGAAAGTACGAAAAAACCACAGTGGTTTATGGAGATGTCAACCGAGAACTCATAAAGGAATTAGAGAGAAGTGCTGTGGGGTGAGTCTCTGCATCCAATTGAGATCCAAACATTGGAAGCTAGATTGAGAGGTGATTTTCTGTCAATAGAGAAAGTTAGAGAGTTAAGCGCTTATAAAACCCTTATTACTTTCTCATCAAAAGAAGACACGATGGAGACGCTAAAGAATGATGGATCGAAACTCATGGATTATTTTGATGAGATTAGAGCATGGACAACTGAGGAGATATGCCAATCTAGAAGGTTTGGGTGGCATGCTTCGCATTCCTATACATGCTTGATCCTATGGCAATCTGAAGAGGATAGGAGAGTAATGGGGGACACTTGTTGATTTTGACATGCATACTATACATTATACAGCTTTCATCTTAGCCAAGATATCGATGGATACTTGTTGTTTTCGTTATATTAAAGGAAGTGTTTTCTTATTAGTTGAAAATGAAGGTTATGATGTTTATGTTAAGGAAATTAGGAAAGAAATCAATCATTGCAACAAATCACAGTAGTAGCTAGAACAAAAGAGTGAAGCAGTGGTGTCAAATTCCACACCGAAGAGCTACAAGGATCATGAACAGAATCCGGCGGATGAAGTGGTAGGTGAAACGTCACGAAGTGGTAGGCGAAACATCACAAAGTGGTAACTCAATTAACAACAGAGTTGACCTCGTGGCAAGGAGAGTGGAAGATCGTATTGTTGTAAAGTCATTGTTGGAAATAAACGACTTTAATCATGGTGCATTGATAACAGGCACTGAGAACGTGAAGCATGGGGACTTGGGGATCTCTAGCAAAGTCCGCATAGTTGGGCTTGAAGATGATCGCTGGACTGAGGAAGTTTTGAGGGCTTTGGGCTTGAAGAGAAATGGGCCGAAGGATCAAAATATTATTGTTAGAGCTTCTGAGAATTGATCAAAGGAATTTGTAGAAATTGAGGATTATGGGCGGACGGGCTCGGGGCCATCAAGACCTCCTGGTTTTAAATCAAGAGTAAATGAGCCAACTGAATCCAAATCTGACGCTTATGTTGAAGACACTCACCATAATCAAAACTTGCATGATACCATTCACTCTGAGGCTGAAAGCACAGAACAAAGGGGGAGTGAGGGTAGCGATGACGAGGAGTACGATGAAGTTATCAGAACTTGGAATATTGGTAGAAATATTGGATTGTCAACTGCATATGAAGGCAATGCAATTTAGGCCTTTACGGAAAAGAGAAAAGACAGGAAGAATGGAAAATATAAGAAGCTTTGGAAGAAAGACCGAAAGAAGTGGCAACAAAAAAGGACCGACACAGGTAACTCTCTCTCACTCTAATGGTATTAAGAAGTTGAAATTTGAGAGGCGTTGGGGGTGGTAGTAAATTGGAGTAGTTTGTAAAATGGCAAGAAAGTTGAAGGTGGGGTTCGTGAGTCAGGTTGGAGCTAAAAATCTGGAAGTAATGATAGTGAGATGCGAAGATTGTGGAGCTCTGATGATGTGATTTGGGCTGAAGTAGATGCACATTCGAGAAGTGGAGGGTTTTTGCGTATGTGGGTTGGAATTTTTGTGAGTGAAGGGTAGTATTAAAGGTGATTGATGGGTACGTGTCATAGGTTTTATTTAGGAAGTACAAATGGAGATATGTATAGGAGGGGTGCATGAGGTCATGAGGTTGATTTCAAGGGGTTATCTGAGACGAAATGTATGGCATAAATGACTGAGTTGTAAGGCGTATTTGGGAAAAGGTGGACTTAGCAATTATGTTCTAAAGGTCATGTGGTGGGATATTAAGTGGATTTAGAGAGTGTGTCATAGGTTTTATCTTAGCGATGTTTATCGACAGTGTGGTGTGCTATTTAGATAGGTCGCTTTTGAGTTTGTTTGCTTATGTTCTCCTTGCTGCCATGTAATAATTTGCTCCACTCTTGTTTCTGAGGGTCGAGCCATGTACTGACTACTATCGAGAAAAAAAAAAAACAAAAAACCTATATATCGAAGGCATTACTAGGGTAAATTGATGCTTAATATAACTTATTACTGTTTCGTCGCTGAAATAAAGACCTTGTATGACTTTCAACTGCCTCCATATATCGTATACTTCTAGAACCGGTAATTAACCTAAAAATTTAAAGTCTAACCATGTGTTTCTCCCCACCGCATGAAAACATGAGGTGCAACCCCCCTCGGTTTCCTAAAATGGTTGCTTGCCTTTCATAAAATATATAAATATACAGAGCAAATTAATCCATTCTCCTCTTACCGGATGATTATGCCTGCTACGTACAAACTCTTGAAGCAAAAGATTTTCAACTATGTTGGTCTCAAAGAAAAGAATAACTGCATTGCTGATATGCTTGGTGATTGCTATTGCCTGTTTTAATCATGCTGAAACTCTATCAGATTGTGCGAAACAATGCATGCCTGTATGCTTGAAAGAGAGAGGAGCTACCATCGATGTATGTGGCCCAGCCTGTGAAAGGTATTGTGAACAGGTTTCTGGGAGCAACGGAGGCGTATAGTATTTGGGTTCGTCTTGAACTGGCAGCAATTGGGAAACTCATGCCTAGATCATTTATTATTTAAGTAGATCCTTCATATATGGTTATTCTATTCACTGTATATATTGATTGTTGTAAACTAAAGAAACTGTTCTGTGGTTGATATCATTTTCTGTTTGTTTGGCTCAGACATTGATCGTCATACCTCAAATTAAAATTATACTATAGTTGTTTGGCAATACCTCCTTATTCCGTAAAGGTTGTTTAAGAGAGACTTCCAGGGTGTTTGGCAGTTTGTAAAAAACAGATATCTCGATATCCACGAGCTTATTTTTAATTGTAAGGTTAGTTTTGCTGAACACGTAAGTACTAAATATTGAGTTCAATATATTTAAACCGAATTAGAGGTGGAATTTATTTTCAAACATTTGAATTAACAACGTTTAATTGGTTCAAACAATTTGACACTTATTTTTCATAAGCAAATTCTCGAGTTGAAATTTTGTAGATAAAAAAATAAATATTAGGAAAGTTTTATCCCCATAATTAAACAACTCACCTCAAGTTAAATTAGTCATAGTTTGATGTCTTTTGGATTTGATGGTTTAGAACAAAAGTTTTTCCTTAGTTGATTATTTTCCTTTGTCACGATCCCTTTCTCCCGTACAATTAATTCTATTATAGAAAACTAACGTAAACATATTATCAGCTTCTAAATAAAATTATCCAAAAAATAGTTGGTAGTTATGAAATAGGATTGTAACTCTAGATGAATTTTATCAGCAATGTCCAGGATTCAAGTTCTACGGGTTGAAATTGTGTGAATATGAAACAGAATCTCCAATGTAACAGTAACGTGATTAACCCAATGAGGAACAACCTTCAATTTAACAGTAATGAAACTAACCAAAATAGTCTCTATGACATCAACAAAAGGGTCTCAAACTTACAACCAGAACTCAATAGAATAGTAGCCAAAGAAAATGATAAAAAGGGAAAGGAGTAACTGTATAGTACTGATGAAGCAGAGTGTTAGTACACGAGACAACAGTGTACTTAGACTTCAAAATTTCCAGCGGAAGTACCTGAGCAAAGAGTCAACATAAGAACCAGGAAGAACCACAAAATATCAGAGGAGCAAGGAGAAGGGGGAATATCAGAGGGAAGGAGTTGTACCACAATAATCATGCCACACAAATCCCCTCATTCTCTTATTTGATTCCCTTGTGCGTGTACAAAACCATCCCCATCGAAAACAACCTTGTCCTCAAGGTTGAAGGTTGGAAAATTCTTGCTGAATTGACTTGCATCCTCCCAAGTAGCTTACTGTTCCAGAACACCCTACCACTTAATCAGCACCTAAGGAGTTAACATTGATCCATGCTTGATTACTCTAGTTGCCAACACTTTAACTGGTCTTATGATAGGACCAAATTCTGTAGTAGTTAATGGTAAGGGGATGTAAGGTTGAGAAGTATCTCCTTTGAATTTCTTCAATAAAGAAATGTGAAAAATAGGATGAATTCTAGCTGTCTTAGGTAATTGCAATTTGTAAGCCACAGGACTGAGCTTGCTAATGTTCTTGAAGGGTCCAAAGTATTTCATGCCTAGCTTTTGGTTCTTTCTTAAAGCAACTGAACCTTGTCTGTATGGTTGAAGCTTGACCAACACAGCATCTCCTTCTTCGAATTCAATTGCCCTCCTTTTCTTATCTGCCTACTCTTTCATGTATTGCTGCGACTTCGACATGTTCTGCTTCAATTCATGGAGAATCTGATCTCTTTGTAATAGAAGGTCCTGCACTGCAATGGGATCTTGGGAATTCCAATCACATGGATTGAGTTTAGGAGAGTCTCTACCAAAAAGAGCCTTGTATGGACACATTCCGATGTTATGATGGAAGGAAGTGTTGTACCAATATTAAGCCCATGGTCAGATCTTTAGCCAGGCTTTCCAATTTTGAAAACAAAAGCATCTCAGATACACTTCCAGTGTTTTATTCAACACCTCACTCTAACCATCAGTCTCAGGATGGTATGAAGAACTCATGGTTAATGTTGTACCCTGCTGTTTGAATAGTTGTTGCCAAAAATGACTGATGAACTCTTTATCTCTATTAGAAACTATGGAATTAGGGACTCCATGTAATTTGATGATATGAGCAATAAAATTCAGCAATTTGTTTGCTAGTACAATCAGCTTTTAATGGTAGAAAGTGTGCAAACTTCGACAATCAATCAATGACAACCATGATTACTGAATGTTGGTTTGTAGGTGGCAAGCCTGTGATAAAATCCATGCATCTGTCTTCCCAAACCTGAGAAGGAATTGGTAAAGGTTGTAAAAGCCCAGCAGGTAATGTATTCTCCGATTTAGCTTGTTGACAAATTGCACATTGTTGCACAAATTGCTTAATGTCAACTTCGATTTTTGGCCAATAAAATTGAGAACAAATTCTCTCTGTTGTTTTTCCAATTCCCCCATGGCCCCCAACTACTAAGCTGTGAAACTCAGATACAATAGTTTGCGTGATTGATGATTTGGGGGAATAAACAATTTGCTCTTCTAGAATAAAAGTGCATTCCTCATGGAGAAGTTTTTATCTTGCCGAGTTTGAGAGTGACATTGTTGCAATAATGTGAGCAACTCTGGATTTTCTGCAATTTCTTTCTTGATATGTTGTATCAGCTCAATATTCAGCTGTGACCAAGCCATAGCAAAACTTCTGGAAAGGGCATCTGCATGGATGTTTTCAGTCCCCAGTTTATACTAGATTTCAAAATCGAAACCTAAAAATTTATGCATCCAGGCCTGTTGTTCTGGTGTTTGCAGTGACTGTGTTAGCAGAGATTTTAAGCTTCTTTGATATGTTTTAATGATGAATCAAGTCCTTAACAAGTAGTGTCTAAATTTAGCTAAGGATTCAATAATTGCAAACAATTTTCTAGTATAAGTCGATTGTTTCTACATCTTAGAATTCATTTTCTTGGAGAAATAGGCAATTGGATGGCCATTCTGAGCTAAAACAACTCCCACTCCTACATGAGAAGCATATGTTTCCAGAGTAAATGGTTGCTTAAAATTGGGAAGGGCCAACACAAGTGCAAGGCTTGTTTTAGCTTCTCAAAGGCTTCAGCAGCTTGCAAGGACCATTTGAAGGCATATTTCTTTAGAAGATCAGTCAATGGTGAAGCCAGTGAAGTATAACCCTTAATGAACCTTCTATAGTAACCTATTAATCCAAGGAACCCTCTTAATTGCTTCAGATTTGTTGGTATAGGCCATTCTTTAATAGTTGGAACCTTGTTTTTGTCCATAACAACTCTATTTCTAGTAATCGTGTGCCCCAAATAATCAACTTCCCATGTGCCAAATGAACATTTTGAAAGCTTGGCATATAATTTTTCCTTCTGTAAAATCTTTAGAACTATTTCCACATGTTCAAAATGAGTTTTCCATGAAGAGCTATAGACCAAAATGTCATTAAAAAGAACTAATACAAATTTCCTCAAGACTCCTTTGAACACTTCATTCATAAGACTCTGAAAGGTTGCGGGGCATTTGTCAACCCAAATGGCATTACTAGCCATTCATAATGGCCTTGGTGAGCTCTGAATGATGTCTTAAATTTGTCCTCGGGATTGACTAAGATTTGGTGATAGCCTAATCTTAAATCAAACTTGGAAAAGTAAGAAGCACCAAACAACTCATGAATTAATTCATCTATAGTCGGTATGGGAAAAGAATCCTTAATTGTTATGGCATTCAATGCATGATAGTCAGTGCAAAACCTCCATGAACCATCCTTTTTCTTTACTAACAGAATTGGGGAAGAAAAAGGACTGTGACTTGTTTGAATGATACCTTCATCCAGTATTTTTTGTATCATAATTTCAATTTGCTTTTTTTGTAAGTGAGGATATCTATATGGCTTCACCTTCATAGGTCCTGATCCTTGCAGTAGAGGAATAGAGTGACCTTAGCTTCTAGTAGAAGGTAAGCCAAATGATGTGTCAAAAACTTGCTGATATTGTTGCGATGAGGCTAATTCTGGTTCCACATCTTCAGGAAGCTTCAATAATGGCTCAGCAAGGTGTGATAGATCTGAAATATGCATGGTGTAGGGTTTAGCAATTGCATTTGTGTGTTGACGTCTTGTAATGTGATGTAGATGAGCTTCGAACAGTCTCAAATTAGGTTCACCATGTAGAGTGATGAATTTACCTTGGTCATAAAACTTGAGTTATAGGGTCTGATAGTCCGCCAAATGCAATCCAATGGTGGCTAACCAAGCTACTCCTAAAATCAGGTCAACACCCGACATAAGAAGAAGATAAACAAGTAGTTGAATGCTATGACCTTGGACATCCACTTTGATACTCCTCACCAAACCTTCAGCTTGTATATAGTTGCCATTGCCAACTATGATTTTAAACAAGAGAGCAGGTTCAATAGGCATTTTGAGGAATTTGGCAATCCTTGGTTGCTAGAAATTATCTGAACTGACCCCATCAATTAACATATGAATATCTAGACCTTGTAGTTTGGCCTTAAATCTAATGGTGCAAATTCCATCGACCCCTTTCAAAGTATTTAGGGTTAAATGACGTTGTGCTTCATTTATTTCAGGTTTTTGGTCTGCTATATCAGCAGGTAAAGTTTTGACAGCATGGTCCACCTTTTCTGACTCATCAACCGTATCATCACAAGCCAATAACATCAACTGTCAATTGGGCGCTTATGGTTGACTGAATTTTTCATCACACCAATAACATAGGCCTTTTTCTTATTCTCTTCTCAGCTGCATTTTAGCTGCACTGATCCTTTTAACTCCTGGCCTATTTGCTGACGGAATTGGTTTGGTATTAGGTGTAGGAAGCAAAGGAGGAAGTGAGGTTTTAGGACCATATTTAGCTAGTGTTGCATTTTTTGCGCCATAGCTGGAAGATCTATTTGTGGTCGGAATAAGAATTGGTTTAAAGTTGGAAGTATATTTGTCCTCATATAATTTTGCTAAAGACACAACTCTCATCAGTGTAGTAAGGCATTGAGATAGGACATTGATCAATTGGATTTTTATATACTTATTTTCCCTCATTCCTAGCTCATTAATCCTCTTTTGTACCTAATTGTTTTGAATTGGACCATTTTAAGTTGTTTGGATTGTGTTTGGGTTTGAGTTAAATTTTTCAGCATAAGGCAAATTCTGACACTATTTTGGTTTTTGGGTCATATCTTGAGTTGTAGAGCTCATTTTATTATGATCTTTAGTTTTTAGGAAATCTGAGAGATAGGCGTACAAGTTGTGTGAGAGGTCAGAGGCCAATTCTGGTGTTAAGGAGCTGAATTTAGGCTTAGAAGTGAACTAAAGGGGTGCAGTTGCAGATTCTGAGCCAGGTGTGGTATTTGGGCCCTATCTTAGTCCACAGACATCCGATTGAGCCCATTCCAGTGGCATTTTGAAGGTAACATCCAAGGCCACAATTCTTCTTCAAAGTGCAAATCCAAACAGAACCTTTTTGATAGCCAAAATAGTAGAAGAACATTACTTATGAAATTAGTGATATTGATTTCAAGTTTTTAGTGTAACTTTTTGGCCAAATTCCTTCATTTAGACTACTTTTTTAATTTGTTAAGATTTTTTTTTGTTGCATTTTTAGACTCCTTGAGGGTAAAATAATTGAGCTGTGGTGGTCCCATAATTTTTAAAAATCATTTCGTAGTATTTTTAATTTTTCTTTAATTAATTTTGAGTGTTTGTTTGCATTTTCTAGTGTTTTGGGTTAGGTAGTGACATAGTTGTGCATATGGTTCTATTTGCTGCCTTCTTAGTATACGACTAGGTCTGACCCAAATCCTAATTTAGTTGAATTTGATTCTAAAATAGAGAGGACCCTTAGGCAAATTAGGAAGTCTACAAGGAGATTGTTTGACCCTAGTTCTACTGATAATTCTGTTCTTGATTCACCTATTCCTAATTCTAGTCCTAACTTTGCTAACAATTTCATGTTTGTAGATAACATGGCTAAGAGGACTTTGAAGGAGCTTGCAGCACCTGACGTGAACTATCAAGCTCTAGCAATTCAATATATGGAGTTGGAGGCAGACTTTGAACTGAAATCTGGCCTGATACACCTACTGCCTAAGTTCCACGGTTTAGCTGGAGAGGATCCTTACAAACAATTGAAGGAATTCCATGTAGTGTGCTCAACCATGAAGCCACATGGAGTTTATGAAGACCACATCAAGCTGAGGGCATTTCCTTTTTCACTGGATAAATTTGCCAAGGGTTGGCTATACTACCTACATCCTGGATCAATCACATGCTGGCAAGACATGAAGAGGATGTTCTTGGAGAAATTCTTTTGTGCCTTAAAAGCTGCATCTATAAAGAAAGAGATTTGTGGAATAAGGCAGATGAGTAAAGAGACAATGCATGAGTATTGGGAGAGGTTCAAGAAACTTTGTGCAAGCTGTTCATATCATCAAGGAGGAGCTTGGGTAGATAAAACACCAGCTGTAGCCCGAGACTTAATTTTTACCATGGCTGCTAATGCACAACAGTTTGGTACCTAAGCTATAATGCCAACCAAAGGAGTAAATGAAGTGCAGACTTCTGATGCAACCAGTAGAGGATAGAGAACTGAATTGAAGAGTTGACAACCTTGGTGAGGCAATTAGCTCTTGGTCAGCAACAACTCCAGTAAGTCATGCAACCAGTAGCTACCATTTGTGGAATTTGTTCCCTGCCAAGTCACACCACAGACCAGTGTCCATAATTGCAAGAAAGCAATGAAACTGTTGCTGGAATTTTTCCTGGCAGGCCTTACCAGCAATAGCAAAAGAATTATGATCCATTTTCCAACACATACAACCCTGGCTGGAGAGATCACCCAAATTTGAGGTATGGTAACAACTTCAATTAGTTTCAGCAGCAACCTCAGTTTTTTAGTCAAAATTCTACTCGACCAAGCTTAGGACAATATCATCAACCAGTTCGGCAAAATAAGCCACAGTCCAACAATGCAGAACCAAGCTTGGCAGAATTGGTGAAGCAAATGGCAACTAGCAGCATTCAATTTCAACAGAGAACAGAAGCCAACATCCAGAATTTGCAAACCCAGATTGGTCAGTTGGCTTCAACAGTGAATGAGCTGAAATCTCAAGGTCCTGGCAACCTTCCCTCCCAAACTGTGAGCAACCCAAAGAATGTGAATGCCATCACCTTGAGAAGTGGCAAGGAGCTGCAAGTACCAAAACAAACAAATGTTAATGGAAAAATCAGATTCTGAAGATTTTGCAGAAAAATCAAACAATGTAGAAGAACCAGTCAGAATTGATGCAAAGGCATCCACCACTAGTAGCAGCAAGCAATCTGAGCCAAGTGTTCCACTGCCCTTTCACAACTGAGTGACACAAAACAAGAAGAAAGCGAGGCAGTGGACAACGAGATAATGGAGACCTTTAGGAAAGTGGAAGTGAATATTCCACTCCTAGAAGCTATCAAGCAGATTCCCAAAGTATGCTAAGTTTCTCAAGGACTTGTGCACTCATAGAAGGAGGTTGAAGGGAAATGAGAAGGTGAGCATGGGTAGAAATGTTTCTGCCATCATTCAGCCAAACATTCCTCCAAAATGCAAGGATCCGGGAACTTTCACCATTCCATGCATCATGGGAAGTAAGCAATTCAGTCAAGCCATGTTGGACCTTGGAGCTTCAATAAATGTCATGCCAAAGTCAGTTTATCAATCCTTGCACATTGGAGAGCTCAAGCCAATAGGAGTAGTGATCCAACTTGCCAACCGAAGCACAACACACCCTGAGGGAGTTCTAGAAGACGTGTTGGTAAGAGTAAATGAGCTTATTTTTCCTGCTGATTTCTATGTGCTAAATATGGAGGATGATTTGCATGCTAACTAACCAACATTAATCTTTGGTATGCCATTTTTGAAAACTGCTAAGACTAAGATTGATGTGCATTCTGGTACATTGTCTGTGGAATTTGGAGATAGCAAGGTGCATTTTAATTTGTTTGATGCCATGAGATATCCACCAGAAGAGCATTCTGTTTTTCATTTAGATATCATTGATTCATTGGTTGATAATCTACATGAAAATTTGTTAGCTGATTTCCCTGAAATTGTAGGCAATAGAGATGAATTTCAATGTTCTAATTGTGATGGAATTCATGATAAATGTGTTGTTTGTGCTGAGATTGGTCCATTCCTACATGGTTCAAATTCTAAACAATTTAATTCTACTGATTTACATGCTGGAATTTCTGGTTCTGATTTAAATTCTGCATCATCTGCATTTACGTTTAGTGCACTCTTTGCTCGTGCAGTTATGCAAATACTGTTTCTATTATTTTTGAAAATTTTACTGTTCCTGCTAATTTTGCTTATTCTGCTATTTTTGCTAATTATGTTGATTCTGTTGTTTCTAATGTAAATATTGTTTTTGTTGTTTCTGAAAATTTTGTAGGTTCTGAAATTGTTAAATCTGCTGTGAATTCTGAAGTTTCTATTTCTGCATGTGCTATTTCTGATGTTGTAAATTTTGCTGCTGTCAAATCTGTTTTTGCTGATTTTGATTTAAATTCTATAGCATCTGTCCCTTTTAATTCTGCTACTTTTCATTCTGGTTGCACAGATTCTGTAGGTTTAAATTCTGATTTAATTTCTACAGGCTCTGAAAACTCTGCACATTATGGAACTTCTGATTTTGTGCATTCTTAAAGTGTGAATTCTGTGATTTTTGCACCTAATTTTGTTGATATTGTTTCCAAAGGATATGATAATGCTCTGGTGCAAGATTCTTCACACGTTGCAGTCTTTGAAATTAAAGCGCGAGCAAATTCCAAGATTAGCATCTTCTGTTCAAGAGCCACCAACATTTGAGCTGAAGCCTCTGCCAGAAAATTTGAAGTATGCATTCTTGGCACTAAATGAGAAGTTGCCAGTCATCATAGCCAAGGATTTGCTACCAGAACAAGAAGAGAAGTTGCTGAACATTCTAAGGCAGAACATGAAGGCTATAGGTTGGACATTGGTAGACATACTTGGGATTAGCCCCTCTACGTGCATGCACAGAATTTAGTTATAGGAGGGTGTGAAACCAGTGAGGCAACCTCAGAGGAGACTAAACCCTCTGATTTTGGATGTGGTCAAGAAAGAAGTTAGCAAGCTTCTAGTTGCTAGCATTATTTATCCAATTTCAGATAGCAAGTGGGTGAGACCAATGCAAGTGGTTCCAAAGAAGACTGGAATAACAGTGGTGAAGAACTCAAAGGATAAGCTAGTTCCCACAAGAGTGCAAAATAGCTGGAGAGTTTGCATTAATTACAGGAAGTTGAACCAGGCCACCAGGAAGGACCACTTCCTATTGCCCTTCATTGATCAAATGTTGGAGAGATTGGCAGGTCAGTCACATTACTGTTTTCTTGATGGATTTTCTGGTTATTTTTGGATTCACATAGCATTTGAACATCAAGAGAAGACAACCTTCACCTGTCCATTTGGCACATTTGCATACCGAAGGATGCCTTTTCGTCTATGCAATGCCCCAGATACATTTCAGAGGTGCATGGTAAGTATCTTTTCTAATTTTCTGGAGAATTGCATAGAAGTCTTCATGGATGATTTTACTATTTATGGCACTTCATTTGATACATGTTTGGATAGCCTTGCTAGAGTATTACATAGATGTGTTGAGTCTTGTAACATCCTCATATAACGTAATAGGAAATAATACAAACAAACTTTTATTATTCATAATCTTGCCCTTAAACTTTTTAGAAAATGACATTTAGGTCCTTATATCAATAGGATTGGTAAAATAAGGTTTTAAACGAACCAGAATCATGTAGCGAAAAAGTAGAAACCTAAACCTCGGCTGATTGAGCCACAGAGGCATCCATATGTGAAATGACATGGGATGCCCCTAGACTTACCCATAATTACGAAAATGCTATTAGCCTTGAAAAACAGAAAATAGAAAGGCCCTCAATTTGCAAAACGTTTAATTTACACCTTTAATTGATTAATTCGATTTTAGTGGATAAATAAAGTTAATTAGAAATTAATTAGAGATTAATTAGGATTTAATTAAGTGTCAATTATAAGGATTAAGTTTAGCGAAGATTAAGATAGATATATAAGAATTCTTACAAAACTATTCAATAACGATTTGTCGGTTTGAAGGAAATCGGTAAGATTACAGTATTTTAAACTATCGGAATTGAACCAATAGAATTTTACACTCCATAACCCTATCTCAAGTGGCTGAAAACTCAGCCACTTAACACATGAAAGTGGTGCAAGAAAGGCCACAAGGAATGAGGGTGTTGGTTGAAGTTTGGCCACAAAAACTCCAACCAATCAAATCTCAAGATTTCAACTACCTCATTAACACTTTATAACATATTCCTTCCTTTTCCTTCAGCCCAAATTCTGCGCCCCCCTTCTCCCTTATTTCAGCTCTCTTCTTCTCTTCTCCACTCACCCAACTCCCTCAAACCTTCAAGCTTAACAAGGTTTTGTTGATCCAAACCCCAAAATCAAGCCAAAGCACATACAAAGAGGTAGAGGTTCAATTCTTGTCTTGCTATTTTGATTATGGGTGGCTGGTGGTGGCTTTATTTTCTCAATTTTTGATGTGATGATTGAATGATTATGATGATATTTGGCTGGTTTGTTGGCTATTTGTGATGCCAAAATCGATTAGGAAGCAAGAAAGGATGAAAATAGGAAGAGCTGAGGGATTGGAGAACCAAAAACCCTCGGTAGTCCATACGGCGGAGTATACGGTTCCGTCTACCACCATTTAAATTTGATGAAACCATTTTTATATGAAACTAGACAATCAGGGCTTTCCATACATACATCATATAAGGCCATTGGATTAGTATTGAGTGAGATATGAATTTTGGAAGTTCGACCTAGGTTTTTGAGTTTGATTCTAGGCAGACTGGGTTGTTCGGGGCAAAACTCGCCCTATACTACTTGGAATTGAATGAAACTAGCTTTTTTAGAAAGCTTACACATAGGATAATATCCCATAAAAATTTTAGAGTTAGATAAGTCCCGTTTTCTCCCAGTGGTTTGAGAAAGTTGCCCTATGTCCAAACCGGGCCAAAACAAAGTAGTTCAAGAAGGTCAAGTTTCGGGACTTATAACCCGAGCCCTGCTAAGGCAAATGGAATGGAAATTTTTGCAAATGAAAGATTGTCCTGTTAGATTTAATGGGAGACCAATTTTGTATGATTTAAACCAGTTTTCGATTTTTAGTGGATTTTTACTTTTAAGTGTGTAATTTTGGCCAGCTACAGGGTAAGCCGGGATAAAACCTAAATAACTTGAGCAACATTTATCAAAATTAGGTGGGACCAAAGAGGTTAGAAAATAGACACATAACATTTCAACATATCCAAAAACCAGGCAGAATTGATATAATGGGCAGAATTGAACATAAGGGTCCAATCCTTACATGATTGACATTATTGTGATATGTTTGCTACTCTATGTTGAACTATTGCTTGCTTGGTTTTTCTTGGTAGCTGGCACTATTCACGGGAAAATGAACACGATCCGTTATCTTTCTTAGAATTTTTGATAGAATTGTAAGAAGGTTATGAACACTTGTATGTTATGAATATGTATGTGGAAATCGTGTATGCAAGGATATAGGAAAGTAAGCGATGAAGCATATGCATGAGTGCATTTAGCATGTCTATTGTAACATTCCCGATTTCCAAGTTCCGACTTCACCTTTAAGTTTGATCAAATCCCATTCTCGACTCCATCTTTGAATTTTAGATAGAAGGATTATTTCCGAGTTCCGAGTTCGTCTTGCACAATTTCCGACTTCATGTCCTGTCCGATTTTCGATTTTGTCTAATTTTGATTGTTCCTGATTTCCGACTTCATGTTCTAGTTACAAGTTAAATGGCCGGCTTCCGAGTTTCAATATCCGACTTTGAGTTAAAGTATACTAGGACATGATTTCCGATCTTCAAACTTATGTCCAGGTCTCCCATGAGATTATTCCCAATTTCCGCTTTCATGTTCACATAATTTCCGACTTCCGACCTTAACCTGCACTCCTCATTTGCCTACTTTCGACTTAACCTTCAAGTACAAACAACACAGATGTGATTACTGATATCTGACTTCATGTTTCAAAGAAAATATACCCGATTTTCGGTCTCATGATGTAGCTTCCAATTTCAACCAATTTACCCGAGTTCCGACCTCAGACCTCATGCTTCAAAATAATGTACGTAGTTTCCGACCTCAGAAGTTATAGTTTAACACAATGGTTACAAGTACCGAACTTCGAGTTTAATGTAACGAGTTCCGGCCTTAGAGTTGAACTCAATTAGAATAGACACGAGTTCATATATTTAAGATGATTTCCAAGTCATACACGAGTTCCGATATCCGAGCTTATTCTCAAGAGCCTTCCATTTCTGCTGTCGTTTCCGAGTTCGAATAAGGAGTTTCGAGATTAGGTGATTATGAGCTGTATGACTTCTGACATCCGACCTCGATTCAAAGTTTCGAATAAACTAGACAGGATTTCCTCAAGTCACAAACAAGATGGGACAAGTTCCGATGTCTGGCTTCACTCAAGCTCAAGTAAAATGGCACGATTTCAGACTTCAAGCATAATAGGGACGAGTTCGGAGCTTTAGGTAGAGCGGAGCGTATCCCACTTTGGGACGGCGTGGAGAGCGGTTTGTGCGACAGCGTGGAGAGCAATTTGGCCACAAAAGTGGGAGACATGCCGAACTTCAACCACAAAACTCCAACCAATCAACACCACAATCCCAACTACCACTTCACTATTTAAATCAGATTTTCTCTTCTCTGCTTTGACTTACGCCTCATTCTCCCCTCATTTCAACCTTCTCATTCTCTCCTTCTCTCAACAATCTCCATCAAACCTTTAAGCTTCACTAGGTTCCATCAATCCAAACTCAAATTCAGCAAGATCACACTTAACGGAGGTAGGATTCCATTATGTTCTTGAATTCTTTGCTCTATGATTGCATGAAATTTTACTCTACTTCATGAATTTGATGATATATTAAATGTATATGATGGAGTATGATAGGATTAATATGGAATCTTGAGTTGGAATTAGAGTTAGAAGAAGAAGAAAATTAGGAGGATTGGGATGCTGTCTTAGTGAGGAATTCCACGACAGTCCGTACGGCGGAGTGTACGACGCCGCCTACAACCGGTTAAGTCTGATGAAACCATTTTTAGATGAAAGTAGACATCCAGGGGTTTCCATACATATATCATATAAGGTTATTGGATTAATATTGAGAGAGATATGAATTTTTGAAGTTTGACCTATAAATCAGGACTTTCATCCGGGCAGGGTGACTTGAGAAGAGTGTAACTCACCTATACAACTCCAAATTGAGTGAAACTAATTTTTTAGAAAGCTTACACATAAGGAACATTTCAATATGAAATTCCGAGTTTGTTACAGCCCCAATTGATCCTAGTGGTTTGAGGAAGTTACCTATGTCCAAACCGAGCCAAAATAGAGTTGTTCAGGAAGTTCGACTTTCAAGACTTATAACTCGAGGTATACTTAAGCAAATCAAGTGAAACTTATTGCAAATGAAAGGTTGTCCTATTAGCTTCAATATGAGACCAATTTCGTATGATTTGAGTTTATTTTGGATTTTTCGTGAATTTATACTTCCAGGAGTGTAATTCGGGCTAGTGACTGAACAGGCTGAGGCAAAATTTGAATATCCTGAATTTCATAAATCAAAATGATATGGGACCAAAGAGGTTAGAAAGTAGACATATAGAGCTATGATATATCCAAAATTTAAGTTTAAATGAGTTGAATAGAGGTAAAGCTGGATTATACAAAATTCGGGCAGAATTGGAATAGAATTGGTAGAATGGCCAAATTGATGGTTTCACAAGTGTTTGTGGACATATAAGGTTTGAGTTGATGGTTGCAAGTTTTACATGGATAAATACGTTAGATTGATGATACGACTATGACTAATTTGTCCGTGGGAACTGGCACTATTCATGGGAAAACGGATCTGATCCGTTATGCTACCGGATTTACGGCAGAAGTTTATGAAACTAGGGATACTTATATGCAAGAATGATATAAGTGTGATATGAGATATATGAGAATAAATCAAGAAGCAGTATGATATAAGGTATATGAGAAATAATGATGAAGCGTATATATGAGTACATTCAACCTGTTTATGCATGATCATGTATAAGGATGAAAAGACATGAGTGTATTAAATGTGAATCCCTCCCAGACTAGGGGCACGTGAATCCCCTTGTGGGTGAGTCGGTGTGACGATGGTCACGGGTGGAGCTGACAAGCTCACTCTAAGGCCAGTAAAGGCTAAAGACTAAAGACCAAAGATTAAAGCATAGGCAAGCACCCCGCTCACATTAGGCATGGCATCGACCCAGCTAGTGTGAGTGTAGGGGATAGGACTTACATGAGGCTTGGCGTGACCCAGCTAGTGTAAGTACCAAATAGAGATCCCATATTCCTAAGGAACGTGATATGGCGATCACACTCTGACGGGGTATGACATGGCGATCATACTCTGGAATATAGCATGATGATCCCATACCCTAAGGAATGTGACATGGCGATCACATTCTGATGGAGTATGACATGGCAATCATACTCTGGGATGTGGCAGAAAGAATATATTCCTAAGGAATGTGACATGGCGATCACATCCCGATGGGGTATGACATGGCAATCATACTCTGGAATATGTGTAACAAGTAAAGGAAGATAAAAAAAGAGAAGCACATTTTATGTATATGCTTAAATTCAAGGGCAAGTAAAGCCATGAGCAGATTTTATGTGTTCAGTATATTGATACTAATGTATTTTATTATGTTTTAGTTATTACTCATTAATATTTATGAATTAATTGATTTTGTATGGGTTCTCCCTAAACGACAAATGTATGATAAAAATGAACTTTGCTTCGGATAACATATTTTTCGAACTGTAAAATTAAACAGTTTACATAGCATGTTCACTTTTTTTTTATAAACCGAAGCAAGCAATCTGGAGATGACAACGATGACATTACGCATGATAATTAGAGAATCCTACTGAGAATTTATAATTCTCACTCCTATTTCCGTGTTGTCTCCAAATAGTTTCAGAAGTTTCTGAGGATGGCTAAAGTTCCTGTCAGACAAGGTTTGCTCAGGTAACAGTAACAATTCCAGGGTGTGGTACTATGACTTAAGCATAATACTGTATACTTGGGAGGGTGTTACATCTATGCATGATTATGTATGAGAATAAAAGAATATGAATAAATAAAATGAGAATCCCTTCACCTGCGGAGAGCGATTATGAGATCCTTCCTTGTGAAGGCAGTTAAATAAGATAAGATGTGGATCTCTTCACTTGGAGGTAGTTGCATGTTGAATCCCTCCCTGTGAAGGCAGTATAAAACTATGAGATCCCTCTACCTTAGAGGCACGTGGTCAGATGAGATCCCTCTACATTGAACATAAGTGGTCAGCTGAGATCCCTCTATTCTTGAGGCACATGACCAAGAGAGATCCCTTTAATTTAGAGGCACGTGGCCAAAGAGATCCTACAAAACTAGAGGCACGTGAATTCCCTTGTAAGTCAGTTCTATGTGACGATGGTCACGAGTTGAGTTCACTCCTAGATCAGACTACCTAAAGGTAGTAAAGACTAAAGAAAAGAA